>OY987227.1:7171601-7887169 GCA_963920705.1 Odiellus spinosus | reverse complement strand
CAAAAACTAAATGGTATATTTCTTTTTATACTACCAAATGTTTTCTTTCGGGTTAACCGCTTGTTTACATTACCTCTTGAAAACATCACCCATCTCCTGTTGTATAAGCCTAAAACTTATTAACGGTTAAGCCTATTAAGATTTTCAGATTGAAATGTTTCCGTTTTCCCGTCGAAATCTACCGATTCTAATTTATAAGGCGCGCGGTTAATTTCCAACGTGTCGCGGGATGCCACCCTTTCGCCCTCTCCTCTGTTTTAAGACTTTAAGGATAAATAATTCGTTTAATCATAGCAGCCTTCTTTCCCTATTAGCTCTATTTCAAAAGATAAACACCGAACTCGAACGCTGATAAGCATTTGGAACTAGTGATATTCCAGATTTCTTATCTGCCGTTGTAAGCTTCCGAAACTACGGCGTCTTATCACACCCTCTATACGTAGAACCAAGGGTAGCTCTCCACGGGGTGAACGCTCTTCTCTACCCGACGTTAAATCGGCGCTCTTACCCGTCGAAGCCAAATTAGCATTGCCACTCCATAGCACCCAAAACAAAAACTACCACCCCGATATTCACGATTTCTTATCTGCCGCTGTGAGCTTCCGAAACAGCGGCGTCTTATCACACCCCTTTGCGGGGTGTCGCTGGCATAGGTCTGCGGCTATACCGCCTTTCAATTGCCGGGAGAATATCCGGGGAAATGTCCGTCGAAGGAAAATTAACATTACCACCCCATAGAACCCATGATCAAAACTGCCACCCCGTGATAGTCAACTCTCATTTTTTATTTACTTATTTTTACTTATATTAAATTCTTAACGCTTGTAGTTATTAATATAACCCCACGCGACCACGAGCTGCGTATATTCACGGCAAAAACAAGAAAAAAAAACCCGAAATGAGAAACTCGCCAACTCGGCCAGTTGAGCGGCTGAGCCGGACGATTTTTGTTGCCCCCAAGGTAGAAGTAGAGCCCCTCTAAATACCTCCAACGTACGTCACGGCATTGTAAAGAAACACTATTCGCCCCCCCCCCCCCTAATCCCTTAGCTACTGATTTTCAATAGGAGGAACACAAGAGAGGGGCATTCTAGGAACGAAAGCTCCCTTGTAAATATAACGAACGTTGAAGGCAATAATTCGACCTAAGCTTTATTTAATTTTAATTTAAAATAGAAAATATAATTATTATCTTTAATTAATTTTAATTTAAAATATAATCATAATCTTTAATTAATTTTAATTGAAAATATAATTATAATCTTAAATTAATTTTAATTGAAAATATAATTATAATCTTAAATTAATTTTAAATGAAAATATAATTATAATCTTAAATTCATTTTAAATGAAAATATAATTATAATCTTAAATTCATTTTAAATGAAAATATAATTATAATGTTGAATTAATTTTCAATTAAATTTGAGAATATAATTATATAATTATAATGTTAAATTCATTTTAAATGAAATTTGAAAATATAATTATATAATTATAATCTTAAATTCAATTTAAATAAAAATTTAAAATATAATTTTAATCTTTAATTAATACTATATGAAAATTGAAAAAATAATTTTAATCTTTAATTAACACTAAATGAAAATTGAAAGTACTGTATAATTTGTATAATATTAATTTTAAATTCATTTGATTGATAATTAAAAAAAATAACATCAAGTGGCGTAGCTTTATATAAAATTTTACTTTAAAAATGAAATAATAACTTCTAAAAAAGTCGTAACAATTCCAAATTATTTTCTTAAGAATACCATAGAGAAATTAACCATAAAGGGTTTAGGGAAAATCTCCTTCAGAATATCTAAAGAAATTCTTTGGATTTTTCATCTTAAGAACTGATCCCATAGGGCCCCAATAGATTCCAAAGAAATTTCTTTGGAATTCTTAAGAGGATTTTTGTAAGGGCGGTCACATGACATCACCCCGCGTTAGAGGAAAGCTATACCGGAAATAGTCCCGGCCTTTTACAACGGTTGTTTTGAGCTACATCTTCGCCTCAACTTTCCACTCCCTATGTTAAAAGTCTCTATGATAATACTAACTAGTATTCTTCAAAAATTATATTAGTTACGTGGCATAATCGTATATTCTTAATATTTATTAAAATAACTGAAACTCCTCATACTTCGTTTCAGTTCTTAACAAAATTACCTTTAATAGCGAAACAGTAGTTCGAAACAGTGTTTTCCTTTACTTAAATATAATTTAATTCATAAAACTAATCTTATTTAACTTGAAACGCTTGTTAAATATTGCGAAAAAAACGCACTAGCCTCTCTCTCAAAGCGCTAAGCCTAAATTATTATCATTAACCCTAAATCAAACGTTTCGCTTCGATTTCTATAACTGCAATGCAATTAGTTCGTGTTTACTTCTTGAAGCAATTTACAGCTCGAGAGTTCAAAACGACAAGAAAATAACGAATCGGTGAGACATTTTTGCTGACAAATCTTAAAATAAGGCGATTGAAATCATAATTTCTGTAAAAAATGATTAAACAACGAGCTACAAACACGATTGACCAATTAATTATAATTTTCAAATTCTGCAAAATTTTTAAAAACGACGCTAAGCCTTGGCTATGGATGTGGCGAACCGTCTTGTCAGCTTGTGAACCAGGGACAAATGAGAATCGCCGAGTACCTTTTAGGGCCACTATAGTTAAACACGATTAACTAATTAAATTAAGATAATTATTTATAATTTTTTTAAAACTACGCTAAGCCTTGGCTATGTACGAACCGTGGCGAACCGTCTTGTCAGCTTGTGAACCAGGGACAAATGAATATTGCAGAGTACCGGTTTCAGAACCTTTCTGGCCCTCAAGTGTATTAACGAGACATTATAGGCGTTTGTAACTTTCATATCTATAACCCATAATCATAAGGCACCAATGTAAGTGTAGCTTCTAAGCCAAGGTATATGAAGAACATAGTTTTCCCGAGAGGGCGTTCTGTAAATAAATAAATAAATAAATATTAAGGTATACTGACTGGAAAGACAGACACGCAACCATTCGAAATCAATTTAAAAGTAAAAAATATCAACTTCATAGCTAGTAACAAATGAAGCAACGATGCGAAACTTGAATACTTTGAATTGTACCCCGTTTGTGTACGTGATATTTTTTATAAGGGATATTTAATGTAATTTTAATTGAGTATTTCTGGCAATTCCTAACTATATCTTTCTAACGTAGTTAGATCACCTGTTTCCTCTCTAAATATACATATATATGGGCCTCTTTCAACACCCTTTTTGCACAATACAACTCTGAATTTCCATTAGCAAAATCATACAAAAAAACTTGCCAAAAACTTAATTTTGCGCCAAAAATTATAATGTGTATATAATTCTCGTATGAATAACTATTTGGGCGGGAACTTATTTCATTCTTATTTAACTTATATGAGTTAATGCTAAGGTATTTAGGGGAATATGTAAAACTGGTAATATAAGATTATAGGCTCATTATATTTCTTTATATTTGCTTCAAATTTGTCGTAAAACTTAGTTGTAAATTTCTGGAATGAAATTAAAATTTTAAAGTGTTGCTTTCACCGATTTCCACATAAAAATTAAATGTAATTTGAGTAACATTTGATCGTCATAATTATCACAACAGTAAAAATATATCTTAAAATGAAAAAATTCCCCATCATTCTAAGGCATCGCACTATATGGTCGCTATTGTAGAGAATACAGCTGATTCTAGCGCGTTCTAACACGTGATAAGGTCGCTTTCGCGCGGTCTTTTTCGTAAAAGTACTTAATCCTACTTTTCGTATGAAAATTATCGTATATTACGTCATATATCGGGAGAAAACTACCTATAAATTTTTACATTCTTTTAAATAACAGTTCAACCCAGAAGTATGTTGTTTTAATAGTACAATAAAACTAAAAATATAATCCATCGGAATTGGGGAAAAAAAGTAGTTTTCCATAGCTGATTAAACTTAGGTTCAAGAAATATTTTAGTTTTAAAATTCCCACGACCTTTATCTTTTTTTTTTTCCTGTTGTCCTTTAAATTTCGCACGTATTTTTAATGCAAATTAAACTCTAGTACAAGAATATATAGAATTTGAATTTCTCCGATTTATGATGCTGCAATTTGAATTTTCAAACTATAATCTGAGTTTATGAACTATATCACGTTCACGAAACAGTACCGAATGCTAAAAAAAGATAACCAGGTGTTTTAAAATCCAAACGCCTGTACCTTTGACGTTATTAAAGTGAAGCTGACACCATACCATATATTTTATCATACAATTGAAACATTCCAATTTTATTATTAAGAAAATGTCAAAAATGTTTTTTTATATATGACGTAGTTTATTTCAGAATCGTAATTAAACGTTCTGGATTAAGTACTTTTACGAAAATGACCTCGCGAAAACCAGTGCCATATCATTGGTGCCAGAATGCCCACGAATCAACCGTAGGCTCTACAATAACCACGTGACCATAGTGCGATGACGTCTTATTGCGATTTCGAAAATTTCGATTACAAAAAAATGCTACTCAATTTTCATTCAGAGTTGATGAAATACCCAAGGGGTCAGACACTATTGAATTCGCAGTACACCTGAGTTCACTGAGTTCAGCTTTGACAGTGCATTGTGTTCGAACTCTTATGAACTCTGAGTTCAGCTTTGATAGTGCAAAGAGTTCAAAAATTTGTACACCTGAGTGCGCGAATGTTTGCCCCCTCGGAAAAATCAATGTCAGTTTCACTTTAATGTTTGAGGGTGGATAGATTTTGCAGTTTGTACAGCCACCTCCTAAAAAGATTGAAGTTAAAATACGCCGTATATTCAAGACATAGGCGGTAATAGATGTTTTAGAACAACTTAAACCGTTTCAAGTTGAGAACTCGAACGGCTTTTCATTTTATTCGCGATATTTCCACGAATACCTTGCTTTTTTTTTGGAGGGGAGGGTGTTACATTATGACCCTTATTCCCTCCCTACTCCCGGGTCTCCTAAAAATGGTTGTTGGCCCTCGCCAAATAATTCAGCTCCAATTTTATTGTTACTCCTTGAAATGGGATTTTGATGGCTTTTCTGGCTTAGAGCGTCGCTGTTTCTTACCCAATGTCTTACGGGAAAGTTCCGCCTTTAAACCCTATTTCATTTCTGTTCTCCCGTTTGGCGAATTAGAAAGTGGAACGTTTCACGCACGGAGACTACTGCCGGAATAAATATTGTCGAGAATGGGGGAGCTATCATCAAATAACTATTTATTCTTTTTTCCGTGTATTCTACAAGTATAATACCAATTACCCAAAAAACGGCTTTGCCGCGCCAAAATATCAAAGACTCGAACGGTGTTATTTGTTAACTATACTCTTATTTAAAACGCTTGCAAAGTGATCGCAACGAAAAACCTAAAATAATTAAAGGAAGATATGAAATTTTACATCGGTTTATAGGGAATTTTAGGAATGTTTTGAGAAATATAGGATATTATAAGAGTGAATTGAAATGTAGGAAATTATGGGAGGAATGTATTGAGAAATATAGGAAATTATAGGAAGAATGTATTGAGAAATATATGCAATTGTAGGAAGAATGTTTTGAGAAATATAGGAGATTAAAGGAATGTTTTAATAATTTAGGAAATTGTAGGTTTGTTTT
This sequence comes from Odiellus spinosus, assembly GCA_963920705.1. Lineage (NCBI taxonomy): Eukaryota > Metazoa > Arthropoda > Arachnida > Opiliones > Phalangiidae > Odiellus > Odiellus spinosus. Next base: position 7,881,500 of record OY987227.1, on the reverse strand, counting down.
GAGAAATATAGAAAATTATGAAGAATATAGGAAGAATGATTTGAAATGTAGGAAATTATAAGAATGTTTTTAAAAATATAGAAAATTATAAGAATGTTTTTAAAAATATAGAAAATTATAAGAATTTTTGATAAATATAGGAAATTATAAGGTTTTGAGAAATATAAGAAATTATATCAAGAATGTTTTAAAATATAGTAAAATATAAGATAATTATGGATATTATAGGAAAATATAGGTTTCAGCAGGCGCAAAGCTACGATGCCCGTTGTTTACCTAAAAATATAGGGAGTTTTATCTCCAAGCGCGCTGCCAACTCGAGGAGAACTGACTATAGAAATGTTTTACAAGGCGAAGCTTAGATGACAGTTGTACGGTTCAATCTAACTTTAAAAATATATATATATATATATATATATATATTTAACTTAAATCCCATTTCGAACCGGTTTTAACTGGTGTAGAAGAAACTAAGTGGTTTTTATCCGAGCTAACGCATGGCTATTTCAAAGCAAATCGTATATATACAGTCCTCTCACGTTGAAAGCGGAGATACTGACGTCACGAGAAACCTTCCGAAAGAGACTGTTTGGTTTTTTGTGGATATAAGATTGGTTTTGTGGTTTCGGTTTACCACTCGACCTAACTTTAATTCGCCGCGGGGGACCTTAAGGGATGACATTTCGGAAATAGATTTTTTTCTTCTTCTTTTTTCGTTTTGTCTCGAATAGCTTCGAAGGAACGAGATACTTTTGCGTGGGTTTGTTTTAGAGGTTTTTTTCTGATGAAAAGACTCCTCCCGGGGAAGTATGTTATTGATAAACTCGAAGCTAACCCCAAAAAACTTCCGATATCCAGGCTTCTGTCAAAAAAATCCGTTTTCTTCTTCTACCAGTCGCGTGGCTATAGGCTTATCCAAAGCTGGGCCACTGTTAAAGTCGCCTATAAGCCCGAGGAGAAAACTTCCCAAAAGAACCGCTAGCTGACGCCGCTATCGACGGATCACGCGCTTCCTTTTAACCAATCCCAATCAGGAACGATCCACTTTTTGCGTGCTGGGGAAGGTGTCACCTATCTTACGAGGGATATCCCATTGATTTTAAGACTTTAACGTGGAATTTGAAAGCGAAATTACTTAAAATAACGACTGCCTCTGAAAGACTGTTAATTAAATAGGAATCGAATGCTTTATAAGTCATTTATTCTTAATTTTACATCGGGATAACCGAGTTTATTTCCATCATTACACCCCTTAAACATTTCGAGTAATGCGCCGCTCCAATAGGGAGAGGCAATATCGCGGCCCCACTCTCTTACTACGGCTCTCCTGACTCGCGCCTCTTTCTAGTAGAAACAGTGTCCTTGTTTTGGTTTGAACAGTTACGCCGTAGTGACGGTTGAGCGCGGAGATCAGAGAGATGAGTGCCGAGAGTTAGGTCTTTGTTCCTTCGATGGGAAACATCTCTTCAATATACTTCTAGTTCTGCGTTTTCAGCGCAATATTAAAACTAAAAGATGCGCTTGGCTTAATAATTATATTAATTTTGCTGCGGTTTTAACCTATTCCTACACCCGTCAATTCCGGTTATATTATATTCCTAATTATATCCGGTCAAGTTTGAAATAGAGATCGTAATTTTGTTTAGCGGTCACTGGTGTCTATACAATTTTGCTCGGTAACTGGACAATGCTTAGGTATTTAACGAATAAATTACGGACTCAATCGCTAAACGAAAACGAACTTGAGAAAAAGGTAAATTTATTTATGCATTATTGGTGTTTTTAAACTACGAAAAAAAAAGAAAAAGTTTCGCCCGGGTTTAAAGCGTCGACTCCTCGCGAGTCTTTAAGCTCTTTCCTCCATGGGCGAGTTTATCGAGCGACGCTAACCCTAACGTTGTCACTACTATCATGGCCGCGCGATTTCCCAATTCTCCCCGCCGACAAATTTCTACGTTTTGAGGAATAGCTAAGAATATCTTTTAGCGCGATAATTTCCCTTTCAACTGGAGATAGTTAAAAAGTAATCGGTAGGAGAGTTTAAGAAAGCTTTTCTCTTTATTTTTTTTAATTTCTACGGCCGTCGTTTTTTAGCGAGGCTCTGGCGGCGTTTAGTCTACTTTTCTCGGTTGGCCAATCGGGTGGCGAGGAGCGCTCTCGCGCGCCGCTGCGAGTCTCAACGTTGAAGCCCAGCCAGTCAGCGCTCGGTGCCTTTAGCGAAAGGAAGTCGGCCCTCGGTTTCCGCTATTTTTCTACGTTTTTCTTAATTTTCGCGGCCAAATATCGCGATTAAGTCGTTTGTCACGATTAATTATGATTTCCGAAAAAGGATTTTAAAGATTTTGACCCGCGCACGGTCCAATTTCGTCCCGAAATACTCGGAATTCGTCGTCGAATCGCCGGTTTTCTTTAGGCCTTAGCGCGCTTTGTACCCGCGGCCACATACCAAAATCGAGTTTTTACGTGATTTTTTCCATTCGGAGTTTTTGGTTTTTTCCGTTGTTTTATATTTTACGCGAAAGCGGTTTACGGATTATTTTAATATAAATCAAACGGTTTATCGTTACTGGTGCTATGTGGTGCTATAATACCGAAAACGCCCTAAATCAAAAGGTCAGTTTTTAAGTTACTTTTTTTGACGTTTATACTAATACATTTTCAAGTAGCGTACTCTTAATTAGTGTTTGATTATATCAATTTTAAAATAAGTTAGGTAAAAATTAACGATTTGGGATGAAATTTGAAAATTACCTTTTGTTAAGAAAGGAACTGACACGTTCGAAGAGTTTTATTTAAGTCGATTTAATTGGTATGTACGATTTTAGGTTGGTAAAGAATTTTAAGCGGATTATTCCAACTACTTTGAGGTTTGGGCATTAATAAATTTTAATCGTAGATTAATTCTAGGAAAGTTTCATAAACTTAGAATTATCATTGTTAATATTTTTATTGACTCGTAAGTTAGCGAAGTAGCTATAAATCTAGATGGTTTTAGATGTCCCTGTAGTATCAAAGCTAGTTTTCCTTGAATTTCAACTAATTATAGTGATTGAAACGTTACTAACGTTATTAATTATAACTATCCAAGTTTTAATGAAATACGTCTTTTAAACTAAATACATTTTTTTATAAAAATTCGTAACCTTTTGCGCTCGTAAAGCAATTTCCCGCGAATATGTTGTTCGTAAACCTAATCTAAATTCCTTTATATATAAACGTTAAGAATATAGAAGACAGTTTTGTATTTCCATTAAATTTTAGTTGGTGCTATTGGAGAACCTCGGGGTCTGGTATCTGTATTCCTTCGGTCCCTGGTAATCAAATATCCAATTTTTATTCTGGGTATACTATACGTATATAGCTACGTTAGAAAACACATTTTGCTGGGCTGGGAAAGAATATTCTGACAGAATAAGTTTTTCATATTGTTTATTGATCTCGGTAAGAGTTCCCTAAATCGAATTTCCGTCCCATATGATTGAAAAAAAGACCGAGAAAACCCAAGAAAATATCACTTTATTTCAAATAAAGGTTATTTTATCCAGATATGATTTTTAATAAATCAGAAACTGTTTTATATCTAATATTTTCGTGTAAGAAAAAAAAATATCAAGATCTTCTATGTACAGGTTTTGGGCGTAGGTTCAAACCGGTTTTGTATAAATTTTAACTTTCACAAAAATCTTAAAACATCAAGATTGTTTTTTAAATGTAATTTTTATTTTCCGTATTTTATGGGGTAACTTTCTAAAGGATTGCTGTAGTCTAGATAAATTGATATAATTTGATTGGGACTTAAACTTTGCAAAATTAAGTCTAATTTGTTCCAGAAATAACAAAGTTTCGGCTTTAAATTTCATTTTTTTTTTTTTTTTAAATTTCGGTTATGAATAGGCTATGCATATTCAACACCACGTTGTAAAGTAAATATTATTAATAGGTTCTGTAAAATTGATAAATATCTTTAAAATTAGATAAAATTAGTTAAAATTGAGAAAATTAGCCATATATTACTTAAAATTGATAATTTAAATTAATGTAGAATTCAATATATTGAAATTAGATATAATTTTCTATGATTCAGCTGTTGACGTCATTTTAATCACACGTTATGATGTCATATGTTAATTCTTACACATTTTCAGAAAGGTTTCCATAATGTTTGTAAGAAATTTTATTTTAAAATGTGTAATTTTATAGCTACGGCACTGGCCCCTGGGCGCAAGGTTTGGAGAGGGGTGCTTAGCGAGTTTTTTGGGCCAAAAAAAGGAAAAAAAAGCTTTTTGACCACAAAAAAAAAAAAAATGATTTTATACGCGCCTTTAGACTCTCCCCTTAGCTATGACGCAATGAGTGTTGTATCGAGTTCGATTTTAAAATTAGGGGACTCAAAGGGGGGCTTTGTAATTTTCTAAAACTAAAATTAATCGTGTCACTTTCCCTTTACGCAACTTGAGTTAATTTTCTGTGTAGAGAAAATAAAAATGAAAGCTTTTCATTTTTTTTTTTCATTATGGGGGAGATATTTTCTTTAAAAACCTGTATTTTTTTAATAGGCAGTCTCTATTATCTATCAGGTATATTAGCGTTTAAGCGAAAAAGTAAGAAAAACGGTAAAAAATTATTTAAAAATACAGTTTTATTTTTTTTAGTCAATTTTTGTGGCTCGAAGCAACGTGCTGCCCTTTAAATACTTTTAGTTTTGAATGTTAAAATTCCGAACGCAATTGTATCATTAAAAACGTTACGTGACTCTTAAAAGACTATATAGCTATGGAAAAAAAAAAAAAAGGTTTTCCTTATTATTAAGTAATGGCACTTACCTAGATTTATCACATGCAAAAAGTATATGGAAATCCTTAATTAGGTGCCATTGTTGTATTAAAACGAAATAGATTTGTGATAACGTCGTTAATATTTGTTTTAAATAGCGTTTTCCTTGTTAAGTTATAAAAAGTGATTAAATTATTAAAGCTGAAAAATGACTAAAACTATATTTTAAACTCTAAACAAATCTTAATAGTCTAGGGCTGGTGGAGGAGGTAATTTTGTACATAAATTAATTTTAAATTCAAATATGTATTTATAGTTTTAAAGGTATGTTCTCACCATTTTTTAAGGCAAATGAATTATTTTTAGTTTATTAACTTAATTTGAGGCTGTCACTAAGTTTTTCACGAATTCCAAATGTAAATTGAAAAGGTCTGGGAAAAACTTGGAAAAGTAAGGGAATTTGAATCTGAAAAAACTGTGACAACGCTGTAGAAAGATCGTTAAAAAACGATTAAAAAAATATATGTATGAAAAATTTGTCCGGGAAATTATTTTAAAAAATGGTCAGGGAAATTGTCAAACTTAGGTAAAACGTGAAAAAGTCAGGTTAGTAAATACTAAATTTTAAATTGCAAATTTGCTTTTGAAAACAGTCTCTATAAATCCCCAAACCAGATTATAATTTATTCGCTTAATTAACACGTGTTAACCAGGAAAAAAATGTACCTCAAAGTCTTTGAAAAACGTAACACGCAAAAAATAGCTTAAAATGATTACGAGATTAGACGTTTAGATATTATTACAAGAAATAAAGTAAATTTACAACAGGAATCAGTTTGGATTTTCATTTCGTTCGAAGCTGCGGCTAGTTCGAAGTCTATTTGAAATGGTTAGTATTGACTATTATATTAATATTTAACGTAAGATGAACTAGGAACTGATTACAAATAAATATGATGTTGTATAATCTAAGCCAGACTGTTTATTACTACAGCGCCAGCGTGTACGTCTTTTGTACGACAAGCTAAGAATGCATTACCAGGTAGTCTAAACCAATGGCTAGCCTTCAAATTTAAAGGGATAATTAAACGTTCCAACCAGTATTATTTGCTTTATCATGGTTTTCGGACATACACTACCTGGAAAAATTAGAGAATAAGAGAAAATGGGCCCAAAAATCAGCTGATTTAAAAACAATTAGCCCAAATGGTTATATGGACTAGTCAAGGAAATGATTTGATAGCTTGACCTTTTAATTGTAATTAAATGCTACTCAATTTCCTTTTGGAGTTTATGAAAAATCTGTGACAGCCACACTTTAAGAAACTATACCAAATCCAAAGAAAGATACTTGTTAAAGTTTTAACTTAATTAAAAAAAATGATTTAAACTTTATGGCCAATCAGCCAATCGGGACGTGATTTTTTTTTTTTTTTTTTTTTTTTTTTTTATTATTCACTAGCTGAACTCGGTGAACTCAGGTGCACAGCGACTTAGTGTCTGACCCTTCGGGCTCGTTTGAGTATCTCTTTATTGGAAGAATAATAAGTAGTGTTTCCATATCTGAATTAAAATAAAAAAATGCAATTAAGATTTAATTAACTAGCTCTAAAATCATAATTTGAGTCTTATAGGTCAGTAATTTGTAACCCAAAATTTATTGACTGCTACATCATTGTTAAGAAAAACAGTTTATTAATAAAGTTCTGACTAGGAGAGCTTTCCATCTAGTAAACAGAGTTTTTCTTAACTAAGAAGTAGTACTCTTCCAATTTAATTTAATAACCTAAGTGTATATTATATTTTGAAGGTTTTCTGACTCTGTTCACGGTGTAATCCGCGGTAGATTCGCGACTTCTAATTCTTATCTCTCTTGTCCAATATAAAGAGAGGGAGGGAGGAGGGTGTGTTGGGGGCGGCGGCAGGCCCAAGTGCTTAGATATCGTCGGAGTTTGTTTAAGAATAAGAACCCGACGTTGTGGTCTCGTAACTATACGAGTTTTTTTTCGATAACATTTTATCCAGAATTAAGAAAAATCATTTTTCGAGGGATTTCATATTTTTTATACAAAAACAAGTTTATCAACAATAAGGTCTTTGTCCTTTACACGAAACTTCTCGATTTGATATAAATTTAAATATGTTTAAAGGGAGAATGCAATGTAACGAATGATATTTTTTTCATCGATTCCTTATCGTTTAAATATGCAAAATTTACAAATAAATATTAATCTAGAAATAAATTTAAAACTAAAATAGGCTTAGCGGGATTCATGGAGATCATGATTTCCTCGCGGATAAGGTCTTGAAGATCTCGCGTGAACGACGGGCCTGTGCTCATTGATCGCTAAACCTTACACGGAGGCAATTCTGAATCTCCATGAATCCCGCTAAGCCTATTTTCCGGGTAAATTTTAAATTTAGTTTAATATTTGTTTCTTAAACTTTTTATCGATTAATTGCTTTGGGTCCTTTCGACCGAATTCCCATTCGACCGAAGCCAATCCCATTCGACCGAAAAACCCGCGCTTTGGCGGTTTTTGAAATTTTTGGGGTATTTCCAAGGTATAACCTAACCTAACCTAACCTTTCAAATAAATATTATTTAAAACTGCATTATTGTACTTTTTTTTACTACCGTTTACGTACGAAGAACCTAGCTTAACAAAAGTTCCATTCAACGTATTACATATATAATTATGCGTATGCTTCTATTCGATTGAATTAAATTTTTGAATTTATTAGCCCATTCGTTCGAATGGGAAGAAACCTTTTTCCCAGCCCAATGGGCTAGAAATTGCAGCTATTCGGCCGAATGGGATTTCGTTCATATGGGAATTCGGTCGAAAGAGAATATACCGATTAATTAGGCCTATTTAAACGATAATGAATCGATAAAAAATCACTTGTTAGGTTGCATTCTCCCTTTAACGAGATATCCTCGAATCTTACCACTCTAATAACGCGGTTAATTTTAAAACTGGTCATAACTTAATATTTGAACCATTTGACATTTGTATCTTTATGCCACTATCGGTTCCGCTAGGGTGGAACAAAAGCCGGATTGAAAAAAGAAATATTTATCGCCCAAAGTTATCGATATAATTACAATATAAGAGTTGTGTTGCACCGAGTTCTGTATAGGTAACCGCCCGCGCGTGTTGTTTTTCAAATATTATGTTGATTGAAGCGAATCATAATTTTATTTGTTTATATATCCTCGGGCTAACCCAGAGATTTTTAAATCTCTACCAACTTTATGAATGAATTATTAAATCATAAAAAAAAGGTTGATAAATAATATAAATTTTAATTTTAAATTTGTTTACTCGGAAGTTATTTTTTTATTTTATTGATATTACAATTACAAAATTCAAGTTATCAATTTTTAAAGTCAAGAGTCTATAAGAAGTTTAAAAGACGATAATTTAATTATCATGAAGTTATAGTTTGGAATACGATAGTTTTAAATTAACTAAAAGTTATAGTTTGAAATACGATAATTTAATTAACCAGAAGTTATAGTTTGAAATACGATAATTTTAATTAACTAGAAGTTATAGTTTGTTATACGATAATTAACTCGAAATTAAAGTTTGAAATACGATAATTTAAAATAAAATTATAATTTTTTATACGATAATTTAACTAACACGAAGTTATTGCTTTAATTTAAATCTAAATAAGTTAAATTTGAAATCCGATGGTTTAATTATTATATTTGAAATACGATCGTTTATCGCGATTGAAATACGATCGTTTATCGCGATTGAAATACGATCGTTTATCGCGATTGAAATACGATCGTTTATCGCGATTGAAATACGATCGTTTATCGCGATTGAAATACGATCGTTTATCGCGATTGAAATACGATCGTTTATCGCGATTGAAATACGATCGTTTATCGCGATTGAAATACGATCGTTTATCGCGATTGAAATACGATCGTTTATCGCGATTGAAATACGATCGTTTATCGCGATTGAAATACGATCGTTTATCGCGATTGAAATACGATCGTTTATCGCGATTGAAATACGATCGTTTATCGCGATTGAAATACGATCGTTTATCGCGATTGAAATACGATCGTTTATCGCGATTGAAATACGATCGTTTATCGCGATTGAAATACGATCGTTTATCGCGATTGAAATACGATCGTTTATCGCGATTGAAATACGATCGTTTATCGCGATTGAAATACGATCGTTTATCGCGATTGAAATACGATCGTTTATCGCGATTGAAATACGATCGTTTATCGCGATTGAAATACGATCGTTTATCGCGATTGAAATACGATCGTTTATCGCGATTGAAATACGATCGTTTATCGCGATTGAAATACGATCGTTTATCGCGATTGAAATACGATCGTTTATCGCGATTGAAATACGATCGTTTATCGCGATTGAAATACGATCGTTTATCGCGATTGAAATACGATCGTTTATCGCGATTGAAATACGATCGTTTATCGCGATTGAAATACGATCGTTTATCGCGATTGAAATACGATCGTTTATCGCGATTGAAATACGATCGTTTATCGCGATTGAAATACGATCGTTTATCGCGATTGAAATACGATCGTTTATCGCGATTGAAATACGATCGTTTATCGCGATTGAAATACGATCGTTTATCGCGATTGAAATACGATCGTTTATCGCGATTGAAATACGATCGTTTATCGCGATTGAAATACGATCGTTTATCGCGATTGAAATACGATCGTTTATCGCGATTGAAATACGATCGTTTATCGCGATTGAAATACGATCGTTTATCGCGATTGAAATACGATCGTTTATCGCGATTGAAATACGATCGTTTATCGCGATTGAAATACGATCGTTTATCGCGATTGAAATACGATCGTTTATCGCGATTGAAATACGATCGTTTATCGCGATTGAAATACGATCGTTTATCGCGATTGAAATACGATCGTTTATCGCGATTGAAATACGATCGTTTATCGCGATTGAAATACGATCGTTTATCGCGATTGAAATACGATCGTTTATCGCGATTGAAATACGATCGTTTATCGCGATTGAAATACGATCGTTTATCGCGATTGAAATACGATCGTTTATCGCGATTGAAATACGATCGTTTATCGCGATTGAAATACGATCGTTTATCGCGATTGAAATACGATCGTTTATCGCGATTGAAATACGATCGTTTATCGCGATTGAAATACGATCGTTTATCGCGATTGAAATACGATCGTTTATCGCGATTGAAATACGATCGTTTATCGCGATTGAAATACGATCGTTTATCGCGATTGAAATACGATCGTTTATCGCGATTGAAATACGATCGTTTATCGCGATTGAAAAACGATCGTTTATCGCGATTGAAAAACGATCAATTATCGCGATTGAAAAACGATCAATTATCGCGATTGAAAAACGATCAATTATCGCGATTGAAAAACGATCAATTATCGCGATTGAAAAACGATCAATTATCGCGATTGAAATACGATCAATTATCGCGATTGAAATACGATCAATTATCGCGATTGAAATACGATCAATTATCGCGATTGAAATACGATCAATTATCGCGATTGAAATACGATCAATTATCGCGATTGAAATACGATCAATTATCGCGATTGAAATACGATCAATTATCGCGATTGAAATACGATCAATTAATTATCGCGATTGAAATACGATCAATTAATTATCGCGATTGAAATACGATCAATTAATTATCGCGATGGAAATACGATCGTTTAATTATCGCAATGGAAATACGATCGTTTAATTATCGCAATGGAAATACGATCGTTTAATTATCGCAATGGAAATACGATCGTTTAATTATCGCAATGGAAATACGATCGTTTAATTATCGCAATGGAAACACGATCGTTTAATTATCGCAATGGAAACACGATCGTTTAATTATCGCTATTGAAATATAATTAATATTAGGGTAATTTTAAAAAGCACTACTTTCAATCAGAAATATCTCGCTCTATTCGAATTTTGTTATAGTTGATCATTGTATACAGTTCTGTTTTTAGACATATTCCTACATAATTTTAAATCAATTCTATTATTTCCAAAAACATCGCTTCATAAGGATTCTGTTCGTTATATCGCTTGGTTCTACGGAGATCATTAAGTATTCCCCATTTGCGACAACAAAGCTTCCTTTTATCGTTTAAATCTAGTATTGGGTTTTATTTTAAAATTAAATCTAGGTGGTTCGATATATTCGGCGCATGCGCAAATCCTAATATCAACCACAATTGAACCAATATAATTAAGAAATATATTCTTATCTTTATCTTTATCATGAAAGAAAAAAGATTAATAATAATTATGAATTTGATTTCAAAACAAGTAACATACGTGTTATAAAAATATTATATAACAAAATGTATATATGCTCTAAAACTAAAACAAACTAAATATTTCTTAATTAGTTTTGGGCTTGGGCTAAGAATAATAATACTCTGTCGACCCAATCTTTTCTGATAATGTATCCGTTTTGATTCCAAGGTTCTCTGTTGCCAGGAAATAATAATGGAAAATTTTAAAATTCAATTTTTCCCCCTTCCCCTCAAGAGGAGGGGGCTTTAAAATGTAATTACTATAAATTATAACGATTGACTATAGTTTTTTGGTTCTGAAATTTATCGGACTTAAACTAATCGCAATTTTGACCTTAATCTTTTCTATATACCCAACTTTGAAGTTTATTTCGTTACGGTTTTTTATTACGTTATGCAGTAAGTGATTAATTTCGCAACCTAGGGCCACGAGATTTTTGAGATTTGAAACTTTATTGTTCTGGGATTCAACCAAAGGGTTCTGCATTTCTAACGTGTGAAAGATTATTGGCAAGTGATCCCGACTGCCCTTAACAATTACAGTTAAGCATTTCTTAATTTAAGATTAAATTAAATTTAATTGCAAATCAACATCCTCACTATATCGCAATTAAATTAAACATAATTATATTTTTTAATTCAAATAAGGTGCCATTTTAAATTATCACACGAAATTGGCAGAGATAAATTTCATACTTAAGTGTTGATTTAAAATACAGCAGAGATAAATTTCATACTTAAGTGTTGAATTAAAATACAGCAGAGATAAATTTCATAGTTTAGTGTTTAATTAAAATACAGCAGAGATAAATTTCATACTTAAGTGTTTAATTACATATGTCCTTGATATTTGGTTTCTCAAAATATATGGATCTGTGATTACAGAAGCCTTTTTTAAAGGGAATATAACTTCACCTCACTTTAATGGGGTCCAACGTTTGCCACCAGGGTAATTAACCCCAGAATTTTAGCGCTGGATAGTGGGTCGGGTCTAAAATTACGAGGATCTTAACTAGAAATAAAGATTTACAGTTCATATTGCCTTTAATTACGCAATGTTTTGCTTAGGGAGGAGAAAACCAACCCTATTCTATCCAGTCTTCTACAATTACATTCGTTCAGTCGATAAAGATAAAGAAGTTTTCCAATAAAGTAGACGAAAGTTTGGTCATGTTCGAAAAAATAGGTCAAAATATGGATAGATGTATTCGACTATTTCACTCAATCTCAGAATGTATAAGGTTTTTTAAACGTATCTCTATTTGGTAGCGAACAATATGAATCATTCTTGGATTGTAAAATAATTTATTAAACTTTCGAATAATACATTTATTCTTTCAATCATTATTATAATAGTTTATAATAGTTACAAGATTTCTAAATTACTTTTAAGGTTCGCTTCCTTTAGCGAAAAAGTTTTCGTAATTTAAAAATTATACGTTTTTGAATTTTATAAATTTAAGTAACTTTAATTGGATAAAAAAATGGTACAAGATTCCAATATTTTCCTTTTCAAATAAAACCAGTTTTTAAAGGAGTCATGAAGACACGAGTAAAAACATCGAAAGTCGCTAAGCCTAACTGCATTTTGAAATGCCACATAATAAAACAACAGTGTTGTAGGGGCGAGTTTGATTTTTACCAACCACTACATTTATTTTGAAGTTTTTAAGTTTTTATTATTTGCTCTGTGTCCGAGAGTGACAGAGTTTAGTTTTGCGACTACAAGTTTTGAATTTTATTACAAGAGTGAAATTTTAGTCTTTTTACAATAATAACAAGTTTTTCGTTTTTACCCCCAACGCATCTCCATCCACATTCCCACGTGCTCCATTATGTCCTGCCTTTGCCTCTACTGACCAGAGCCCTACGTTTAGAAGTTTTGATTTTTGGGAACTAGTTTCGAGGCAAAAACAGGTGCGAGCACACAGGCAACAATGAGGATGGAGGATGAGTTGGGGACATTTCCATGGAATTTTTAACCCTAGTTTTATTTTTACTACATTTTTGGCAATAATTTTAAAAAGTATATTTTAGATTTAAAGGGTTAGTTAAATTTTTAAAATACCCTAAAGGATTTTACATTCCCCCCTAAAATACGTAGTATTTTATACACAAATTTTTATACACTTTACATCAATAGAATATACATTTTTATTTTTATTTTTATTTTATTTTTGCTTTTAATCAACTATTTCTAATGGATATAATAATTGTATCGGGCGTCTAATGACGTTGCCGTTAGCCATGCGAACCAAACAGGAACGCACTTTTCCATCTCTACCCTTTTGATTTTCAGTAACTACTCCTATTTTCCAATTTTGTCTAGGTATTTTATCTTCGTGCACTAACACGACCTCATTGTCTTTAAATTGTGTTTCCTGGTTGGTTAGCTTGGTGTGGTGAGCGGATCTTAAGTCCATTAGGTACTCCGATCGCCACCTTTTCCACACACGCTCTAGTAGCGTCTGTCTATATTTTAATCGTTTAGTTAAACTTAGTCTGCTAGCGTTAACTTCGATATTATTTAATTTTTGACTAGGTAAACTGTTTAATCTTTTCCCAATGAGGAAGTGGCCAGGTGTTAGAGGGCTAGGTTCGTTTACGTCGTTATAGACGAATGTTAAAGGTCTTGAATTTAACATGGCCTCGGTTTCCGTAAGAATAGTTTCCATCTCTATGTGAGAAAGTACGGCCTTACCGAGGACCTTTTTTAATGTGGATTTGATGCTTCGAACCATACGCTCGTATTGGCCACCCCACCATGGGGCTTTGGGCGCTATAAACCGCCACGAAATTCCTTTCTTTCCAAAAAAATTTAAAATATCATTTGTTTTTAGATTTTGCCAAAGTTCTTTAAAGTCTTCATTGGCTCTTATAAAAGTTTTAGCGTTGTCGCTATAGATTATTTTTGGAATTCCGCGCCTGGCTATCATACGTCTAATTGCTAACAAAAAATCCTCAGTAGACAAGGACTGAACTAATTCTAAGTGCAAAGCTCTTGTTACGGAACATACGAATAGGCATATGTAGGATTTGACAGTGGTTTGTTTACCAGATTTTTCTTTTACAAATATAGGACCTGCAAAGTCTATACCAATTGTTTCAAAGGGTTGGCTTTCAATTATTCTAGCTCCTGGGAGCGGGGCTTCTGGCATTTGACCAGGTTTCGAGTTTAGCCTTTTACATTCGTAACAACGCTTTACTACTTGTTTTGCAAGTTGGCGACCAGATATAATCCAATATTTTTCTCTAATGTTTGTTATTGTACTCTGGACGCCAGCGTGCATTATTTCCTTGTGGCTTCTTTCCATCAAGAGAGCGGCTAAGCGTACGTTTTGATTTAAAATTGCGGGATGTTTTTCCCGATAGCTTAATTCTGATTCGCCTAATCGCCCGCCTACGCAAAGTAGGCCATCTTCGTTGATGAACGGTTTTAATGTTGCTATTTTAGATTTGGTTTCGATAGGCTTATTGTTTTCTAAGTTTTTGATTTCATCTGGATAAATTTCTCTTTGACAATGCTTAACCCACAAATTTTCGGCTGAGCTAAGTTCTTCTGTCGTTAATTCTCCTATCGTTTTAGTTCCCTTTTTTATATGCCTAACAAATCTTAAAATCCACGCCGTGATTCGAACTGGTTTGCTAATTTTGCTAAATCGATTTAAGCTTATAATATTTTGAATGAATTTTGGTTCCTGACATTGCACGTGCAATGCAACCTTTCTCCTTTCGCTATCTACAAGTTTTTCTGGAATTTCTAAAGGGGTTTTTGGCCATTGTTGAGAATCGAATTTTAACCATGGGGGTCCCTCAAACCAAATTTTGCAATTTTCAAGGTCTTTAGCTTTTATTCCCCTTGTAGCTAAATCGGCCGGGTTGTTTTCCCCTGGGCAATGTCCCCAATTTTCAACTTTTGTTAGTTTTTGTATTTCCTGTACTCTATTTGAAACAAAGGGTTTCCAAGTTTTGTGTGCCCCTTTAATCCAATATAAAGCTACTGTGCTATCTGACCATAAATAAGTTTTAGAAATCTGATCCTTGTATATGTCTTTTGTATAATCAATTAGCCGGGCCCCCAGCAAACACCCCATAAGTTCTAATTTTGGGACTGAGTGATCCTTTAAAGGGGCTACCCTCGATTTTGCCATAACCAGGACTATTTTTGTTTCGCCCGAATTTGTGGTTACCTTTAAATAAATTACGGCCGCGTAAGCTACTTTGCTCGCGTCGCAAAATGCGTGAATTTCTATATTTGCAATATCATTTTGTTCGAGTTTATCTAGATAATATCTATCCAATTTGATTTTTCTAAGAGCGGGCAATTCTCTGCACCATTCTTGAAACGGGATTGCTAATCTTTCTTCTAATTCCTCATCCCAAGCTACCTTTTCTTCCCATAATTTTTGGAACATTAGCTTCGCCCTGATTGTGAAAGGTCCAAGAATCCCCATAGGATCAAAGATTTGAGATACCGAACTTAAAACTGCCCTTTTTGTATTTTTCACACTTAGCAAATACTCCACTAATTTCTCGAGATTAAAGGAGAATTTGTCAGTTTCGGGATCCCAACTTAGGCCTAAAACCTTTTGTTTTTCTATATTTTCATTTTTGCAATAAATAGTTTTAGGACTATAATTTTTTCCTTCTTCCCCCCACAATTTTCTAAGCTCCTTGTCGTTTGTGTTCCATTTTCTCAATCGCATTCCTGCTTCGCTCACGATATTGTTTACTTTATTTGAGATTTCAAATGCCTCTTTTACGCTTTTCGCGCCACTTACTACGTCGTCAACGTAAATATCTTCATCTATTAATTTCGCGGCTCTAGGTTCTAATTTTTCAAACTTTTGAGCGTGTAATTTTATCGTGATTGCGAGCAGAAACGGACTTGAGCTAATGCCAAACGGCACACGTGTCATTCTAAATACCCTGAAGTTGTTTTGATCTATTTCTCCGTTAATTTCTTGGACCCACAAAAAACGTGTCATATCTTTGTCTTCCCTCGCTAAACCCACCTGTAAAAAGGCCTTTTCTATATCTGCGGTTATAGCGACTTTATGCGTTCTAAATCTAAGCAATAGCATTAATAGGTCTGGGTTTAAGTTTGGGCCTGCTAATAAAACGTCGTTTAATGAGGGGGCGCCTTTTTCATGGGACGACCCGTCTAGAACTACTCTTAGTTTTGTAGTAGAACTAACTTCTCTTTTTACTCCTTGATGTGGCAAATAATAACATTGTTTAGAATTAATTTCGCTATCGGGGACTTGTTCTATGATTCCTAAATCTAACTGCTCTTGGAGTACCTTACGATAATCTTGGAAATATTTCGGGTCTTTGTCAAATTTTCTAATCAAAGGTTTCATTCGCATTTTAGCGACCGAAAAATTGTTAGGCAAATTTTCCCTATTAGTTTTCCATGGAAATTTGACAACGTACCTTCCTTTTTCGAAACTAAGATTCTTCGAATATCCCTTGATTATATCCTCTTTGGTTTCTATATTTTCAGACTCCCCTTTAATACCTATGGATTCTAGCTCCCATAAGTTTTTCATCATCTCATCCGCCCTTTCTTCCACGCTAATGTGAAACGTGGAATAAGCTTCTATGACTGCGCTTTCAATTTCTACGGGACCCGATATGGCCCACCCCAATTTTGTTTCTAAAGCTACGGTGGCCTTGCCTAATCTTTCTGATTTTCCTGAAGCGAATTCCCAATACGTATCTCCCCCAATTAAAACTCCAATGTTATTATTTCCATAGTTACTGTCGTCTGCTAGTTGTAAGCCCTTTTGGATAAGATGATTTTCTATCTCTTCGCAACGTGGCTTCACTAAGGCCCTACAGATATAGGGAACTTCAATAGCTTCTATTTCTACAGATTCGTTTGGGTTTTTAATATTTTGTAAAGTTACCCTGACAATTTTGCGACTAACTTCCGGGGCGTCCTTATTTCCGAAGTTAAAGATAGTTAAAAGAGTTTTTCCAATTACGGGTAATTTTAGTTTTTGCGAAATGTCTTCTGTTATGAAGGACATCTGGCTTCCCCCGTCTAAAAGACATCTAAGGGGTTCTATTTTATTTTGATTTTTCGGATTTAACGCTAGAGCCTGAGCAGTTTGAAGCAAAATTGTTTTCTTACAAGCTACGTGTGTGTTAATGGCTACTTGCATGTTTGTGCTTTCAGATTGACCCTGTTCTCTTTCATTGTCTAAAGTTTTAACCTGGGTATTTTTCCTTTTATTTACTTCTAGTTGGTCACAAACTACAATATTATGTTTTTGATTGCACTTTCTACAGGTTTTAAACTGGGATCTACAACTATTTTGGTCGTGCCCCATTCTTATACAATTAAAGCACCTATTTTCTGCCCTAATCATATTTCTTTTGTCTTCTACCGCGTGGTAACTACAATTAATGGACGAGTGATTTGTACTCTTACAAAAAATGCAATAAATATTTTTCCCAGGGAAATTACGATAAACTGTCAACGCGGAGGCGGATCCCTGGCCCTTAAATTTTTCTTGTTTTGGGTATTTTTCCCTATTGTTATAGTTTTGGCCTTGACTCGACTTTTCAACTTCCGAGTTTTGAAGTTTTCCTAGCATTTCAGCTACCTCCCTATTTTGTATATCTTTTCTCAAAAAATCTAGTAACCCTTCTACATCCCAATCATCGTTCGCGCCTTTACTTCTGCTATAATCTAGCCTAATATCATTTGGTATGCAACGAAGTAGAGCGGGGCAGAGAAAGGTTCCATTTTCTTTCATATTTACTCCCTGATTTTTTAAACTTCTGATATTTCCGTCACACGAATCTACTAATTTTCTTAAAGCTTTTGTATCGCTAGATTTCCTAACTGCCTGAGTATCAATTAATTTATTCATTAAGGAATGTATTATTATGTCCTTTCTACCATATCTATCATTCAACATTTTTACCGCATCATCATACGCTTCTTCAGACGCTATCATATTATTTAAAACACTAGCCGCTTCCCCTTCTAAGAATGAAACCAAATAGGAAAATTTGTCTACCTTAGCCATTCCTTGTCTGTTTTCTACGGCGGCTTGGAAATGACTCCAAAAGGAGGTCCACTTTGTGACGTCACCGTTGAATTTGGTCATCGTTAGTGTTGGAAGCTTGGTGGCTGGTTTGCTGGTCGTTACGGAACTTCCGCTGACGGATCCAGCGATGGATGTTGTTGCTGAGTAGTTTGGTACGAGTTGGTTGAGTTTCCGGTTTATCCTAGCTTTTGTGACGATAATCCGGTCTCGAAATTCGATGGCTCGTGATGTTTCCTTTTCACGTTCGGCAGCTCCGGTAGTTAAGTTTTCCACCCGTTGATCTAGCTCGTTCATCTCGACTTCCTTTGGTTGTAGAATAGCGAGAGCGTCTTCCAGGTCGTCGCTGGTCAGGTTTGCGCTTTTTAGTAGACCGTCCACGTTGTTGCATAATTTTGTAACGGAAGATCTTATAGCCTTTTGGCTACCTTTTAGAGTTTGTAGTTCTTGGTCTTGCGCAGCTACTGCTGCCGCGGCTGCTGCTTGGTCCGCCATTGTTCGTTTTGATTTTTAACGAACGTTTTTGAAGGTCTTGGAGTTGAGCGAAGTATTTACTCGCGCTTATTTTTTACGAAGTTTTTACTCGCGCTGATTTTTCGCGAAGTTTTTACTCGCGCTGATTTTTTCGCGAAGTTTTTACTCGCGCTGATTTTTTCGCGAAGTTTTTACTCGCGCTGATTTTTCGCGAAGTTTCTACTCGCGCTGATTTTTGGCGAAGTTCCACGCGTTTGATTTTCACGCGTTTAAGTTTCTAAAGACCGAGGTTTTACTAGATCTTTTTACGTTAATTTAATTAATTCCCGAAGGTTTCGGCACCATTTTGTAGGGGCGAGTTTGATTTTTACCAACCACTACATTTATTTTGAAGTTTTTAAGTTTTTATTATTTGCTCTGTGTCCGAGAGTGACAGAGTTTAGTTTTGCGACTACAAGTTTTGAATTTTATTACAAGAGTGAAATTTTAGTCTTTTTACAATAATAACAAGTTTTTCGTTTTTACCCCCAACGCATCTCCATCCACATTCCCACGTGCTCCATTATGTCCTGCCTTTGCCTCTACTGACCAGAGCCCTACGTTTAGAAGTTTTGATTTTTGGGAACTAGTTTCGAGGCAAAAACAGGTGCGAGCACACAGGCAACAATGAGGATGGAGGATGAGTTGGGGACATTTCCATGGAATTTTTAACCCTAGTTTTATTTTTACTACATTTTTGGCAATAATTTTAAAAAGTATATTTTAGATTTAAAGGGTTAGTTAAATTTTTAAAATACCCTAAAGGATTTTACAAGTGTTATCATTTTTTTATTTGATTATGCTCAGCCGAGGAGTTAGTACCACTGATTACAGCCTTTACAGGGTTGCCACAGGTCAGTGAAAACATGGAAAAGTCAGGGAATTTAAAAATGAACCAAAAAAGTCAGGGAATTAAAGATCTTTCAAGAAGCCAGGAAATTGCAATCATTATCTGCAGAAAAGATTTGAAGCTGACCGTTTCAGTTGTATAGATTAGAAGATAGATAGAAGATATGCGTGCGAAGTGTTTGGCGAACGCAATTATATAAAAAATAAAAGGCTAAAAATTGGATAATATTAGCTGAAACGGTCAGGGAAAAACCTGGAAAAGTCAGGAAATTTGAATCTGAAAAAACTGTGGCAACCCTGTTACCTGTTACCCTGTTAGTAATAATAAATACATAACGGTTTGCAGTAGCCTTTGGTAATGCTAAATACGCCTTTAATTACGTAGTAACTTTAATACAGTTGCTGTACACCGGTTATCTGTCTAAGTGACTAGACCGGGGATTCAAATTAATTGTAAATTAGCTTATATGAATATT
This sequence comes from Odiellus spinosus, assembly GCA_963920705.1. Taxonomy (NCBI): domain Eukaryota; kingdom Metazoa; phylum Arthropoda; class Arachnida; order Opiliones; family Phalangiidae; genus Odiellus; species Odiellus spinosus. The sequence continues at coordinate 7,861,458 of OY987227.1, read as the reverse complement.
TCAACTCTTTTATTCGATTTAAAATGACTTCATTATCACTTTAATTTATAATGCATATAATCTTCGTTTTAAAGGAATAAATTGGAATTTTTCCATATTTAAATTATCTCTTGTACATTCTGTACCTTGAATAAGAACAAGTACAAAGGTTAGTCTTAGAACTTAAAATGACTGTACATCAATTAGAACGAAAAACCAATTTAATTTATAATATATCTTATTCTAATTACGTTTAGCGTCGCGTAACTGTAGTAGTTTTTAATTACCAATTAAAAATGTTCAAACATTTGCTCTTCTGAATTTTTAAATCATAATGAATCTCTCTAGTAGCAAGGAGAATTGATTACTAAGGTAAATCCAAACGAAATTAAATTGTTGGCTCTCTTTAAATACCAGGCTATTGTCCAAGATCCACCTTATTAGAGTTTAAAATTAAATGTTTAATTCAGATCTAATCGAATTACTTATATACGACTAATTAAATGAATATACATGTATATCAAATATATTCATTAAATAACAGTTGTTTCAATACCAAAGTTATAATTGAATAACTTGGGAACAATGCCTGAAGTTATTAAAGGAATGCTGAAATGAATTCGTTCTTTTAAAGGGAGAATGAAGCTTTACAACTACGTTTCTATACTATCATCATCGCAAAGATATTTATTATTCATTAAAGTTTAATTTACCCTTGTAAGATAACAGATAAGTAGGCTTAACTCCTAGATTTCAAATTATCTATAGATCCTCGTTAAGCCTACTTCCGGTCTAAGTTAAAGGGAGATACTCAAGGATTTTTCATGAACTACAAATAGAAATTGTGTAACATTTGCGAGAAGATTGTTAATAAATGATTCTAAATATGTCATAGGACAAAATTAACACAATAGTAAAAAATAAATATTTTATAATCGCCATTTTCGAAATTTTTAAAATAAAAATTCCCCGCAATAGTATTACGTCATCATTATGGTCGCGTGGCTATATATTCTGCCACTCGTGATAAGGTAGCTTTCGAGTGGTCTTTTTCGTAAAAGTACTTAATCCAGATTGATTTTAAATGCTCTTGCACTTCAGTTTTGTCCCATACAAGTGTGAAATTTATTTTGGTATAGTTTAGTTTAAATGAAAATTTATTTCAGTATACCTTTGATATTAATTTTATCCCAGACACGCGCTAGCAAATCGAAATGGAATGGACAACAATATCCGGGTTCGAGTTTCGTGAAAATATTGGCTACTTAATTATTAATTCTAGTGGAATTGGATGTGTAGAGAAATAGACCGTGGTTTGTTCATTAAGTTATCAAACACGTCAACTGAATTAATTAATAGGCTTGTTAAAAAAAAAGTACCGAATTTCTGGTTTCGCGTTAAAAATTAATTGATACTGTTATATTAACTCGGCGAAGAATCTTACATAATTAAATTTTCTTTAGTTCGCGAATACAGTGGCGGATTTATACACGATGCTTTAAGATAATAGGAATAAAAATAGTTCTTTGAAATTACTAACTTATAGGATTAGAAACAAAGTTTTAATTAGTTTTTTTAATCTCTTAATTCTTAAAAGTCAAGATTTAATAAATAAATGATTAAAGTAAATGAAAATATTTGATTAATCCATTTTTTTTTTTTATTTTATAATTATACCCTAGTTTTCTTTAAATTATTGTTAAAGCTATCATAAACTTCTTTTATTTTGAAGTTTAAAGGTTTAGGAGTTTATAAACTATTTCATTATTAATAAAAATTACAGTTTATATCTATCTATCGGCGATTTCTAATTAAATGACGTCAATATTAGCTGACGAGCCTATTTGCTCTGTCCACTAAGAATAAAAGCTTGAGCAAATTATATTGTAGACGGAGTTAATTCAAACAGCAAATGACTTGATCAACCATGGCGTTTGATTGCCTTGGGTATCAAATTTTAAACACCAAGACGTGTCTAATAATTGTGAAAATAAATCTCGAATACGTTTTTCGGCATCCGCTGATTCCGAAAATAAATTCAGCTGTTCCATTTATATAGTTTCCCTTTAATACATATCCCCCCCCCCCACAATAATTTACTGAGCGCGTTGGAAATATAACTATCTTTAATAACCTTTCCTTAACCCTTTAAGTCTCTAGAAACGTATTTTTGTTAACTTTACTCGCTGGTCTATGTGATCTAAAAATATCATTTCTCAACTTTATTACGCTTTTGCGAAACTGCAAACACGTGAAACTAATAATTTTTAAGTCCAACATAGACTTTGCTTCTGTCTTTATTACGTTTTCTACCTCGACTCCCTGTTTTCGAGAGGGAGTATTTTTGTCATTTATTCTTGTACATACGTAGAAGCTCTCGGTTTTTTAGTCGAGTTGGATAACCTCTTAAAAGAAAACATTGTATTAATATATTACCCCAAACTTCAGTGTTATTTCCTTTCTTCGTAGGTTTGGTTTCGAGATATATTTTATATATATCAGGAAATTTGGAAATTTAGCCATTTGAAATATCAGGACAAGAACACGAGACAGTGGGAAGATGGAAAAAAATAAATTATCTAAAATTTTTTTTGAAGGGAGCCATACATTAAAATAAGTTCTGTCCAAAACCTTAACCTTTGAAATAGGTGTAGTGATAGAGAAATTAAAATTTATAGGCATTGGAACAAAATCTATTCCATTTCCTTTTAATTTTCGGAATCATCGTGCCAAAAAACTTATTTGAGAATTTTTTTTCACAATTTTTAGACGTGTTTTTGATGTATAAATTAATTTCTAAAGTCGGGAATTTCTATAAATTATATATTATTTCGGCCTGCAACAGTGCTTGTAATGTCCTAACATTAAAATAATAGGCCGGCGTTTGAAGAATAAGGCCAAACGCCTATCTATTCTTTTAATAATAGAACATTACAAGCGCCGTTGAAGGCTGAAATAATATGATTGGTCCAAATTTATATTTACTTTTATAGAGATTTTACCAAACTTTAAAAATTAATTAACACCAAAAACGTGTCGAAAAATGCTGAAAATAAATTTAAAATTTTTAGATTCAAGTTTCCCTGTAAATGATTTGAACTCTTTCTCGAGATTCGAGATATTTTTTTCCTTTCCACTATCGAAGTTCTTCGAGTGATGAAGACGTCAGTCTTTTAGGGTGTTTCAAATTAATCGTCTCTCTTCTCACGAGTAAAAACCAAAAATTAACTGAACGTTAAATACTTATTGAATTAATTTATCTATCTTTGATAATATATTTATACCAAATATTTTTCCCAAGCCCATTTCCTACAAACTTTCAAGATACCATTTTAGACTATATAGTTGTCAAAGGCAAACCAAGACGTATAATTCCTAGAAAATAACCTAAGGTGATAAGAGGTCAAAGTTTAGACCTTCTCGCTTCATTTGAGACAGACGCGTTATGGTGTGGGTAGTCCATTGTTGTAAAAGCAGCAAAGCCCTCCTCTCGAGGGGCAAAAGGGGGACCCAGAGGTAAATATTTGAATAGAATTCCTTGTACTCGTACACTCTTTTCAGTCCCAGAATTCAGCTCCTGTAGAACTATAGCCCCTTTTTAACCAAATAGGTTCTAGGACTGATTTTATCATTTTTGTCTCAGTTTGCGAATTCAACACGTTGGATACTGAGTGTTTTGTGAATTTGTTTAGGGGAATATTATGGATATTTATACTTTCTTACTGAACTTTGTCCCAGTGATTTCCGTGGCAATTGAAAAGAGTCCTGATGAAGTCGATATTTGTAAATGCAAATCATAGAAAATGCTAACATAAGTTTTGACAATGTTCTTCTATTGTGCCTCGCTTTCGACACGTACAATAGCAACGCCCCCAATCCATGAAATATAAAAAAAAATTTAGACTCATTCCAATCACCCTTTGAATTCAATGGATATATCGCGTGAAAATGTACATTATTGGCTGGCTAATGAGAGATTATTGTAGAGATTAATATTATCCATGTACAAAATGAAATTAATACCAATATCTAAAAAACAGATTTGATATCTTTGAAATGATGATAGAATTGGCGTTATAATTTTGGATTCATTTTAGAGTAATTTGTTCTAAATAGAATCGATTTGAAATTACATCTCGCGTTTACTTAAAACTCCACTCTTTCTTTATATAAGAAACGTCGAGATGGAAAAGAACTTGCCTTTGAACGCGTTGAAAATCGTAATTGAATCTATGTTATTAAAAGCTAAATAAGTTTATCTTCCAACGGCGTGTTTGTCGGTTTTACGGCCTTTTTGTTCCGAGTGTGTATTAGGTTTGTCGTCGACAGGTGTCTCTGGGTCTTGTTTATTCCCGACTTTTGACGCTTTAGCGCTGTCTCGTTTGTTCTCTTATTTCCGACGCGATAGTCGAACGCGAGAACTGGCTAATTTTATTTGATGTTCGAATTAGAAAATGTCCTTCTTTCATCGACCTTATCCCAATTCTTTCTTCTTCCTCGTTTTCCAAAGGGCTGTTGAATTATCAAAAGACTTCTTTTCGATAGAAAATAGATCGTAAGAATAGCTAGCCTCTATAAACCTTTAACTTACCCAATTCTATAGGGATTACTGTATTTTAAAGGGAGAATGAAGCCTAATAAGGCGTATCTTTTTATATAGGACTTATTTACTAATATTGTAAGCTTGGTATCAATATTTAACATACTCGGAAAAGCTTAACACGAAGAGTTTAATCACCCAATCACTCGTTCTATATATCAGATTTTTTTTAGTAAATTGATGGCCTAATTCTATAGATAATGTCTTTATGAAACTTGCAACATCAAAAAGATGATTCGTTATAGAAAGATTATTCCGGTTACAGGAGTGCCACGGAAAACCTGTCACAAAAGGTCAGGGACTTTGAAAATTGCCCCTAAAGGTCCAAGGTCTTTGAAAATTGCCCCTAAAGGTCCAAGGTCTTTGAAAATTGCCCCTAAAGGTCCAAGGTCTTTGAAAATTGCTCCTATAGGTCCAATGTCTTTGAAAATTACCCCTATAGGTCCAGGATCTTTGAAAATTGGCTCATAAGGTCCAGGGTCCTTGAAAATTGCCCCTGAAGCTCAAGGAAAAGTCTGATAATTTACAAGTGAACCCTAAAGTTAAAGGGAAAAAAAATTGACCGCAATGGTCAGGTAAAAGTCATAAAAATGGAAATCAAAGTAAATTGAATCACGCAACTTTGCATTCCTACATATCAGGTGATGGAATTAACAATTAAGAAATTTAGTAAGGTTATTTGGTCAGATAAAATAGTTTAAATATGACGAGGGAATTTGAAATAGAAATTGTTTTGGCAACCTTGACGTATTAATTTAGCTTCCCTTTAAAACGGCGTACCTCTCTTTTCGGAAATTTGCTGGCTCGGAATTTAATTTGGCGGATTCCCCCTTAGTTTTGCTCTTGGCTCTTAGAGTTTGCGTAGGCGTTGATCTGTTTAAAAGGGGAGGAAGACCGAAATGTTCGGAGCTGAATAAAAAAGAATGAAAGAAAAGGTTGGAGGGTGGGAGAAAGAGCGAGAAGAGCGTGGAGTGGGGGTGGAGTATATAGTCTTGATTTGCATAATGAAGCGCCCGCGCGATGGGCGTGTACCTCTCTCTCTCTTTGTGTAACTCTACAACTATACCTAATGATTTCTTGATATCAAACTTCCCCTCGTGACCTCAGACTTCACGCGCTATTCTCTTTACTTTTCATATTCTGTTCGGTAACAAGGAATAATGGCGAATATAAAGTTGTCCCTTATAAGTAGAAATGCGCCTAATAAATAGGTTAGTGTGCGCGTGATTTTCCATTACAGCCTTATTCGTCGTTGGTATTGAACCTATAATAAATGATGGGAAAGTCAAATAAAAAATAAATGGAAAAGTAGGCGAAAAGACCATGGAAAACTTAGAAAATTAAACAAAAGAATCGTAGAAAAATCAGTCAAATTTAAATAATTTGTTGATCATATGGAAATTATGAAGTTTGAAAAATTTGAACAAATAAGAATTAATAGTCGCCGTCACATGACACTTTTCTATTCTTCTGAAGAGATTTTTTTCATATTTTAAAGCTGTTTTTGGGAGATATTTTGGAATCGATGTATTTTGGTGGAAGTGAACCAAGTTTGGGAAGTTTTCGACCCCTCGAAACTGCGCTTATACCTTTTTAATTGCACTCTAATTAGTGCATTTAATTTAAATTATAAACAACTCAATTTTATTTTAATTAGTTATTAAAATTTGAGATCCAATTCACGTTTAGACACCGATTACGCCTAGAACTAATAACAATATACATCTATTTTAATAGTTATACGAATGAATAAGAAAGTTTATAAGCGTCCTCTAACGGCCAAATAGTACGGAAAAAATTAACTAAATCACGCGCGTTCTTTGCACTGTCTGCCGCTTATGAGAGCCAGGTTTTAATTAGTCATGTTTATCTAAGATTGGTGCCAATTGTTAATAGTCCTAGGCAAAGATGAAGTAATAACGTAGAGGATTCCAGCGTTTGGCAATGCTAAACGTGCTTGAAATCGGCCATTTATTGCAATTAAAAGTCTCTTTTCATTACTAGTAATTTTTAAAAATTGATATATATCCTTTGTAAATGTTCATAATTTCCACTATAATACTTGGATTATTATATTACTCCTTGGATTGATTGAAGTAAAGATAAATTGTTAATTGCAGGCATAGAGGAAGTCAAATGGGAGGAGAAAATTGGGTGTACAACAGGCGTTGTTATTTGACGACCAAAAACTTGTTTTTTATCTTTTTTTTTTTTTTTTTTTTTTTTTCTTTATACCTCAAACCCCTAGAGTATAATATAATTTATCCTTAAATTTATTTTTTGTCTGGACAAAGATTCTGGGTCGTAATAAAGTTAGGCTTGACCCCGTGTCTGTTTCGCGCGTGGCTATCGTAGGCAATTTTCGAAATGAGTTTCGGCGCTGCGCTGGCGAAATAAACTTTTCGACTACTAGTAATACTACTAGTAGTAGGCGGATATTTTTCGCGATTAGCTAATGAAGTTTTGGTTTTACGAGCCAGAAATGGATGTCTAAAAGAGCGTGAAAATGCGTTTGGGCCAGTTAATAAACCTAATTACGTTATTTAGTACGAGATAACTCGAAAATAGGGCTGAAAGAGGGTGATATTTCTAAACTCTACGCTGTCTCGCAAATTTCTCGCGTAATCCAAATATAATTTCAGTTGAAACTCCAAATAGAAATTGAGTAGCATTTTCGGAAAGATCGTTAAAAAAGGATTCAAAATATATATACATATGTCATAGAACAAAATTACAGTGACATTTAAAATAATTGCCATTTTCGAAATTTTAAAAAATTCCCCTCAATACTACATCATCACTATAGTCGCGTGATTTCGCTATTGTAGAGAATACAGTTAATTCTAGCACGTTCTGACATGTGATAAGGTTTTTACTAACTCCTGGTACACCCGAAGAGAAATAAAACCCTAAATATATAAAGGCGTTGTTTTTTAAATGTTGTGGTCTCTATAGGTTTTATCCTGCCTATGTTTAAAAAGGTATAAGCAAAAGTTTTAACCTATTAATATCAATTCTAAAACATTTCCTCTATTTTTCGTAAATTGCTTTTTAGAAGACTTTTTCTATACCCTTTGGTATATAGAAATAGTCTCGATGCCGTTAGACAATAGATAAAATAGGTGTAGTTTAATAAGGTGTAAAATGTTCTAGCTGGTCGGTCGCTTCCTTCCGCAACCCTGCCCCCTAATTATAACTTTTGGCCGAAAATTCCTTTCATCCTAGTCTTGTCTGATCTCTCGCTCAAAGTACTCGAAAAAACAAAAAAACATTATTTTCCTTTATTCCTTCCTATTTTACAAAACGTTTTGTCTCGATAGAAGCAAAATCTCTAAGATTCTTACATTTCTCTATGGAAAAGTATTTCTATGTATGAAGTTAGGAAATTTTAATTTATTCTTCAACAGATATTGTAATAGTTATTTAAAACCCTTTTCCATCACAACCAGCTTAGGAAATTTATACTAGAACTATTAAAAATGGACTTCTACCTGCGCCATAGAGATACTCTTAAGTGACTTCTAGAGACATGTGGCCCCATCTGCGAGACGTGGATAATTAGATATAGTACGATTAATAAGTAATTTTTGCAACTATTAAACAGGAAGTTACAATCCTAAAAATTTCTAGAAATCTATCCCATGATAAACTTTTGTTCAAGAGATCTTAGTATGAGGGTTAAAGCTTGAAGAGGATTGATACACGATACTAATACCCCATAAAGAAAGTAGTTTGTGCCAACTACACTTGAATTTCTTTTGTATCCGTATAAAGATTGAACAATGATAAAAGCGGGCAAAAATTTAATCTATATTTTAAGTTTAAATTTACTATATTTTCTATTTTATTCCCCTATCCATCGCGAACACATTTTAGGCTTAGCAGGAAGCCGTAAGGGCTTTCTTAATAAAGAAGACAAAAAACTAAAGGGATGAGAGTGAAAAAAAAAAAAAAAAAAAAAAAAAAAAAAAAAAAAAACCCAAAAAAGAGGCGAGAACTTTGCATTCTGCAGATTGCAAAATAATTATGCGAAAAACTCCCGGGAAGTTTTTTTCTATTTCTCATTTTTTTTTTCTTTTTTTTCCAAGTCCTTATTATTTCGCGACGACAGTGGATGAAAAAAACCATTCCCTTAAATCCCTGTATTATTATTTTTTTAGGATTATAGGGTTTTGTTCTTTTAACAAGTTTTCTTATTTTTAGTCGTATCATTCTCTCGATTTTTTTAGCGATTATGAAGGAATTCATTTTTTGACGAGTAGTGTTGTAATCAATCTGAATCTATCGCGGATTAATACGCAACGTTAGGGTATTGATAAAAGTAGTTTGGCAAATTTAAAGGGTAATGAGATTCCGAAACTATTTTTTATATATTTCACTACATACAGATACAAAAAACCTCAACCTAATCAAATCTTTCAGTTTTGTAACTATCTTGTGGTTTAGTTTTTAGCGTAGTTACCTAATGACGTCAAGGTGGGATGACGCTAATCTGATCGCGTGCGCCATGCACTGTTTAAATCGTATTTAGGCTTAGCTCGCGTTTTTAAGTCGTATTAAATCTAACACTCATTATTGAAGTAAATGAAGCTATAGAGGTCTAGATGTAGACTCCAAATGACGTCATAACTTTTGGTCCCGTATAAGTTGTCTCAAAGAGCTCTTAGGAAGTCTCTAATGGTGCAATTTCTTTTGGTGACAAGGAACACTTGACTATATTACGAAATTTCAAATCTAAACTTGGACGCAACTTATAGAACGGACCAAAATTTCCATAGAAAACCTATTTTCGAACGTGAATTTAGATTCTTTACAAGGTTGGAACTAAGTATATAATAAAATAATTGAGTTATAGCTTCTTTATCAAATTTAATTTATTCTTAAATTCCTTCCTGTATATAAATGAAATTCGCCTTTCATATACATTAATGATTTATGCATAAATTAATCTCCAAATTATAGTTTTAAAGGGGAAGAAAAAGGGTGCCTGTTTTTAATTCGTCTTTAATGATGGTGACTAATTAGCGAAAACTACCATTAAATTTAAAATATAAACGCCCAGTGATGTATTATTAGGAAAATTTATGCTTCTCGAATATTCCATCTCCTTCATCTGTTATCGCAAGAAATCATTTAACTTTCCAGTGAATTTTTATTTTTATTATTATTTTTCTTTGGCGTAACTCGTTTTGGGTTTTAACGATTGATGGCGGAGCTAGGCCAAACTCTTGTGGGTTTCCCCCCCCCCCCCCTCTTAGAAGATTTTTTTTTGTATTGTTTATGAAAATTGGGCTCTTCCTAATAACTAGTTGCGTAATATTCTTGTGTTTACGATATACCGAAAAAATATTACAAAATATTATATTTATCGTCTAAATCACGCCGAGTTTTCTTTGCTGATAAAACTAAACTTATCTTTATCTCTATTGTTTGATGCCTTAAATTTAGACTAGTCTAGGGTTCGTACGTTCAGCAATCTCATATTTATTAAAGTAAAGCGATCGAGGATTTTCAGGTACTCGAAATGGAAATTGAGTTGCATTTTCGGAAAGATCGTTAAAAAACAATTCAAAATATATATGCATATGGCATAGAATAAATTACAGCGACTGTAAAAATACATATTTTACAATCCCCATTTACTAAATTTTTAAAATAAAAATTACCCGCAATACTACGTCATCAAAATGGTCGCGTGATTTCGCTATTGTAGAGCTAGCTTACAGTTTATTCTCGCGCGTTCTGACACCAGTGATAACGTCGCTTTCGCGCGGTCTTTTTCGTAAAAGTACTTAATCCAGAAAATCCTACTTTTCGTACGCAAAATATCGTTGGTTATGTTCCAGAAATAAACTGCGTCATGTCCATAAAAAAACTAGTTTCTTAAGAACGCTTCAACCCGATAGAGGTATTAAAATTTGAAGATGGTCAGGGTTGTAAGAAGAAAGGGAAAACAGGAAAAAGTCAGGGAATATTGAAATTGAACCAAAAAAGTCAGGGAAAAGTTTGGTAATTTTAAGATATTTTAAGAAGTCAGGGAAGTTAGGGAATTTAAATATCTTTATAGAATCCAGGAAATTCCAATCATTATCTGCAGAAAAGATTTGAAGCAGACCGTGTCAGTTGTATAGATTAGAACAAAGATACGCGTGCAAAACGTTTGGCGAACGCAATTATATAAAAAAATAAAAGGTTAAAAATTGGGTAGATTTAGCTGAAACGGTCAGGGAAAATCGTTGGGAAAGGTCAGGGAAATCTGAAAAACTGTGGCAACCCTGATGGTGTATTGATCCATAGGCATTCGAAAATAATGGTTAAACCTCCCTTTAAATAATATTTTAATTTTCAATTTGAAATATTATTATTATTATTTTGAATTTATTTCCCTCTCACTGTGATTGGCGAAGTCGTTAAAAAAATGTATTGAAGCTTGAAAGTAATTGGAAATATGGGTTTTCCCCGGATTTAAATCATTAATAAGGACGATTTTGTAAGATTCTACTTATCTGCAAAAGAAAATACGTATATTTTGACCCCATGTTGTTCAAAATTTGATTAGCATCCAAATATAGTTTTTTTTTTTGTATCCTTATATTGGCTTTGAACCTTCGACCTCCTCGTTATACCACGGCTATACGAGTCATTAAACGTTAACTAGTATATATACTAGATAAAAAGTTTTCTAAAAAAAATATATATAAAAGAAATAAACTTAAGTATTATATTTATTTTTTAACGCTTGGTATAAAAGTGGTTACATTAAAATAGGGAAAATTTCAAGTTTTTCTCTAGTGTATATTACGTCGAATGAAGTATAATTTACCAAAATTATACGGTTTTTTGCTGTTCGGTTGACACGGCGCGTTTAACTCTATAATTCGTGGCAAATACATAGTTCTGAAAAGTTTAAAATTTATTCACGCTTTTGTTGCGTAATTTCAGAAGTGAAATTTACTGATAAGCTTTGTTTTAATGACGTTTTTAGAAATACATGGTTCATATCAAATCTGGAAATATCAGGAAATAAATTAAAGGCTAAACATTCCCAGGGAAATTTAAAAATATTACTTAAATTCAGACAAATTTGATGTTTGGACATATTGATCCAAATGGGTAGTTTCATCAAATAGACTAGAAATGACTCCAGGGTGTCCCAATTTTATTACTCCATTTTATTAACAGAAGTATGTTGTTTGGTATTAGACCTGGAAATTTAAGGGAATTGTGGAAAAACCGGGTAATTTCAGTGAAATCGGTTTTGCAAAAAGTTGTGTGAACCCTAGCAAAAGATCGAAGCAAAATTATTATTTTTTTATATAATTTCTGTTGGTTGTTATCGAATTTAAAGGGAAGATAAAAAGGAAAATAAGTTTTTATCAATTCTATCCTATTAAACATAATATTATTCGCTGGTATTTTAACCTTGTGCTGCGAGTATTTAAGCTATAGATACAGAGTCGTCTTTTGATTGGTCCGGGATTATCATATTAATTATATGCCAAAATCAGAAGGTTTAATTCAGTTTAAAATGTTTCACTATCATTTTAAGAAGTCAGCTTTGTATTTTGTCTTTAAACCGTTATTTATTGATATTTTAGTCTCATTACCATAAAAGCATCGTAGTAAGAGCTTTATTACTTTATTTAATCGCGATTTAATCTTTTTTTAAACCAACTATTGTTTTTGAAAGATAGACTAAATCTACTGCCATTAAGCGAAGCTCTCTAGATCGTCGACAAATGTCAAGGCGCGCAGTCATTCTTAAAAATCATCGCGAGACAAATTCACTGTGTCAGAGTTAGTGTACCACCCCCTATTCTCTCTAGCTAAAGGTAATACCCGAATCAGTCTTAAGTTTACAATACCAGGGAAGATATAACCTCCTATTATATCTAATAAACTCGTATGAAGGGATAAAATGCCTTTACTTAACCTTACTCGCGATGAAAACTAAGTTTGTTGGAGAATAGTGATGCACGAGGAAGGTAAGCCTGAGAGATATCCAACAGATTTCATCGCATCCATCACGGGAGATGGACATAGCGGCGGAGAAATGACATAAATCCTACAACCCTCCTTCCCACCTTCAGTTCACGAATCTACTACGCGGTTCATTCAACCTTTTAGAGCGAATCGAGTGAGAAAAGAGTCTAGGTTGCTTGCCGCGTTAAGATTTATCTAACTCTTTACAGCTTCGTACGCGTTTCTTCAAATTAGTCGAACAAACGAATAATATGGAGAAACTGCGAAAAACGATAGAGTTTGAGATATTGAACGTAAAACTTTGTACGTGTACTCTTATCTTTTACAATTCAACATAGGTCACGTGACACCTTTGTTAGATTTAAGGTAGCGTACTTTGATGGTTCAAATCTTTTGACTTCGTCACTATGAACAGACACAATTATCAATTTAAAATTTTCAGGTTAGGTTACGTCGTAGTCTGGGAGGTAACATTTTGGCTTCCCAACTTGTTAACACCCCACGAGAATGGGATAGTCAAGTAACTTCCCCCATTTGGTGTTTTATTAACTTCAGATATAGTCTTAAGACGAAAAATATAGGAACATAACTTTTAAAACATTTCATTTCTATTTTGTAATCGCCATTTTCGAAATTTTTAGTTTCGAATACTACGTCATCACTATATGGTCGCGTAATTTCGTTATTGTAGAGCTTACAGTTGATTCTCGCGCGTTCTGTCACCAGTGATAAGGTCGTTTTCGTGCGGTCTTTTTCGAAAAAGTACTTAATACAGATAGTCAACTACTTTTCGTATGAAAATTATCGTTAATTACGTTCCTGAAATAAACTACGTCATATATTGGGGTAAAAACTTCCCTACATATTTATATCATTTTCATTTTAAAGTTTCTTAAAAACGTTTCAACCTAGAGGTGTAAAATTTTGAATATAGTATTTTGCTTCTTCACTTTGATTAATTTAGTTTTTTTCAGAAGAGGATTTTTATGATTTTAAAATGTTTTTTGTCAAATATATGAATTATTTTGTAAATCGCCGCGGGAAAATGTAGGGTTGAAGCCAATTTTTACCTTTCAATGAAAATATCATATCGTGACTTGATATAATACGAATGAAAAGCTCGATTTCACGAATAATATCATAGGGGGGGGGGGGTTTACCTGTTTCTCTTCCCTCCCCTAATACGGCTTCATTCGTCCTTGATTCGTGTACATACCTTAATGGGAAAGGTCTACGTCCTCGACTTTATATCCAAAGGGAACAGAAATAGAAATGTCAATTTCTATCGCGAAACTTTACCAAAACTAATAACTATACCCCGTATTCTTCAATAACGATACATCCCGCCTTCTTCTCTGGTAAACTCTCCCATTGAAACTTCTCTATATATCGCTAGAAGCGAAAATAAACTATTGATTTGTCAGCTAGAACGAAGCGAATGAGTTTCGTAGTCATTTAAATCACTCGTAATATTTAGCGTCCCCGAGACTAGACTAGGCATTTTTCCCTTTCTACGAAACAAACTTAGAACTGAACGCTTATAGCTTCGTGCACGCTGCAACCTTAATCTGTTTATAAATTTAAAGCCCTATTCTCGCGAATACTTCAAATTATATTTCTGACTAATTGAATGAACTCGACTGAAATAGTATGGACAATTTAAAAATGGTATTATCGCTCTATATCAAAAATAATTTAAATTTAGGACTAGATAAATATGAAAATTAGCTCAAAGGGTCGGAGCAATAGTCCTGGTCGATTTCCAAAACCGGAAGTCTAGAGACCCTCGCGAAAATTTTGGCGGGTAAAACTTTTGTCACGTGATCGTCCGCCATCTTTTTGAAGTGTGAAAATAGCGACAGACTAACCAACGCCTCCCATATTTAATCATATAGGAGGCGTTGGACTAACAACTTGAATTAGGTTTGTGGGAAATAAAATTAGAAATAGTCTGGCAGCCTGTTACTACAAAAAGTTGGCGGCGCGGCTATGAGACAAGCGCCCATTTCCGGCAAATCGACCAGGACTATTAAATATTTCGGTACGTGTCTAGGAACTGTTTTTGATTGGTTGACCAAATTAATTGTGACGTTATTATTTTAAACTGAAAATATTTGACTAAAAAATTAAATTTTCATTCTATGAGTAAAGATTTCAGACTCTGATTGATAAAATATGTCAAATAAAAAGTAAGAATAAATGAATAAATAATAAAATTGGCCATGGAAATTATTTAGAAATGTTCGGAGAAAATTTCCCAGACTTTTCCAGGTTAACTTCCTAAATTTTGTACGAATCCTATACGTCTAACGGCAAACAATACTAAGTGCGCGTCGTTTACCCAGGTTTAGGTACTGGTATCTTTATCTATTAATACATATGTCTATTGTTAATTAAATTATAATTAAATTATAATTCAACTCTTTTAATATATCGTGCGAATATGGCTTGGCAAAATCCAACCAATCAAAAGTCAAATTCTTGAAACGCCACAAGCGTTTTCCGTCCCCCCTTACGTCTGTTGACAATATATATTCTCGAGCAACTATAGGATAATGATCTATCGAAAATGACGTCACGAGTGTGCCTTAGGCTTAAAACTCCTCCTTCTCCCCCAACTACTTGTCTGCCAATTTTCCTTGTCTAAGTCTTCCTAAACAAAAATTACGGAACTGCGAAAATAAAAACTTCGAGTCATGATTGTCAAGATGAAGTGTAAAAGAATGAGGGTTGAAATTTCAACTAATATTGAAACCTTTCTTACACGCACTTTATTGCGATAGAAGAAACCAAATATTTAAGAGAGATACGGGGTAGTTTAGCCTAGAACGTGCTGAAATTTCAAACTGATACGAATAAATGAAAGCCCTTGTAAGATCGTCTATTTTGAAATCAGTTTGAAAAGTTAATACGAACGAAGCTATAGATTTCAATGATTTCGTGTTCATTTGTAAATGATATGTTATAGATTTATACTCTCTGATTTCTCTAACTGATTCTGACTGTAACCTATTTCACCTTCAATTGACAACGCTCTATAAGCTAAATAATGTTTACGTTTACTTATAGGAATTTAAAGAAGCCATATACCTTCTTCCATAGCGTTGTCAAATAAAGGGAAAATCGATTATACAGTCTTTTCGTTCGAAAAATCGATACTGACAGTTCACTTATTTATTTTTAGATTAGGCTTAACGTCTCTCAAACAATAATATAATAAACTTAAGGGGGAAAAAATGCGATAATTTGAAACCTTTCACAAATAATATAAAACCTTTTTTGAAAGAAAAGCTAAATGGATAATAGACGAATTCGAAATTGAAGAGGAACTTTCAGGGGCAGCGCGACATTGGGGTACACTCTTTACTGGCCTATCAGTTAAGAGATGTAGTTGTTATCCTAGTTCCATTTCTGATTGGCTAAGCTATGACGAGAGAGACAAACTAGGTGGTAACCCCTCCCCTCGCGCTTCGAAACTCGACGCGTTTCGCAATAGTTAGGCCCAGGCTCTCCATCTATTTCGATAATTCATCATTTTATTTGTACCCCAATAGCCGTAGCCCTGGAAATTTATGAGTACGGATGTTTTGAATTCATCAATTTACCAATTTCCAAAGTAACTGATTTTAAAACTCTAAACCCTAGAGAGTTGTTTGTACAATTTAAATTTATTCCCAGTAAGAAGTGTTTTAATATTAACGCTTAAAACCTTTGACGCGATTAAAATTTTAAATCTCATTTAATTTTCAGTTTGAAACGAAAAGGCGGCTCAATGTAGTTTAATATTCAGAAAATCTGGTCTTAAATTTGACGGCATTTAACTCTACATTCTCCGATGGCGTGGCCTGCGGGGATATGCAGGACTGGAGCTTGTTCCTCGTGAATGAAATAAATGATTTAAGCAATTATTTAGTGGCATTAAAGGCGAAAGCGAAGCTTGCACGCGAATTTAATCAAAATGGTCTCTCTGCCCAGGGATACGAAAGTTCAAAGCTTAGTTAAGAATATTTTAATCGCGTCGTTCGAGATGAAATTTTAAATTTTTTTTTCTTCTTCCTTTCCCTATTTTAATTGTTTCAAACATTTTTTTTTATACCAAGTTCCCGAATCGTAAAAGTTAAATTAGATCAAAGGGCAAGTCTAACCAAATGTAATTTGGTTTGTCTATCAATCTTGATTTATTCCAATTTTATCTAAAATATCTTCCAGATTTTATAAGACAGTCGTGATATTATACCTTTTAAAGGGAGAATGCAACCTAATAACAAGTGATTCTGTAGTTTTAATTGACCTAATGTTTTTACAAACAAATATTAAAATAGAAATAAATTTAAAACTTGCCATCAAAATAGGCTTAGCTGGATTCATGGAAATCATGAATTTCTTCGCGTATAAGGGTCATCGACCAATAAGCGAAGGCTCGTCATTAAGACGATCTCCGTGAAACTTCAAATACCATTCGAGTGGTCGCGAAGAAATTCAATATCACCATGAATCAGCTAAGCCTATTTTAGGGGTTAGTTTTAAATTTATTTATATTTACTGTTGGATTAGGTCTATTTAAACTATAAGGAATCGATAAAAAATCACGTTTTATTAGGTTGCATTCTCCCTTTAAGAAATAAAATCAACTTTAGTCTAATTTTTACCTCGGAGTAAAAAGGAGGGGAAGGTTTTTTTCTTAGACACATTGATAAGAAAATTCATTGGAATATATTTTTACCACCTTTTTTTTTTTTTTGACATTTCTCTATATTTGGGGTTCGGTTAGTGATATCAGCGCTTACGAATTTATACGATAGCTATATTTTAAGGGGAAAATGAACTAAAGAGAGAGATGGGTCCGTAGCATCACTAGTTTTGCAAATCGTAAATGACATTCGACTATTCTTGGGGCGGAGAGCGTAGACGGATGAGGAGAGGAGTGGAAATAGCTCTGGTAAAACGGGCATAGAGAAAAAGGGCGTTGGAAATAAATCTACAATTCAAAAGACATCAATAATTCGTTATCTCAGCGAGGAAGCGAGCGACCTCCGGCCACCTTTCCACAAGGTGTAGAATCAATGCCGTAATGTTTTTCTTTCTAAGTTTGAGCTATTACGTACGAATCTTCTCTATAACCGTTGGATTCTTTCCTTGTTTTCGTGAACAGTATTGTAAAAGAACGCTAAATGTGTGTCGCGAAATCTTTACATCGATCATGTACGATGAATTACGGATGTAACGAAGTTAAGTGTTCGTTATAAACGACCGGTATCAAACACTTAATTTACCCTGTCCGTAACTTTTCCCAGAATGTTCTAGAAGATTCCAGGAAAGCCTGGAGGATGAGGTCTAGAAAATTCTGGAAAGTGTGTCGCGAAATCTTTACATCCATCATGTACGATGAATTAGGGATTTAACGAAATTAAGTGATCGTTATAAACGGCCGATAACACTTAATTTACAATGTCCGTATGTGCGTAACCTTTTCCAAAATGTTCTAGAAGATTCTAGAAAAGTATAGAGATGTCTGGAAAATTCAGGATAATCCCTTGATTCTCGTATAACGAAATAAATTCGTTATATCTGAACTTCATTGTAATTTCAAAAGTAAAATTAATTTCACACCCAAAAAAGGCCGAATATTTATTTAGCCTTTGTAATATATTGTCAGTTTTAAGAAATCGAACGTGTACGCCTACGTGTAGATAGAATTAACGCGTATCTAGTATTAATCACGTGACACTATTCTACTAAACCTACTAGTTTTGTTTTCTTAAACTTGGCCCTATAAAACTGAACTTTGCCTTTGCATCCTTATAAGTGAACTAATTCCCTGTATGGAATACGTTTTTCAACCCGATTAATTGGCATTCTAAGACTGCTATCTCTCTATAGTTCTTCGCGTGAACGGGGCCACCAGATCTTATAGTAGACGTCATGCGTAAAATTACAGAGAACTATATCAGAGTCCGTTCACTGCATCTGGTTTTGAAACGTCATGAAATGAAAGCTTCAAACACCCTGCAAAGTATAAGAAAAGATATTGATGTCATTAAGCCTATTTAACTTTCTCTCTACCTATAGCTTCATTGTTTCGAAAACGGTGAACGAAGAACTACAGTTTTCTTCGTTCGATTCCGTTTTCTTATTTTATTTTTCTGTTTTTTACCGAAATCTTTTTTTTTTTTTTTTGGTTTAAAACGTGAAAAGAATCCTCAATTTCTAACGAAAATTGCAGTTGCCCACATCACTGGGTTTTTGAAATTTTTTTGGAATCCACAAACTCTTATTTTATTTCCAAAAAAATAAAAATAAAATAAAATAAGAAAGTTAAATCAGTAATATTAGTAACTAGTATCTTAGAAATTCCACGTTTTTCTTTGTTCTTTTATCTTCTTCAGTGAGGCTGTCAGCATTTTTTCGAATATATGGATTAAATTTTTAGATGATCATAATAGTAAAACGCCATATTCAAAATTTTAAATCTCAGGAAAGACGCGTTATTAAGAAACTTCAAAATGTATAGTTAATAGTTATAATTTTCGTACGAAAGGTAGGACTGATCTGGATTAAGTACTTTTACGTGAAAGACAGCGCGAAAGCCACATGTTCACGCGCGAGAATCAACTGTAGGCTCTACAATAGCGAAATCACGCGACCATAGTAATGACGTAGTATTACGAGAAATTTTTATTTTAAAAATTAAGAAAATGGTGATTATAAAATCTATTTTTACTGTCGTATTCATGAAGTGATTGATCCGTAATTAATATTTGGTGATACTATTACTTTAAGCAACCATGTTTTTGTATGTCCAATCAACAATAGCTCCATCAGTCAGTAACCTTTCAAATACTAGTAGTGAAATAAAAAAATACAAAACAATAAAAATGGCTTAGTTACGGTAATCTAGACAGGATTTGTTTTTCTCGAATTCGGTAAATTATAATTTTTCTCTGTTGGTTTTAAGTATTGTATACGAGTGGTGCATTAGCCACTACATTTTTTATTTTAAAGGGAGAATGCAACCTAATAACAAGTGATTTATTTTATCGATTCCTTATCATTTCAATAGGCCTAATCCACCGATAAAAAGTTTACGAAACAAATATTAAACTAAAAATAAATTAGAAACTTACCCGGAAAATAGGCTTAGCGGGATTCATGGAGATCATGATTTCCTCTCGTATAGGGTCTAGCGGCCAATGGCCGAAGGCCCGTCGTTCACGCGAGATCTCCACGAGACTTACAATCGCGTTCGATTGGTCGCTAGACCTTATACGCGAGGAAATCAGGATCCCCATGAATCCTGCTAAGTCTATTTTTCAGGCAAATTTTTAATTTATTTCTAGTTTCGTATTTTTGTTCGTAAATTTGTTCACTAGTGGATTAGGCTTATTTAAACAATGAAGAATCGATAAAAAAATCTGTTGTTGTTAGGTTGCATTCTCCCTTTAACCAAAAACAAAAAATAGATGACCCGTGTAAAATTGTAAACCACGAATAAACCATAAAGTAAATAATAATTTTAAAAATCGTATTCGAGTTTCAGGAAGCCATAACTATTTATTGTTTTAAACTATTATTTCGAGATGGCAAAATCTAAATGGGTTAAACGTTTCTAGTTCGGCCCTTTTTTTTTGTTTCTTTTTTTTTTTTTTTTTTCTAGTCGTTGTATTTTTGCAACCTCAATAATATAAACTTTGTAATTTACGCACGACATAATCGTGAACAATAATTTATATTTTATAAATATATACATTGAGTATTTGTAATTTTATCTCAGGTCAAGTTGAAATTCTAATAAATCTTAAATCAAATCCAAAAATTAAATATTAGTTTCATTCGGCGACGAAATTTTAATGAATTTAACCCTTTAATACGCAAATTTCCTTTATTTTTCCAAAACTTCGTGACATCGTGGTTGAGGTTTTCCCGTATTTGGTTATTATTTATGAGATAACAGTGGCTCAAAATTCCGGGTTTATATGATGATATCACGGCATTAAAATTCTATTTTAAACAATTACCCGTGTATAAAATGAATCCGTATACGTAGTTAACCCAATCACGTTTTGAAATACGTTTTCCTACTTAATTTACTAGCGCGAAAT
The DNA here is from genome assembly GCA_963920705.1 of Odiellus spinosus. Taxonomy (NCBI): domain Eukaryota; kingdom Metazoa; phylum Arthropoda; class Arachnida; order Opiliones; family Phalangiidae; genus Odiellus; species Odiellus spinosus. The sequence continues at coordinate 7,840,797 of OY987227.1, read as the reverse complement.
TAACGTCGTCGTGATGATGTTCTTATCATCGTGATAAACTTTTAGTTTATTCGTATCGCCTACGCGTCTGAACGTTACTTAGTGTAAAATTGTTTATAATAAGTCTCCTCTATTACCTTCTTCATATGAGGCGTAATTAGCCGGTTTTATCAGATTTAATGAGATTTTTGATCAGAATTAACCGAGGTTTTTGAACAGATTTTAACCGAGGTTTTTAATCAGATTTTAACCGAAGTTTTCAATCTGATTTAACTGATGTTTTAATCTGACTTAACTGATGTTTTAATCTGATTTAACTGATGTTTTAATCTGACTTAACTGATGTTTTAATCTGATTTAACTGATGTTTTAATCTGATTTAACTGATGTTTTAATCTGATTTAACTGATGTTTTAATCTGATTTAACTGATGTTTTAATCTGATTTAACTGAGGTTTTTAATCTGATTTAACTGATGTTTTAATCTGATTTAACTGAGGTTTTTAATCTGATTTAACATAGGTTTTTAATCAGATTTAACCTAGGTTTTTAATAAGGATTTAACCGAGGGTTTTTAATACGGATTTAACCGAGGGTTTTTAATACGGATTTAACCGAGGGTTTTTAATACGGATTTAACCGAGGGTTTTTAATACGGATTTAACCGAGGGTTTTTAATACGGATTTAACCGAGGGTTTTTAATACGGATTTAACCGAGGGTTTTTAATACGGATTTAACCGAGGGTTTTTAATACGGATTTAACCGAGGGTTTTTAATACGGATTTAACCGAGGGTTTTTAATACGGATTTAACCGAGGGTTTTTAATACGGATTTAACCGAGGGTTTTTAATACGGATTTAACCGAGGGTTTTTAATACGGATTTAACCGAGGGTTTTTAATACGGATTTAACCGAGGGTTTTTAATACGGATTTAACCGAGGGTTTTTAATACGGATTTAACCGAGGGTTTTTAATACGGATTTAACCGAGGGTTTTTAATCATATTTAAACGACGTTTATTGAACAAAGAAGGCTCTGTAAATCTTGGTTAGATCTGATTAAACCTCGGCTAATTACGCCTCGTCTGAAGAGGGTATAAGATAAATATTATCCATTGAGGTCTTGAGGAATTGAAACGCACTTTTCAAGGGACGCTGTCATATATTTCTTTGTGACTGAACGAGTAAAATAGCCGAATACTTGTCTTTTTTTCGGGAAAGAGTAGGCGTTGGAATTCTAAAACCGTGTATTTTCTATGATAGGCCTTCAGTATTTTTACGAGTATAGTTTCAGATTTTAGCTATGTCTTTAAAATACCTTTTCTTATCGTTCTTAATTCAATAATAAATACTCGAGTCTTTTCTAACGTGTTTATTCGTAAGCCTCGTTTTCAATCAATGTTTTTTTATCTTTTTGTTTCTCTTTTCCAAGATAATCTTATATCAAATGCGTTTAGATATGCGCTCCTCTGTTATCTTTATTTTGACGCCAAACTTTGATTGAAGATACTTGGCCAAAAGAAATCTGTTTTGAAAACTGGGCTTTATACGTACGCGTAGCGGTTTCATCTCTCGAGCGTAAACCAAATATACATCTATAGGTATCTAACTAGCTTCCAGCTCGTCATTTTCTCGAACCCTCAAACACGAGCTATTTATAAAAACATTTTGAAGAGGAAGTAAAGAAATCGTGATAGGTTTTTTTTTTTCGCTGCCAGTTGAGTGCCATATAGTTAGGATAGCCTCCTCCATCTCGTACCAAGGGGCCAGGGGACGGGGGAGGGGACGTCGTGTTTATAAGAAGGTCATAAATCTTCAGGGTTAGGTAGGCACGTTAGTATACACACACGCATCATAAAAGAAGCAAGCTCATTAATTAAGACTAAAACCTAACGTAGGGTTTTTACTTCGTACCCCATCACTCCTTCTGCTCTCCTGGAAATCTTAAAGGACCACTGATAGAAAATAACACGCTCGTCAATAAGTCTTATTTGAAATGTCATTTTTCACACCTTTTCATTTATCCCAGGAGGGCAAAGTTCAGCTTCGCGATCGGATAAATTAATTGATACATTAGGCTATAATATTTTGAGGTATATCTTAATTTGATCGGCCCCCTAGGTGACCCAACGACCTCCGAAAATGGTGTGGTTTAAAGTTAATTTGTTTTTGAAAAGGGATTTGTAGTTTTTAACATTTTATTTAAAGGGAGGCTGAAGGGGAATGTGATATTTTTTTCGATTCTACTATAAAAAAAAGGATTTTTTCCGCGTATTAAAACATTAAATGGGAAGAGATTCAAATTAAATGGAGAACCTCCGACCAATCCAAAGGCTAGCTACCTTTATAAATATCCAGAACACGCGCCATTTTACACGAGATTGTACGCGTGAAAATAATCAAGAACGAGATTTATCTCGATTGAAAAGTGAATGCCGCAGCACGTGTCGCGGGGATTTTACTGAACCAAAGGTACAGGGGCGTCTTTTTATTAATTGATCACCAAATTAGATGGTTTAATTTTTTCACCGCAATTCACAGACTTTTCCTGAATGTTTTGCTAAGCAAACCTTTCTTATTTTTAGAAGCACAATCTATAAATCACGTGATTTCCATTTAATTTTGCGCTTAATATGTTTTTACGTTAGTGGTCCTTTAAAGATATCCTTCCTGCAGATCTGGCTGGTATAGTCATGAAACACAGGCGGTGTCGAGCGGAAAAATGTTCGCTGATGGGTTTCGGTATTACCAAAAGAAAAGGAAGACTTTTGATCTGAGAATTTTTTTGTGACGAATGTTCCTTCTGTCTCGTACCCTAATAGGTATCACGGGTACTAGTGATTCTCGTATCGAACGAGGAAAGGTTCGGTTAGCCTTTAGTCGTAGTCTAGAGTCATTTTGACCAAGTACTATATCAGCGTAATAGGTTTCTTTCGGGTTGGTAATAGCCGTTGTCCGAATCAATTCTTTCCGGGGCTCCTTTATATATTTCCAATTTTATTTCGGAATAAGATAGTACTAGAGCCCAAAGCTATAACCGCGTTTGAAATAAATCGCCTCGGATAAGTGTTAAACCGCCTTAGGCTTCGCTACTATCTCGAGATGAATAGAAACAATAACCTATTTCTGAGAAAAATCGGCCATTTTCGATGTAATATTAAAGTGAGTTTCCGATACGAGTGAAGTTTTACTAAACTATTTTCATGCACTATGAGATATATTATTTTATATCGACGCGCCTCAACTCGGGTTTCGTTGCTAAATACTCTTTGAAACCCGAATACGACCGTAGTAATATGACGTCATACGCAAACTCTATACTATAGGCTTAATTTAACATTATGGTCATGTATTGATTTCTCTTGTTCAAACTTGGAAATTGGAAATTTGTGATATTCAAGGCCCATAACACTAATAGAAACCGAATGATGATATAATCTAGGAGAATGAAAAACAGCGGAGTTGCTAGAGGACTTTTCTCTGTTCCCTGGGTTAGGCTAGAAAAAGTCCAATTTTCTCTTAAGGCGCATTTTCGTAGCCTTCTTTTAAGCGCCAGTATATCTCTTCCCTCCCTTGGACGATTTGATGCTCCAACTCGAGCAGGTTATTTGAGAAGGTCAATGTATTAAATTACCTCCTGGATTTATCAACACGCTAAAAATAAGGTGTATTCTAGCTTTGTAAATATACTGGCTGACAAATGAAAGTAGGAAATATATCGGAGTTTATTTGGAAGCTCCTTTTCCCTTATTCAGAAAGAAAATAAAGTACACTCTTCAACAAAAGCGAAGATTTAAGCCAGCTCTTTTTAAGGAAACAAAAAAATGTTAAAGGTCGCGACACGCGCTTGCGCGAAGAGAACTTACTCTCCTATTGGTCTCCATCTGGATATTCAATACCTATCCTATATATAATTGATGAAAAAGGAATCCAGGGATGCATTACCTCCAGTTCAATTCAAATTTGCCCAGTGGAACATAAACAAAAATATATTATTATTGGTCCCAAAATCACCTTTTGTTTATTTTATAGACATGCTTTTCCAATTTTTGCGTCTGAATAACTCCCTAAAGGGTATTTTTGCCTCTCTGCGAACACTTTTATCCAACGCGTCTCAGTTGGAAAGTTCTTTCCACGAATACAAACCTAAGGTTTTAGAAACCAAACCTTTAAAACACTTTAAACTTATATTTGAATCTTCCTATATAGATAGATTACGAGATTCTATATGAAAAAACTCCCACTCTTCGTAAAATAAACATTGGCGCGTAAGAGAAAAGCTGCTATAAGTTCCAAAAAAAAAAAAAAAAAAAAAAAAAAAATCAATGTCGGAAGTAAAACGTGGGGAATTAACTTTAACCCCCTTAGTTTTTGTTCTAATGTTTAATAGAATTTTGGCTACGAAGATTTGAATCTTAGGTCTTTCTTTTAGCCCTTTTTTTCCCTCTTCCCCCTATTGTTTCTTTATTATATAAGATCAAGCGAACAGACTTTATAGCACTTTCGAGAATGTTTTTGCACTTTAAGGCAATAGCGAATAAGTTTACATTTTAGTTCCGGCCTCAATTTGTTTTTTTTTTTTTCTTTTTCTTTTTTTCGGGAAATCTGTATAAGCAAATTGGTTGTTCCGTTTAATCGAGTTAATGCAATGGTCAAGGTTATAAAGAAAAATAAAAGTTTATAAAACACAACCATTGAATTATATTAAATGTGTTTATTAAGTAAACACTAAATTCGTAACCATATTGAGGTAGTGATGTTTAAAATATTCATACTTAATTTCACATATCCTTAAGTCGTCCATGATTATTATCATTATCATCAGTTTGTTTTTTGTTACTATCATTTTAATTTTCTGCATTTTCATTTAAGTTACCTGTAATTGGTCAAAAGTCAATGCAGTTTGACTCATAAATGTTCTCTATTGAAAATTTACGTTTAAATTAGAAAATCTATAACTTCTATTCAGAAAAATCCCGTGGCCAGCTTTGAAACCCAACCTACATCGGGTCAGGGTCATCTTAGACTTTAAATTTGGACCATCTAAACGGTCACGAGTGCGCGAGGTTATGAGGTATAATTGAACACACTCTATTCCTTTCCATTATGACGTAATAAGAGTATATTTGTGACGATCCGTCCGTCCGTCACTTAAAATTCTTCCGATCAGTAACGTATATATCTCGACGTATCTCGGAGTCAGGTTGCCTTAACGCGTTTATTGGCAAAGAGAATGGACCTCGAAATCGGATCCCCCTTTTCGTATAACGACCGCCGAGCATGATGGGTAGGTTATTATTGGGGGCGCAGCCTATTTTCGAGGTTTGATCCGTGACTAGGCTATCGACGCCCGCGTACTGCCCCATCTCCCCCCTTTTTTTACCCCTAATGGAGTTGGCCCTTTATTGAACCTTGCAGAAACTGGAGCTCTTTTCCATTTGACGCCCAGCTCTCTCTGTTTCATCGTGAGCAGTTTAGAGAGTACAATACGTACGAAGCTAAGCCCCTCGAAATATCTACGGTTTTAGCTAGAAAATTAATGAAAGTAACTTTCCACGCGATGCTATCTTAAACTGATTTTGACTGTAAAAGCGCGTGCTCTTAGTGTACACCTAACAAAATTGAACGAAGAGATGTTAGGAGAATTGAAGATAAAAGCTTGTAGTAATCAACTTACTCGTACCTTTCGATTCATTCGATTCATTCGGTCTTTTTACGTGGATAAGAGTTTATTTCGTCCATGATATAGAAACGAATGATACCGAAGATATGTAAGGGGAAGTACACGCCTGAAGACTAGACCTTTATTGTTTCATCGCGTATATTCGTAATATATTTTGATCCATTAACGAATCGTAATTACGAATGAAATAATGTTAGGGGAAGTAGAGTTCTAACGGGGTTGAATTGAAGAATAATACACTACCCGATGACTTTCATCTCATTCGCTTTTAGCACTCAGACGCGAATGGTTGAAGGAGATGTGGATGGAAAAAACTGTTCCGAGAGTAGTATAAAGGAATCAAAACGGAAATGATAGCTCACGCGTTTTGGCTGGACTCCCCCCATCTTTGATCTAGCACTCTTTCCCACTTTTTCCTCTCTTGGGCTTTTTTTTCTAAGTTTGCCCTAAAACAAAAACTCCCGACTATAAGGGGGTTGGAAGGAAGGGTATGGGATGATTCTACTGCAGGGGGGAGGGATCTATTTTCGCCCTCCACCGTTTGTGTTTCGTGTATTTGTTTTATGGCTTTTACGCCTTAGGAAAATACATTAGGTATATGTACTAGAGTGCTACAGTGTAATGCCAAAGTATACGACACGGCGATGGAACTCTTCAAGGTCTACGGGGAAATACTATACTAAACGTAGACTTTTTTTCTTCATACTAGATGGCTTATATTTCTCTCGATTTTCAAGTTTTTAAAGGGAAGGTACAAAGGTCGATATGATTGTTTTCTTTTAACGCTTTCTTAGCCTTATTTCGTTGCAAATATTTCCTTGATTATTTTGACTCAGAACCTCGTTTTGTTCAACTCCTATTCACCACAAGAGATTAGGAGTTTCCAGCCCCATCTCAAGAACTCACGAAATTTTATCTCTTTCCTTTAAAATTATCAATTATTTGTAGTAGGGTATGCGGTTTTCGAGTAGTTTTAGTTAGAAGCGTTGTTTCTATTATTTATCCTATATTACTCTATAATTTTAGTGTTATTTATCCTTTATTTTCCTATAACTCGCCTATGTATTTCCTTTTTTATCCTATAAAAAATTCGTGGCCACCTTGGCCGAAAACTAAATTTTAAACTTTATTTTTAGACTAGTAAAATCTATTTATCTATTTTACGAAATTCTCATTTCCACGAAGAAGGAAAATTTGTTGAATTTTATCCCATTGGGAATAGTTTAAATAAATTTAGCCGTTGAAGGTATACATGCTTATTTATGAGCTATTACCAATCATCGTGCGAGGGACTAGGAATTGACAAGAAAGCCGATAGAAAGAAAAATTAAATCTTTGAACAGTCGCTTTCAAAACATTTATATACGGTGTTAATTCCTCGATTTAATATTAAAATACGTAGAATGTTTCGTATTTTTGTTTTAAAAATACGAAAGATGCCAATTATAGAATTAGTGTCATTTTTTTTAGTTTAACATTAATATTATTTAACAATCTTTCGTGAAAATACTACCGAAATTTATTTGTATCGCGTGAGAAATTATATATATTTAGAAAAATGAGTTCATTCTCCCTTTAAACGGAAATCCGTAATTTTTTCTACTCCATCACAATCGGTATCATTACCTAATCACGAGTTTTGGAAGGCGTAATACACGTGTCTAATTATAGAAATTTATTCACGAACGCGTGGGATGAACGCCTGCAAAATTCCTCAACCTTACGGGAGAGAATCAGCATCTCGCTATGCGATAAGAATAAAAAAAAATATTATTTTCCCTTCTCAATACAAACCTAGTTTTCAAGGATAACCATTTTTTAGTTACTCAAAAACTTGTTTTTCGTCGCTATAGCCATCATACTATTGTACACCAAAGGGATGTAACGCCAAAAAATAAGTTCGATGAGTTGTCGTTTGTTAATTACGTTTTCGTTGGAAAGACTCAGCTTGTTCATGTCCCCATCGGTACTAGATTTGGTTCATGTCCCCATCGGTACTAGATTTGGTTCATGTCCCCATCGGTACTAGATTTGGTTCATGTCCCCATCGGTACTAGATTTGGTTCATGTCCCCATCGGTGCTAGATTTGGTTCATGTCCCTATCGGTACTAGGTTTGGTTCATGTCCCTATCGGTACTAGGTTTGGTTCATGTCCCTATCGGTGCTAGGTTTGGTTCATGTCCCTTATCGGTGCTAGATTTGGTTCATGTCCCTTATCGGTGCTAGATTTGGTTCATGTCCCTTATCGGTGCTAGATTTGGTTCATGTCCCTTATCGGTGCTAGATTTGGTTCATGTCCCTTATCGGTGCTAGATTTGGTTCATGTCCCTTATCGGTGCTAGATTTGGTTCATGTCCCTTATCGGTGCTAGATTTGGTTCATGTCCCTTATAGGTGCTAGATTTGGTTCATGTCCCTTATAGGTGCTAGATTTGGTTCATGTCCCTTATAGGTGCTAGATTTGGTTCATGTCCCTTATAGGTGCTAGATTTGGTTCATGTCCCTTATAGGTGCTAGATTTGGTTCATGTCCCTTATAGGTGCTAGATTTGGTTCATGTCCCTTATAGGTGCTAGATTTGGTTCATGTCCCTTATAGGTGCTAGATTTGGTTCATGTCCCTTATAGGTGCTAGATTTGGTTCATGTCCCTTATAGGTGCTAGATTTGGTTCATGTCCCTTATAGGTGCTAGATTTGGTTCATGTCCCTTATAGACTGTGCTAGATTTGGTTCATGTCCCTTATAGACTGTGCTAGATTTGGTTCATGTCCCTTATAGACTGTGCTAGATTTGGTTCATGTCCCTTATAGACTGTGCTAGATTTGGTTCATGTCCCTTATAGACTGTGCTAGATTTGGTTCATGTCCCTTATAGACTGTGCTAGATTTGGTTCATGTCCCTTATAGACTGTGCTAGATTTGGTTCATGTCCCTTATAGACTGTGCTAGATTTGGTTCATGTCCCTTATAGACTGTGCTAGATTTGGTTCATGTCCCTTATAGACTGTGCTAGATTTGGTTCATGTCCCTTATAGACTGTGCTAGATTTGGTTCATGTCCCTTATAGACTGTGCTAGATTTGGTTCATGTCCCTTATAGACTGTGCTAGATTTGGTTCATGTCCCTTATAGACTGTGCTAGATTTGGTTCATGTCCCTTATAGACTGTGCTAGATTTGGTTCATGTCCCTTATAGACTGTGCTAGATTTGGTTCATGTCCCTTATAGACTGTGCTAGATTTGGTTCATGTCCCTTATAGACTGTGCTAGATTTGGTTCATGTCCCTTATAGACTGTGCTAGATTTGGTTCCTGTCCCTTATAGACTGTGCTAGATTTGGTTCCTGTCCCTTATAGACTGTGCTAGATTTGGTTCATGTCCCTTATAGACTGTGCTAGATTTGGTTCATGTCCCTTATAGACTGTGCTAGATTTGGTTCATGTCCCTTATAGACTGTGCTAGATTTGGTTCATGTCCCTTATAGACTGTGCTAGATTTGGTTCATGTCCCTTATAGACTGTGCTAGATTTGGTTCATGTCCCTTATAGACTGTGCTAGATTTGGTTCATGTCCCTTATAGACTGTGCTAGATTTGGTTCATGTCCCTTATAGACTGTGCTAGATTTGGTTCATGTCCCTTATAGACTGTGCTAGATTTGGTTCATGTCCCTTATAGACTGTGCTAGATTTGGTTCATGTCCCTTATAGACTGTGCTAGATTTGGTTCATGTCCCTTATAGGTGCTAGATTTGGTTCATGTCCCTTATAGGTGCTAGGTTTGGTTCATGTCCCTTATAGGTGCTAGGTTTGGTTCATGTCCCTTATAGGTGCTAGGTTTGGTTCATGTCCCTTATAGGTGCTAGGTTTGGTTCATGGCCCTTATAGGTGCTAGGTTTGGTTCATGGCCCTTATAGGTGCTAGGTTTGGTTCATGGCCCTTATAGGTGCTAGGTTTGGTTCATGGCCCTTATAGGTGCTAGGTTTGGTTCATGGCCCTTATAGGTGCTAGGTTTGGTTCATGGCCCTTATAGGTTCTAGGTTTGGTTCATGGCCTTTATCGGTACTGTATTTCGTTCATGGCCGTTATTGGTGTTAGATTATCTGTTTAAAATGCAGCAGGCTAACTATAGATTCAAATCGGCACGTTTGCAACGCAAAAATCGAGTTAACACAAAAAACTGGCCGAGGTTTTGATTCGCCAACTTAACGAAAACTAGTTCTATGTTGCGTAACTATTCCGTGGCCCCTCGAACCATCTTATTTCTTTCTTTCTTCTTCTTCGCCTTGGAAAACTCGATTCGGAGATTCCAATTTTTTTTCATAAAAACAAACATTCGAGATTCGATGGGATGGAATTTCTCGACGGTACAGACCATCCCCCACCCTCCGCTGTACTTTAAAAGGAATTTTAATAACGAATATTTTCAAATATTCTCAGACATTTTTTCTTATTTTTTCCTTTTTTCAATTCATAACGAGGAAGAGCCGACTTCAGAATTTTCCAGGGATAAAAATAAAAATTGGTTTGGGACTGTCAAAAATCGATAAAAAAATGAGTATTCTATAACTCGAGTTAACGAACAGTTATCAAGAACTACTTTTTATCTTACGCCGTGTAGCGTTACGTATAATTCCGCCGTAAGTTTCAACTTCTTGCGAGCTTAACTCGAACCAAAACCTTGCCATTGGTTTGGTTTTGGTTAAGCAGAAACGACAAGAAATCGGGGGAGAAAGAGAAAAAGTTTATTTTTAAATTCTAAAGATGAGCTTTCCATCTATTTCTTTTTGGTTTTTTTCGATCCAGGTAGATATGGATTTCTATTTTATTTTATTCGTGGACTTTTACACACTCGATACTGACCAAGTACACGTAGAAATATGATTCGATTGTTTTTTAATACGCGTTTAAAATCTTTCGTGATTTTCAGTGATTATTCGTGATTTCGCTTGTTTCGCGTGATTTTACTTTGATTCTCGTGATTCGAGCGTGATTTCGCTTTGTTTCGCGTGATTCGAGCGTGATTTAGTTTTGTTTCGCGTGATTCGAGCGTGATTTAGTTTTGTTTCGCGTGATTCGAGCGTGATTTCGCTTTGTTTCGCGTGATTCGAGCCTGATTACGCTTTCTGGCTAACCCCTAACAAATCATATCCGAAATTACGACCATCGTGAATATAAAATAGGAACCCTCTCCACGAAGCGTTACGTATTCTCGTCTCGATTTCAACTAAGAATATTCTTCTCTTTCTCGGAACGAGAATAACTTAGGCGAAGATTGGATGAAAAATTTATCCTTTATCTATTCTATACATTCGCGTGTGTAGAATGTTTTGAATCCTTAGAGAGAAAGATAGATCTGGAGATTTTATATTCCAAATAAATAAAAAGTAAGGTTGTACCAGTTTAAAATCGCGTATCCCGAGGTGTACCAACAATCGATACTTTTTAGTTCGCTACCCTAGTATTACCGTTTGCTTTCTTATATATCCCTGGCGGTAAATATAACGTCAGATGTCTCGCTCCAAAACGAAGATAAAATATTCAATATTTCTTGATATTTTTTATTTCCTGTACATATATTTATTTTAAATTTTTACGATGGAAAACTTTTCTCTCTATCAGATATTTATCTCTACTCTATAAATCTATTTGGACATTTCGTTCGGTCTAACATCCGTTTTCTACGTTTACTTATTATAAAGGGAGAATGAAATTCAATATCCTAGGACTTTTCAATAGATAATTTCAAATTAGTTGATTTTCCCTCATTGGGAATGCTTATTTCTTTCGTTATTGGAGAACACTGAAATAGTAAAACAGACGTCACAAGATTGTAAAAATGTCTCAAGATTAAATTCTTGCAGTTAATTCTCTCTTCAATATATATTGAATAAAACACGTGTTGTATGATACTATCATACCTCCATAGTTAGTACTGTTTTAACCTGTTACGGTTATCACGCGGACTAAAACTAAGCTTCCAGCTCGCGTTGACACCGCGCTCAAAGTTAGGCTAACTTTCTTCTCGTAAGCCAACAAAATACAAATTGTAGAGACTAGATTTGTGCGTGCTGCCAGAAGCCGATGAAACCCTCCTTTGAAGTCTACTACTCTAATGTTTTATATAGCGCTCCTCTCTGTATGGGTAAAATTCCCAATTTTACGAGATCGGAGGGGTCCTACTTCATCCCCCCTGTCTATGGAAAATTGGAAATTCTCTCTCTCCACAAACGACGACGTTTTTTTGACGAACTCCAAGGCTGCTAGAGATATTCGCTCGACGAACTCCCGCTCCGAAAATATCTACCGTTAGGAGGCGTACGAATCGCGCTTTTTGAAACTAACCCATACAGAGAGGGGTAGACAAGACCCTGGAGTAATAGACTTCAAAGGAGGGTTTCATCGGCTTCTGGTGCTGCCAATTCGAGTTGGAATATTGTATACATTTATGCCTGAGTTAAATTATTTAATTTTTTTTTTCTTATAATTTACTGATGCGTTATTACTATTAATCTAAACCTATAGTATCTTAAATTAGGTCAAATTAAATATTACCTAATATTTGAAGTGAATATGTTTAACAAATGTAGTTTGACTTACCATACATTTAGAAATTTGTATAATTAATTCGTTTTACATTTTTCTCACGGGGATAAATTAAATTTTATTTAAGTGTGAGTCCTGAGTTAATTAAATTAGCTGGTTAAAAATTTGTTTTAAAACATAAGATTAATTAATTTACACAATTTTAAGATGATAAAATATTGCAATAGGGGTATTCAATTTTTTTAAGCCAAAATATGGGTCAAATAAATTGCAATTTGATATTAATACCGGTACTGTATTGTATATTTTTATGAAATAATTATATACCCTAAAGTTATATTACTATTCGAAAATAAGTTACTTAAAATTATATACCAGTACGAGGAAATTAATTTCAAATACAATATTACAAAAAATATTTCTTTTTCAATAAACTTTTCGACTGAAAAAAACTCGCTTTTCCTTGTATTTTAATTAATAGCACTTACTGTGTCTAAATTAACGCACTCCGAGGGCAGTGCGTGCGAAATATCACGCGTCTATTTCAGTTTTACGAATTGCCTTCTCTTTATGTTAATTAGCATTCGTAATTTCGTATGTGCGATTGAAAGTCATTTCCTCAATCGTCGCGGGAGGCCTAATTAACTATTCCAGATCTTGGAACGCGTATACGTCACGTGATTCTAATTATTATTCGCCCCCCTTTATTCCCCAAATCTTATTATGAATTATAATGATCCGTATAATCTAACAACTAATCTTATTTATTTTTAAATTATGCAAATAATACCTCTTAAAAGTTTTATTCGCTTTCAATGTATAATAATTTTTATTTTGAAATTGACAAATTAGTCTTAGTTTTAATTTTATAGGAAAAATGTAGTAATGGTTAAACTTTCCAGGTTTATTAGTTACTATACTTTTGATATTAATTTAATCTTTTTAAATTACTTTTTCTTAACGTAAGGTTACGTAATTTTACGCGTTTATGAATATTTAGTTCAAGGTCAATGTAGTTAGGGTTCCAAATAAGAGATTTTAAGCCCTTATTTGAATTTATTCACAAAATTACCCAATTTAACATATACCATATGCAAATTTAATTTTACAGTAAATTACCTGAAGTTTGAAATGTTGAAATCAATTCGTTATATCCGATTTTTTTTATAGACGATATTAATTATGTGTTCGAATATTTAAGCGTTATAACCTTTGAACTTGTGCGTTAATATTATTCGAGTAAACATAGGACAATGTATTTAAAAATGGTTTCTGTAGAAAATTATTTCTAAGGGCTTGACAGACAATGCTACTTCTTAACTGGAACTAATACAGTAATGGCTAGTAGCTGCCGTCTCTTTATGGTCGATTGTTATGCCTTACTATAAATTTATAACGTAGCGCAAAGTAGAAAAAAAAATTAGAATTAACTTTGGATGGCAAAAAAATTCTGGGATAAGATGCCTACCTGGCTAAGATTACCTCGCGGCTCAATTAATTACGTAGTCTAAGCAGATTTTTTTTAAATAAAGAGAAAAAAAGGGAATTTAAGCCCCATCCTATACCCGCCAGATATATATCCCAAACTCCATGATAAAGAGAACTTTTAAGGGTGCCTTCTCAAAACCTTAGATTATTAACACACGGGCACGTATGCTCAAACAAAACATTCTGACTGCCCAAACTATGGTTAAATCTATGACCTCGTAACAATAGACACCTGAATCTTAATAGATAAAGATGAATAATCAAATCTGATGTTCATAAGCGACCTCTAACGTCAAATAGTTAAACTGAGGCTGTAAGCAATTCTTTTGTTTTAGTTTTATCATACTATTAAAATATCATATTCAAAATTTTATATTTCTGACTTGACGCGTTCTGAAGAAAAAATATATAGATCTGGATGAAGTACTTTTACGAAAAAGACCGCGCGAAAGCGACCTTATCATTGTTGCCAGAACGCGCGAGAATCAACTGTAAGCTCTATAACAGCCACGTCACAGTAGTGATGACGTAGTATTGCGGGTATTTTTTTTTTTTTTAAATTTCGAAAATGGACGCTCTATGTTTTCTATGATATTGAATCGTTTTTTAACGATCTTTCCAAATTTGATACTCATTTTCCGTGACAGCCTTACTTAAAGCCATTATATTTAAATTTATCACTAGCGAGCTTGTGTGGGCACCACGAATAAGGCCTGAAAGAAGAAGAAAAAAAAAAAAGAATTGTGGATCGAAACTCGCTGGCCATATATAGGATGGAGGTTTTTACCCCAAGGGGAAACTCTAGAGGCGAAATAGGGATGAAGGAGGTTTGAGATAAAACTCATTACCGGGTCGATATAATGTTCTATCAACTCCTAATTGGGTACTACGGACCCCGACCCACTCTCGGTCCCTATTATAAGTTCAGACTGCAATATCCTCTTCGCGGACGCCAATGGAGAAACCCCAAAGATTCGAATCGCTAGTTCCGGGACCCCAAAACGGCCTACATAACCATTTACAAAACTAAATTAAATCTAGAATACAAAGAGAAGTATTACTACTAAATTTTGACGTACTATATAGGAATATATTATAAACTTATTTTTGAAACCCTAGATGCGTAGCGTTTTTTAAAGGGTTAGTAAAACATGGATATCAAGATCGAAATTTTTATAATCTCATTATCATAATTAAATCTACAGGCGTTAAAGAAATACGCTACCGATAAACGCAATATCAATTAAGGACAGTTAACGCTTATAGGAGAAATTTACTTTGTGAAAGCCCCCCCCCCCCCCCCCCCGTGAAGAGGAACCAGCTCCTTTTACACCAGTTTTGGAGCGAAAGTAGCGGAGATCTTTTGTAGAAACCCGAGTAAACTTACCTTTTCGTTGATGAAATCATCACGCATATGTTTCACTTTCCCTTTGTAACTTAATCGCGATGATTATCATATTTGACGGGTGGCCGCTAACAGCGAGTGTGTGTGTGAGGACGCGCAGTCACGATGCTAAATTTCTTATAGTTCTCCATCCTTACACGCTCTGCACCCATCTTTCGAGAAAGGGAATTCAAATTTACATAATAAAGTCGTTTATATTTTCGACGACTCTTATTTTAAGTATACGCTTCAAAGACGTCAGGGTTTTCCAGAAAAAAAAAATAAAATAATAATAATACAGAAAATAGAAAATGTAGGCCTAAGATGAATTCGGGAAAATAATTCGATCTGAGATTACTCTTCCTATAAACCTAAAAGCTTCCCATAATCGTAAAGAAATCCAGAAATGATAGTCCTGAGTATTTTTATGTAGAAACTACGAATCTTTCTTCGTAAGAGATATGAATTTTAAAATTTTTTCCTTATTTGACAATTTAAAAAAATGTATATTAAAACTCGATAACCAATCAGAGAGTAGAATCTCGTTGAAAAGTTTTTAATACAAAGATGTGAACTGTTCAATTACTGAACGTTAATTAACAAAACACCTTAATTGGTCATAGAGTTTTAATCATAAAATGTTTTGATCAGCTGTAAAGTATCCTTTGCCAAAAAATTAAATTGTTAATTTGAACAATTAAAACTATTTGAAAACTGTTTTTTCGAACGTAAATCAAGGCTATATTCAGTGACGTACCGTAGATACCGCCTACGTAGAAAATACATTAAGTGCTAGTCTACCGGACGCTTCGGTACGCGTCTCTGAACACGCCCAAAATAATTCCGGAGAAATATTTAACTTATTTGGTAATAGTTTATAATAAATAAAACGCTAAAAATAAAGAAAGCGTTGTTTCAGATTTCCAAGTATCCCTTCAATTCTGTTTAATTCTTTGTACTCGCGATGCAAACTCCGATTGTTTTTTACAAGATGGAAAATGATATTAAAAAGGGATACGCTACGATTATCTTGAGGTCAGTCGTGGTCTACACCCGGGCTGTTATTTTTTATTCCGATTCATTATTGGCCACAAAAAGAGGAGAGGGCGATTATAAGGATACCTCCATTGTCTTGTACAGCAACTTTGTAAGTACATTTCAAGGGTGGCAGGGGAGGGAACTTGTTTTTTTACACTAAAATTATTCAGCTTGAGCTTGAAATCTTTCGCGGTTGAAATTATGGTAAAATTATTCCGAAAGTTGTAATGATATATTTTAAAAAAGTATGGGGTTGATGTCTATGTTTATGAAGAAAGCGTCGATGTTATTTATTACAAAGATATTAAATTAGAGGAGGAAAAATTACCTTTAGAAGTTTTTGGGTTTTCTTTCATTCCTATCAGAAGCCGATGAAACCCTCCTTTGAAGTCTACTACTCCAATGTTCCATATAGCGCTCCTCTCTGTATGGGTAAAATTCCCAATTTTACGAGTTAGAAGGGGTGCTACTTCATCCCCCTGTCTACGGAAAATTGGAAATTCTCTCTCTCCACAAACGACGACGTTTTTTGGACGAACTCCAAGGCTGCTAGAGATATTCGCTCGACGAGCTCCCGCTCCGAAAACATCTACCGTTAGGAGGCGTACGAATCGCGCCTTTTGAGAATAACCCATACAGAGAGGGGTAGACAAGACCCGGGAGTAATAGACTTCTAAGGAGGGTTTCATCGGCTTCTGTTTCTATATATATTTTGTAGTTGTCTATCACTTTAAAAATTAACCCGGTATCTCAATTTTTGTCATCCAGACGTGATTAGTACTTATTTTCCTTGGTTACACCTTTATCGCTAAAGGATTTTATGTTAAAATGTTCATTTAATTTTCATACCTGAAGTGTCGAACCTATCGACTTCCAGGAATTTATTCTTTTGATAATCGAGGTGACGAACTGGTATTTTTCACCTACTTCGTTACAAAGTGTATGTTTATATCATTGTATTAATGTCATCTTTATATTTTTTCTTTCTAGGTAAGTTTATCGTTCCTCTTTATTGGATATTTGTTATATCTACTTGGAATATGATTGGTCGCTATCGTAACAACACATTGAGCCCTTATTTCGTAAGTGTTAACATTTTAAGACTTATACGTGTAATCTTATTACAAATAACACGTACGTTTAGTATAATACGTTCCCCTTTTACAAAATTTCGAAAAATATCGTATCGAATTGAAATTTTTATTGAAATTGTTTTAATATTTAGGTTGATTTTAATTTTACGTTTTTAAGTGGCAGCACCCTGCCTTTGGCTTTAATAAGTTCAATTTGAAAATTACACGATCTGTTAAGCTCTTAATATAACAACATACCAACCAAGCTGTTAGGTTAAATACTCTAACGGTGAATTCTTATAGTTTAAGAAATTGAAAATCATTATTTCAAACGCAGAAGGGTTTTTTTTTTTTTTTTTTATGGGAACAGTATAAAAAATGATTTAAACCTCAAACTTATTAAGATTAGAAAAAGTTAAGAATTCTATTTTCATAAATTCATATTCCCACACACGCGGTAAGGAGAAAAGAGGAAAAATGAAAATATTCGGAAACCATTACCGCGATGGTGAAATTGTTTTAACTTTGGTCCCCATCGCTATAAAAACTAACGATATTTTATTCTAACGGTACTAGCCCTAGTCTCCCTCTCTCTCGGTCGGTTTGGGGGGATAAGATAGCTAAAACGGGCTGGATAAGGGGGAGAATAAAAACGTTATTTTTATTTTAATTTCGGGATCTCCTATTAATCAAGGAACCCAAATCTTTTAAGAGACTTCTCTCTGAGAAGAGAAAGGCCAAGGAGATTAAGAAAACCTGAATTCTCCTATCTTCTCCTTTCTTGTTCGCTTTATTCTTCAACCCCCTCTCGCTATAGTTGGTATACATTTATGAGTTAAAACGTGGTTATAGTCAATGTCACCCCGAGTGCGCAGTACGCCCAATTCTAAGCTACCTTATTAAAGATTCTTAATTTTTCCATATAGTTCAGATCAGACGCGTAAAGGTATTATACGCAACGACAATGCCTTTTGTAAGACGAATCTCGTTAGCTACAGTCACACTAGCATTTCTTAATCTGTTTGAAACAGTAAAATCAAACCGATATTCGAATAACCAGGAATCGTTTTAAGCGTCACGTGTTCACGCGTTGTCTTTATAAATCGATTGATTGTAACTTCATCTCTCGGTTGTTGAAACCGAATCGGTGTGAAATTGGTTCCCGAAGCAGTTTCGAGAAATCGAATCGCGTTTGTTCGAGAGAAGACGGTTTCACGTTCACATGACTCAAGTGAAACGTTTTGAAACGTTTTAAATCGATTCCAAGGCCTAGTATGAACGCGGCTATAGTTAATTTACCAAATATTCCGAAATGGTATCGAGTAAACGTTGCATTGACCCCCAAGTTTTCCTTTATCCAAAATGTTGTGGTTACATGATATAAACGCGAGCGTCGTGAGCCGATTATATACAACGTTGGTAGGCTAAAATATTCGGAGTTAGACGGACCGCCCTAAAAAAGGTTACAAACTGTGTGCTAGGTACCAACATTTCGAGAGCAAACTGACTCTCGTTTTTGAATAAAACTATGTAAATATTTGAAGTTAATAGTATATGGAAACATTCTACTTAAAGGCCTAGGATTTCTTCTGCCTGTAACCTGCCTGTTTCACTGGACGTGGGCTCACCTTCTCAGCTTCCCCTGTGGGTAGCAAGGCACGAGAAAGCATGGAGGGCGAGTTTGTTTCCAGGGTGACAGGCAGAAGTAATCCTAGGCCTTTAAGACTTAATCCCTATCCAGGAAGAATGAAGCGATACAATTAAAGTTAGGGTCCTATTATTCACCATAATCACAATACAAAGTAATAGATGGTACCATAGCTTCGTATTCGTATATTATCTATTTTTAACTTGAAACGAATTTTTGTTTATGGGAAACATTTCGAGAAAAAAAAATGCGCGTAGCAATTAATTTCCTTCATACCTTTCGTTGCAATCCATAAAGATTCATTCAGTAAAAGAATACACTGACGTTAGGGAAAAAGAGCCTTATCCGTCTTAGCTGATGATTAGAAATCATTCCTTTGTATCATTCAACTTTATTAAATATAATCACTATGGATAAAAAACATTCTTTCATCTTGAAATCCCGATTGAATAAAATGATATTAAGATATTGAGCGAAATCGGGTTAGACGTTATGTTTGAAAGGAACACGTTGATGTCTTTAGCTTCATTCACACTTTCAACAAGAATATAAATTTCTCTATTTTAGGGGGTTTACGGAAAAAAGGGGGCCACGTTTGGAGAAACATTAGGCTTTTTTAACGATTTTGGGTTTTGTATTCCGTCGAAGAATCCTCGAAAAAGAGATTCCCCCCTGCTCTATACAGATATAAAATGAGTATGGAAGAAAAAAAAATCATAGTAAAGAAAAAAGAATTTCGAAAATTACATTTTTCATAATAGGTACTTAGGAAAAGAGAGAGAAAGACGGTATATAAGAAAGCTAAGGTAATAAAGAATGGGCCAAATCTCTTTCCCATGCTAAAGTAAAGACTCTTCAATCATCAATCCGTCTTTTTTTATATATAAATTTCTACATTCTTTTTTTATTCCAACTCCCAACTGTTCTTTTCCCCTCAACGAACAATTCTTTTTATTTAATCTCGGATGATCGTTTTGGCAAAGAAAAAGTTAAAAACCTAAGATAATACGTGCTTGGAAAAATGGTTCTTTATAGTTTAACTTCTAAAAAAAGATAATTGAGTACTAGTTACGCGATTCACGAGGCTTAAAGTAATTAGTATTTAATCAGAAATTGGTCTATAATTATATTTTTTGTGAACCATTTTGATTTCTCGAGTTTTAAAATTAATGAACAGGCGTTTGAACGTACGGATCCTAGAAAATCTTGGAATTATTTTAAAGTCAGGAAAAATTAACTTATTTTTGTGTGTTAATTAGGGTTAAATTATTAGTTTATAACATTTTAATTTCTGTGCAAAAACTATCGGCGCTCTTAAATGTTTTTGAAATTAAGTTAGACAAATCTCTAAAATATTTTGAGTTTAATGTTTTTTGACTGAACTAGTCTAGAGTTTATTAAAGGGTGAAATTTTCTCGCTTTCGTTCAGTGGAAACTACCTATATATTCAAGTTAAAAATGATACGGATAGTGTTGTCAAAGCTGAGGCGTATTAATACGCTATATATAAATCTAATAGAAATAGAAGTAGTGGATATAAAATTTTCTCTTTATATTAATCTGAAAATATTATATTTAACGTCAGTAAGCGAGCGTGGTGTCCATTTCAAGCAGGTGTCGTATCCTTTTACGTCATCCCTGGAGTCCGGTTGGGGCATCGTTAGTCCAGAACCGATATACTATCGAGTCCCCACTATAGTGTCTATACCATCTTGAATTGACAGCGAGCGTGAAAGCTACAAACGTAATATAGTTACCCTTATATGTTTGGGTAAAAATTTAGTATGAGATAAAGGGTAGCGTATCTTTGAACTCGCGGTCAATTGTAGACGAAATCGTTACACAGACTATTATTAGAATCTGTCCCCTCGCGCCACCTTGTATTATACCAATCAATTTGAGATTGCAACACAACTGTGAAATATTTGACAAAAGAATCACGAGGATAGGGTATCTTAACCCTTTCAATCCGTGGAAAATTTCGACCGATTTTTAGAGTCGTTCCTTCCAGTTATTACGGTTAATGAAGTAAAATCTGTAAAAATTGATTTTACTTGGAAGCTTCGACTACCGTGGACTTTTCCTTCGTTATTAACAACTCTTCGTTAACTCTTGTACGGTTGAACAATGCAATTTGGCTTTGAGATCAATATCTAAGGGCCCCAAGTTTGATTTTGGTCGTTACTCGGTTAGATATATTGGTTTTTTAAACATTTGTAAGGTTCAAGGGTAAAATGGTTTGTGTTCGCCCGTTTTTGTTTAAAAATATGAATATATTTTGGAAATAATCCCTCTTGATTAACTGTATTTTCGAAATGACTTGATGAACAATTGTAAAGATCGTTTTAATATATCACGCGCGATTGAAGGAAAGCCATCACGTGATGTGACGTCACACTAGCTATAGAAGACTTTTAGAACTCATTGACAGGAGGGGTTAAAAGCTGATAGCTCGACGGTAATAAGTATTAAATCCACCTGGTGGGAATCTGTAGAAATAATTGTCACGTGACCATATCACTTCCAACTATATTTTTAATTATAATAAAATAATCACATGACTATTGAATGGTTGTTAAATATTCAAATTGTCCAATACAACAAGTACAAGCGAACAATGCTGTAGCTAACTGTGTAGCAATAACGGATCCTTCCCTTAGATTTTCCGCTCGTAATCGTTGCGTAAGGACGACGGTAAATTAGTTTTCGGATGAAGCTTAATTGGCAAACTTCTGTATATAATTATTGTACTTATGGCAATACTTATAGCAAATTACGGGGAAACCAGAGCCACGGGGGGCTTCGATAAAATTTCTCGCTTTCTCGAATATACGGCTCGCGTTCACCGAGTGATTTTCGCTGCGAAAAAAAAATATTTCCGCCTGCGAAACAATTCAATTTTTTCGCTTAATTTTTTTCTTTTCGCTGCGAAAACTGTCTGGTGAAAATGACGCCGAGTAAGACGATGCTAGATCGGCCGAGCTATATCGATTGTTAGCAAGAAGAAGAAAAAAGAATAATATAGAAGAGAAATTTCCATAAATTGGAAGAAAAAACTTTTGCCCCTCGGAGAGGAAAAGAAAACCCAACACATGCACACCACCTTTTCCCCACCACCCCTGGACGAAGATGGGTTCTCTACAGTACCCTGATGGTTAAGGTTGATCAATAAGAACACTAAAGTATATACAAGAGCTAGAACACCTCTACAGGATTATATATATATAAAAATAACACATTCCTATATCAAAGACAATTTAACTATATGTACCCCGCATGATATACCCCCTGGACTCGAATTATGGTGATCGCTCTAGCGGGACTAGCCCCACACTCACCTTGATGTGGTGACTATAGCCATAAGTAAATTAAAACCTCTAAGTTGCCAAAATTCAATTGGGTCTTAGGGGGGGCCAAGAATGTACTGTTCTGTACTATCTCATTATCTAGTAGCATCAATACTCGATA
Source organism: Odiellus spinosus (assembly GCA_963920705.1). NCBI lineage: Eukaryota > Metazoa > Arthropoda > Arachnida > Opiliones > Phalangiidae > Odiellus > Odiellus spinosus. The sequence continues at coordinate 7,818,493 of OY987227.1, read as the reverse complement.
GTAACTTGTTAAAAAATGTCTAAAAACAATTAAAAACTAAAAACTCAAAAACCTTCGAAAAAAAAACTTGTTTGTATCCCTGTAACGATGGCTCGTGTCATGTAATGTCATGGAAAAAGGGGAATATAGTATATACTCATTTGGTCAGGGAACAAAATGGTTAAAGATGGTCAGGAAAAAATCTTTAAAAGTTGAGGAATTTTAAATGTCGAGAAAAATTGTTTAAAAGGAGAATGCAACCTAATAAAAAGTGATTTCTTTATCGATTCCTTATGGTTTAAATAGGCCTAATCCACCAATAAAAAGTTTATCAACAAATATAAAACTAGAAATAAATTGAAAACTACCCGGAAAATAGGCTTAGCGGGATTCGTGGAGATCTTGAATTGCCTTCTTGTTCACGCTGGATCTCCACGAGACTTACTATCGCATTCGATTGGTCGCTAGACCTTATACGCGAGGAAATCAGAATCTCCATGAATCCCGCTAAGCCTATTTTCCTGGTAAGTTTTAAATCTATTTTTAGTTTAATATTTGTTCGTAAATTTTTTCATTCGTGGATTAGGCCTATTTAAACAATAAGGAATCACTTGTTGTTATTTTGCATTTTCCCTTTAACGTTAGGCGGTTCATCACTGGGGTGTAATAAACCAAATTCTTTTTTATGGTCGTTAATTCTAAGAATGACCATTCGCCCTTAAATAGTAGGTTTAGAAATGACCATAAAATATGATATTTTTTTACGCGTGGTTTTGTCGTGTTTTTAATAAGAGACAACGACCATTAGTTAGGAAGCTTAAATAGTCTAGGAATTTCGGCTCTTCCCGACGAGCGCTTCATAAATATCCTCGCAACTTTTATAAGCTCTAGTAATTTATTTTTGGCCAACCGCTATAACTCCGAGCCGAGAAAACCAAAAAGTAGGCCATCACGTTATTACTTTCCAACGTACGTTGTAATCAAAATAACACTCGAAATTTGCACCGTGAACATCGTGGAAAGAATACCGTACTTTACAACCTTCAAAAGTACCTAATTACCCCTAGATAAACTGTTTTTTTCAATGGGAAATAAACTCTATTTTTAAGTTGTAACTTGTATAGGCAACTTTATTTTTCTCGTTGAAGTCTGGAGTGCGGCGCTTCCCCAGACTTTATTTATATACTCTTTTCAAATTTAGTTCGTGAGAACTCTCTTCATCCTTAAATACAATATCTATAGCATTGCTTATGAATCCGCTTAGGTTATAATCGTATTACAATACTGCTCGCGAACATACGTATCATCTATTTAACTTTCCTCGAAACTTTCTTTAAGAAACTTAAAAATTTCGAAGTTTAATGCGATATTCTCGTCTATTGTTTTTCATAAAATAGTTTTAAAACAAACATTTCCGCCTGTAACGATATTTCGCAGGAATGATATGACCTGTCACTTAATGAACGCGCAGTTACGCTTTGTCCTGTCAAATTAAGGCACGCGCGGTCCCGATATGTCCTGTCAATTAAAGCACGCTCAGTCACGATATGTCCTGTCAATTAAAGCACGCTCAGTCACGATATGTCCTGTCAAATTAAGGCACGCGCAGTCACGATATGTCCTGTCAAATTAAGGCACGCACAGTCACGATATGTTCTGTCAATTTAAGGCCCGCACAGTCACGATATGTCCTGTCAAAATAAAGCACGCGCAGTCACGATATGTCCTGTCAAAATAAAGCACGCGCAGTCACGATATGTCCTGTCAATTAAATTAAGGCACACGCAGTCATGATATGTCCCGTCAATTAAATTAAGGCACGCGCAGTCACGATATGCCCTGTCAAATTAAGGCACACGCAGTCATGATATGTCCTGTCAATTAAAACCCCAGTTCATGATAAAATTTTCCATTTCTCTCTAATCAATACATCCTAATTTATCCTTTTCCAGCACCTACAAAGCTAGGCTACTAGTTAAATATTTTATTATACTTTAATTATAATTAGAGATGAACAGAAGTTTATTTTTACCTGCCGCGCCCTATATACTAAGGCGAAGTGACGTAGACTCCAACACCGTATATATTGGTATATAAATCCCGAAAGAAGATAAATTTTGTAAAACTCGCGTGTACGGTAATTGCGTAGATTGTAACTTATAGCCAAGGCCTAGGGCTGTAGTGTCCATTGTCTTTTATCTTTATTTTATCCCCTTATACTGTTTTCTCTTTTCTTCTCTCAGGGACTCGCTCGCTTTATTTTTCTTTCTTTATTTTTGTCTTAGGGGCCTATGCCCCCCGTCCTACTCCTTTTCCTCCCTTAACTCGTTGGGGTTCTTCTCGCCCCAGTTAGTTTGATTAGGAGTCCCCTTGATTCCTGGATCGAATAATGGCGTGCTCAGTCCGCTTGATGAGCGTATACGAGCTAGGAACTAGACCCAACTAACTCCCCCCTTCCTCCATCTTCTTCTAGAGCAGTCCAGTCCACCTTACTAGAGCAGCCCCATTGTAGCCTCCAATACTCCCTCGGTTATCCACCGGCTTTACCGCGTGATATTATTCTACTTTTCCATCGAACTATTTTCATTTCTTAGAAGGTTTAACGTAGCGTACCACTCCTCCTCGGCTTTGTCTTGGATGCTTAGTGTTTGCGTGTATCGTGTTCCGGACTCGAGTTGTAATAAAAGCGTTTTAGGGATGTAGGAAAATTATTGATATATAAATTCCCCTTTCGCGAGTATTCGCCGTATTAATTCGGTGAAAGCGAATATTCGGTAAGGGATAGCTCGATGAATAAGGTCGGACCCTTCGTTACCCGGGTAACACCGATTCTCTCTCGGCCCACGTTTCTTACTTTCTACCTTAGATTTGACCAGAGTTTGAAGCTAGGGAAGTATCCAAACTCGTTTGTAATTCCATACCCCGGGGTCTCTACTTCTACTACGGTTCGGTTTTGGGTTGAAAAACAATATTGTAAGTTTCAATCTTAGAATGATATATTTCGCTACGAACGAAGTCATTTTCTTAGGTTAATTTTGAGTATTTCTAAGGTTATAAACGTAAGAGGGGCTCCAAACGTCCGCTTCAGTTGCCTTTCGTTTCGCAGGTGTGAATAAATGACCCCCTCGAAGCTCGGAATAGAAAAAAAATCCCTAACCCTTGGAATATGTCCCAGAGTTCAGCGCGTATTAATCAGACACCTTCTATTTTACCATAGAAATTCTTGGGATTGAAATGAGGCTATGGTATGTTATGGTACTATTGAAATCTTCCGTTGAAGATAACCCCTTTAGGTCCATCTTTCCGGCTTTTTTTTTTTCTTTCTTTTTCTTCGCGAGGGCTCTGTACTTTTGGTAATATAAGTATCCTTCTTTACCACCTAGGGTTTTTTATTAAGCCAAGGCTTAAGGCGTATAGACATCGTAGAGTCAGCCACAGTCGAGCGAGCTTTCCTTTCTAGGAGAAACTCTAGTTCTGGACATTTGCAATTGATGATAATAAAGAAAGCTATAAATTAGGCGCTTTCTCCATTACATTGGTCCCATCCAATCGGCTGTCTTAGTACGAAATTACAGCATTTACAAAGCTATACAATCCTAGTCTAACCTTAGAAAAATGTTACTGGGATACGAGGGAAGATGGTGAACCTTTAGTTTAGTACTCGTTGTAAACTCAAATAGGTTCAAACCATAATTTTATTCGAGGCTAGATTGTATAATAAGCGAAAATTGACGCGGAGGGTTACGCGATGATAAACTTAATTGAACTAAAAGTAGTTCTATCCAAACTATCAAGCGAATGAATGTATACTAGAGCAACACCGTTTTTACCAATGAATGTATGTTGTTTTTCTTTAGTCCGTTCATTAAATTAGATGAAACGTAACGAAACGCTTGGAGAAAGAAAACACCGAGGTTATAATAGTGACGTCGTTATTTCAGACTGCCTTTTACTCCATAGCTTCCAAATATTTAGACACTGTACTAATGTTCGAGATACGTTTGCAGTAATAGCGCGATATGATGCGGAGATATACGCGATGTTTTAACCTTATTGGTATAAAAGTAGTTCTTCAAAGGCTCTCGTTTTTTTTTTTACCATGCGGGAGATTTTTCTTTGTTCATTTATTAGCTAGACAATGTTAGTCCCTTTTGACCTTTTTCCCGGATTAATTCTATAATAAAAGCCTAATGAAAATATATACTAGTGATTTTTGTTAGGCAAGTCCATAAAGTATAGCTCTTTTGTGTTTTTATACGACCATGCACCACTAGTGCTAATTCTTGTTACCTATATATAATACCTTTTTAATATTTAAAGACGCGAACAATGATTTTCTCATCAATTAGGAATAAATTTAACTTAGTATTTTATTAGTAAAATAACTGATTTCTTCGAAATTAAATTTAAAAAACAAGTTAAACCGGCCATCACGCCTATGACCTTACAAAACACTTTCTTAATGACACCTGTCGGCCCAACTTTGGAATTAAATTATGAAAGTTAAGAATAAATCAATAACATCTATTTCGTCTGAAACGTCAATATTTAATTTTGAGTTTACAGAGACGTTTGTCTACTTTGTTTTACTATTATGGCAGCTGACAATCAAAGCAAAGGTACGAAAATATGACACTCGTGAAGGGCCTTAATTCAAAGAACAAATAATAATTCTTAAAATCAATTTACTTTTACGCGCTCGCTTATATACCAAGTCCGAACTTTTCTCCATATGGTTTGCCTTGTTTTACTTACTTGCTGGGCTTCTAGTATATTCAATTAAAGAGTTTGACGCGTGGAAGTGTCTTTGTCATTGCTGGGGCGAGTCCCCCCCCTCCCCCAACTTGTGGGGCTTGTCAAAGTTTGTTTTGGGCCACACGCACAGCACGCTACGATGTTTGAATCCCCGAGACAGCCAGAAGCCTAAATAAAAATGATTCGAAGAAATAAATTGATATTCTTTTTTCCTAGAAACCTTTTTTAAGGTTTAATTGGAATTCCGAAAACTTATTTCTCTCCCTTTTCTTCCTCAATTATCTTTCTCTCTTTCTCTTGGGTTTTCAGTTCTCCGCGCTTTTTGATTGGTTATAATTTTTGGACTCCAGAGGTTTTACGGTTTTAGGTGGTCTTTATCTTTGTTAATAGTAACCCAGCATCAATTAACTCGTAACCTCATAGCCTTAATTAGTGTGTAACCCGGGCCTTAATCAGTCTGTAACCCGGGCCTTAATCAGTCTGTAACCCGGGCCTTAATCAGTCTGTAATAACCGGGCCTTAATCAGTCTGTAATAACCGGGCCTTAATCAGTCTGTAATAACCGGGCCTTAATCAGTCTGTAATAACCGGGCCTTAATCAGTCTGTAATAACCGGGCCTTAATCAGTCTGTAATAACCGGGCCTTAATCAGTCTGTAATAACCGGGCCTTAATCAGTCTGTAATAACCGGGCCTTAATCAGTCTGTAATAACCGGGCCTTAATCAGTCTGTAATAACCGGGCCTTAATCAGTCTGTAATAACCGGGCCTTAATCAGTCTGTAATAACCGGGCCTTAATCAGTCTGTAATAACCGGGCCTTAATCAGTCTGTAATAACCGGGCCTTAATCAGTCTGTAATAACCGGGCCTTAATCAGTCTGTAATAACCGGGCCTTAATCAGTCTGTAATAACCGGGCCTTAATCAGTCTGTAATAACCGGGCCTTAATCAGTCTGTAATAACCGGGCCTTAATCAGTCTGTAATAACCGGGCCTTAATCAGTCTGTAATAACCGGGCCTTAATCAGTCTGTAATAACCGGGCCTTAATCAGTCTGTAATAACCGGGCCTTAATGAGTCTGTAATAACCGGGCCTTAATGAGTCTGTAATAACCGGGCCTTAATCAGTCTGTAATAACCGGGCCTTAATCAGTCTGTAATAACCGGGCCTTAATCAGTCTGTAATAACCGGGCCTTAATCAGTCTGTAATAACCGGGCCTTAATCAGTCTGTAATAACCGGGCCTTAATCAGTCTGTAATAACCGGGCCTTAATCAGTCTGTAATAACCGGGCCTTAATCAGTCTGTAATAACCGGGCCTTAATCAGTCTGTACTAACCGGGCCTTAATTAGTCTGTACTAACCGGGCCTTAATTAGTCTGTACTAACCGGGCCTTAATTAGTCTGTACTAACCGGGCCTTAATTAGTCTGTACTAACCGGGCCTTAATTAGTCTGTACTAACCGGGCCTTAATTAGTCTGTACTAACCGGGCCTTAATTAGTCTGTACTAACCGGGCCTTAATTAGTCTGTACTAACCGGGCCTTAATTAGTCTGTACTAACCGGGCCTTAATTAGTCTGTACTAACCGGGCCTTAATTAGTCTGTACTAACCGGGCCTTAATTAGTCTGTACTAACCGGGCCTTAATTAGTCTGTACTAACCGGGCCTTAATTAGTCTGTACTAACCGGGCCTTAATTAGTCTGTACTAACCGGGCCTTAATTAGTCTGTACTAACCGGGCCTTAATTAGTCTGTACTAACCGGGCCTTAATTAGTCTGTACTAACCGGGCCTTAATTAGTCTGTACTAACCGGGCCTTAATTAGTCTGTACTAACCGGGCCTTAATTAGTCTGTACTAACCGGGCCTTAATTAGTCTGTACTAACCGGGCCTTAATTAGTCTGTACTAACCGGGCCTTAATTAGTCTGTACTAACCGGGCCTTAATTAGTCTGTACTAACCGGGCCTTAATTAGTCTGTACTAACCGGGCCTTAATTAGTCTGTACTAACCGGGCCTTAATTAGTCTGTACTAACCGGGCCTTAATTAGTCTGTACTAACCGGGCCTTAATTAGTCTGTACTAACCGGGCCTTAATTAGTCTGTACTAACCGGGCCTTACCTAATCTAACTTCTTTACTAGACCTAACACCTACCCTTAACCTAACCTAGCTTTACTAAACCTAACACGTATTTATATACATAAATACGCGTTCTCTCCAAATCTAATCGAACGTGCCTATTTGGTATCATTTTCACGTACTAACATTTTATTTAATAGCCGTACTAAAGATTAAGGATAAATTCCACCAATAGTATCTTCTAATAAAACGTTTCGTGACTCCAGGGTTGTTTTAAAGGCGTATCTTGTCGATCTTGTTCCGATGTCGCTTAACGACGTTGACTTATATTTTTGAAAAGAGAAATGATTTGGATTGAGTAAAAATATATCTATAAAATAGTAGTAGCTCTTATATTACACTAGATCCACGCTAGGAGGATAAAAAAAAAAACGGTAGATAAAAGTATATACTGCAACTGAAAGGAAAACTCGCGCGTGTTACGATCGATTGACTTTAGGGGGACCGCGCTGAATATTTCAAAAGGTTAGGCTTGTCGAAAAATTTGACGTTACTGCGGGCTGACTTCCAGCCACGGATCATTTTTAGGCGAACCACATTGGACCGTACAACGACGCTTAATCTTAAAACCTCTATCAAAGGCACCCTTAAACCCTTCTAGTTCTTTTTTCCTAGTCTAAAGTAACGTTGATAAATTGGAAGGGTATTTTCCGAAACAATAACCAACCGCAGTTTTCAACAAGTACCCCTTTTTCCCCAATCTGAGTTTGTTCTAAACCTTAGTGGAATTTCAAACTGGTATTGACTGTGTAGTCGATTTCGTGATAAGGTTTCAATAAGGGTTATGCCTTATGGCGTATTTGTATATCAGCGATACGTGTTCTTAGGGATATAATGAGGTTCACTTTGAATTCTTACTGATTTCCGTTCATTTTCGGAAGAGAGAGAGCATTTTTTTGATTTATCGATTTTGAAAAGAGAGACGTTTTATTTTAGTCGTAAAAATTCGCGACCCCGAAATCATGGCACCGCTAAAACTAATAGTTGATTTTCTCTCTTTCTCTCTCCCCTCCTTCACGCTTGCCAAACATCACCGTTAGCATTTTTTTCCCAACTATCATTAAAAAATACTTTGAATCAAATAACCTAGCGTCATCATCCTCTTTAAGTTATTTACCTGGGCTATATTATAAACTTTTGCGCAAATTTGATGGTAGGATTATAGGAAAAACAATATTTATCCAGCATAGTTTCACCGTAGCTTCATGATGAAAAGATATTAAGTTTAAAATGTCATTTAAAGTTTGAGTTATCTCTTTAAATAATGTTTGTTTCCCTGGAGTAAGAAAGCATTTCAGTTCTTACTGATTCGTGTTTTGGGGTTTTTGCATGGTTTTTTTCGATAGAAAGAACAACAGCAACTCCCCATAAGAGTCTGGGTCCACGTAATGTTAAAAATTTTCGTCTCTTTTATGATAAATTCGTATTATATTATTAAAATAGGGTAGTTGGGGGATAATTTCAAGCTAAAATTCGAGCTCACAACTGTAAATTTTGGGAATTACAACGAATGGAAGGTTTCTTCCATAATGTAAAGAATAGGAAGAATCTATGACTTCCGTGCCGGATATGAAAGCCTTCCCCCACACGAAAATCTTGAACGGTTATTATTTTAGATTCATAATTATGTTAGGAAAATATTAGGAAAGAATTATTTTGTAACTGCCACGGGTATAGTGCTGGCGGCAAAATGAAATTCGTATATTTTTGGTCTACTATGCCTCGAAATCCTCGAAAACGCCTGTAGAAGTGTTCCACTTGTCAAGCATTCATGCAGTAGGCTTTTGCTAGCTTTACAGGGGCCGTGCAAAGACTATATAGCTTACTTGAATAGTCTTTGGTGTATAAGAAACTCGAAAAATAAATAGAGAAATCATACCAATTAGAAGATACTGGAGTAGTATCTTTAATTTTTATTTCATATTAAACAAAACACACTTGTATAAAACGGACAAATTATTCATTTAACGCTAAGGTTTTCTACGTTTAACGTATGTCTGGTAGTTCAAGCTCAGTGGCATCTTCTCACACTACACGCAATTTTGACTGGTACCAACTGCCTCGATCTTCATGGCGACGATAACCAAGATACCAGATTACGCTGCTAACGTGAACACAAGTACCTATCGTCAAACTACCACCTTTGCAATTGCAATACCAGCCTTTAATGGCATTTGCACCTGTCCCGTTCGGTACATAACGAATTAGAGCTTGGTGAACAGCTGAGGTGGAAAATTGACCAGGCACGCGTATACGAATTAAGTCATGTTCAACTTTGGACACTTCGACGCTGAAAGAGCCGGATTTCTCTATAGTCAACGCCACATAAGATTCAGCGCGTTTCGTTTTAAAGTCGCTCATTACCACCTCACGTACATCACTTTCACGAAGTACAGGGAAGTCTTGAAATTCACTATCCTCAATTCGTTGCCATTTAGACGGTTTGCGAAGCAGATTATCGCGCTCAACTACTTCCTTAAGAGGATTTTCTTTCGTAGAGACTGTCTTTAATATTTTTTGCCAGCCAGGTTGGCGAAAAATAATTAAACCTGCTTTTATAAACATTAAAAAAATTGTAATATCTGGTTTGAACCATGATCTTAAGAACTTTCCTTATCAATAACATCAATGTGAGAGTCACTTGGAATTTGGAGATGGCTCCAAATACATGTTACGCGTGCAATCGGAAAGTTACCAATAGTACAAGTAGAGGTATAGGCACTCACGTAAAGGCTGGCTTTGCTCGTTTTCTTCGTTTTAGTAAAGGGTTATTACCACTTGTAATTAATAGCAAAACAACGAAGATTTGTTTAAAGTGCTCGGGTCTGTCACGAAAGTTTCAAACGTTCTTAAATACTAGCAAATCGTCCTTCAGTAGTGATCATGGCTCTTCAACGTCATCGTCTTCACCACAAAAACGAAGACAAATGACGCAAGTATCTAATCCATCAACGTCAACAGTACCTGAACCAACAAAGTCCACAGTATCTAATCCATCACCGTCACCAATACCTCAGCCATCAACGTCGCAATTACCACGAAAGCGTACGTCATCAAACACTATTTCCATAAAGCACAGTTGTGTTCGGCCCCTGCCAAAGACTTGCTTCATTTGCGGTGTTAGTACACGAACCAGGGTAAAAGCCGAAGTGAGAACAAGTATATTTGTGGAAAGAGCCATATTTATTCATCGGGACAACCGAATGTGCTCCACGCATCTCGTTAACGGAGAGCTTCCCACCGAAATAATTGCTGGAATTCAGGTTTCCGCTAGATCAACCATTATGACTGCCACGGACATTGAGCAACTATTACAGGACCTCAGGAAATGTGTTAACGACCTACGGACGCCGAGCTTTGACAACTTCATACAAAGTGATGAAGACTGTAAAGTATTAACTTCATTGTCCCTGCACGAGTTCCTAGAGTTGCATTCGACTATTGAGGACATTATTCGTACCATCAGATGCTGTTCGTCGAAGACAGCTCTAGCAGTATTATTGGTGAAATTACGATTGGGTATCTCCAATAAGGTGTTATCAACTTTATTTCATTTAACTGAAAGATCGGTATCAAACACGGTAAAAGCGGTTATTATGGCTTTATCGGAGCATTTCGTGCCACATCATTTTGGCCTGCAACACTTATCACGTGACAATCTGATAACAAACCATCAATCTGGAGCAGCAGTAAAACTCTTTGCTAACAACAAGCCTAATTGTCTTATTACCATTGTAGATGGCACCTATATCAAGGTTAGAAGATCCAAGGACTATACCGTTCTTCACAAATCCTTCTGTGTGCACAAAGGCCAGCATATCCTCAAGCCAATGTTAATGATAACAACTACGGGTTACATAATAGATATAATCGGACCCTACTTTGCTAATGGCCGCAATAACGACGCGCGCATTTTAAACCATTCTATAAAAAAGAGAGAAGAACTCCAGTCTTTCTTTCAAGTTGGTGACGTTGTACTGGCAGACCGCGGTTTTCGAGACTCCAACAGCGTACTGACTGAACTGGGTGTGGATTTACAAATGCCTTCGTTCTTGTCTAAAGGCGAGAAGCAAGTAAACACGCAAGAAGTTAATCGTTCCCGACAAGTAACGTACCTCAGGTGGCCGGTTGAAGTTAGGAATTGGCATTTGCAGACGGTGTATCGTTTTTTTCAAAACCGTATACCTGTGCATATGTTACCATTAGTTCCGGAACTTCTTCAAATTGCTGCTGCGCTGTTGAACGCCTACCACCCGGAGTTACATCTTAAAGGTTCCTGGGAAGACTCCGTCGAAAAAATGCTGGCAGTCTCTACGAAAGAAAATCCTCTTAAGGAAGTAGTTGAGCGCGATAATCTGCTTCGCAAACCGTCTAAATGGCAACGAATTGAGGATAGTGAATTTCAAGACTTCCCTGTACTTCGTGAAAGTGATGTACGTGAGGTGGTAATGAGCGACTTTAAAACGAAACGCGCTGAATCTTATGTGGCGTTGACTATAGAGAAATCCGGCTCTTTCAGCGTCGAAGTGTCCAAAGTTGAACATGACTTAATTCGTATACGCGTGCCTGGTCAATTTTCCACCTCAGCTGTTCACCAAGCTCTAATTCGTTATGTACCGAACGGGACAGGTGCAAATGCCATTAAAGGCTGGTATTGCAATTGCAAAGGTGGTAGTTTGACGATAGGTACTTGTGTTCACGTTAGCAGCGTAATCTGGTATCTTGGTTATCGTCGCCATGAAGATCGAGGCAGTTGGTACCAGTCAAAATTGCGTGTAGTGTGAGAAGATGCCACTGAGCTTGAACTACCAGACATACGTTAAACGTAGAAAACCTTAGCGTTAAATGAATAATTTGTCCGTTTTATACAGCGTTAAATGAATAATTTGTCCGTTTTATACAAGTGTGTTTTGTTTAATATGAAATAAAAATTAAAGATACTACTCCAGTATCTTCTAATTGGTATGATTTCTCTATTTATTTTTCGAGTTTCTTATACACCAAAGACTATTCAAGTAAGCTATATAGTCTTTGCACGGCCCCTGTAAAGCTAGCAAAAGCCTACTGCATGAATGCTTGACAAGTGGAACACTTCTACAGGCGTTTTCGAGGATTTCGAGGCATAGTAGACCAAAAATATACGAATTTCATTTTGCCGCCAGCACTATACCCGTGACAGTTACAAAATAATTCTTTCCTAATATTTTCCTAACATAATTATGAATCTAAAATAATAACCGTTCAAGATTTTCGTGTGGGGGAAGGCTTTCATATCCGGCACGGAAGTCATAGATTCTTCCTATTCTTTACATTATGGAAGAAACCTTCCATTCGTTGTAATTCCCAAAATTTACAGTTGTGAGCTCGAATTTTAGCTTGAAATTATCCCCCAACTACCCTATTTTAATAATATAATACGAATTTATCATAAAAGAGACGAAAATTTTTAACATTACGTGGACCCAGACTCTTATGGGGAGTTGCTGTTGTTCTTTAAAATTTCAGAAGAGTGGAGTGGCCATTTGTACCTCGCGCTTGAAGTGTAGTTATCTTTCGATCAAAACGCGCGAATTTTGATTCATCCTCACGAAAACGCGCCAATTTGTCCCCAAAATTTCAAGGAGTTTTCGATTTGTAATTTTTTTTTTTTTTTTTTTTTTTTTTTTTTTTTTTTTGATTTCCCCGTTTGTTAGCTTTCAAAGTCTTTTTCTCCATTTTGACACTTTGAAGATTGTTTTAATTATCTATTGGATCGTAATACTTTAAAACTAATTGGAAAATGTAAAAAATAAACCAAAAATATGGAATATCCAATTTAGAACTTATTTGTCACGATAATCGTGAAAATGTGGCATATGTAAGGAAGATGGAGAAGGTTCTTAAATCTTTAAAAGTTTTTTTCAGTATATTACGTAATTTTAAAACAAGCGTCCTTCTATATATCTGGTTGTTTGGTCTTCATGGGTCCTCCGGGATGAACAGACGCAGAAAATAAGTCTCAATGTTACATAATAGATTTAGGCGCTCGTTGCCAGATAAGACGGCGCGGCACACTTAGAGCTCAGTATTCGGTAATGACGAATTTTTGGGGAATTTTCCTTGATGTTAGCGTCGAGAGACCTATCCTGACGGACGAAGAACCAGCCACCAATCCTTGTTCCTACTCGCGTATATAGAAAGAATTTCAAAGACTTAAAGACGGAAGTAACGTTTATAGCCATTTATTATCGGAGTTCGGAGTGCCCGACCGAATTCTTCTTTTTCAACCGTCGTAATTAACCGCCTATATTGCGCAAACACGATTATAACGATGACGATTTCCTTGTCCAAGCGTTAATACCGAATGCAACCGAATTCCGAATTACGGTTCCCTGGGATTAACTATTCTATTTAATCCTCTCAATTTAGTCTACTTCATCTCCATCAATTCCTAGGCTTGGGTTTTTAAATTTTTATTTCGCGTCGCCCAACCTCTTAAAACAAGTTATCGTAAGAAACTAAAAATAAATAATAGTAAGTTTAGGACAGGGCCTGCACCGAAAAGTAACATCCTCTGTTAGGGGTAAAAACTGTTTCGTAAATTAACTCCATCCCGCTTGTCTATTCGCCGGAATTAGTAACCAGACGCCGTTTCTCTGGACGCGGAGAGAAGAGAGTTAGTTTTTATCCTTCTGTATTATGGTAGACCGTGAGCCTTCACACTCGAGATATTCCCGAGAAAGCTTACCTCATTGAAATGTATTTTTATTGGCTTTCTTTAAGAACGTATATTTTACGTGCAGTCAGTCTTGCGTTGTATCTCAAGAATATGTTGCCAATCATAAGCCGCGCGATTCCCGTAGAACAAACTTGATTGTGGCGACAGCTGGTATATCCAAGCATCCAATTATTCTTGTTTTTGCTTTAGAATTTTATAAATTACATTTCTTTTAATATTGATAATCTCCAACATCGCGATTTGTAATAAATTCTAAATTAATTGAGCATGGCTTATTGCTTTCTGCGGAGTGAGATTTACTCCAGCGTTATAAAGATTTTTGAGTTTTCACGAAATGTATCGTATGTTTACTTTTTTTATTACATTTCTATTGTTGTGTCAGTATGGATTAATGTGGTTGGGCGTGAGCCTCAGGACGCGAGACAAAGGGACCCACTCAGAATTTAACCTTTCACCCTTACGATAACAAAACATTCCACCTGTTTAGTCGAAATCAGCGCCTCTAGTATAGAGAATTCTCCTAGACCCGAATGATAGGCAAAAACACACATTTTGGGGCGCCAGTTGCTGGCCTTCATCTCCCCCGCTTTCTTGCCTATACCATAGAGCTTTGCTGTCTGCGTCCACGGTTGAAATACGAATGAACAAAGTACGATATGATGTTCGTTTCCAACCCCAAACTCTAGCTTAGGAAGGAAATAACTTGGAAAGAAGATCCATTTGTTTCGACTCTATCCGCGAATACCTATCATTTTTTCCGCTCATCCATTGTTTAACTCTGATAATTATGACTCCCCACGGCCGACGCTACCACCGAAGACTAGTTATTAATGGTTTTATATTATAGAGAGAGATAGATGTACCAAATCTTTCTTAAAGACCTTTTGAAGTTGCGTTCGCGCTTCAACGTTATATTTAACTCTATAGTTATTTTGTCTTAATCCAAAAAGGTTGCAGAGATACTTAAACGCTTGAATAAGTAAGAAACTACTAAATCCTTTGAAATTTTAACTTTTCATCTTTAATTTGACGCGCCAGCGTTCAGTGTTATGGTCCCATTATAAACTGTAATGCAATTTCAATTTCCATATTTTAGGTAAAACGTCACACTATAAATAAAAATTGATTTCACGAACTTTTGCGCGAGATCAGGTTACTTCTTTAAGAAGGGAATTTAACTATGACTGACCGGGCCTCTGCGTGAAAAAGTTTGTGAGTTTATTTAGTACAAAACGAATAGTTCTTGTAAATAGGTCTTAACGACGATTTATATATCGCTGACACGAGTAGATATATGTTATATTTATAGTGAGAAGGCTATTCTCCGGCGTATCGTTAGGTTTCTGTTAATTCCGGCGAAAACCTGATCCCGCGGGAAAACACGTACCCGAGATGTACTCCAAAGTCGCTCTTCTCCCGAGCAACCCGAGTGTAAGCGAGTGCGCTCCTGGTAAAACCCCCGTAGTGCTGAGAGAGCGCGAACCTTGATCAAATATGGAAGATGAAGGAAAAAAAAATCTCTCCGAGGAAGAAAAAGGGGGTTATATCTAGGTGAAGAGCTTTTGGGCAGGGGAAAGGGGATTGGGTAGGCACCGTAACCCTCCCCACCCCGAGCGCGCCCTCTATCCTCTATTTCTGGCATATTTTCTGGCCGTTTTCTTCGCTTGACAAATAATAAATGCGTTTCTTCGGAAGAAAACCAGTTTTTCGGGGAATCGCTTAGCCAAGCGGCTTCGCGTCCAAAGTTAGCCACGGCTCGCTCTTGGGGGAGATCGGTGGCGCGCCGAAGACTGCGGAAAGAGCGCTTCTTTCTGCAACAACACGCCAATCTCTGATGGGTTTTGGTACACGTCATGCGTGCGAGCTCATTCTACCCCGTTCTACTCTCTCTTCTCTTTACTCTTACTCTTCTAGTGGCACATTCGCGCGATAAAACATTCGTTTTTAAAGTTACCTCGTAAATTTCATTTCTAGAGTCTCTTCTGTTCGCTTTCGAAAGCCTCGAAACGGACAGACGGTCAAATAGGCTCGCGCCTTAACTTTATCATTATACGGTGGTGCCATCTATGAAAATTAGCTTATCTCTTTAAATAACACAGTAAGATAATGCCTAGAACTTTCTTGGCTTACGATAGTTCCATGTAAAATTGGAATTTATAACAGTATAGTTATAGAAATATAAATATCAACTAGATTATAAATTGTTTTATCTTGGTACTAATCTCTCCTAATCTAAAATTAGTCACGGGACAAAATAGCTACGCGTACACGTACGGGTTCATCGTTAGATTTCTTTCAACTCAATATTTACTCAAATATATACCTTATAGTGATTGATTGTTGATAAATTTCAAGTTACTGTCTTATTTAGAAATTTTGAAACTTTTGTGTTCAGGTAGAACCCAACTTTCAGGGGATACGAAAATAATTCATATAGCTAAAATTCAAATTACCCGTGTTTTAAAAAATATTTTACAGTGTGAAAGAAGCTTCGGTCTTTCCCTAGCTGGCGGGGATGCTGCTGGGAAGAGAAATTTCTAGGGGGGAGAAACGAAATGGGAACGGGAGAGAGATCTGGAGAGTAAAAGTGTGGGATGAGACTTAGAAAGAGAAGAGGAAAGGAGAGAAAAAATTCGCTTTTACCCTCGCGTTAACCAGACTTCCCCCGCACCGCTCCGCTTTGCGCTTTTAAAGGGAGGGTGAAAAGATACATTAAGTTTTTTTATTTATTCTGCTTCTTCCTAATTTTTTGTACAATTCATAGATACACTTCCTGAATGTTTAACCACGGAAAATAAGGTGAAATTTATAGAAATTTCAGTTGGTAGCTGTTCCAATCCAAACTAGGTCTATTCAACTTCCGGAGATCATTGCTACATAGCTATAGAGCGTGTAATTTTTTCGTTCATCGACTTTAGACTAAAAACGCCGAGTCTCTTATTTAGGCTTCACTATTTTTATCGACTACTCAATGCCTTGCTTGGTCACTCAGTGACGCCAATAGGAGAGCTACTGGAAGTATAGATACCAGATTAAATCCGTCTCCAAAAAAAAATTAACATGAAATTCTGAAGCTTCTGGGTTTACGCAAACGTGTTTTATTTTAAGAAGCGCAGAATCGATAAAGAATTACTTAATCTTCCTCTTCACCCTTCCTTTAAAGTGAGGCACGGAGTTTTAGGCTAGAGGCAATAGCGTCAGTATCGTTGGGGATGGGGGAAAGGGGCTATCTTATATACGTATAGGAGTTAAAACCCAATGCGCCCGAAAAAGTGCCTAATACGCGCAAAACCGTTATCCACTCTAGATACCAAGGGATTCCTATTGGACGAGAGAAAAGTATCGAGGACTATATACACTACGAACAATCAATTTCCAAAAGGTAGCGCTGCGCTATACAAAGTATTTTGGGGGTGGTATATCCGGCAGACATCTTGCCACCCGCCTCCTACTATTTCTTCTTCCCTTAATATCCTTTTATACCTTCTTTGTTGAAAAAGGAAAAAAATACGTTTATGGTCGAAAAAATGAAACTATCTTATATTGTTTATACCTTTGTATTTTGAAACAAGATGCTCACGTGATATTTAAAAAATATATATATTCTCTCGTTAGAGAGAGTTGTCCTAACGGCCCAAACTGAAGTGGATCGATACGTAATACTAAATCTCATAGGTAAAAAAATAGCCCGGACAACTCCCATAGACGGATTCAAAAATTCCATATCTCCAATTTAAAATGTCTTTATTCCACTTTTATATTTGGTCTCTTTATTCGAATTCTGTTTTAATTTTCCAATATCGACCATTTTTGACCAAATTATGAGATATTTTCTACTTTGAGTAAGCCAATTTCTTTCCTTATTCTATGGGAGCGTATTGAAATGAAAAGTAAAACCAACGTCACGCCTCAGTTTCTTGTGATTAAATTCGCGAGTTTGTCTCGACATTAATTTGAAAAGTTGCCCGAATTGAGTCAAGGCTGTGTGTCTACTGTAAAATCATGCCAGCCTTTTATTTCGAGTTAATAAACCCGTAAAACCTTATTGTTATTCGAATTTAAAACGTAAGTAGTGGCTTAAAAGAACTGTTCGTTTAAAAAAAAAAATATTAAAAAATTGTTTAGTAGATATGAAAAACTTGATCTTAAAATATATTTTTATCCCCCATTTTGGGTATTTTTAGCCGGGAGTCTTTTCGACGACTCTATCCTTCCCTCCACCGCCCCCCCCCCCCCTTTCACTTCTAGAGGAGAAAATCCCTTCTTAAGCTCTCCATTTTGAATGATAATTGAATATTCCCTTCCTATCAAGAGCTTCGCATTCACATTTTTTTATTATTCCTTTTTTCCCCCCTCTCTCACCAAACTTTTTCTCTTTTCTGTCGAAACTGCTTGAAGATTCTGGTTGTTGGACTTTTTTATCCATAAGCATTTATGGATCTTATATAGTTAAATATGTCCTCTGTGTAGTAGTAGTTATAGTAGTAGTTGTCACAGTTTGAGTAGCATTTTCGGAAGATCGTTAAAAAACTATTCAAAATTTAAATATGTCATAAGCTACGTTTACATTTAACACTTTGGAAGCATTTTCAAACAGTTTTTAATATTCAAATCGACTTTCCAAAAGATTAATTAGTTTCTCGCGAGGTTTCTTGATCAAAGATCTACACGGATGACCCCGAAATGTTATCATTTGACCTTTCTAAAACAGTTATAAACGGGTTTAAAGTCTCTAGTGTGAACGCAGCTTTAGAGAAAAATTTGCCAGCGGTAAAAATGTTATTATGGCCAATTTTGAAATATTACGCGCAATACTACGTCATCACTATGGTCGCTTGATTATTGTAGAGCCCTTCAGTTGATTATCGCTTGTGATAAGTTCGCTTTCGCGCGTTCTTTCTCGTAAAAGTACTTAATCCAGATCAAGTTCTACATTTCGTACGAAAATAATCGATAATTACTTTCAAGAAATAAACTACGTAATATTAGCTATCTACTTTTGACATTTTCATTTAAGTTTCTCAAGAACGCCTTTTCCGAGAGGTATAAAATTTTGAATATGTCGTTTTAATAGTATGATAAAACTAAAATTATAATGGTGACAGCTTCACTTTTGCGTGTTTATATTATATTATACAAGTTTAACCATCTTGTTTTCTTTTCCTCCTGGAAATTCTTGGTAAAGTCTGTCGGGGGCGGCTACATTATACTCGCATCAGGGACTGTCGTTGGATATCTCAATCAAATTCGTAAAAATAAAGTTTATCGAATCTCTGGCCGTGTTTTATCCTAGGCTTCTATCTTTCTGCAGGCTATAATACACGTCCATCATTCGCTAGAGCTCTTCCAAACTTCCAACACCCAAAAACCCTTTTTTTTTTTTTTCTTTCGTGAATTTTACCGGCGCGCCCGAATATAAAATATTTTAAAACGAATTGAAAAATCAATATAAACTCATTCTATTCGCGGTTAACAGCGAGTGTTAAACTAAAACTAAGCCTATATCTACACTTTAAGAAGAAGAGTCGTGAAGGAATGTAACTTGGTACGCGTATTCAACCCAAGATAAAATTATACATAGTTTCTTTTTTCTTGGTCAAACTTTAATCTCGTGTTTCATCATTAAAACTTTAGACAAATATTAAAATTTTAATTTTCGAGGAGATGGGGGAGTTGGTGGGTCCACGCATTGCAGTAGCTATAATCAGTTATAATATTCGGTGGGCTAAGCCTTTGTTATGTAAAGGTAAATATGAGTGACACTTTTCCATATATATTGGACGGGGTGGGTTCTTTGGCAAGCGAAGTAGCTTCGAAGGGTTCCTTTTTGGAATTTACTAAATTTCAACCTTTGAAATAACCAAAATTCTAGTCTTCTAATGAGTATTTTTGGTTTCTTCTTGGGCTGTAACTGTTTATATAGCGAAGGAGGTTTTCCGTTTAACACCTAGTTTGGAATCCCGGTGGCCTATTCAGGGGTCGTGTCAATTTTGCCGCGACACGGGAGAGGAGAGAACCATCCTGACATCGCCAGCAGCGAGAAATATACATAAGTACTGAACGTACAAACAAAACTAGGCTATTTTGCAACGTTGCGTAGCGATGAGGCGAATGAATACGTTATGTTAAATCTCGTATGTTATAAAAAATAGTTCTGAAAACTCTTCTGTTTAGAAATAAGATTGGTAAGCTAGAGTGATAATCAGTTTAAAGGAAAAGTGTCGCAGTGATATGACCAAATTATCGAAATACCAAATAAAATAGGACCAAAGGGAACTATATAGACAGATCTATTTATGACATAGATGTAGGGAATCCCTCTAGTTATCACAGAAATAGGCACCAAAATTCTAGATAGGAACCAAGACGATATGTATAGGTCGTCAAATTGGCAAAGTTTGTGTTTTTCTATGAAGAAGTGAGTGTTATTGAGGGGGAAATTGCGAGGGGGCAGACACTCGTGAACTTAGGTGTAAAATTTTTTTGAACTCTTTGCTCTATCAAAGCTGAACTCAGAGTTCATAAAGAGTTTGAACTCAATGCACTGTCAAAGCTGAACTCAGGGTGTACAGCGACTTCAAGAGCGTCTGACCCCTCAGGAAATTGGTTGTACCTATGAGAGCCTCCAATTTGTGCATGGTCCTAAGTAAGAGACGCCACCTATGAGCCGAATTTTGGTGCCAAAAGTAGTTATTGCATCTGGCCCGCGTTATAAGTATGGTATACCCCAATAATAATTATTCCTCAAAGTCTTAACATTGTGTACGAAATCACCCGAGCTATTTCGCGAACTTTTCTTGAACAGACACGAAATATGGCAATATCATTTCTCCGTGAGGTTTCACCTTCGTTTTCAACACGTACAAAAAGCTAGTCTTGGCGTGACCGTCTGATTTGACGTCTTTGAGATATAAATTGACGCGTTGCTTTGTACCCTACGCGATCTAAAAGTGATTCTAGTAAAGATACCTATACGGTATATCGTATGGGTTTGCCCAGAGCATCGAGGGTGTCAGGAGGTTTTTGGGGTCCGTCATCCCAACCCTCTAATTATACATAGCGCCACCAAGAATGCGCAAACACAAGATAAATCCATCGATTGTGTCCTCTTTTCTTTTCTCTTCACGCCTTAAACGTCACACGACGCCGGGCCAAACTAGCTAGGCTCTACATTATACGGCTTTTTGAAGCCAAGGCTTAAACTCAAAGGACGAGTGTTATGAAATTTCCATCATTTTTGGCTGTAAATCGTTTTATATCGACCAGCATTTTCCCTATCGTTTCTCCATGGAGGCTGACATTGAGACAACGCTAAAAATGCCACCCAAAATATATTCTTTCGCCCCCTACCGGTTTTTGGCGCGAAACAAGGTTTATTCGGAAAGATTATATCTTTAATTTTATACAATCTTTGAAAGGGTGTGAAAAGGACCTTTATTTCTATTGAATAACCGGTTTTATTATGGAAATTTAACGCTCTTCCAAAATTGTTTCGTAAGAAAAGAATATATCTTTTAAAATCTTTTAAACTGAATAGATCCTACAGAAATTTTACTAACCGGTGTTAAAATTGGCGTAGACGAAGACCCTGCTATGTCGGACATTTCTACCCTATAAAGTTATAAAAATTATTATTATCATAGCAACATTTTAATTAATATCTGGTAAACAAATTATTAAAATTTGGCGAGACTTGCGCCTGAAAGGCGGGAAATAGGAGGACCAGGCTCGACGCGGAAAGACAACTGGGGGAGTTTTGAATTCGCCATCCCAAGCTATAAGTGTATAGCTCTCTTGGGCGGCTTTGTCGCTGTCAAATGTCGAAAAATTTCCCAGTTTGTCAGTTATTCTCGCCAAGGCCTATCCAGTTCTCTCTCTCTTTCCAGTCTCTGCGTAAGCTTTCGACTATTTGATCAGCCGCGATTATTTCACGGGCGCCCTAGCTTGCAGCTTCAAAACTCGAAGCGTAATTTACTTTACCCTCCCACGTATAAATCTGATTCACTCGGAGGATTCAATACCTTTAAAGCCACAAAAATCCCTTAATTTCAACGATAGTGAGTTCTTAAGCGAAATAGAGTTCGTACCCGTTGTCGAGTTGAAATGATACGCAGCAACCGTGTCGTTATAATCTTTAACGAAAACCTTTCTACCTCGGGAATAAAGTATTTTAATTTTAGTACCGAAATCGAATATATAAAAGTACTTAGCGAGTAACAGCTGACAAAAGTTCATAAAATTATACCCAAGTTTTAATCGAAGAATCAAAGAAGGGTGGAGAATTATGCAAATTTTGATTGAAGTTTCAAATTTATAGTAAAAATTTTGCTTCGCTTTGTAAAACATCTAATATAAGCCAATGTTTCCCTTCAATTTAGTAGCTCGATGAGACGAACTACCTTTTCATTGAGGGTATTAATGTTATAAGCAAAAAATATCTGTCACGAAATGATTACGATGTCCGCCAAAATTTGACAAAGCTAACTTTCTAGCGAATTTTACTGGTAGGAAAAAATGATTTCACATAGAAGGGAGGAGCTAAACCTCTTCCTTTAGCTCTCAATGTACGATAATGATTACGTAACTGATTAGGCTTTTAGTATTACCGTAATCACATAATCGATGTGCGGATTTTACGGAAGTGGATAGCCCTTCGCTTCACATCGTATAGATAGTTATTTTGGAATTCCTTATTAGATTTTAAGCATTTTTGAAGCAAAATTTCCTCATACAATGATTGGCTTTGAAATCATTTTATGCAAACAGAAAGTTGACTCGGATTAGCCTATTTTGCAAATAGATATTAAACGAGATTATGGTTAATTTTATTTTATTTTCAAAGGTGTAATTGAATCGTATACAGCCCTTAATTTTTTTATTCCTACCGAAAAACTATCTCGAAAGATATTTATCAGGATCCAAAATGCACTACTTTGTTGTTTTTATCGAGTACTCTCTATAGGGGGATAAACTGGCTTTCGGCAAAACTTCCTTCCATGATTAACAGGCCATATACTACGTCAATTTATCTCTGAAGCGTGGCCCATGCAGAGGTTTCGAAAAAAAAAAAAAAAAAAAAAAAATCTTTCGAAAGAATTACCGCAACGATTTCCCGAGATATAAAATGATTTAATATTTCGTCCTACTTGCTCGAACTCTACTCGATAGAGAACCATCCATTATTTGCAATACAGTCAACGTTAACGCGCCTTAATACATAATGCTAAACTTGATAGGGAGTTAAGTGGATTTAGGAAAATATCTCTAGTTATTAGGGTAGTATATATACTTCAGTATTTTGAAAGACAAGAACCGATTTTATTTTTGGTCCCCTCAAATTCGGTTCTCGTAGCGTGGGATGTTTATAGTGATGAATGGAAACTCATTGGGGCTTTTTTCTCTTCTTTATATTTCCCCGACCTCTTTCGTTTATTTGATTTTCGTAGATTTTTTTAAGGTTTTGGTCCTCTAAAAATTTTGGGGTGTTAATCGAATTGACGGAAAAGTATGTTGTAAGAAGTAATTTGACCTCGGTGAACGGATAGGATAAGATAAACTCTCCAGATAATATATTAACTTTCAAATTAACTTGTACACCACTTTGAAATTGAAAATTAATTACCTTGTGTCTGGAAACGTTCTGGTATTGCAAATTAGTGTTATTGGTAACTATAAATTACTATCTGATTAGGTAGAGTTCGAAATTGGTAAATTACGCGGCAAAATTAGTAATCTAGAACAGAGTATAATTACTTTTAATTCCAATTTGAAAATTTTGGTCGCAACCATGTTGAGATGATACATTTAATCAAGATTAAATATTGTTATTCCAATATTTATATTGTCTTTGACTGGCACGATGATAAGCGGTACATGAGCGAATTTAGGGTGGTGTTACGTATGTACGGGTTATACATTGCCCTCCATGCCCGTTGGGGGAGAACCCGGAAGCCAGTTCGCATTAGTCTCCTTACTGCTATTGTGTTGGACAGGAAGTTCAACCCCACCCGCGCGCGCTCGCGACTCACCCTGGCTCGCTGGCGTTTCCCTTTTGGACACACACGCCCCACGAGCTTGGCCAAGGAAGAAAGGGCATCCTCCATTGATAAGCCTAAAAAGAAAGAGGGGGAGGAGGGTTCTATTGAGGCTGGAGGGGCACGGTTCAGCGCCTCGCCGATAGTTACGTCATTCGAGTATACTTTTTCTGGACATCCTTGTCAAAGATTCGCTTTTCGTATTCTTCTCTTCCTCATTAAATTACAATCTTAAAAGTAACTTACATGTCCCTATATGAAAACCTCGTTTTTACGTGATATTAGGTGATTTCGTCCGAATTAAAATTGAACCATATCTTATTATTAGATAACTCTTTAAAAACTTAAGAAATAATGGCATACTAATTCGAGATGGTATAAGTTGTTGAGGGAGCGTATGCTTTTAAAAAAAAATTCCGAAGTGTTCATCTCTTCCGCGGGTCGTAATTGCTACTTTTTTTCGCTTATTTTCTCTTTAAGGGTTTATATTAACTTATATGTAGAAAAAAAAAAAAAAATATTGGGCGTTGATAGTTTTGAGCCTAATTTTATACGAACTCATTGTGTTATGAGCTTCGAGTTTCCCGGAAATTCGAAAGGTTAAGTTAATATTATGTTAGCCTAGATTTTACTCCATAAGGGTTTTCTATAACCTTTGCGCGTAAATTTTATCGCTATATTTTATTATAATTTTTATATTTCCCGTATTATAAATAGTATAATATTTATTTTTACCGGTATTTTAGACTTCTAGCTATTACCCGTCAAAAATGACGAGACTTAAAATTTCCCGCGCTTAAAGATAATTAAAAAAAAATTGAAATAGTTAAAATAAGGGTGTCAAGGATTTTTCAAGAGCTTCAAATGTAAATTGAGTAGCATTTTCGGAAAGATCGTAAAAAACGGTTCAAAATATATATACATATGTCATAGAACAAAATTACCGCGGCTGTTAAAAATACATATTTTATAAACGTCATTTTCTAAATTTATAAAATACAAATTCCCCTCAATACTTTGAGCTTAAATTGCGTAGCTTCATTACTATTTTTAAACTTATTATTCTTATATTACTTTACCGTGGTAAATAACCGTCTGTATATAATATTTAACTTCTCTAGTGTTGAATTATAATCTAATTTTAATCTATAGATATCTTTAACAAGAGTTTATTATGAAATCTTAATTTCAATATAAAAATACTCCAGAAACGTTTATTTTTATCAATAAGGCGTATTTTAAAATGCAAATTTTCACTTTAATCCAGAGATAAGATATCTTCTTACGTCAATTTCCTTATTAGTATAAGGTTGTATTGAACAAAACTACGCTACGAGGAAATATTGAAGGCTAGTCCTTGAACTAGAGAGTTTTGTAATAATAAATTAAAAAAATATCGCGCAATAAGTAAAAGATTAGAAATTCAAAACTTAAAGAATAAAAAAATGCGGATAAGAACATAAATTAGCCCATAAATTAAAGATTTCGGAATTTCCGAAAATTCTTTCCCAAATGAGAAATAGCCTTTAAAAAGATTTTTTTTTTTTTAAAGGAAAAGTCCACCCCATATAAAAATAACTGTAGAATATCGTGAAAACCATTCGAATTTGATGGGAAATTGATTTTGAGTAAATAAAACTCAATGAAAATCATGATTATTTTAGAAAACTGGAAAAAATCAGAGTCAAAATAAATTTAAAACTTCCCCGGAAATTAGGCTTAACATGGATTCGTGGAGATCACCTGAACTCCCTGTATAAGGACTAGCGACATTGATCGATGGCTCTTATATGGGGAATGCGGGATCTCCATGATCAATGTCATTTGTCGCTCCTTATGGAGTGCAGGATAAAGAAAATTTTAACAGTTCTCGCGTATTTTGAATTACTGTCTTTCATTGATAACGCTATTATTTTTCTCCCGGACTGTACCTTTAGCGTAATCAAGATTTTAGGCGCGAAAATTCCCTTGACACTTTGAAACAAGAAGGGAATCGAGATTGCTTTGCCAAAAACAAGTTTTTCTTTTAACGAAAATAAAAAGTGTTAAGAACCTGAAACCGGGAGGGACAAAGAAGGTTTCAATTTAGAAGCCCGCGGTTCAAAGTGAATATACTCGAAGTTACTTGACTGTAAAGAGTCGTTGTTTCGAGTTTATCTCGGAAACAATTGAGCTAGTGACGAGAGACCTTGGCCGGATGAAATTCCTTGTACGGATCAATAGATAGCGAATGAAACGGAGAAAGGAAAGAAGGAGAAATTGATTTTTATCTCTTCATTAAAGCCGAACTCTTCAATTTGATAAAATTAATTTTACTTTATAGCTTAGAAACTCGCTAGTATACGATTTCAAAAGCGCCTAATTAAGAAATGCACCCTTAATCAAGAGCTTCTAACTAGAGATATATTATTTACCACGGTGGATACGTAGTTCTATATGTTTTTAGCAATAACACTTGCTCCTATATGTATGTTAGGCCAAGAAGGATCAGGAAGGAGAGGAAAAGTGGGAACGGCGCGGCTCCAACTGCGTCGGCCTAAACTCCCACTCTGGGAGAACGGGGGACAGACGGGGGTAGAGATGCTTCGTGGTAAATTGTTGTCACGTGGGTAAAACGAATCCTTTATGAGACGCGCTAGCTAGCGACCACGTGACAACAGTTTACCTTGAGAATTTCCTATCCCCCCTTTCCACCCGAGTGGGAGGTTGGCTCTTCTCTCTCTAACTCAACGCAGCCCCACTTTTCCTCTCCTTATCTGATCCTTCTTGGTTAGGCTTACTTTATTCATATTCAAAATGATATTTCGCGCTTTTTTGTCAGGCGAAATCTTGGCGCGTTTGTCACGTGATAACTTGGCGCGTTTGTCACGTGATAACTTGGCGCGTTTGTCACGTGATAACTTGGCGCGTTTGTCACGTGATAACTTGGCGCGTTTGTCACGTGATAACTTGGCGCGTTTGTCACGTGATAACTTGGCGCGTTTGTCACGTGATAACTTGGCGCGTTTGTCACGTGATAACTTGGCGCGTTTGTCACGTGATAACTTGGCGCGTTTGTCACGTGATAACTTGGCGCGTTTGTCACGTGATAACTTGGCGCGTTTGTCACGTGATAACTTGGCGCGTTTGTCACGTGATAACTTGGCGCGTTTGTCACGTGATAACTTGGCGCGTTTGTCACGTGATAACTTGGCGCGTTTGTCACGTGATAACTTGGCGCGTTTGTCACGTGATAACTTGGCGCGTTTGTCACGTGAT
Organism: Odiellus spinosus; assembly: GCA_963920705.1. Lineage (NCBI taxonomy): Eukaryota > Metazoa > Arthropoda > Arachnida > Opiliones > Phalangiidae > Odiellus > Odiellus spinosus. Next base: position 7,791,607 of record OY987227.1, on the reverse strand, counting down.
AACTTGGCGCGTTTGTCACGTGATAACTTGGCGCGTTTGTCACGTGATAACTTGGCGCGTTTGTCACGTGATAACTTGGCGCGTTTGTCACGTGATAACTTGGCGCGTTTGTCACGTGATAACTTGGCGCGTTTGTCACGTGATAACTTGGCGCGTTTGTCGGGCGAAATTTGGTACGTTTGTCGGGCGAAATTTGGTACGTTTGTCGGGCGAAATTTGGTACGCTTGTCGGGCGAAATTTGGTACGTTTGTCGGGCGAAATTTGGTACGTTTGTCGGGCGAAATTTTGAGACAATTTTGAATCCCATTCAAGCGTGTAATAGAGGAAATCAAGGTCGTGTCATTTATTTATTATAATTCAACTATTATGAAAACTGAGTTCAAACAAAAATGAATAATTTGAAAGTTTGTAACCCTTCGTTGTTCGTACACAACATTAAAATTTTAAGATCATTAAAATACGCATTATTCGTTTTTAAATTATCCCGACCGGTATTGTATAATAGGTAGATGTTTATATATATATTAAATTCAAAACTCCCTAATGATTTTAAACGCAACGTAATCGTTAAAGTAAAAAAAATCGCTGGTCTCTCTAATGTTGTCGAGTCCATCACATCGACATGAAATAACCATTAAGCTTATTATAAAACTAATGCAAACTAAAACCAATGTCCATTCCATGCAAGAACAAAAAAAAAGAATGGGGACTACCTTTTAGTCATATCGACGTGGCAATCTGTACAATGGCCGAAACCTAATACAAAGAATGGTTTAATTTAGTACTTTTCGTGTTTATTGTCCGCTCCATTCTCTCCTTCCCGCTAACATCTCTGTATTCGTTCAAATTTCGCGGATGGGCCATAAGGGAAATATATATTATTCACCCTTTTTACGTTCGAGTTCGAATTAATTATTAAATATAATCTTAATGGTAAGGTAGACTAGTGGAAAGGTTAAAGGCTAAGTCTCCTGTATATTGAAAGTAGACTTTTTGGGTTTTAAAAAGCTTTTTAGGAGAAATAAAAGTTTCAAAATGAAACATGATTAACAATTAAGATTTATCTAAGACTTATTATCAATGGACAACTTAGTATTTTTAGATTAAGATGAAACACAAAACCTGGCATTGATTAGCGTCCTCTAACGGCAAAACTGGCTTGGGAATGTAGGAATTAACAAAATATTGTGCTTGGCTGCTATGGATAGAGAATAGTCAGACGCCCAAGTGGTTTTGTTAGCCATACTACTTTTTCCCGTTGGAGTACGCTTGTTAATCATATTTGTCTATTAATATAGATGCCCATTTGCCAACAGTCCTTAGGTCTCTCAACCGGTCATTTTTAACACGTGTCTAAGCCTCGTCTACTTTCTGTTCCTAGTTAAGACTTTCCCTTTACGGTAACTATTAAAAAGTTAAACCATTTGTAACACGGTTTCGAGCTAATTCTTTCGCTTTTTTCGCTACTATTAACATTAATTTATTCATAAGCGTTACTCGAATATCGATATGCTCTTTTAGTTTAATTCATTCATATAATGCTGCCTGGGGTTCCGTAGTATTTCTATAAATTATATTTAATTTATATCGGGAATGAAATTCAGTCGAAACATTGATGAGAAATTCATAGGATCTTATTTCTTTTTCCATTGACCTCGCGAATCACGGTGTCAAAGACGAAATCCAATACTAGTAAGAAGATTTGATTTATTCGATAACTAAGCCTATAAGGCCGTTTTCCATTGGGTAATTTTTGTTGAAACCATGGAGCAATGAAAACTGGTGACTAAAGTTACCACACCATTAAATATTATCGTTAAAAATCTGTTGACTTTTCGATTGATTACAAAAATATTTTCCCAGTAGGAAAGGGTGTGTCTTTGTATTTGGGTTTTGCCCTCGTTTTACAAATGAAAATCAGTCTGATCAAATAAGCGTCGGACGACGTTGATCAACCAATTATCTAGATAATAAACCTTATAAAGTGACACTGTCACTTTCTCAATATAATAAAATTTAATTTGATTAGCTTTTCCGAAAAGATCTTTGAATAGCGATAAACAAATTTTAAGTTTCTTAAAGGACATAATTTATCCTCTTTACCCTCCGTTTAAAAACGCGTCAACGCAAAAGTGTAAGAATTGAAGTAAATAAATTAAATAGTAAATTCATACTAAATAATTAAATTTAATAATTAAAAGACTAACGATCGACTTAAGAAAGGGCCTTGGCTTGAAAAGTCTCGCTATATAAATACCACGTTGCTTTCTCTGTAACAAATCATAATTTCTACTATATAATTTAAATAAAGTTTGAAAAAGTATGAAAAAGCAAAAAAAAATAATCTAATTTAAATACAGCAAATATTAGAGTTACATTAAATAATTCAATGCTCGAGTAAATACTCGTATTATCGAGGGTATTTCTTTCTCCCTGCCTTTCGCTTTATTGCTTCGTTATAAAATGAACAAACTATTAGTAATTTCGGTCTATTATTAGCTACTTAACCGCTTTCGAAAATTAAAATAAACACAGCGACTCGAAATTGTACTTAAATATTTTTGTTGTTAAAGAATTTTGGCAAAGAAAAATACACTCTTTAAAATTGAAATTTCCTAAAAACCTAGTTTTTAAAAATAAACTGCTCGAAACTAATTTCTAAAATAAATAACAGCCTTTCAATTACGTATAGCCTTGAATAAAAAAAAAAAACCTCATCAACTCTGTAGTTTATTTGTTTTAAAATTATGAAAAGATATTTCTCAATGTCGCTAGAGAATTGAGATGTTTGGCAGCGCCCTCATAGTAAGGCTTACCCCCTTAAAGGGAGAATGCAACGTAATAACAAGTGATTTTTTTTATCGGTTCCTTATTGTTTCAATAGGCCTAATCCACTAGTGAAAAAATTGACGAACAACTATTAAACTAGAAATAAATTTAAAACTTACCCTGAAAATAGGCTTAGCGATTGTAAGTCTCGTGGATATCTCGCGTGAACGACGGGCCTTTGCTCATTGGTCGCTAGACCTTACACGGAGGCAATTCAGCTGATCTCCATGAATCCCGCTAAGCCTATTTTCCGAGTAAGTTTTGAATTTATTTCTAGTTTAATTTTTGTTTTTGTAAACTTTTACTGTTGGATTAGGTCTATTTAAACGATAGGAAATCGATAAAAAAATCACTTATTAGGTTGCATTCTCCCTTTAACAGCTTTTCTAGCGCTGTCAAATTCCCACTCGAAATATAATTAATACACTAATAAAACCGGAAACGGAAGTAGAACGTATCCTATAGATAATAAAACAAAATGAGAATTATACTACATTTAAATTTCAATATAATGGCATACGAATACATTTACGAAAAAAGTTAGGCTTAATTAGAAACGATTAAAACCAACGCATTTCGTACTCTGCTTCGTGTTTAAAATTCTTTCTAGCTTTCTATTTAGCTTTAAAGGGAAACTTGGGAGTCAAACGCCTCTCTATTCTTTTAATGTTACGACATTACAAGCACTGTTGAAAGCTGAAATTATATCAAGCTTTAGTAATTAATTTAAATACCAAAAAACGTGTCTAAAAATTTCTGAAACATTTTTTAAGACGTTTTTTTGGCATGGTGATTCCGAAAATAAATTCCAAAGCCGTTCCATTTTTCCCTTTAATATTCTTTATCGAATCTAGTTATTCTCAGAAGAAAACTTAAGAATATCTTTATCCATTTCACCATTAATTTGCTGAACGTACAAAGCTAGGCTTCCTTCTAATTCTATATAATATAATATGTTAAAAACACAAGCCCCGCTTGTATCTCGGAACGCGCATGCGCTGTAGTATTAAACATATCCAATTCTTTGTATAAGTGTAGCTGGCTGGTTGGCGCTAATCGTTTCGGTATACGCTTAATTAGGCATTCACAATGTAAAAGAATGAAAATATGAGAAAAGGCGGGAAAACCGGCTTTCGGTTATAGGGTAAATTTCTCCTCGCGTGGTTATGGCGAAGCCCCGTATATAATTTTCTACCATATCTCATTCTCTTTTCTAGCTTTCTCTCTAATCAAGGCCGAGCTAAAAGAGGGGGGACCTTTACTACTCAGGGAGTTTGGATGAAAAGAGAACAGAGAAGGGCTCGCTAATTAGCTTTTAGCGCTTTTATTTCGACCCTCCCCCCTTTTATCCCATTGTGCGCGCCTGTGTGTGTGTGTGTGGGGAGGGAGAATTATTATCATCGTGCGCCAAAAACGTTGCGTTATAATGTTGTTCCTTCATTTCGTTTTCGTACGAACGTTAGTCCCCAAGTACTCTAAAGGTTGGCCCCATCTATTAAGTATTGTATAAGCTGTAAACGCTTTTTTTCGAGCGAAGTCACTAGGGCAAACGACATAATATCCAACCAACTTCGCTTAAGGTGAAATGTTACGTATATATCGTGTTCTAGGGGAGTCAGTATATACTTTTTTCTCTATTCGATAATATCATTGTGTATCAATCCGCTTAGCTTTTTTCCCATTTTTAATTGAGCTAACGATTAATTTTATATCCATTCCTTATTGTTTAAATTGGCCTAATTCGCGAGGTTTTATTTTTAACCCAATCTAAAATTGTCAACCCCTATGCATATATACATACAAAAGTCTATCACTTTATTCTATAAAATTAAACAACGCCCGTACTTTAATACTATCAGTAAATGGCCATCACTAGCCCATCACTTAAAACTAGCCAAAAAGTCTTCACCCCTGTCTGGCTCGAATGATTTGAACTTTTCCTGGATATTTTGAGTGGTGAGAAAGGGACGGAATTTAGGCGGGCCGCGCTTGCCTATATTGTCTTCCCTCCCAATTCCGGAATTCCTCTGAAGAGTGGCGCTTCCGATTTCACTATTTACGCCAATTTCGGTCGCTAGAGTGTCTCGAATCACAATCTGTAGGTACATTTACTTGGACCTTTGCTGATATAGTATTAAGCTACGGGACGTTGTTTACTTTCATGGAATAAAATGACATATTTTTGATACATACTATATGTTACACGAAGGTTCTCTAGCTACGAAGAAGTAGTTTAAGTTGGGTTAAAATATAATCATCATACTAAGGCTCAATAAATCACGTCACACGAGTGCTATATGCGTAGCTATTTGAAAAAGAGATCAAAATCTAACTTCTTTCAAACCATTAAAGTCATTTTGGTATTTTTGCAAACAGGCGGATATGTCGTGCGGGTCCGCTCCTTCCCACTTGGCTTATTATCGTACCCAATCTATCCCCTACATCAAAAATAATTTATATTCCCGAAAGCACTCCCTAAAATAAAGAAATTATGTACGACAATATACCAAAAATTGTTACGCCCCCCAAATACCGCGCGTGAACTTGGTGCGTGAAATAAATATTCAAAGTGAATTAGTTCCGGCTTGAATTATAAACAATGGACACCTTAATATTAATAGATTGAGATGAATAACAAAACATGACTGGTTTTCATAAGAGTCCTCTAACGTCCGAAACAGTGCGGAACTATAGCAAAAGCACTTAAATTTAAGTATTTTGGAATTTTCACGAGTAGCACTTCCGGAAAGATCGTTGGAAAAAGATTCAAAATATTTATACATATGTCATAAAAAAATTACCGCGACAATAGAAAAATAACGTATTTTATAATAGCCATTTTCGAAAATTTTAAAATATGGTAGCATGGCCTTGTTAAGCCTACAATTGAGTGATAAGCTCGCTGTGCGCCGTTTTTTTCGTGAAAGTACTTAATCCATAAAGTCCTACATTTCATACTTTCCGGAAAAAAGTGATCTACATATTTTTGACAGTTTAATTTAAAAATTTCTTTAGAACCTCTCAAACCAGAGATATTAAAATTTTGAATATGACGTTTTAATAGTATGATAGTTAGGCATGTAGCGGAATCGAAACTCCTTACTTTTTAAATAACTGTAAAAAATGAAAATGACTTAAGATCATTTCTATTTAATATTTAATGAATATTTTATAGTTCGTATATTGAAATAAAATTTCCCTTTTAGAATTGTCAAAATTCCCCGCAGAGAAAGCTATTTAAAATAACCATTGCTTAAATTTATATAGTCATTGTTTTATGAAATATTAATTTCAACAAGCGCGGGAAAGTTTCACTATCGAATTCAATCATTTAAATATAAAACTGATGTTTTTTTTCTTTGTTGTTAAAATGTATCTTTTTGGAAAAGCTTTCTACCTTACTCGCCATTTCTATAACGATTTTTACATAGCATTATTATTCATTTTTTTCTCTCTCTCGGTGGGAAACGTTAAAAAATCATTAATACCGGTATAAATAGATCACTAATGGTAGTAACATGATTGCATTGGCGCCATTTTTCCTCACATCACGGTGACACTTCGCGTGTTTCAGTATTGTTAAAATTTGGCGAATTCCGACCTTATTCGTTTATTTTCATGGTCTCGAAATCTTACCATAAATTTCCTTAAAGGGAGAATGCAACCCAAACACGAGTGATTTGTTTATATATTCCTTATCGTTTAAGTAGGCCTAATTCAACAAACAAATATTAAACTAGAAATAAATTTAAGACTTACCATCAAAGTAGGCTTAGCTGGATTCGTGGAGATATCCTGAACTCCTCGTATAAGGACTAGCGACCAATGACATTGATAATGGAGATCCCGCATTCCTCGTATAAGAGCCATCGATCAATGTCATTGGTCACTAGTCCTTATACGGGGAGTTCAGGATATCTCCACGAATCCAGCTAAGCCTAAGGCATATTTAAACGATGAGTAATCGAAAAAATCACTTGTTGGTAGGTTGCATTCTCCCTTTAACTCATTTTTCGTTCATGGCCCGACCATGTATGGTACGGAAAATTAACTTAAAAGTATACCCGGTGTCCTTTACGATAAAAAAAAGATGTGATTTATCGAATATTTCGTAATCAAAACTACCTAGAGAGTGGAAGATAAAAATCCTTGAGCTATCGAGAAAATTAGTTTTTTTTTTCTTTTAACTGACATGTTTTTGAAATTTAAATGTTTACCGATAATAACCGAATATCCGTGACCTTCTAAAAATATATTTAAATGCTTTTAAGTACGAAATCACAGAATGTGGAATTTAAACAAGATTTTATTAATCTTTCTTTAACTTGATTTTTTTTTCTTCTCTAAAAAGTATTTAGATTTAGATAATTGCCCTAACTTCTATATTTAGTTTTAAGAATTTTAAAAATTCAAGTTTTGAAATATATATTTTAAAGTTAGGTCCAACTATTGTTGAAGTCTAAAAATCTTATTTGCCCATTTTTTTAATTTAATTGAAATTTAAATATATATTCGGTTTCAAAAATTTAATTATTATCAGGAATTGATAAATATAGAACAAATATTTGACAGGCTTTATTGAGTCCACCAACCCCTTTCCACGGTAGATGGGGGTCAATTTTGGCCGTTAGAGGACGCTTATTTAATTCATCTTCATCTACAACGACGCTATTCTACAGTTCGTGGCATATTCTAGAGCGCTATATGGTTGTTTATGAAAAAGGTTCCTAACCTTCCTTAACATTTGAAGCGGGCTTTATGGCATGTTTAATTAAGGCTAGTATTAATTAATTTATTTTAAGTTAGATTGAATGATAATTATTAACTTATATTAATGCGAACTAAACCCTACGTTCTTTTACTCTCGGAGAGGCGCGCGTCCATTATTTGGGTCATTTTTCTGTATTGGTCTTGTTGAAATTGTTGTTAGTCATAGGCGCGCTGGCCCTTTCTATTAAGGCTGCAGGCTGGTATCTTTATTTTTGTGTAACGGGCTGTTGACTTCCTTATGATTGATGGTCCGCTCGTACTACTCAGCTGTTTTCATCACTCGCCGAGCTACGACTCGCTTCTAGATTGAAAGGGGGGAAAGCTAACTTTAGGAGCGTTGAAATCTCAAGTTGATACGGACTTTAGAAGAAAAGTATCGACAAAAATGATTTTAGGCGCGCGAACGACCATTACGTCTCTCTCTCTCTCTTTCTCTCCCTCTACTTTCACTACTTCCACCAACCTCGTATTTTTATTAAAACTAAAACGCAACAAGATAAAACAGTAAATTTTACGATTTGGGTCCACTTGATCGATTCCCAAATGTTCGTCGGAAATTAATCTTTAGTTAAAAACCTACATACCTCATTGTTGATCATTTGGAAGCAGATCAAGCGAACCAAAGCCAAGTTGCGCGATACAGGTTCATGTTGGAATAAAAATTTGCACTATAATTTAGGCGGTCCATAAATTGGAATTTTTTTATGAAAAACGAAATTTTTGGCATTGAAAATCGTGGGAATTATCAAGGATTTTGATTATTTGGAAAATAATTTTCTGGAATTTGAAATTATATCCAAAAGGTTACGCGAAGGTTGAAGTATGTCCGGGGAATTTGAATATTGGGTCAGAAGGTCATGGAAATTGTCAGGGAATTTGGAATTTGGACAGGAATATCATGTGAAAGGTCAGGGAATTATGGAAAAGGTCAAAGAATTAATTAGGCCAGAAAGTTATGGAAAAGTCAGGGAATTTGAAAATTGGGCCATAAGGTCATGGTAAAGGTCAGGAAATTTGAAAATTGGGCCATAGGTCATGGAAAAGGTCAGGGAATTTGAAAATTGGGCCATAAGGTCATGGAAAAGGTCAGGGAATTTGAAAATTGGGCCATAAGGTCATGGAAAAGTTAGGGAAATTAAATTTTGAGACAATGTTATTGAAATTCAGCAAATTTAAAATTTATACTAGCTTGTCTGTCATTTAAAATGGAATTTATAATCATTTGGTGAAAATGACGCGTTAGTTTTCTACCGAAATGCAAATTAATTATTCTACCTGTTTTAAATAGTATTTAACTTGGCATATATAACGTGACGTATGAACCAACCGTAACTCTAAACCTTTATGATGGTTTAAATAATATATCAGGAACCATTTTTGGAGCTTGAAGTGTCTCGAGAGTTAAACCAAAAACAAAAGGAGATAATTTGGTCTGCAAAATAAATTTTTAATCAAAGAAGCTGCCGCTCTAGGTTCTTTTCCAGTCGCTTTACTTTTTTCCATTAATTAGAATTCCAACTAAGCGCGAGCTGTCTTTTTTTGGGGGTGTTCTTTTTCTTTATGTTTAGGAATACTCCATTTTTTTCAACGTCCTTAAAATGTATGAAAGACGGTTCTTTGTTTTTGACCACGTTGAGAAGGGAATGTTTTTTCCTCCTCCTTTTGATTTTAACATTAGCTAGCTTTGTTTTATTCTTTCTTTGGCGTATCCTCCGAAGCTAACGGGAAGTTGTACTGAGGCTAATGTGGCCAATGTGTTGTTATAAACCGTTACCAATTTAGACATTTGTCTCTTTATTTTGTCTCTCACCAGAGTTTTAAGCGCCTTTCACACCAGTCAATTTTTACCTCCAACTAATTCGGACAAAAAATAATGGCGATTTTTCAAATACACAGGATGTTTCGAAAAATGGTGGTAGAATCGAGCTGCAGTGGATTCTATCTGTCATTTTAAGACGAAAATGTTCTATGACGTTTTGTCGTACGGGGCGGCGTTTAAGAGCTACAAAAATAATCATGACCCCTTAACGTACATCAATAAACGTATACTCAATGCTAAAACATTTTTTTATCAAGCGCATGCTTTAAAAAAAAAACAAAAAAAAAAAAAAAAACAAGTTATTCTCGTAAACGTTTATTAATCTACGTTAAGGGGTCATCCGCTCATGATTCGTTTCGTAACTCTTAAACGGTATCCCGTACGACAAAATGTCATAGAACATTTTCGTCTTAAAATGACCCATAGAACCCACTGTAGCTCGGTCCTACCACCATTCTCGAAACACCCTGTATTTACAATAAAGGATATTGTAGAGTCTACAGTTACTTCACGAGTGATAAGATCGCTTTCGCGAGGTCTTTTTCGTAAAAGTTCTTAATCCAAAAAGTCCTGCCTTTCGTATTAAAATTATTGTTCCAGAAATAAATACATCATATGTCGAAAAAAAAAAAAAAAATACCAATTTTTTTTGGAAATTTTAATTTCCTTAAGAACGCCTAAACCCAGGGATATACAATTTTGAATATGCCTTTTTAATTGTGTGAAGAAACTAGTATTCATAGGCTTTCGAAAAAAATTGTGACAGTTCCACTTTAACGGAGGAGTTGTAGCTTCTGGAAAAATTGTCTGGTGTGAAAGTCCCTTTATGATTTTCTACAAGTTTCATTTTAATGCGTTTTGTTTTCGGGCGCGTTACATTTGGAAACAATCAATTCATTGTTTTTATATTTGTATTTTGTTTGTATTTTTTGTAGGCTAATGACGATCATGACTCGGGTACCGAATCGGATGACGAAAGTGCCAACATTGAAGAATTACAGAAATGTAAGTCGCTATTCATTCATTCATTCATCGCGACGATAATCTTCAATTTACTGAAATACTATTTTTGGTCTTGGAATGTTTGCCGTTTTAATGCCTAGCCTATTTTTTATCTCATTCTACAAGAGGTTTATTTTAAAGTGAGGGTGAAGAGCAAGTTATTTCTTATCGATTCTATACTAATATAAATATGACAGGAAGGTATTAAATCATTCGGGAAATATATCTGAATTCAGAATTTGCAATTCAATTAAAAGGAGTACTTCCGACCAATCAAAACTCCCCATTTGCACCTTTGGCTCGTTTGTGCGCGAGAAAAAGATCATGAATGAGATTTAGGGCGATTTAAGGTTAGTAAAGATATGGATTAATTAAGCAGACTCTGCGAAGCCACGTGACTATTTGCAACTGGGTTTAATTTCCAGAACGGGCTTCCATTAGATGGCAGTCACATCCAATAATTCTCCTGGCGCCATCTATTCTAATCCTGAAAAGCTATGAAATTTGATATTTAAGAAGGGTTCATCATGTTTTGTTTTAATCTACTTGATGAACACTTAATTTCTAAATTATTGCTAAGCCTATATAATTTGCATTCTTGATCTATTACAAATTTTCTTGTTTTTAAATATAAATTGAGACAATTACGTAGAACTACTGTCATAAAGAAACGTTTAATAATGGAACTAGCTTGTCCAATTTTCTAATTTAGATTATAACTTAATATTCAAGTTAAGTTTGTCCTCGTATACCAAAGATAATAGGGCGGCGTCATATTTATACAATTATTTTTTTGTAAGTCTTGTAACACCGAATATTTCCAAAATGAGATATATTTTCGACCCGCGTGACTCAAACTCTTAATTACGGAATCATATTCTACTTTGCCAGTTATACAGTATTATGATCAGTTCCACTCTTGAAAGGGTATTTAAATTGCCATTACAAAACCGGTTACGCATTAGGAATTTAAATTTCTTCTCAGGCTGTGAATTACATTCTCTTTAAAAGTTCTATTCCAAAAATAAGTTTAATTCGGTTAAGTGATATTAAAAGACTATAATAAATTAAAAATGAAAGTAGTCCTTGCTGTTGATTGATGTGGAACGTAGAATGTTCTGTAGAATCAAATTATATTATATATTCGAAATATGAACTTGATTAAAACGAAAAAAAGGTTTGTTTATAAGTTAATATCGAGGTATTATAGAGTTAGAATAACTAAACTTTACCGGAAGTAGCTCGAATAATTATTTATTTTGTCATTTCTAAATTGTCTTCGCTCTAGCTGAAATTATAGTTTTATTGCTTATTTAATATTTATATTTAATATGGTTCTATAATATAATATACCAGGGTAAATATATCTTAGAATATGTTATTTGCTTAAAACTAATGTTTCCATTCATTTTTCCCAAAATATGTAGTCCCATTTCACCCAATCCGTATGTAAGGTTTAATTTGGAGAAATTTTGGAATATGTTCCCATTTCTCCCAAGGTTATGATGTCTCCCGAAAACATCTAATCACATTTCACCCAATCCGTAGGTTAGGCTAGATTGAGAGAAATTGTAATTAGAAGAACCCTTTTAGGTGAAATGGTGGAAAACCCCCTGTCGCCTTTGCCTGTATGTAATCGAACCGTAATTTTTGTTTCAAATCGTATATTCTTGGGCAGACGTAAAAATTAATTTAAAAATAGCAAAGATGATATAAGCGTGTCTAGATAAGAACCTGTTTTAGGGTGCAGTTATATTTCATTTTCGAGTTTTCATTTTTTTTAAACAAGAAAATCTTTCGCCCCTAGGAAATTAAGTCTCCTCGGGTAAGATATATTTTTCTTCCTAAAAGGGAGAATGCAATCTTAAAAAAAGATATGTTTTTATCGATTCCTTGTCGTTTAAATAGGCCTAATACAATAGTAAAAAAATTACCAACAAATATTAAACTAGAAATAAATTTAAAACTTAAAATAAAAATATGCTTAGCTGGATTCATGGAGATCCCCTCAACTCCCCGTATAAGAACTAGCTACTTATGACATTGATCGATTGTTTTATACGGGGAATGCAGGCTCTCCATGATCGATGTCATTGGTCGCTAGTTCTTATACAGTTAGTTAAAGGATTAAATTTATTTCTAGTTTAATTTTTGTCTGTAAATTTTGTTTACTGTTTTATTAGGCCTATTCAAACGATAAAGAATCGATTAAAAATCACTCGTTTTTTAGGTTGCATTCTCCCTTTCGTATCGTGACTTAATACTTTGGGGTTTGTTCGTATACGTGAACTCCAAATATTATTAAAGCCATAAATCAAAACGACGTCAAAAGCACGATCTGGGAAATACCCATCATGATTACGTTCCATACACCGTATATATATTTTTATTCATCATTCATATACAGGTATTTTAAATTACTATTCTGTCATTAACGATTATTAATATTTTTACTCCCAACTTAAAATTATTCGTAACAAATTGTCGTTGTTGAAAAATCCATATCCGCTGATGTTTCCTCGTTAATATATTTTCAAGATCTAGAATAAATACTTATCTATTGAGGCTTTACCAACTCCAAGTGGAAATTGAGTAGCATTTTCGAAAATATTCTTGAAAACTATTCAAAATATATTTACATACGTCATAGACAAAAATTACAGCGACAGTAAAAAAAACTAGCCATTTATAGTTGAAAGATTGGAAAAATAAGTGAAAAAAAGTCTCGAGAGCTATAGAGATACGGTCAGTTTTTGATACATCGAGTGATTTATTGTAGTATCTCGGTCTTGTAAGGGATAGAGTTAGGGTAGGGGGTGCAAAAATAGTTATAGAGATTGTGCTATACATAAACATTAATGAAGGCGAAGAAGAAGGCGTTTGGCGGTAAGACTTGACGCCGAAAGTGAGATAGAAAAGGTAAACGTCACGTCCACACCCAGTATGCCACCGGAGCAAAGTTCAAACACGCACGAAAGATCGCTTTAAAGGAAAAATCTCACCCAAATTACACTTTTTGAGCTGAAAAGAGATTCAAACGAGAAGTTAAAAAAAACTAAGACTAAATTTAGTCGACTTACAAAGTATTCTTAATGAATTTTAAATAAATTTCCGGTTAAGGAAAAAAGATTAAAAATTGAGAAAAGGGACCAACTTTAATCATATTTGTACTATTTGTACTATTACAATTATATTCCAAATGAAAATTAGTCTTAAAGGAAGGGTGAAGAGGAAAATGAGACCTATTTTATTAGTAAAACTCTTAGTAAGTGTCTCTAAATTGTTCAGAAAATGGGGAAATTTTTAATTTTGGAATAGAATTAAAAGAACCTCTGACTAATTAAAAGATGCCTCTGTATCTTTGGTTCAATCAAGAATCCATTCAGGTTCCATAAGAATATGGGAGCATAGCTTTAGCCTCTGGTACCATCCTCCCAAACTTTGTAACAAAAGTTCGTCTGCAATTTTCGCAACATTTGTACGCTTAGATCTTTTTTCGGTCGGCTCCATTTTTATTACCCAAAATATATGTCAAGGTCGTTAGTGGCGCGGGTTAATAATAGATGTCAGGAGCGATTTACTTGAAAAATCGATTCGAAGCGGACGAACTTTTGCTACAAAGTTTGGGAGGATAGTTATTGAATCGCTGCCCTCCCATATTCTTATGGAACCTGAATGGATTCTTGGTTCAATGAAATCCACGCGACAATTGCGACGGCACACTCTTTGAATCGTGCTAAATCTCGTTCTTACGGAGACGATTTTACGGAGCCAAAGGCGGGGGAGTCTTTTGATTAGTCGGAGGTTCTAGTTTTAATCTTTTCAAAGAAATTTTTAGGTGATATTTTAATAATTTAATAATTATTTTCGATAAAGAGAAAACAATTATAAATTTTTGAAATTCCTGGCTAGTTTAATGTATTTCGATAAGTGCCCCATTCCACTGCCATAATTCGTTTACGAGGAGACTTTCCCTTTAAAATCGTATTAAGAATACCATAAGGGTTTTTCGTACTCGCGGTAAAGTAAGAGTGGCTTCGATCTTAGCGTGTCCGCCAAAATGGACGTAGTTCATCAACGTTTTGGGCAAAAAGAAAATATAAGCGTTATACGTTATCGAGGAATGGCTAGAAATCTTTTATCTTCAGCCTTTCCATTCTATTACTTCTTCTTTCGTAGATACTGCGCCTTACGTGGGGAAGGGGAAGAAGAAGAAGTTTTCTGGAAAAGATGGATGATTTTGAATCGAAACTTCTTAGCCCTTTTTCTCTCTCTTTTTATTTGGGGGCAAGCCTCGGTTCGTGACTTATAATAAAGAGTATATCTTATATATAAACTTTTTCTTCACTCTTATATTCCATCTAACTTTAAAGGGCTAAGGCCGCTGCTTTTTACAAAAATGACCAGTCCAATTTTTGTTTAAAATTGAATAGCTGTCAACATTAATTTCGAATGTATATGTGACTTATTTTTAGTTTTATCATATTATTAAAACGCCTATTACAAAATTTTACACCCTTCAAAATGAAAATGACAAAAATATAATGGTATTTTTTCCCGATATATCACGTGGTTTAGTTCATACCCCGAAAGATAGGACTTTCTTGATTAAGTACTTTTACGAAAATCACCGCGCGAAAGCGACCTTTTCGCGTGCTAGAACGCTCGAGAATTAACTGTAGACGCTATAATAGCCACGCGATCATACTGATGACGTAGTATTGCGGGGAAAATTTTAAAAATTTCGAACAGGGTTGCTGCAGGTCAGGGAAAACATGAAGAAGTCAGGAAATTTTCCCTGATTTTTAAAAGTCAGGGGATTTAAAGATCTTTCAAGAAGCCAGGAAATTACAATCATTATCTCCAGAAAAGATTTGAAGCTGACCGTGTCAGTTGTATGGATTAGAACAAAGATACGCGTGCAAAAAGTTTGCGACCGCGATTATATAAAAAATAAAGGGTTATAAAGTTTTTAGTATTAGCTGAAATGGTCAGGGAAAATCGTTGGAAAAGGTCAGGGAAAAACCTGGAAAAGTCAGGGAATTTGAATCTGAAAAACTGTGGCAACTCAGTGAAATATTAAACTAAAACTTGTTCATTCCTGCTTAGATATATTCTAAATTTTTTAAATAGTTTCTTTTGAGTCGCTAACCCTTTAAGGAGGTGCAGCGGGAGAGAAGCCCTTATCCTTCAACTTGGGCCCGGGTTTTTTTTGTTAGTTTTTTTTAAGCAAGGGGAGGCAGAGACGTATGCTAATTTCCTTTTTCGCGCCCTTCACTTTTACTCTTCAGCTTATAGAACTGCTAGAATGTTATAGATTGCGCAGCCTACCAAAGAAGAAGTCTAGTAGCCTACGCCTTAAAGGGAGACTGAAATATATAAAAAATAATCTTGAACCAAATCGAATTAACTCTCAGTTTAGGACCGAGATTCTGTAGACTTTACAGGCTTAGCTAATTAAAATTGGTTTTATAAAAACATTACGATAGTTGGGCGGACCATTATTAAAATTAAAAAAAATGTGACATAATCATATTATTTTATATTTTACTGAGATTCATGTTACTTTGTTTCAGTTCTTTACAAAATTACACGTGATAGCGACTACACTTAGCTGTTCGAAATTATGTTTTCCTTCACTTAAAGATAATTTAATTCACGGAACTAAACTTATTTAACTTTAACGCTTGTTAACACCTCCCCAAAAAAGGCTATAAATCATTAAGCCTAAACAAAATTAAGCCTAATAAATAAAATTCAAACTCGCGCGATTATATGTACGCGAGTTCGCGTCGTCTGCTTTTTCCTAATGAAGTATAACATTGCTTCTCAATTCACTGTAATTTGGCGTTAGTTCGACAGACAGACATAAATATATATTGTATATTGATTATATTCTAATAACTTAAGACAAGTATGTTATGAAAATGCGTTTACCCATGAACATTACTTTCGCTTTAAGTTGTTCATCATGATTATATTTAAATTTCAAACGATCTTTTTTTTTTAATTTATATTTAAATCCCAATAAAATTATTTCTCCTTGAAGTTATCTTCTCCCTGGACTCCGCGATATTTCTTCCCTCTTTTAAAATCCCTTTTGAGTTTCCCTTTGAATGGTCGCGCGCTAAGGTGGGAGGGGTAAACGCGATAGAAAGAGTGATGAGTGGAGAGAGGTGAGCTTGGAAGAGAAGACCAACTAGCGGGGGTGAAGGAGAAAAGACGAAAGAAAAAAAAAAGGAATGTCTCTTTCTATACTTCCCTCTCTAGCTGCTAGTATAGCTACGAGGCGATGGCTTTCCTAGCTCGCGTGAAGGAGAGAGAAGGTATAAGGTTAGTCTCGCGCCTTGCCAGCCAGCTAGGGGAATGATTGAATGAAGAATACACTCGCCAATATCGATTTTGTCGTCTGCTCGCGCTAGAAAAGTTGTTTTTCGCAAATTCGCCGGACGATTAGTTTTACCGGTGGCAGTATTCTGGGTGGGCCAGTGTTTGGGGAGGGGGGCTATAAGGAACAAAAAGAAAGGAAGCCGACGAATTACAAGGGGATACGATTTCGAACTGTATACGTAGAATCCGCGGATCTTAACTATCCCATTTTAGCGGAATGATGGGTGGGCGATTGCCCGCCTCTGCCTCTCGGGATAATGTCGGCAAAAGGTGGAAGGGGAGGAGGGTGATTTAGGCCTAGATCTCGCTCTCGCAGTCCCCGATAATTCAATCGATAGTTTAGAGAAAGACAACGGATTTCAAGGGGAATGAGATGGAAAGTGTAGGTGTTACTATACTGATGACGATGCGGGGATTCAATTGTATTTATAGTACAACTTCTAATCAGTTAGAGGTTCCAACCTAAACCGCTCTTTCCTACAATCTCTCGGGAGCAAATTAATAACGCTGTATTGGAAGAAAACTGGGATTTTAGACGAGGAAATCTCGCAGCTAGAACTAAAATGGCAACCTTAATCTTACTAGATAAACATAAATAACAAAACATGGCTTTCATGATAGACCTTCAACGACAAACAGTAAAAATACGTATTTTATAATCGAAATTTTACGGTAAAAATTCTCAGCAATATTACCTGGTCGCCTGGTTATTGTAGAGCCTAAAGTTGCTTCTCGCGCGGTCTTTTTCGTAAAAGTACTTAATCTATAAAATTCTACCTTACTTATGAAAATTATCGTTAATTTCGTTCCCGAAATAAACTACGTCATATATCGGAAAAAAATTACCTATATTTTTTTGACATTTTCATTTTGAAGTTTATTAGGAAAGCGTCAACCCAAGGGAGTATAAAATTTTGAATACATCTTTTTAATAATATGATAAAACTAAAAATATAATCCATATTATATAGTTTAACTAAACAATTTACATAAAACACATGTAAATTTGTCAGGTTTACCATTTTCAATTTTAATCGAAAAGGAATTAAACTTAATATGTATTTTTTCTACGAATTTGATTGGCGTATCTCTAGTTATTCTGGGTTGGGTACGTGTTTAAACTTAGTATTGGATACCGACGCGTGCCAGTTTTAGAATAAATTTTGAAGATGACGTAGGTGTATCGCTAAGCCTTTGCTGGCGAAAGATATCGTGTCGATTGGCGGTCGGTCGGCTTCCCCGCTTAGCTTACGGCGTTAATGTTTGCTTCATCGAAATCGAGCAGCTGGGACGGAAATTAGTTTCACTCGTCCCAATTTTTCTCGGCTCAAAAAAAAAAAAAAAAAAAAAAAAAAAAAAAAAAAAAAAAATCAATTTTTTGAAATAGCCCACGCACGCTAGAACGTTAAGGACTGCGAAGTTGTCTAGCTAGAAGGGAAGCTCGCTTTTTCGGTGGATTTTGTCGGTCATTGTCACTTGGCGTGGTTTCTATAGCGAGAACTTGACATGGTCGAGCTTCCGGTTTTTTACACCCATCATATTTTGTTAAGGGCTATATATTAACCAGTATTTCTACCATTCAAAAATGACATTGTCTAATAATCCCACACAGTACTCAAAGGGCAACAGCCCTAGTATAATCGTTATGGTAACAGATAAGACACCTGAAACGGAAGTTAAAAGCGCGCGCGTATCTTGATTTCCTGTATTAAACTCTAGAAAAAGATCGCGCGATTTTCGAAAAAGACCGCGCGATTTTCGAAAAAGACCGCGCGATTTTCGAAAAAGACCGCGCGATTTTCGAAAAAGACCGCGCGATTTTCGAAAAAAAAAAGACCCTTTTAAGCCTAAAAACACGTTTTTAATCAAGATTATGTCAAAACAAAGGCTTTATTTTTCCCACGGTAACTTTCACCTAAAAAAGCGGATATCTTAACGAATTTAATATAAGTCTATTGGAAAATAGAAAAAAAAAAAAAAAAAAAAAAAAAAAAAAAAAAAAACTGTTGATTGAAAGCGGAGCTTTACACCAAACCTTATAATTTGTTAAGTTAGGCAAATTTTTACTAATAGTTTTTACGTTATTAATTAAGCGAAAGAACCAAGGCTTGTATATTAAAAGATAAAAAGACGTAGGTGGCCAAAAATGGGGAAAACTTTGATGATAGGACCGCCGTTGGGTGTGCATGATGTAGGGGGGGGGGGGGAAGGTATTATTCTCGGGCAATTTCCTAACACCGTTATTCAGGAAGCTAGCTGCGAGGGTTTATATTTTAGGGCCCTGGTCTTAGAGTTACGTTTAGGGCCCAGTAATAAAACGCTAAAAACCTAAAGGAAGTAACAAAAATAGATGACTAGCTCGCTGTATATAGCTCCACACACCTTCATAACGCGCTATGCCTACTGGCAGCGAAGTTATTCGAGTTACCGAAGCGATAAGCGACGAAAATGGAATATATAGAGAGTTAACAACTATTTCTCTCATCCTTTTATACCTTTCTTTCTATTGCCTATAAGTCAGTGGACAGATTTTAGTTCGTTTCAGTACGAGTTAAGGATGGCTTCGAAGCTGGATTCAATCCGAAAGTGACTGTTCCGTGAGAAAGTTTCGAGATGGTATCGACTCTCTGGTATAGTTGCTTTATTGGCAAAAATAGCTGGGATTCTTCTGGCTTGCTATGGCTCTTTTTCAGAGTCATCTAG
Organism: Odiellus spinosus; assembly: GCA_963920705.1. Lineage (NCBI taxonomy): Eukaryota > Metazoa > Arthropoda > Arachnida > Opiliones > Phalangiidae > Odiellus > Odiellus spinosus. Next base: position 7,772,093 of record OY987227.1, on the reverse strand, counting down.
GGAGCCGTCCGTGCGAACGATAAATCCGGGCTAAAGCTAGCTAGCCCCTTTATTTCTCCCACCACCTTTCGGCAAGTGACGCGGTAATTGCGGGGCCCCACCCCGTACCTTGCTTTACCCTTACCTCGAGAGACATACCTCCCGCGCTAAAATCTATGTACCTTTCCCCTCTTTTTCCGTATTAGCTCTGTCTTTCGTCTAAACTACGCGTCGTACGTGCGGTACCAGTTTGCGAGGGTCGCAGTCGTTATTTTCATTTGAAAATGTTAAGCCCGGTTCCTACGTTCAACGACAACTAATTGCTAATTTTTATAAATTTCGAAAATAGTAAAATGGAGAAATTTAACACTTAGTAACAAAGTTAGTACAATCCTGAAAATACCTGGAATATCTGGAAATTTAAAGTTATTTTAATGTTGCCAAAAAACAAATCAAATCAGAAATTTATGAAATTTTGAGAACTTAGTGCACTCTTTCGAGATTATAATTAAGTTACTACGATCTTAAAGCGTAATTTATAGTTACCGTTAGAACTATAGAGAAAATTTACTGTTAATACATGGAAAAGTTAAGGAAAATAGTTTTCCTAAAATTGTACGAAGTTCCATGATTTATTAATTTTAGTGGTTCCCAAATTTTACCACTAATACTAATCCAAAATATTTCCAGTGCCAGACCCGAATTAAGTACAAATTTGGCCCGGGTAAATTTGGCGAATTGTGAGGGGGGAAGCTTTTAAAATGAGTGTCACAGGGCCCCAAAATAGTTATCGGTTTTTTGGTTGGTTGGGACACTGTCCCCAAACCCCAACACCAGTGGCTCTGGGCCTACAAAGTATGAACCGGGCTTAATTTTGATCTAACTTACACCTGGTATCGGGTCCACGTAGACGTAAGTTACGGTTTTCTTATGATGAGAACCATTTGTCGGAACCCATTCGTTGAAGTTTTTCGCCTCTCTTATATGGGATATCTTTCTTTCGAGGAGTTTTTTCTCCGGGAGGGAAATCGTTGGACTGTAAACGCCAAAACGGACATGGTCTAAGGAAACCCGGAGGAAACTCGAGAAACTGTTCTCCCGAAAGCGCGCTTTCAATTTTCTATAAACGCCAAGCTTTGGTAACCTGTTATTTAGTTACGTAAAGTTAGAGAAGAACTTACTTTTCTCTGGTAGCGCAATCTCTGATTGGCTGGAATATATATATACGCGCCGTGGAAACGGAAAAGAAGGCGAAAGTAGGTTCTGGATTTCGGGGAATGAGTGGAATGAAACCGACCGACCTAGGCTCCCTATATATTCCGCTCCCAGAGTAAAATCTCGCATTTTTCGCCTCCTTTTAAGATATCGGACACTCGCTGCTCGTTAAAAACTTCTTCGACGTACCTCTATTTCCTCGTTCCCGCAATCCCAACAGTTATTATTATTTTTTTTTTTTTTTTTTGCTCAAGATTGTACCGAAACCAAAAGCAATCCGAAATATCTCTTCAATTGAGTCGACTCTAAAGGAGCACGTACAAAAAATTTAATTTTAAACTTCCTTGTAAATAAAGGAAGAGCAAGCAAATATTAATCTGGAAGTAAATTTAAAGCCAATATGTTTTTAGTATACATTTGAATTTACTCGGTAAAATCTTTCAGGGTTTCAAATTAAGATCGTACGGGATCAAAGGCAGGCCTCTTCAATTTTAATAGTGCCCATTTCAATCAGTTTTTAGTTTCAAACCCTAGTAGAATCTTATAGTTGAAAAAACACTTAGGTTTCTTTCTACGTCTTCTTTACCTGATGATTTCTCTCTCTGCGAAAGTAAGACTTTCAGAAGTAAAAGAAATCGGAACGATAAAGCTTATACTTTTTAAGTGTTTTGGCAGAAATGAGAAAAATAAAAATTGATTGAAAAGTAAAACGAACTAGATGAAATTCCTGGGGAAAAAAAAGCTGATGAAAAATGAGGAACTGTTAACTTCTATAACGCTTCGTTCGTTCTTCGACTAATGTCCGAAATAACTTCCAAAAGAAATGACGTCAGTATACCGCCGGAAAAAGAAAATTGATATCAAAATCTTGTTTCATGATAAATGGAAAAGGAGAAAAATGGCTTTTACTTTTTGGACATTCGGACATTGGCATTTTTTATCGCGCTTCTTCTCTCAAAAGAAAAATTAAAGTCACGACTAAATCAGACGTAATTAAGACCTTGAGAATCTTAATAAATAATAACCTAACTGGAAAGTAGCCCAGGTGGAGAATTATTGGTGTCGCGAACGAATATTAAAGTTTTGGGCAACAATGGAAAGTCCTAGTAAAATTGGTCAACACTAACACTGACTCTGCAGGGATAGCCCAAGTGGAGCTAATGGTTTCCCACTATTATTACCGTATAAATCTTTCACAGTATACATTAATTATAATTTGATTAAATTAAATAAGATTGATTAGCCTGATTAAATCGAATTACATGAATGTACTCTCTGAAACGTATTGCCCATGTTAGCTTTGTCCAGGGTGATTTGGGAAAAAAAATAAACTCTATACTTGGACTTTTATTATAACACCCTCGAATAATTTTCGTCCGTATTGCGTCCATTCAACGGAAATTCGGGGCTAATTGCGATGATTGCCCATTTCCCGCTACGAGCTAGGCTTAAATTTCGTATTATTTTTTTTCATATAGTTCTAACGATTAGAGAATGACGTCAAATCGTAAACGATCCTGCTCTTTCTCTTTTTGTCGCGAATGGACACGCCCTGTATAAGAAATAATAATTGGCCCAGGCTGACTGCGTGATAGGCGCTTTTTCATTTACGTCACGCGTCAAAGCGAGAGAGAGAAGATGGATTGAAAAATATTTGGCAATCAACATCAAACGCGAAATCAGAGAAACCCTAGTATTATATTTGATACGTTTCTATTTAATCTTCAATTGATGGCGAAATTAGGATAAAATTTAATTTGACTTTCAACTAAGGTCAAGGTCACTTAGTTTCAAAGTATATGATGATTTAATTACGCTATAATCTGTTAATTAATTATTATAATGACTTAGTTTTATTTCATATCTTTTCTTTTTTGTTTATTATTATTTAAAATCATTTAAAACTTAACCCATTTTAGCGTTATTTAACAGTACCAAAAGTCTACCACTTTATTCCATAAAAGTAAACAACGCCTCGTAGCTTAATACAATCAGCAAAGGGCCGAGTGAACTTAAAACTAGCCAAAAATGTCATCACCCCTGTCTGGGTCGAGTGATTTGGACTCTTCCTCGATATTTTGAGTCGGGAGAGAGGGACGGAATTTAGGCGGGCCGCGCTTGGCTATATTGTCTTCCCCCAACTCCGGAATTTCTCCAAAGAGTGGCGCTTCCTCCGTTGACTATTTACACGGCAACTGCGGTCGCTAGAGTGTGTCGAATCAGAATCTGTCGGTGCATTTACCCGGACCTCTCCTAATAGTATTAAGCTACGGGGCGTTGTTTACTTTTATGGAGTAAAGTGATAAACTTTTGACAATACTTACCTAAATTACCAGGGTAAATTACCGATTTAGAGCTTTAGTTAATAAATCGTCCAAAATTTACTCTAAAAAGCAAATGTCTGACAAAGGCCTCTTAGATTTATTCCCTAAATCCATCGTGTGAATGGGCCTTTGGTTCGAATTCGCGACAAGACCACCGAACCATTAGTCACGGAAATAATCCTTCTCGAATCTTATACTTCTAAAGTTTCCGATTGGTGCAAAACAAGTATAGAATCCTAAAACGAAAACTGTATATCAATGTAACATTCGCTCTATCTCTCTTCGTAATATCAATTTAGAGAAAAAAAAATAGAAAAATCTATGATCTGCTTGTAGTGAACTAGTGGCCCAAGAGAGATGGATGCTTTAAGAATAAATTCCTTGGATTGTCAACGCCATTTGTCATCGTTCCATTGGTAACCCCCTCCCCCACCCTCCCTTTTTTGGCCCGGGAAACAGCATCCACCCAAAATAATGTAAGCTTATCTTATCCCGAATGGAACGAGATATAGACGTGGAAGAATCGAAGGTTTTTGATTCCTTAATGTATCTTGACTACATTTCGAATCTGTTGCGGGAAACCAACAGTGGTTCGGGTGCTTGCCAACTAGGGCAATACAAATACAGATAATTTCACCAAGTTTGAAGGTCAAATGCAGGTCAACAAGTTGTGATTTTTCTAGACAGTAAAAATACGATATTTTATAATCGCCATTTTCGAAATTTTTAAAATTGGTGATCCCACGTGTTGTCAGGTCTTATTATTCATTTAAACTTACACGCATCTTAAATTTGAAAACGAATGAGTTCGTCTGCTAATCTGATAAAATTAAAGATGACAGAAATGATTTTATCTCGCGAGTGAGGCTTAAAAGATAAGTTTCGTCTTAACTTTTTCTAGAGTTCTTTCTTATCGAAAAGAAAAAGAAAAAAATTGATATTTCTATGGTCTTCGCTCTCGTTTTTTCGTCGTGTAAGTTGACGATGTGACTGATCTGGGGATTATACTCCAAATTGACGGGTTCGCCCCAGACTAGTCGTATATATCCATGCCATAAAGCTAGAACGCTCGCTCGTAGACTCGCGGACGGTGGACTCCCCCGTGTCCTGCAGGGCCCTTCTCGCCTATGCCATTAAGGATCTTATTATATGTCCTCCTATAGATTTGATGTTCCTAGGGCTCAGTGTAAAAGGAGAATAAATAGTACAGTTGCATCCACAGTTTATCTTCCTTTTCCTCGATCTGATAAAGGGGAGAGGTTAGTGGAAGAGGGTGTTATTAAAACGGGCAAGTTTCGACTCGTTCGAAAGAGAAATGATTCTAGAATCCGCTTCCTATAAGGAGCCAATGTCTACCCTGATGATAGAGAATCAAGTTTTTGATAAATAAAAGGTGCCCCCTCCCTTTTCTTCGATAAAATGGTTGAGTTCGCACGCGATAACCACCACATTTATCTAGGAGTATGGTATCTTAGTGGTTTACTTAGTTCCTGTACTTTGGCTACGCACTGATTTCCGTTAGAGGACGCTTATAAACGCCTAATTTTTTAATTATTTTTTTTCTGTATGGATAGGTGATATTTTTTTCGCAGTCTTCAAAGCGCTTTTCTATTTCGTCATTAAGTTCATACATACGTGTATAATAGTGTATGGCTCTTTCGAATGACCACAGATTTGGATAGACCTCTTATATCTGGATTATTCGTGCTAGCTCTGGTCCAGATTAAGTGGGAACACAGCTTTGTATACTTTTATTTTGAGTGATAACCAAACACTCTAGCGTTGAAAATACAGTAAAAAGAATGTAAACTTCAGTTGGTAACTGTCCCAATCCAAACTGGGTATATTCAACTTCCGAATATCAGTACTGCACGCGTTACAGAGCGGGTATATTTTTCATTCATCAAATACTAAAACCGCCATTCTATTATTTAGTCTTTACTATTTTTATCGACTCATCAATGCCTGTTTGATCGTTCTTAGCGAATAGTAGAGCTACCGGAAGTAGAGATACCAGAGTTTAAACTCGACTAAACCCGTCCCCCAAAAATGTGCAGGCAATTCTAAAGCTTCAATACCCTTTTACTATATTTTCTATGACTCTAGGTTAAGCCAAAAGGAGCACCCCATCAGGTTAAAGATTTCTCCCTGGGCGATAACTCCTTGACGCGTGTTGGCAATGATGAATCATCCGGGCCCTTCGCGTGTCTGTTACTAGCTGAAGGTGGATACCCTCTTTCTTAAGATTTAAAAAGAAATATTTTAGCATATACTTAAGTTTAAATTTTATACTTTATGTATAAAATATATATTAAAATCGTGACGTTAATTCTAAGCTCGAGAACCGCGAAAGAATAAAATTAAACTCTTACCTAGAATATTTTCCATCACGTGATATAAATTTTCATCGTATCACGTACGTAATTGCGTTGTTAAACAAAAAACCCCTTGTTTCTCAAACTTGTTGAACCAGTCTTTTAAGGTGGACCAAAATAAAAATGATGGTAAATTGCGTAAGCGGATAAAACTCCTCGGTTTTAAATTTTTCAAACAATTCCTAAACTTCGAGCGTGCCCGCGATATATTAGGCGTAATGTCTTTTTGACGGGGTGTGTCCGACTGACCTTTGAACCCTTCCTTTTTCAGTTCCTCCCGAACTAGCTCCTCTAAACTTCGTGACTATACGTCTTGAAACCGGTAATCCATGATCGTCTCGGAAAACTTTCGTCTAATTACAAAATGTGTACCAACTTAAAGGGAATCTTGGAGCTGTTCCAATTTTAGCTTCAAGTTTCCCTTTAATAATTTAGAATTTTTAAAGGGAGGATGAAGAGTAAAATAAGACTTATTGAAACATTCATGAAATGTCCGTCTCTGAATTCATAGAACAAACTTTTAATATTCACGTAGTTTTAGATAATTTTTGAAATAGAAGAATTACGCGTGGAATTTTGATATTGCGAAACAGAATCAATAAAAAAACCCTTCCTTTCCTCTTCATTCCCCCTTTAAATCAGCCCGTTTCGCGTCAGATACGAGATAGCAACCAGTTTGAATGTACAATTACCAATTACAAAGTAAGGTTCATTTATGGAGGTTGAGTAAAAGCAGAAACGAAGAAAGATGGGCCGGGAACTTAATGATACTTTGTTTCGAAGCGTAACGAAGTTGGTGGCTTGATTACCAGCTGCAGACTCTAAGCTTAATGGTATCTTTCATTAATGGTGCTTAAGCCATTTTTCTAGATTCAAAATTTAATTGGGGATAATGTTTTTTCTTCTTCTTCTTCTTCTTCTTGTTTTGCCGAACCCTAATAACAGTTACCATTAAAAGTTCTTTTAATTATATTGTATACGCTTCCTCTCCACTTTGATTCCAGTTTCGTATTAGGACTAATTAAATATAGTTTATATTACGTTGGACCCTGGACCGACGTCAATAGGTTTGGGACGGGGGGGGGATTAAACTCCGCCCTATTTAAAATTTTAGCCTGCTAATTTTATAAATGGTTTAATTTTTAAAATATATTTGTGGGAAATATTTTTAATATTAAATTCTCACGTGAAATATTATTTTATTGAGGTGTGATTGAAGAAATATGGCTTGGGTTAGCGGTTTTGTGAGAAATGAAGCTCTAAATGAGGAAATCGCGGGACTAAATCGGGAAAATCGCGGGACTAAATCGGGAAAATCGCGGGACTAAATCGGGAAAATCGCGGGACTAAATCGGGAAAATCGCGGGACTAAATCGGGAAAATCGCGGGACTAAATCGGGAAAATCGCGGGACTAAATCGGGAAAATCGCGGGACTAAATCGGGAAAATCGCGGGACTAAATCGGGAAAATCGCGGGACTAAATCGGGAAAATCGCGGGACTAAATCGGGAAAGTCGCGGGACTAAAACGGGAAAGTCACGGGACTAAAACGGGAAAGTCACGGGACTAAAACGGGAAAGTCACGGGACTAAAACGGGAAATCTTGGGACTAAATCGGGAAAATCTTGGGACTAAATCGGGGAATCACATATCGAGATTCAGCGTTTTAACTCCAAAAATTCATCCAAAAAGGTTTGAAGGCTTAAGAGGTTTAAGGATGGTGCGAATTAGTCTTTGGAAATTGATATTCTTCTATAGCTCTTAATCGTTAAAGGCCTTTTCTTAATTCTCTCCCAGTCTTTCTTTTTTCTCTTCGCCTATGAACCTTTTTCGGCGCTAAAATCAGGAGGTTGAAAGAGTGGATTTTGCGGGGATTTGTAGTCTTGTATGAATAAAACGCGTAGCCAATGGCGGCCTCTGGAGACGACGGAGAAAATGGCCGACAGGAAAAGGTTTATACGCCTTATTCGTAATTGCGTTGGTCTATTAGAGGGGTGACTCGAGTACTAGCTTCAAAGTGCGTAAATACCAGAATCTCTCGTCTCCAGACGTTCATTATATACTGGCAAAGATGCGAGAGGACATTCCCAGATCAGTTCTCCCCTCATTCGCTCGCTGAGAGTGCGTTTTCACGGAAGACGTCGCTTAAAGCGAAGCTAACACCACTTGTTTTCTATCACTCGTGGCAGTACGCGCTAGAATAAACTGTAGGCTCTACATACGACCATAATGATGACGTAGTATTGCGACAATTTTATTTTAAAAATTTTGAAAATAGCGATTATAAAATACTTATTTTTACAGTAGCTGTAATTTTGTTCTATGACATATGTATATATTTCTTGAATCGTTTTTTAACGATCTTTCCGAAAAATGCTACTCAATTTATATTTGGAGTTCGTGAAAAATCATCTTCACTTTAGTGCAAGACTAATAATGGACACTTATCATAAACAATACATAAAGACGAATAACAAAACTTCCCATTCATAAACGTTCTCTAACGGCAAGCTTAATATTTTTCAGTGACCGTGAAAACGTACCTTTATTTCCGATTCTTCTGTCGAAATCGCGCGAGTCCAAAAGACTCGGTAGTACTATATAGCGTGGCGGGCGGAATGGTGCTCGGTGGGAAAAAACCATCCTTAAATTCGTTTCTCTTCATTACTTCTCGAAGGCTTTTTGGCCGGCAAAGTTAACGAGCTCTCGCGCCACTCAAAAGGAACCCCTTTTTAAAATGAGTCTCTTTTTCGCTCAATGTCTTTTCCTATCATTTAACTGACGCTTCTCGAAGGAAAGGTAAAATTCCAATAAGCGTTTGATAACAACGTTCGTACACCAAACTTCGACAACTTGAAACTCAATTTTACAGCCGCGTTCGTACTTTGAACCGCTTTGAAGCTTTTTGAAATGCTCAATTTTCAAATTTTATACGGTTAACATACAATCCGGGTAACAAAATTCCATGGGAATATCAGAGAAAATCTAAAAATTTGTCAGGAAAATTCGGGCATTTGTTTAAAAAAAAATTCCGAGTGCTTCTTGGAAATTGTGACATTTAACGCTAGGTAGATACGATCTCAATCACCTAAATCTGTAGGTTTTACTGGAAAAAACTGAAATATCAGAAAATTTAATGTAAAATTTGGATATATCAGAAAATTTAATGAAAAATTTGGATATATCAGAAAATTTAATGAAAAATTTGAAAATATCAGAAAATTTAATGAAAAATTTGAAAATATCAGAAAATTTAATGAAAAATTTGAAAATATCAGAAAATTTAATGAAAAATTTGAAAATATCAGAAAATTTAATGAAAAATTTGAAAATATCAGAAAATACACTGAAAAATTTTAAAATATCTGGAAAAAGTTCATTGGGAAAACCTGGAATTTTCAGGAAAATTAGTTTTCCAAATGTTTTAAGAACCGTGTAGGTTCGTTGAAGAAATACAAATAGCATCTTGTTCTATATCGAGTTAATTTTAAATCCCATTTTGTTAATTGCTTCAATCATTGCAATACTTTAAAGTCGTCTCTCAAAGGATTCACAGCCTTCTCCCAATTTCTTTTAAATTTTCCCGGCATTTTCGACTTAATATTTTTCCGCCTTTTCTTTCACCTTGGCTTTGAGGCAAACCCGAAGGTTGAAAGGAGAGAGAGAAAACTTTCGCTGCCAGAGTATTAATGAAGTTAGCGAATAAATTATTACTCTGGCCTCATTAAGGTTTGGCCGCTGTAACGCTCCCGACCATCTTTTCTTCGCTAAAAATCTTCTAGCTCATTTGAATCTGCAAAATCGTTACCAACAGTTTCAAGGCAAATACGTATTAACTCGAAGATACAGTATCTAAACTTAGCGTAATTCCACCGATCAGTGTACAAGCCTGTAGCTTTGATTGTACTAAAACTATTACGTGACTGAGAATGTATTAAGCATTACCAAAGGCTGTAATTAGTTCCCGAATCTAAGTTTGGTTAAAAACAGTAATTATTATTGGTAATATTTCTTAGAAGGAAAATTGCCTTTTCTCTATCGCGACTCATAGTCCAAGAAAGAGCTCAATGCCTTACAAAACGTTATAAATATATTATTGGCTCTCTTGAATTGACGTTGCTGACGGGAGTGACAAAATCTGATAAAATATAAAACCCTTATGGGGGCACATTGATGGATTAACCCTTTTTGGGGGAATCGATTTAAACAATACTTAAAATAATATTAATAAACTTAAAACTGATCGTTTATAAAACTTTGGCCCTCTGTTTGTGGGAGTCCAAGGATCGCTTTGAGTTGCTGTGCAGTAGCACGAAACACGTAACTAGTACGCGGTTGTTGAATTTAACCGTGTTTACGATTAAACACGCCCGGTGATAACCAATGAATATTTTGTATATTAAATATAGGAGTATTTGTGAACGTAGATTTTGTTTTACTTACATATTGTAATTTCTATATTTACTCGCGTCATGGGTGATTTCGGAGGAGGTCTTCTCTCTTCGAGTCTTTCAAAGCCCAAGATTATTTTCTTTTCATGTCGCCAAAAACTTGGTCATCCTAGGATTCTTACTAAGGTGTTTAGGGCATTCAAAAATGTCCGCTGAATTAAATTTGAATCCCTACACTAATCCAATCACTGATGTTATATTTGACGCGACCAATCTCGTCTAAGAAAGCCACCGGCATTAGGGTCCCAGGCTTGTTGTCTTTGAAAGAACCGCCGTTTCGAGACTTGAGAAAAACAAAGTCATAAAAGCGCCGGATAAATGTCCCTTACGCTTTAAAATAGCGACTTAAACGTTTTATAGATGGGTTACTAAGAAATAAGGAATCTTGGAATGTTTGAAAACGTAGTCATTACAGAATCAGAATATTGGCAAAGGCAAAACCTCGTTATATATTTTCTTAACAAAAGTGAAGGAGGGCAAAAGTATTTACAACTAGGGGCTCTGTTTCTCGGTGCTATCCGGTAAGCTAGGGTATGCGAGGATGTGAAGGAATCGTGTAATCGGAGATGGGACGGCTTTCATTATACCCTGGACAAAAGTAAGAAAAGACCTTTGAACCATATAATCCCGTAAAATAAATTCGGAGATAAAATATAAATAGTCAGATTTTAGCGTTACTTACTAGCCCCATTTGGAAAATTTTCTTTTCTTATTTAGATGCTTAGCAAAGTTTTTAGCTACGTATTTTGACGTCATTGTCTCTCAGCTCCACCTAGTGGCAAAACTTAATTTTTAATAAACCTCGCTTATTTGAGATGGGTTTGATATCGTATTAATCGAGAGGTTTATCAAACTATTCTAAGTTCCGGTTGAACGTCTAGCCTTCCTTTTCTTGACGTTTGACGTTCAGGAAAAAGGGTGTGCAAAACCTCTCTAGTCTTCCCTGTATTTTATAAATATACAAATTCCATTTTTAAACGTTTTTTGTTGACTTGAGTCGTTTTGACACCCAAATTTTGTCATCTTCTCCGCTGACTTTTCGATAATTAAAAGTAAGGTGATGGTCCGCGCCGGGAGTCGTGGTATATTCCATCGAGTTGAGACGCTCCTTCTCTCCGCTTATACAAAGACGTGTCCCTAGAAGGACCGAGGTTTTAATTTAACTAAATGCTATTACTTTTCGTCCCCTCCCTTCGAACCCTCCCCCCCCCTCCGGTTCTAGAATTTGTTGGCCGCTCGTTTTGAACTCGTTCGTTCGGAAAGAAAACTCTCATCTAGAGCGTCCAAGCACCTCGTAAAAATAATTGTACTCTCTCGTGGAAGGCGAAAGCTGCTCTATAGAACGAGAGCGACCTAATGGTTTTAATTCGAGCCTATAGTGTAATATAGGAGCACTTTTTTCTTCCAGTATTATACCTACGAGTACTTTAATCGGGGATGTAAGGGGCGTGAACTTTCTCTAATAACTTCGAACCAAACTCTTCTCCTCGAATTGTTCTTAAACGAATCCACGTGTCTTATATCTCTCTATAGCTTTTGCAGCATCCCGGGAACACTTTCTTTAACGAGAAAAGGTTAGATTAGGTTGAGTCAGTATAGGAGTTGCCCCGCGCTTCACTAATGTATAAGACCATTCGGATCTCGAATCTTCGTTCGTGTGGAAGCTAAGGTTACCGCGTTATTGCTAAGAAACATTGACCTCTCAATGGTATTGCTTCGTGGTAACAAATTATTCATTCATTATTATTTAGGATTCCTTTTGGCTGCGTGCTTGTCCGTAATCTTATTGGCTCACGTGACTCGTCAAAGCCACCAATAGCGAATGTCTTTATTTTGTTGGCAGATATTTTTGCGAACTTTGTACTCTACGGGTGTTGTTTTTTTTCTATTAGTCCTAGGTTTAAACTAGCCTATCTAATAGGTTAGAGGCTTTTTAGCTTGAAAGATAAGGTAAATACGTAAGCCTATATCTTGACGTCATTATATACCAGCTCTTATTTTTTTTTTTTTTTTTTGTCGCCGTCAATCTCTATTGATTTTAATTCATCGAATGGATAGTAGACTGATAAAACTTTACATTTTTTTGTCATAAAAAATAAATTACTTTCGTTAATTGACTCGGTTTTTCTTTTCTTTTTCTCTTTGCCAGATATGGAAAACAGTATCCTGTTGGGCGGTAGCGGTCGCGGAACGCGGTCTCAGTTCCGTCGCGGCTCGACGGGCGAGGTAGCCTCCTCGGACGCGGCGGGAGGCGAGTGTGGCGGCGTTCGCGGTTCCACGTTCGTTTGTCGCGCCAGAACCTCGTCGCGCGCGGGTTCCAAAACTGACACGGACAGTCCTTTTCCCGAAGCCGCTCTGGACTCGGCCCTCCCCAGTGATAGTGACCACAATTTCGACCACCACAGCTCCGAAGAGGAACTGGAAGTCATCAACCGCGTCGGTCGCGAAAGGAACGCCAGTGGTTCCAGCGGAGGCGAAGGTTCTCGACATCAACGCGTGCCGCCGCTGTCCGACGGCTTAACGGGGTCGTCCGGAGGTCGCGGGGGGACCGTGTCCGCTTCTTTGATCTCTCAGTACCCCGAGAAGCGTAAATGGTCTCAAGCGAATGGACAAAGTTTCGGCGAGAATTCGGGCTCTTCGGACGAAGAACTGAAAGACTTGGTGTGTTTTTCGACGCCGGTCGAGTTCCGAACGTCGCCTCCGGCCAACGTCCACAAGCCGAGCCGTTCTTTGTCGCCTCCCCCCAAAGTGTTTCACTCGGCTTCGGCCAATATCCCTCCCGTCGAACTGTGTTCGGCTTCTCCTAGGAAAAGACACCGGCGTACGCCCACCGTCAACGGCGCCCACGCGGCCGGACCAACTTCCGCCAACATACAAAGACCGTGCTTGGATTTCGAGAAAATGCAACAGGTAGGACACCACGCCTTTTGTATTCGACAATTTCAGTCCCGTCCCCTTTTTCGAATACGCGACCATCGCTCTCCGCCCCTCGCGACAAATAGTAGCCGTTTTGCGAAATAAAAACCTCTTCCCTAGTGCGACTCTCTCGAAATCCGTAATTATAACGCCTCGATAATGATGATGAACAATGGCTATTAATTTTTTCTCAAGATGAAAATTATTTCTAATCGATTATACTTCGGAAGTTACCGAGTTAATCTTCGTTGAATTTAGGAAACACGACCCCTTGACCTTGGCCTCGGGGGGCTAAAGTCGCGGCTATCAATATATAGCCAAGTCCAAACTATAGAAAGCGCTGATTAAAGCCGAAGGATAAACGTACTTTTGTTTCGCAAAATGATCTATTTTCTTCGAGACCATAGATATTGACTATATAAATATGTGTATCCTTGCTTCGCTAATTTTCACTCCCTTTGTGACTAACAGTGCGCCCTTAACCATGCCCGAAAACGTAAGAAGTACAGCTGGTCCTATATCTTGGAGTCCATCTAGTCCCGAAAACAGGCAAAAAACAATAACTAACTTTACTAACGAACGAATTAAAAAAATTGGACTAACAAATGTACGTTATTATTACACTTTATATATGAAAAAAACAAAAAAACAAAATACGAGCTGGAATAAGTTAAAAACAAAAATTAAATAATAAAATGAATTTTCGGCCCCTTTTGCAAAAATAACCGGCGCATTTTTATTCCTGATTAATTACGATTAATTACACTTTCTCCTATTTGTTTCATTCTCCCTTTACGTAAACTCGACCTCCATTTTAAAAGACGGATGGATATTTCTACGTAATTAATATTATTTAATTAGTCCACTGGTTTCCATCGTTAAGAACTTTAGATAATTAGCACCCCGTCTTTCGCTCTATCCCGCCTCATTTCCCTTCTAACATCCACTAACATTTACAACTTCGGTATAATTCGAAATTAAATATCACTAATTAGCGATTTAAAAAATATTCCGTGATAATTAATTTAATATATTCTAAAGTCGCGTTTTTAATACAATCACGTGACGTGAGACCTTGAGTAATTAATTTAAATATTAAGTCTTAATATTCAACGCCGTATATAAATTGCTATAGATAATGAAAGTGTTGTCTTGCGTAATTTAAAAAAAAAAAAACCCTTCTCGGTATTGCGATATTCGTATAATGCAAATTAGAAACTTGTACTTAACTTTATCACTCTAGTACTTTTAAATGTTGTCCCCCCCTCTTATGCCGTTAGAAATGAAGGTTTTTGCTGGCGTAAATGTGTTATCGCGTCGCTTTTATGTCCTGAAATGATATATTAGAACGCGAACAAGATCGTCATGACGACATCTGGTTTCAAGTATCGGCGAATTTTCAAATTTAGTAGTTTCAAAATATCATGGAACTAACTTTAAGCGAAGTTTTACTCTTCTTATAATGTAAATTTCACCTGAAATCGGCAGCACGCTCGAAGCTAAGGTACCTATTATATATATTACAGAGTTTGTTGACTGTTTAGGGGAATAAGGAACATTAGAAAATTTACTATAATTAGGGCATATACTTGAATTTTAATTTTTCAATTTCCTTTCATATTTCGTGACATGAAAATTAATTACATTAATCAACTTAAAAAACGTTTCACTTAGACACGTTCCTGCAAAAACTTTAGTCAACCTAATAAGCCATAAAACCCGGTCGGGTTTAAAAAGATTGGAAATGTGAAAAATTAAAAAAAATGATTCCCAAGGTTATCATTGCGTTACCCGGATAAACAAATGAGGTTCAGCTCTTCAACGGGCGCTGGTGACATATTGATTAACAAACAACGCTGATTTATTACTCAAAGTTATTAAAAAAAAAAAAACAATTTTAAATGTCTAGAAGTTGATGCCTAGTTTTCGCAATATTATTTAGCATAAGTAAATTAAAATATCTAAGTAATCGAATGAATAATTTCTTTGGAGCATGATCTAAAGTGGCACCATTGGTCTCTGGTGTCGAATAAGGACGCCAGAAAGACTAATTTTGTACCAGATATTTTAAGGGGAAAATGAAATTGGAGGGAAATATTGAAATTAGCCCCCACATCGCGTGAGGCGAGAGGAATCTTCGAATTTTTGTTTGTTTAAAGGTGGTGTATACTTCTAGTAGGATATATTGGACGGTAGTGAGTCCATATAGTTTTACTATCGAGTTTAGATGATAAAAGAGTTGAGTACTTAGAGATTTTAATTTACTTATGGCTCTAGGGGAGTGGTGTACGTGGAGAACTACGCATTTCGCAAAAGTTTTTTTTCTCTCTCAAACTAAAGATTGAATTTCCTTTTCACTCAATGACTTTGAAATAATTTCACTTTGCATCTCTTGCATAGCTTATGTACTTTTATAAATCTTTGATTTATTTTCTTAAAGATAAATTTAACCAATTAAGCTCGTAGTGGTGTATTCCAATTCGTTCGAAATTACATTCGACAGAAAACTTTTTCGCCCCTATTTGACCGAAAATCATCTAATAATGTTGAAAGATACCGCCAAAAAGTTTTAAAAAACCTCATTCGGTTGAAAAATATTTCGGTCCAATGGGCCAGAAGCTATGTATCATAGTATGCTCTGATTACTGAGACTGGATTGGACCATTATCTTAGGCATTTGGCCAAAAATTAAATAAACCGTGGCAAGACATAAAGACAATCAAACGTTTGATAACGACATTTATACCATTACGATTAAATAGTCTTAATCAAGTCCTCGAAATAATTACGACAGAACTGTTAAAAAAAATATTTAAGTACTTTAACGATAAACACCCTTATCCGAATCTGTAAACTCAAGATTTATGTCACGTGCTAAGCGTCAACCTCTCTTGTTAATCTTTTAAGTAAGATTATCTCCAAGAAATTTATTCACGTGGGGAAATTATTATCAAGTTTTTAGTTGTTAAATTCAAAAATCAAATTCAAATTAACATAATAGTTGATATTATGAAAGAAGTTGTGGGTGCTACATCGTGTTCGAATGTTGCTAACTACGTCACGAAACACGTAGCGTTAAGGTTATACGGGGCAGTTCTTTCCGTTTTCACAAAACGCTAGGATAAGACATCTCAGAAGCCACACGGGAGAGACCCAGATCTTGAGAGCTGACACGAATAAGCTTAAGAAATGCTCAGCGCTCACGAGCACTATGAGCTTTACAATCTATTACGTATATTACGTAGCTGATGACGTCGACGGCAACATTCCCAAAGTAAGCTACTCCTCTTTTATGATAGCAACTATTAAAATCTCTTCCGAAAATATTATAGACAGAGTTGGAAATAAATTACCACAAAATTTCTTCAACTC
Organism: Odiellus spinosus; assembly: GCA_963920705.1. Classification (NCBI taxonomy): domain Eukaryota; kingdom Metazoa; phylum Arthropoda; class Arachnida; order Opiliones; family Phalangiidae; genus Odiellus; species Odiellus spinosus. The sequence goes on along the minus strand of OY987227.1, from coordinate 7,755,461 downwards.
CACCAGTTTTAAAATTACAGTTTCCCACTAAGTGGATTGAACGCTTAAAAAGTAGACAAAAACGAAAAGATTTTGGAAGCGCGTTTAACATTTAGATAAATCTTAAAATTATATAAAAAAATAATTATATATTCAATTCTGACCAACTTATGGTTTAATCTCCCTCTCTCGTAATAATAATTATCGAATTCTTTCCAATCCATAATATTTAACAATGTAAGAAGCGACCAAACTCTACTCTTACTATCTGCAATTTAGAAACTTACTAAGACTGGCACGTAAAAAAATCTCTTATCTATGATATAACCCTTAAAAAAATAATTTCCCCGTTTTCTAATTTGAAAATTAGCATCGGTATTAAAAATGATTTTGCTTTTGGATCGATATTGGAAAACCGAAAGGGGGTGGGGATACTACCCCCGTTAGTTGATGCCCCTTTCCTGAAATCCTTACGCCTTGAAATGAAAAAGAGCAGAGCCTGGGCCTTGATTGGAAGCTTTATCGTTTTTTGACCGAATTTGGTTAAGCCACCCCCTTTCCCCGAATAAATTTGGAAAAGAAAATTTTCTCCTAATTAATGCGATGGGTTTTCTCACTATTTCTCGTTCGCGCAAACAAATTTAACTAAGGTACCTTAGGGGAAGTATAAAAATCGAGCTAAGTGGGTGATTAGGAAATCCCGCGCGTCCCTCCGTTGTACCCGAAATACACCCTCAACATCGTGGATATCTCAACTTGGAATCAAATTGAATTTTCATTTCGTTCAAAGATAGTCTATCTTTTATTTCGTTATAAATATCAGGGTTGCCTAGGTTTGCCCGCGTTGAAAGCTACAACTGGCACGAATACTATACTATAGGTTTCGCTAATGTCACCACCGCGAGGTTGGTTTTCCTCGTGCTTTCACATCTCGCGCCATCTTTATATACAATATATTTCGTACCATAGTTACTTGGCATTATTACGAAAGGTAGGGTTTACTCTCTATTTCCCGAGTTTCTACTCCAGGGTACGAATTATCAGTATAACGCGTCTCTAGCTCCCTCCTATTTAATCCTGGCGACAAAATTTTGGCCCGATGCCAAAATTGGGTCGGTTGAAGCGAGGTTAGGAGAGAAGAGGGCTTCGTTCTCTCTATCCAGCTTACGAACAACTCTACTCCCTTAACTTGATTGCTCTGTAGGGCGATGAAGCCCGTATTACCCTCTTTCCCCCTCTACACCTTCCTAACCACGCCCCCTTCTCCCTTAATACTTATCTTTCCTTTTAATTTTATATTAAAATTAACCGACGCCTGCTGTTTATCAAAGGAGAATTAAAATATAAATTCGAAACTTTAATTGGGGGTTTCCCATTTTTAACGTTAGCCGATATCAAAACAAACGTTTATTCCTATTGAATTTTGTTTGAAGGGGTACTAAAACACTACCATTAGTACAAAAGTGAGATACGCAGACTTTTTCACGTTTTCCCTGACCATTTCTAAGTAATTTCCCTGACCAATGTTTAATATTTTATATGACGCGAGCTATTTTCGAAATATTAGGATTTTTTTAGCTTAAAATTACTTTTCCCTGACCTTTTTGGGCCCATTTTCAAATTTCCTACCCTTTCCAGATTTTTCAGGTCGTATGGGGGGAAATGTTTGAGATAAACTCCTTGACCAATCGCAGAACGATTTGATGACGTTGCACCCGATACGAGTATAATTTCGTTACCTTTGAAGTATACAATAATATAGATTTAAACTTCTTTATTACCAGGCGTCACTAGATTCTTCTTTTCGCATATGAATTATCGAAATGATCTCTGATTGGTTATTGGATTTTATTTCAAATTACATACAGAAATAAAATTAATATTATTTTTTCTTCAATATCCCTTTAATCCTCTAATTCTTAATTAGACCGGGCAGATGGTAACTGGCACTAATAATTAGACATTTATACTTTAAAAATTAATTGTACAGTACCAATATAGATCTTTTTTCCAGACGTACTAATTAATTTTGATAACTGTATCTAAGAGTAATTTATAATAATGACGAAATTAGGTAATTATTCTCTACAATTTTAGTCTTTAGGGACTTTTATAAAATTAAGTATCTTGGACTTAGGACCTCAGAATTGGGTTTTAAACGAATATAAAGAAAACATTGATTTTGGTTCTGTTCCAAGAAACAATTAACTTATTCTTTGCCTAATTTCCAGCGATATTAAATTTCTGAAAAATTTTAAAGCGATTACTCGGGATTTTAAATACGAATCATTTTGTGAATACGGGCAATTACCGTAAGACGGTAAATTACCGCGTAATTTAACCAATTCCTAAAATTACTGTAATTTTAGAACCATAGATATATAATTTTTTCCCTCATCCTGAAAGGTATCTTTTCCTTGAACACGAATGCTGGGTAGTTGAAACACTTCTACAGGCGTTAATATTAAAACACATGTTTCATGACAATTGAAGTGTCTGTACCTCTGAACCCAAGTTTTTATCTCAATGTCTATGAAATTTAACCCTATTTAGCTTGCTGTATATCATTTGCGCTTATCATTTTGACCATAAATCATTAATAATTCATACCCAGCGTTTGTTTAAATAAATTTAGGGTGTAAATATTTAAAGATAAAACCTTATCCAAAATTTCTAAAAATTTATCGCTTGATGACTACAGGCGTTAATATTAAAACACATGTTTCATGACAATTGAAGTGTCTGTACCCCTGAACCCAAGTTTTTATCTCAATGTCTATGAAATTTAACCCTATTTAGCTTGCTGTATATTATTTGCGCTTATCATTTTGACCATAAATCATTAATAATTCATACCCAGGGTTAGTTTAAATAAATTTAGGGTGTAAATATTTAAAGATAAAACCTTATCCAAAATTTCTAAAAATTTATCGCTTGATGACCGCGTTAGTTAAGCCTTAGCACGGTTGATGGAACCAAAACAAGGCCCCCCTCCATACACAAAAAAAAAAAACTAAGCAAAAAGGTATTATTTTATTTTGCATGCTTTTAGAAAAGGCTTTAGTAGAATTCTTTTTTACCAGATCGATAATAAAATCGGGTGTTTGTTCATGAATGTAAGATTACTGGGAAATTTATGGCCATCTAGCGTTAGTATCCAAATACAGGACATACTAATAACTCCTTAACTCTATTCGGACTCGTCATATGGATGAAATATTGTTTATATACACGAACTAAGACTTAATGAATGTTAGTCAGTTTTAGCTAAATAAACTTAAACTTTTTTAACCGTAGAAACCAATAGTTTTAACTTCTATCTCTATTAACTTTTACTCCTCGAACAAATGGATATTTCTGGAGAAATAGAGAATAATCGCTAGGCGATTTCGAAGCTGGGAGAAATCCCATTTTGCTAGTTTGTTTCACTTTTATTTGACAGCGCGAAAAGAGCGAGGTTACCTTATCATCTCTAAAGTATTATTTACTTTAGATTATAAGGAAGCATAGCTTCGTACGTGGTTTACAACCAAGGTGAAAATTTCTATTCGTAACCCTTTCTCATCAGGGGGAGCTGTTCTTTCCCCTTAGGGTTTTAAGATTTTTCACGGGGATGAGGGTGGGAGGGCTGGAGAAACTTTGTATAAAGAATGAAAAAACAAACATAGGTGGCGTCAGCATCGACTATATCTCGACTTTTCTTCCGCCCCTTCTCCTACGCACTAATGGAGTTGGAAGAAAATCTTGATGAATGCCTCGCATACTAAATATACCACCACGCTTACGTAACCTTACCCCCGGTTTAGTATCTTTAATGTCAAGCGAAACGAGGGTTTTCGCGGTATTATCCGCGGATAAACCCAGTTTAATTTGGCAGTAGGTGCGAAAGCCTACTAAGCCTTTTTCGGGTATAGTTTCGAATTTTCCCTTCGAACCAAATACCATTACCCGAGGCTTAGTGTCAGTATGTTTCCCGGTGACAACTACCTTCGAATTTTATTGGCAAAAACTACGTTTAGAACCAGTTTGTCTCGTCAGTAAAGGAGAAACCGTTCCCCGTCTCTTTAATGTATTACAAATTGGATTTTTCCTACGGGATGGTCCTGGATCTTTCCCCCTCTCTCTATCTTTTCGTCTATACGCTGTACTTGTAAGTAGGAGAAGCATCCCTTCGCCTCTAGTTAGGATAATCTATTTCCACGTGTCAGCGTCTTTAAGCCGTTCGCGGTGTACGGGTCCTTCTATAACTATAGAATCGTATTAAGATTTTGGAAACCATGGGCTTCTACGAACGTAAGACTATATGATAGATTTGATTTTTCTCAGCGAAGGGGATAATAATTTAGAGGAAGGTGCAGAGACGTAATTAGAAGGTATTTTAAAATTACTTCGTATGGTAAGGTGTTATATATCAGGGCTTTTAAAAAACTTGGAAGTATGGGCCAAAAGTGATCTACATTAGGTATAAAGTCAAGGAACTTGAATATTAGGTCAAAAACTCAGCGAAAAATTATATAATTATGTCAGGAAATCTGTTATATCTGTAAATATGTCGAAAGTAAACTCGATATTTGGTCAGCGAAAATTCTCAAATATGATCAGGAAAAACCTGAAAAAGTCAGTAGATTTTAAATTTAAAATATTGTAGTTGCTCAGCCATCAATTTTTATGAATTAAGCCTAATATTTTATTTACACTCAAAATGGTGACGTTTTTGACCTTTTAGCTTAATACTAAGTTTTATTTTATATTCTCGTATACCGCGCGCGATGTCAGTTGTTATTTACGATCGGTTCGTCATGAAATAGATGAAATTGGCCTACCGTATCCTTAGGCGGGACACCGTTATATATATAATGGAGTGTTGAGAAGCCTTTTCAAGAAGCGGATCCATAAATAGGTCCGCCGTTAGCTACGTATATATCCCCCTCTCTTAGGCGATACCATATATTTTAGAGCCTTAGTCGTCAGTTCCATCGGTTATTATAGGTCTTTCCTTATCCTATATAGATACGTTGTAGGTTAGGGCGAGCTGTACCCACGGTTCTCGCATCTCGTCTCATCTTCTCTGTCGACGCTGCTAAAAGTCTTCGGGGTTGCGAAAGCGCGTCCTATTCGTCCGGATTAAAGTGCCAGAATGCTCCCATCTCTCCCCGCTTCCCTTCGTCTATCTTTCGCCGACCCCACCTTCCCCTAGGGGTCGCCCTTTTGCTCAATAGCGAGATTGCCTAAACTTCCAAAACCCCCAGTTCGCGAGATCCCTCTTGAACCATTCATTTCCAAGTTTATATAGGCCTAGTATACGCTTTATAAGGAAAAGGTTTTCCAAAAGAGCTCTTACTATATTTACTCTCACTCGTAGAATGATTCGCTTTTAATACTGGAATAAGAAAAAAATCTTCAATACGTATTAACGGTTTTTTCGTTTCTTTTCAACGTTAAAATTGAATACGCGCGAAATAGGAGGGAATTACTATAGCGAGCTTTAGAAGTCCAAAAATAAACTTTTCCAAGCCATACACGCGACTCTCTCTTTACTCTACAAGTTTCCACAATTTTTCACTGATCCGAGACTTCTAGGCGGAGAGTTCATCGTGTTGAAAGATGGTTTTATAATATATATCCGCTGATATAATTGAAAAGTAATTCTAGATTAAAGCTTCCTTCTCTTGGATTGATTAGAACAAATTTTAAAGGTACATTACGAGGTATTTAATAATTATTAAAAATGAAGTTATAATTTCACGAATGAACTGTAGGCTCTACAACAGCAAGTCGACCATAGCGATGACGTAGTATTGCGGGGAAATTTTTATTTTAAAAAGGTCGAAAATGGAAATATTATAAAATATGTAATTTTACAGTCGCTGTAATTTTTTTCTATGACAAATGTATATGTATTTTGAATCGTTTTTTAACGATCTTTGGAGTTAGTGAAAAATCAGTGAGAACCTCGCTTTAAGTTCTTAAAAAGCATGGATTGTCAATCTAAGTGGAAATTTCAACGCGTACTATGCTATACTAAGATTAGAAATAATAGTAGGGCTCCACGAGTATATGAAGTCTGAACGAAATTAAACATGATATTGAACTCGAATTTTGTTCTCAGTGTGAGTATAAGGAATAAATTACGCTTTACCCCTTGAAAAAATTATACCCTATCTAGTCTGCAACTATTCTTTATCCTTCATTTATATCTAGAGTCCTAGGATTCAAAAACTATTTTTATGGCTTACGTATTAATGCGCCTGTAAGATACCTAACAGTGCAAACTAAAATCGATCGTAATTACGTCAGGACCCTTTCCGTTCGAGAGGAAAGGAGAGGATATTTCTCTTTTGAAATTTTGCCGCAGTCGACCCGCTATTGAAAATACATATATGGAGGTTTTGAAAGATTATTTTCTGTTCATAGAAACTCGTTACGTTTGAAACGTAATATTTTTTTTATTCAATTCGATGGTTTCTGGTAGGTTTCCCCCACTCTTTGACCGTCCGTTAGTTTGGGCTAATAATGTTCTTTAGGGAATACTAAGAAAATAATCTATAGTTGACTTTATAGCGAGTAAATAGAAACTTAACGTCGGCATTGAAATGAATTTTTCAAAACCAATACTAACGTATAATGATTCAGTCTTATGTTTGAACGAAGCCTTACTTTTTGATTGGAACGCTATCGCCATATATATATGCGATTTTGGAAACGAGTCACTTTTAAGATACAAGAAAAATGTAAGGGCTGATTTTCAACCAAGCATTTGGCTGAATGTTTCTGATTTTTGGATGAGAAACCGACCTACTCGAAATCGAGCATGACAATTATTTTTAAAATATTATTGCATTCATAAAAATAAAAAAATAATAGTATTACGTTTATAAAATAAAATATATAATATTACATTCATAAAATAAAATAAAAATGTAATATTACATTCGTAAAATAAAATAAAAAATGTAATATTACATTCGTAAAATAAAATAAAAAATGTAATATTACATTCGTAAAATAAAATAAAAAATGTAAATAATATAATATAATATAAAATAATATAATATTACATTCGTAAAATAAAATAATATTGCGTTAAAAAAAAACCAAAAAAACAAATCGCCAATCTCTATGGAGGAGTTAAGATATTACGACTGAAAAAAACCTGACATGTCTTCTTCAGTACATTCGAATTCTATCTTCCCACGTTCTCTGTTTATTTTAAAGTAGCTCTTGGTTTAGTCTAGAAAGTTCGTGAGCAAACTAATCGTGTAATATTTTAGAACGACCTCGAAGTTTTTGATTGGCACGAATTTATATTTCTAGTATAGCGTATAGGTCTACTTGATACGTTTTAGAAGAAAAACTAAACTCTTACGAAGGCTTACCCTCCAAAAATTTATTTTGATTGAAGTAATATATTATTTTTATTTTTGTAATCCTGTCAAAAAAAAAAAAAAAAAAAAAAAAAAAAAAAAACAAAAAAAAAACATATTTTTGTCGTAATAACGAATCAAGAGTGACGAAAAATGCGTTTGTTTTTAAAGGGATAATGAAGTAATCGCTCTTTAAAATATATAGATAAGCCTAATTATAATTTCTAAACAAGATAAGTACTATAATATTTGACAGTGAAAATGAAATAATATGGCAATTTTTGTAACTGTAAGTGGCCCTTTCATCAATTTCTGACATAAAGCAAATGAAATTAGGGTATCATTATTGCTAAGATCGTTGAAAAACCATTTTAAATAAATACGCATATGTCAAAGGAAAAAATACAATAACATTAAAAAAAAATTTAAAAAATATTTTTTAAGCTTTTTAGTCATCAGAAATATTTTACGTCATCGCTATGGCCGCTTGTATATTATAGAGCAAGTCAACAGTTCATTTTATCACGTGATAAGGTTATTTACCTTTAACCCTTCTACATCAGTTAAAGCTATTTTTTTTTTTTTTTTTTTTTTTTGGTTGTTTTAGTTTGAATATTTCTTAAGAATGAGTCAACCCAGAGATGTGGAATTTTTGAATACGAATTTTAACCTTTGACTAAAAACAATGGTGACAGGATATCATGATGAAGCTTTTTAATCTTTGTTAACAAGGTTTGAAACGTTTGCATTATCCCTTTAGACATCATTGAAAGAAAAAAATAAAAGAACCCAAAAAATGACCCACTTCTTAAAAGCGGATTATTTCGCAAAAATAATAAAAACTTGGAATCGTACGTTACATTTTTCTTCGCAACAACAATAAAACAATGGGGGGTTTTGACTTTGAAAGAAATACTACTAACCGCGTAACTCTTTCCCCATAACCCACTGCGCTCTCCCCAACCCCCACCCTAGGGGAATCTAGGATTAAGCGACTCCATACATAGACGCGGTATATTAAGACCCATCAGTTTCTAGTCCTTAAAAAAATACACAGAAAAAATTGGAACAAGACTTTCGACATTAAGAAAATCTTAAAGGGACGCTCAAATGAATTTAATATAAAATTTTAGCCAATCATATTTAAGGTAATTAGCTAATTTTAAAATCAATAACGATCTTACTAATTTGCGTCATGTTAAATAGAACGAGTTCGTGTGCGTGTACGTGAAGCTACCGTCTTCAGTACTGCATTGTCGCGTGATGATATTAGTTTTGCGTAATTTACAATCGAAAGAGTTCGTTAGGGACAAATTTTGTACACCTACGTTAGGCTTAGTGAACGGCGGATAAAGTTTTTCAGAGTTAGGCTTAGCGAGGTTTAAAGGAAAATTTGTACACCACTTTCAGAGTCAGGCTTAGCAAGTTTTAGAGAAAAATTTGTACACCTCTTTCATGCAGAGTTAGTCTTAGCGAGGTTTAGAGAAAAATTTGTACACCTCTTTCAGTGTTAGGCTTAGCGAACTTTAGAGACACATGTTTGTAAATCTACGTCAGTGTTAGGCTTAGTGGAGTTCAAAATGCGCGATATATTTTTGAATAACTGAAAAATATAAGCGTATCAGAGTTAGGCTTAGTGAACTTAGAGAAAACATTGTACACCTTTTTCAGAATTAGGCCTAGCGAGGTTTAGAGAAAAATTTGTACACCTTTTTCAGAGTTTGGCTTAGCGAGGTTTAGAGACACAAATTTCTAAATCTACGTCAGTGTGATAGGCTTAGTGGAGTTCAAAATGGGCGATAAATTTTTGAATAATTGAAAAATCTAAGCGTATCAGAGTTAGGCTTAGTGAAGTTTTAAATCAAGATATCAGAGACTTCAATTTCTGTATAATTTTTATAGATGATATAAAATTGGTTTTAATTTTCTTTTTCACTAGCTCTTTAACTATAACGGTTAAAAAAAATTGAGCCTAGCCACGCTACTATTTTTTATAATAAACCCCCATGCGAGGTGGAAAGGAAGGTTATACGGGGGTGATGGGCCAAATGGTGGCGCAAGCTCCATTTCTGAAGCATTATGGAAGCTCTGTAGTGTCATTTTGAGAAACGCGCGCTAAGGGACTCGTTTGTGAAAAAAAAAAATTGCGAGACGGCGAAAAAGTTTGTTGGGAAGAAAAGCGTAGAAATCGGGGGTGCCAAACATCCAGCGCTCAACGTGTTCGACTTTACCCAGTTAATAATAAAATGTTAGGACGAAAATGATATATAGACTCCTTACGTTTAGTATTACCAATATCTACGCGTACAACTTTGCAAAGCTTTACTCGTAATAAGTTGAACAAAACGTCTAGAAGAAAAAGTTGTTAAACTTCGTTCGGTTTAATATTGAACTAATCATACGAGACTCGAGAATGAGAGAACTGCGGGTAAGTTTTGTATAAATAAATCTATCCTCCATTAGTTTCGTACTCGTTGTTTCAAATAAGTCAAACGAAGATGGTATTTGAGAAGAAAAAAAAAAGTTGTTAAGGGGTGCTGAAGTTAGATAAGAAATGGGTGTGTAAGATATATATAATTCTAGTTACGACGTTACTTTTCAGCGCTTACAAAGCTGGAATACAATTTAAACTCGTAGTAAAATTCCCCCATAGAGATTCAATGGGATTCGCCTTTATACACGCTGAAAAATAGAATTGAGTTTGACTTAAATTCGTTCGAGTTCTTTCTATTAACGAGTTTGAAGGAGTAATTTTGTAATGTTTTTCTACGGGTTTTTTCTCTCTCCTATATCATTTCTTTATTGACTGAGGTAAAGCGTATAAGTTTAGTCTTGTCGTAATTTACTCTCTGACATAATTCACCTTGAAGCTCGTTGCCTATATCCCGTAGCGTTTGCCAAGAAAAATTGTCAAACGTTTTATAAAAAATAGCGGAATTTCAAACCCAGTCCTTCTCCCCTCCCCCTCCCGATTTATAGCCAAGTTTCTGTTGGGTTTATTATATATATCTACACACTACTTAATGTGTTTCTTACTTACAATACGACAAAAGCTTGAGAATTGAGCCAAAAAACTAGCTCTTTTTAAACTAATTCATCATTGTTTAAAAAAAAAGTGTTTTCTGCCCTTGACATTGTTTTTTTTTATATATATTCGATTTCGCGGTTTTTCACTTCGAGTTGGAAACAAGTGCATTATTAATATATCCCTTATCTCTTAGATTTTGTTTTAAATTAAATCTAAATGAAGCCTAGAATTACGCGTGTTGTCAACTTAAGGTAGATCACGGACTATACTTACGAAATTACTCTTCTTTCTGGGTTAATTTCTCAGCCAAAATATTTTTTTCCGGATTCAAGACAAATTTTTGGTTTATGACGCGGAAAATTGTTAAGATATCTTTTATACCGTGGAAAAATGTTAAGACAGCTTAGCGGATTTTTTTCTTTTTCCGTTTTTGTGTTTCGCAGCGAAAATGGTGTAGTGAAAATTACCCTTTGTCTAAAGCAGGGCTTTCACTTATTGGAAAGATGTAAATTCCCTAAAAAAGTTTTTTCTTCTGTTTTTTAAGCTATATTAACGTAACTCAATGAAGTAATAAGTATAGTTATGTATCCTTCCGCCATACCTTTATACGCGCTGAAAACGTAATCATAATTAATTTTAAGGAAGAAGAAGAAGAAGAGGTCTTTTAAGTTAATTAGTACAATCCAATTATGATTCAATTTTAATTTAAATATCGAATCACCGAAACGTTTAATATGAAAATAAATTTAAATATAATTGGAAACCTGGCTTTTCTAATTTAAATTTTGAATATAAGGTTTTAATTTAAAGCTAATTAGGAATATTTGTTTTATTTTCCATTCTCGAAAGTCAAAAATGTATAGGGTATATTTGAATTCCTAATGTTGTCGTTTAAAAATTCAAATTATTCTGAAAGCATTTATAGCCGTGGTGTTTTCCGTTAAGGATAAATATTATAAAATGACGTTTAAATCTTTATCTTTTTAAACGTAAGCGTTAGTTTCTGTTTATCTTTGTTTAATATCGTCGTAGAATAAATGGGAAGTTTATCTACTTCGCCAAAACTCTCATTATCTATATAAACCAACGTTAAGGCCCGTTTTCACTGGCAAAGCAGTTTTGCGACAGAATTCAAATATTTCATTTGTAGGATCTTAATTAGATGTTTCTTTACGTGAATTGTAAAACCATCAACGTTCAAATTGATCACAATATTTGAAGTGAAGAGTGTTATAGCGAATTTTATTGGATTACTCACTAAAGAGTGCTCTTAATCTCGCTGAAAACGTAATAGACCTCTTGCCAAAGGGGATAGGCAACCCAGTGAATCAGACCAGATGATGAGCTCATGCGCAGTGATGGCAATGTTTCATTCCTCTTTGCTTGTCTGATTCTATGGGCTGCCAACCCCTTTGGAGCATCGACCGGTGGAACGTAAAATTTAAAATGATTCCTTCCACCAATCAAATCATTGAAAGAGTGTTCTAATTCAATTGGACTGGACTCTCTCCTGCAAGGGAAAAAAAAGCAAAAAAAAAAAAACTTGCATTGCAAGCGTATGAATACAGAAAATTGATCTTCACTGTTCTGATTCGTCCAATGGAATATAAAACTTGCTCTCAGAATAGAAACCAGTGGATTTATCTATAATAATTAAGCCTTATTAGACCTAATTTCGACTGTTTAAAATGAAGCTCTTGACTTCATTCTCGTGATACCCTGGAGTTCCTGAACACCAAATATAGACGTAGAAAAGTAGGTAACTTTGCGGATTTGTGGCTTTCGGTACACAGAATAAACCTATCCGTAAAACATGCCGCCAGTGAAAACGGGCCTTAAGTTAAGGAAAAGAGAAAAAATTGCAATTTTGTACAACGACTCAAATTTGACAATCATATTTCAGACCCCCCCTTTCTCAACTTTCGTACAAGGATATAATTAAGCGTGTCAGACTGTTTTATCTTTATCTATATTATCTTCGACTGTCTTGAATTCGCGGCTTTGTCAATTGTCTTTTTCGTTTTTGTTTAATTTCCGGAACAAATTTCATAACGTTGTATAATTTAACACTCCCCTATTTTCTTTCAAGCCGCGTCTTCGTGACTAATTAAAATTAGAAATTACGGAATGTTATTTAAAACAGTTGATTAACGTCAGTGGTAGATTGTCCCGGCCTTTACTGTACTTCACATCGTAGGCCTAAGTTGCGTAAATTATTGAAATTACGTAAATTTGATCAACTTTTAAGTAACTAGAACAAACATGGAAACCTAACTTTAAAATATACCATCCCAATCTATGATCGAGCTCAGTGGGATTGAAAATTTTAATTTGTTTTAAATTTTAAAGTGAAGCTGTTACCGATTTTTAAATTTCAATGTAATGTAGTATATAACTAGAAACAATGGATAGAGTAATTACGAAACCTGGCTTTCATTAGCGTAATATAACAGAAAACGGTAGCAAAAGTAGTAACAAACGAAGCAGGAACGCACGATGTTTTGTTAGTTACTAATTTTTTTCCACTGTTTACCGATAGAGGACGCTTTTAAGATAGGTACCGATTTTTAATAATCCTTTAGATTTAGCCTTGATTTACAATGGATTTCATCCCCTTTATACGCTTGTACCAAGAATCCATTCAGGTTCCATAAGAATATGGGAGCATAGCTTTAACCTCTGGTACCATCCTCCCAAACTTTGTAACAAAAGTTCGTCTGCAATTTTCTCAACATTTTACGCTTAGATCTTTTTTCGATCGGCTCCATTTTTATTACCCAAAATATTATGTCAAGGTCGCTAGTGGCGCGGGTTAATAATATAATGTCAGGAGCGATTTACTTGAAAAATCGATTCGAAGCGGACGAACTTTTGCTACAAAGTTTGGGAGGATGGTTATTGAATCGCGGCCCTCCCATATTCTTATGGAACCTGAATGGATTCTTGCTTGTACTTAGTAATTTGGTGTAATTTTCAACCTTTAGTAACTAATACCCAAGTTGATATAAGCCGCGTTCATACTAGGCCTTGGAATCGATTTAAACCGTTTCAAAACGTTTCGCTAGAGCCGTGTGAACGGGAAACAGTCTTCTCTCGAATCGATTTGATTCGATTTCCCGAAACTGTTCGGGAACCATTTTCGTCCCGATTCGGTTTCAACAACCGATAAATGAAGCTAAATTAAATCGATTTATAAAGATAACGCGTGAACACGTGACGCTTAAATCGATTCCTGGCGATTAGAAAATCGGTTTGATTTTAACGTTTCAAATCGATTAAGGAATGCTTGTGTGCCCGTAGCTATATTATTTTTTTAACTCGTAATGAAAAGAATATTCTAAGAAATGGGGGTTTTCCCCCTATATACGGGATTATTTTCCCTCTATATCGAAGTTACGTTTCAATTATAAAACTTAACTGGTGTAAGACTATGAATTATTATTTAGAACTAATATCTATTTGAAAATTTGTTTTAAATGACCTAGTCTAATTACAAAGTAAGAAGAGTTAGACATTTTGTAAATAAGATTTCCTGGTCCCTTTGAAGCCGTGTTTACACTGTAGAGACTTTGAAACCATTTTGGAAAGATCAAATTGTTAAATTTTAAGGTCACTGTAAAGAAAATTTGACGCAATATAGAATTATTAGCTCGAAAAGTTGATTTGAATATTAAAAACGATTTCAAAGTCTACTATTTGAACGTGGCTTAAATCGACTGTCGTCATTGGTTGATATATATCAAACCCTACTTGTATAAAATATATGGGGCATAGCGTCCCAGAATACAATCAAAATACCATTAAAAGCGTACGTGATGAAACCTCTCGACATTCGAACGTTATTAACACTTGTTTCCCCTCTCCCTATCTCGTATAGCGTTGGAAATAATTGCTCCTAGTATCAGAAATATAAATGGAACAATAGACTATCTCTCCCTCTAGTGTTATTCTATATCTTTCTTTTCATTTTCTCGTCAGTTTGAGGTTTCAACGTCTATTAAGCTAAAGTAGGTATCTATCTTTGTTTGAGGTGACTGCGACTAAGCTGTAGTCTGTGGAAAATAAACCAATCATGGCGTTTTTCTTTCACAGGGATACTAGAAAGATAATTAACTTTTTTCCGTCAGATGGCATTAATAATCAGCGTTTCATATATCAAATTTAATACTACATACAGACAATAATCCCATAAACAGGCCTTTTTTGTTTGTTTTAAGGCATTTGAAGGCAGAATACAACTCGAAAAAGTATTTTTTATCGTTAAATTAATATTAAATATGTATTTTTGCTGTTGCTAAAATTTTCTTACGGCATTTTGAATAATTTTTCAACGATCTTTCTGAAAATTTCCTTTTTCAGTTGGTGAAAAATCCGTAACAGCCTCGCTTTATAAGTATACCTTTAAATTTAAAGATTAGATAACGACTTCGTGAGAAACTAAGATTTTTTTTGGCAATAGTTATCAACCGTGAAAAACTTTTAAGCGTAAAACTTTCCCAGTGCATTTAGTAAACGTGAGTTGGCGAGCGATGTTGCAATCTGATAGGATTATCGCCCAGGCAAATTAAAACACAATGTTAAAAACGTAAACCTTAAATTGTGAATAAAAAGAACACACCTTTGGCAAACTAGCGTACGTTTGAAAGAGGGTTTTTCTTTTTTTAATAAAAAATCACGATTCTAGAAGAGTAGACCTTTTATGTGGCGTAATTTTAGCTCACACCCACTCCTAAAATACGCGCGAGAATCCTTGCCCTTTAGAAAATTTAAAAAAAATCACGTTTCCAGAAAAAAAATACAAAAAAATCTAAGGTTGAATTGGTTAGTAGTCGAAGGAAAGAAAAAAAAATTTAAAAGAATTACCATTTTTGGAGGGTAACTTCTCTGAATATATGTGTAGTTTTTTTTATAATATTAGGGTATATACGGGCGGTTAGCTTGCTTGGAACCACCCTCTTCTAGCTTCCCGCCAAAAAAAATGAAATCTTACTTGGTGTAGGGTGGAACGAAATACTTAAATTAGATTTTATTTTTTATTTTACTTACTAGGTAGTCTGATCTAACTGCTAGTTCTAAGCGTGTTTGAATCGAGAATATTTCAAATGAACCAATTCAGCCACTTATAATTTAGAAATTATCCAAATAGGTTTATAGATTCAAATGGTGGAATTATTTTTATTCGAAAGTACTTTTGTTCAAGTGAGGCTGTCACGCATTTTTAATGAACTCCGATTCGAATAGCATTTTCACATTTTTCGGAAAGATCGTTAAAAAATGTTTGAAAAATAAATGACATTACCTCAAAAGTAAAAATACAAATTTTATAATCGCCATTTTAAAATTTTTAAAAATAAAAAATCACCGCGATATCTAGGTTGTCAATTTTCCACTATAGAGGCGCGATTAACCGAAGATTTTGCGGACGCATCTCTACCGTTACCGTGGCAACCCGACGTAGTGACGTCTCCTACGTCGGGTTGCCACGGTAACGGGAGAGAGACGTCCACAAAATCACTGTATAATCCCGCCACCTATGGGGAAAAATGATAATTCTATACAATTTAAAGTCCCCTCCTGCTTCAGGATAAAATATAGGAGGCGTTGATTCAATAGTTGATATTATAAAAGAATTTGTGGGTGCGACATCTTGTTCTAATTGTGCTAACTACGTCAAGAAATCACGTGGCGTTAAGGTTATACGGGGCAGTTATTATCGTTTTCTTAAAACGCTAAGGGTCAGAGGGCTCAGAAGTAATTCGGGAGAGATCCGACCTTGAGAGCTGACACGGATATAGAAGAAATAAGCTTAAGAAATGCTCGGTGCTCATGAGCGCTATGAGCTTTACAAGCTATTACCTAGCTGATGACGTCGACGGCAACATTCCCTATGTAAACTCCTCCTCTTTTATGATATAGTTATAATGCTTGCTTGAATAGTTTTAAACAATGAGGTTTCCGAACTTAAATTCCATTTGATACAGTTGAACAAAAATCCTTGACAGCCTCAATATAATAATAATTCATTCGGGATATTTTGGGCGTAATCTCGTGTCAATGTTTAAGTTTATTCTCTTCGAAACTTGAGGATGTCAAAATAGCGTTATATTCTTAGCGTATATTTATAAGTATTTCTAATCTGGCTAACTTATTACGGTGAAACCCGCCACTATTTTCTTTCCTACTTCCAAAAAGGTTAAGTCGTTAATTATTCAGAGAATGAAGGCTTGGAAAATATTCTCTTTCGCAAATTAGCTGACGGCTTAAAGATTGATTGAGGAGTTATTTTTAACGGCCTTTTCCGGAGCCTATAGAACAACCTATAAAAAAAACAGCAAAGGTCTTATAGAACCAGAGTAACCTACAAAATAAAACAAAAAAAAAAAAAAAATCCAATACGAGTTCAGGACTTCCGAGGGCAGCTGGTGGCGCCACTTTCCACTCAAACCAGTTTGTGACACGCGCCAAATATCTAAAATTCACTTCCCAAACTTTACAGGAACTTTTAACCGCGGATCGCCCATTTTATTCGAATATATTTTAAAGGGAAACTATATGCGCTAAAAATGAAACAGCTTTTGAATTTATTTTTGGAATCAATAGATGCCAAAAAAATCTATATTACAATTATTAGATTACGTTTTTGGTGTTTAATTTCTAAAATATGGTTTAGTTTGAATGAATGTGAAGTATAAATTCGGACCAATAAAATTATTTAAGCCTATCGCGATAGTTTGTTAAAACGTCTCAAGATGAAGAAAGCGACGCCTTCAGAATAAATTGTTTTACGTTGAAGGCAGAAGCCCGTTAGGGTCATCTGATTGGTTCAATTTTATACTTAACCAAACTTAATTTAAACACTTAAAACGTGTCCAATAATTGTTTGAAAATTTTCGAATACTTGGCACGGTAATTCCAAAAATAAATTCAGCTGTTCATTTTTTAGCTCGTAGTTTTCCTTTAAAGTGGAAATGAAACTGTTACCGTAACAAATTTATTTCATTGTTGAATATAGTTTTAAAATGAAGAGTTCAATATCATTGAAGAAAGATGGACAATTGATTCCAAAAGTCTTAGATTTCGAGTTTAAAATATAACCGGTGAAATTCTCTTTTGATACCGTAAAATATTAATAGCTTTCGCGCTGTCTTTTTCGTAAAAGTACTTAATCTAGATAGTCCTACCATTCGTACGAAAATTATCGTTAATTGCGGTTCAGTAATAAACTATGGCGTTTTAATAATATGATAAAACTAAAAATAAAATCATAAGGCATTCCCAGTTTAAGCATTTTTTGGCGCCACCTATATTTAAAAATTTATCGTTTAGAATTTCGATCTAAAATTGCAATTAATAATATTCGGTAACGTTCTTTTATTTGTAGGAAATGTGTACTAAACGCGAGAACATTAAATAATCTCTTAATAATCAATTAGTCATCGCTTCTTCGGACGAAAAATTTCTTATATCAGCTCGATAAAGTTGGATAAGACGTTCTTATAAGATAAAAACTAACGTGGTTGTATGTCTGAAATGAAAAACAATTTATGGTTATTATAAGATAAAATATTATCATCATATTAAGCGCTCGAATGCTCGCTTATCGAGACCGAATGAAACGATGTTAGTAGAAGTATAGAAAAAGGCGTGTGAAGTAGAAACATTTAGCCCAAGTTTCCATACTATTTAATTTTCTTAGCGATTACAAGAAACTGTAATACATAATGGAGAATATTCGAGGTTATAATTGAACTTTCTATTAGTAGATTTATTTTTATTTTCGATATAATCACGTTGCCTGTTATCTTTAGCCTAAAAGACGTGTCTAAAGAGCTTAACTATAAATATTTACCCTATATGATAATAAACAAGCTAGTTTCGCAATTCGCTTATTTTTCTGTCTTTTAATAAAGAGAGTATGAAAATATGCCGATAAATAGGATACTTTTCTGTTCCTTAAAATGAGGCTGTCACAAGTTTTTCACGAACTCCAAATGGAAATTGAGTAGCATTTTCGGAAAGATCGTTAAAAAATGATTCGAATTATATATACATATGTCACAGAACAAAATTACCAGGATAGAAAAATATATTTTTTATAATTATTATTTTAATTTTAGTTCTGTAGATATTTTTAAAATTATATATCAAATAATAATGATTCAAACTTAAGTAGCATAAATTGTATTTTTCAATTAGAAGAATAAGCGTGGCCCTTAATATTACGATAAAAGAATTGGTCGTATTAATTCAGTAACACGAACCCGCCTTCATACTAGTAATATATCATTATATCTAAACGCGCGGCTGCAGTGGGAGGAAGTGGTGGTGGGGTTAAAGTTCGAAGGACAAAAAACTATCGTAGCCAATATGTCATCGGTGAATAAATAACTCGTAAATTCATTGGAACTTGGGTCTCGTTTCGATCTCTGGCTATAGCTACGCTCCTGTCCAAATTGAAGAATGTCGAAAGACCTAGCTTATTTTCTTTTATATTTTTATTTTTTTATTTTTTTTTGTTAGTTTTCGTAACGCGACGGAAAGTATAGCGCATGCCGCGGACTAAATAGGCCCATATGGTGCCACCAGAATGAGACGGCCGGAATTTTCAGTTTGACCCAATAACTTTACACGCGTGCTTAGAGAAAAGGATTTTTTTAAACCCTCTCGTGAGAATAAAGTTTTACGGGTCTGTTGACTTGATACCGTGTTGACTGGAAATAATTTTGTTCGAGACGCTAAAGATTTAATTAATCGACTTTGCAATGATCGACAAGTAGTTTTGAAAAATGAATTGGCTGTGCAATGATCGACAAGTAGTTTTGCCCCAATTAATCGACTTTGCAATGATCGACAAGTAGTTTTGCCCCAATTAATCGACTTTGCAATTATCGACTGGTAGTTTTGCCCAATTAATCGACTTTGCAATGATCGACTAGTAGTTTTGCCCAATTAATCGACTTTGCAATGATCGACAAATAGTTTTGCCCAATTAATCGACTTTGCAATGATCGACAAGTAGTTTTGCCCTATTAATCGACTTTGCAATGATCGACAAGTAGTTTTGCCCCATTTAATCGACTTTGCAATGATCGACAATGGCTTAGGTTAGTTTTTAGCTCAATTCATTTCCGTCCTGTAACGGCAAATGCTGGCGTAGGAACTAACAAAACAACTTGCCTGGATCCTTTGGACTGTTTGCCCTTTAGAGGACGCTTTTGTTTTGAGCGCCAGGTTTTGTTACGCATCTTTATCTATTAATATACGATGTACATTGTTAGTCCTAGGGATAGCCAAATGTGTAGGGCCTAAATAAATTTTCGTAATTTTAAAATTACCTTTATTCTACGTGAATTTTTTAGTTTTTTTGTTTCGTTTCTTTGTAACATTTAACATCGTAAGAAGCCAGTTCTTACGAGACTTATTTGGTATAATATCTGATTATTATAGCCTAGATTTAACTGCAAACTGCAGTGTCTCCCTTTGAATTAATGCGTAATGAATCAAACCTGCAACGAGATAAAATTTTTAAAATTAAATATTTAACATAATGACTTATCATATCGTGGTCATCCATTTCTACATCATACACAATTTTTTAAATTAAATTTCTGAAATATAATTTCATATTAGATTGGTTCGTGTCGTCTGGTCAATCTTGTTTTTATATTTTATTACTTTTTTTTTCGTAGTTCAATGGCGTAACCGCGTAATCTCAATTTCCCTTCGCAAATACCCCTTTATATATTTTTTTCTAAACTTGCCCAATTATTTGAGCTACAGTTTTGACCCGCTTTCATTTTCGACTAATAAATTATCCGTCAAATCATTGAATATATCCGGCAAGCTCTTTTTTTCTCTCTTTCTATTCAACCTCAAAACTCTAATCTGCATAACTGCGAGCACGTTTTTTCGATAGTCACTACGAGCTCTGGTATCCATAATTTATATATTTTTTTATATCGTCAAGTATAAGGAGAGGGAACTCAACAATTTTAACGAGGTTAGGGTTATTTTAATTTTTAACTAACTTAAAGGAAGGATAAATTATAATGGAGTTAAAAAAATAGCTTTTTGTTTGATAAATAATTCTATTAAAAATTTAAAGTCGTATAAATCTTTCTAAAACATTTGAATAAATAATATTTTGAGCCTCGATCAAAATGCGTCTGCGAAATATTTAGTGGAAACTATTTTGGTTATAAGTTATTAAAGGTATTATGCCTAGACTCTAAGTTATTTTTAAAGGGAAACTGTCATCGATATTTAATGAACATCAAAAATTGAGTAGCATTTTCGGAAATTTCGCTGGAAAACAATTCTAAATATATAAATATGCAAAATTGAACAAAAATACAGAGACAGTAAAAATACATATTTTATAATCACCATTTTCTGAATTTTTAAAATATTTTTACGCGATACTACGTCACCACTATGGTCGCGTGATTTCGCTATTGTAAGGTTACTTCTCACGTGTTCTGACACGTGATAAGGTCGCTTTCGCGCGGTTTTTTTCGGTAATGTACTTAACCCAGAAAGTCCTACTTTTCATTCGAAAATTATCGTTCCAGAAAAAAACTACGTCATATATCGGGAAGTTTCTAAAGAACGCCTCAACCCAGAGATATAAAATTTTGAATATGACGTTTTAATAGTATGATAAAACTAAAAATATAATTCATAGGCCCATTCGAAAAAAAAATATGTTAGCTTCACTTTAAGTAAATATGAAAATTCAATTGAGCATGCGAGTTTTGAAAATGTTTTAAGGCATATTTTAATAGTATAACTCGATTAGTTTCCAGAGTCTAGTATATAATTTATAAATAAACGAGAAATGCTCAAATTTAATTTATGTTTATCTATTTAAATTTGGTTTTATCCTCACTTTAATTAATTGAAAGTATCTCAAGGCTCCGATCAGAGTAAATTGGAAGAGGGTTTTGAGGAGAAAGGGGTTAACTAAAATAATAACCCTTTTATCTATCGGGAGTCTGGAATATATACGTAAAGAGGGGTTCCGTTTTAACCCCCAACCCCCGAATCTCCATTTCGAGCAATTTGAAATCCCCCTTCCATGCCTAGGCTTTAATTATTTATAAGATAAGCGTCGCTTTTAATTGGGTAAAACTATAGCAAGAGTCCATTCCACCCTTCAATTTAGCGCTGGCTTAAGCGAAACTTGACTTTCCCCTCGTACTGACAAATCAAATTGGAACAGACTGGACACCGAACGCCTCTTTATCTGACTTCGTTAATTTTAATTACGTTTTCGATATTGATCTTTATCCCAACCTCCTTCTTCCCGTTTGATGATTTTTAATCATTTGTTTTATTATTAAATTGTATTTCTTTAAAATTGGATTTTAGGGCGGAAAAAAATCGCCAACAACAACTACATATAGTGATATTTTGGGAATTAAAATTTTAAATAGAACTGTATACATTTTGACGGTCGTTTCGAAACTCTTTAAAGGGAGGGTGAGGAGGAAAATCAAGTATTTTTTATCGATTTAGATTCAAATTTTGATTTTGAATTAAAAGGAGTACCTCCAACTAATCAAAAGACTCCCCACCTTTGATAAAAATTAAAATATCCGCGATACGCGCGATTGAATGTTGCAAACTCCGGTTGAATTTTAGTTTTTATTTCAAAACACGCGCCAAGTTTGAATTTTTTTAGCGCGAGACTCGCTTCACGAGCTTCTTATTTCAAATTATTATTGTACCTTTGGCTTCGTAAAATATCCGCCATTGTGCGCGAGAATATGATCTCGAATGAGATTTATCGCGATTCAAATAGGGCGTGCCTCTGCGCGTGTCGCGGGGATTTTTATTAAACCAAAGGTACAGAGTAGTATTTTGATTATGGGATGGTTCTCCAATTAATTTAACTGCCATAATCAGAAGGTTTTAAATTGTCTGTTCTATTCATAGACATTTAATTTATGTTTTAGTGATTTTTGAATCACAATCAATTAATTTTCTTCTTAATTCCCCCTTTGAATATTAATATTAACAGAAGCCGATGAAACCCTCCTTTGAAGTCTACTACTCTAATGTTCAATATAGCGCTCCTCTAAATATGGGTAAAATTCCCAATTTTACGAGATCGGAGGGGTCCTACTTCATACCCAATGTCTACGTAAAATTGGAAATTCTCTCTCTCCACATACGACGACGTTTGGTTGACGAACTCCAAGGTTGCTAGAGATATTCGCTGGACGAACTCCCGCTCCGAAAATATCTACCAGGACTCGTACGAATCGCGATTTTTTTTTTTTTTTTTTTTTTTTTTTTTTTAGACTAACCCATACAGAGAGGGGTAGACAAGACCCGGAGTAATAGACTTCAAAGGAGGGTTTCATCGGCTTCTGATATTAATTATATTAATAACTTGCGAATATGGAGTCCAAAAACGAAAATAATAGTGAGTTTTTAAAAATTTTCAAAAGTATTCCAGCTTGTTTAAATTTATTTAAATAATATATTGAAGTTTATCAGAAATTCAATAATATGATTTCAAAATTTTATAATAGTAGTTTTACATTTAAATTTTAAATATATGTTGGTTCCTTTGCAAAAGTATAGTATATATATATTAAATTTTAAGTATATTTATACCTTTAAATCGTTAATGTTTTCGGGAAGCTTTATGGTGGGCCAAAATGTTACATTTTACAAATATTCTTTCCAACTCTACATAGCTAGTTCCGAATATAAATTTACGCTTTAATATTATATCAATATCTATTTTTCGTTCTTGAGAAACGTCTTGAAAATACGTATTTTTTCAAGCAAAGCGAAAAATAGTGAAATTCCATTTTCCTATCAAGTTATAAACGAGAGGAAAAAAATCCTATCAATTTCTCATTACGGTACGCCAATCTTTTAAGAAATAAGAATCCTACACCCTTTGACATATTTTCCCTCTCTCTATGTATAGTAATATTATATATCCTATTCGAATTCCTATACTACGAATAAAATGTGAAAAAGGTTTCTGAATTATCATAAGTAACGTTACGAGACGAAAACAGCTCAACTTGGTATCGGAAACTTTTTCAGATATTTTATTTTCGGATTAATTGTTTTGCGCAACGCCTCCTATATTTTATCAAAGCCAGTGCACGCGGAAAAAATTTCCAAAGGTTGAAATTTAGTTCGACAATTTCCCACTAAAGAGGCGCGATTAACCGAAGATTTTTCAGACGCGTCTCTCCCGTTACCGTAGTAACGTCTCCTTCGTCGGGTTGCCACGGTAACGGGAGAGACACGTCCGCAAGAATCGCTGAATGATCCCGCCACCTATCGAGAAAAAATGACTATCCTATCCCCTTTCAGCTAAGACCTTGGCCATCCAACGCCGGCCTATTCTTTTAATGTTAAGACATTACTAGCGCTGTTGAAGGCTTAAACAATATGATTGGTTCGATATTTACTTTTATAGAATTCTGAAAAAATTCTCGAATACGTTTTTTGACGCGGTGATTCCGAAAATAAAATTAAAAGCTGTTCCATTTTTAGCGCCATGTTTCCCTTTAATTAATATTGACAAATAGCTTTCTATCATGGGCAAAGGTAGTGTCTTACTTATTCTTTGGTCGTTTATATACTAGTGATTATTTGTTTGGGGATTGGAATTGCGCGGGTTGGTGACGCGATCAGGCGGAATGTATTTTCTAGCCTCGCTATTAGTTTTCTTCTTTTATTTTTTCGGGGGTCCTTTTCTCTCTGGTTCGAGTCTTCGGTCGAGCGAATCTCGAGCATTTTCCCATCCTTCTCTAAAGAAAGAAAGAAAGAAAATAAAAAAAAGGAAAAAACTAAAGAAATATCTATATAATATGAAAAGGCAGTTCTGCCTAATCTAAGGTTGACCCAGAAAATGATAACTTTCTTTTTAAAGAGGCTTGACGTTTTCCCGATAGCTAATAAGCCGGCAAAGCCCGAGCTTCGAATCGACCCCGTTATTTAGTCTCTCCTTTTATTTAGCTTTTTATTATATATTTTTTTCGCTACTCTTCTCTTAAAAAACCCCTTTGTTTAAAACTATTCGCTTAACCCTAAATTGCTTTTTTCTTCTTCGATGTTTGATCCTTAAATAAAAATGATAAACCCTTTCGCGAATTTGTTGACTCAAAAGGTTAAGTTTTAGTGACATAAATCATTTAACATCGCGTTCAAAATTGAGTTCCGAATACAATATAAGTAGCATTTTCGAAAATATTACTAAGAAACCATTAGAAATATATTTAAATTTGCTATGAAATTGTCTTCTTAGAAATGAAATTCTCAGATATTTGAATTAAATATTAAATCCTAAACTGTTTCAAAATCGGTGTTGTTTAATTTTAAATTATTTCTCATAAAACAATTTAGTTAGGTTAAAACTTTAGTTCAGATTCGCGTGAATATTATAAAAGGGGAGGAGCTTTGAAAGAAAAATAGCTATTTAATTACGTCATAGCTCGTGAAATTTTTATCTTTGCGCGCGAAACGTTTTTTTTTCTCGCGCCAAATTTTAATCTTTATCATCACGTGCAATGATTAAAAACGATAAATTGCGCAGCCTTGATTAAATGTCGAATCACGTGATCTCGTGACGACAAGGCAACATTTTAACTTCCAAACCCACAATTTATTTTATAATAATATTTATTTGAAGTTAAAACTTTTTTCTCCCAAAAAACTTAAAACCTTGACACAAATAAAGGCTACGTCATCGAATATAAATGGCGGGTCATAAAATAGTTGCTGTTAGCGTTAACCCTATATTTAAATAACCTCATATTTTTTCGCTTTCCTTCGCGGCATTTTTCCAAAACTGAGTTATAGCCGAAGTAGTGTTAGTAAAAAAGTGGGCGTGTCATTTTTTTTCGCGTCATATGAAAAAAGTACGCGAAAAATCATCACAATTTCGCTAAAATCGCAAACCACTTTTTTTTGCACCGTCGACATCAACCGCGCGATAACTCAGGGGCTAAATAGCCCGGAAAAAAACCTGCCCCGAAATTTTTGTCGTAATAACGACCCTTCACCCTTACATCACGAGCTATACTTACTTTTTAGTAGAACTATTTTAATATTCTATCGCGTTTCGTATTTCGTATTAATTCGCCTACGATACGGCTACATTGTAACACTATTCGCGAACGAACCGATAGGGTTCGGGTCTAGAGCCAAGGCTTAATGTAATACTATAGCTGTTCGTAGTAGAGGGCGTCGGTGCTAAGTTATGGCTTAAAATCTCCCGCCATTTTTATTTCCTCCCTTTTACTATAATTTTTAACTTATTATATACGGGATATATTTAAGAACTATGCCCGAGGTCTGCGTAAAGGGATAGTGAAAGATAAACCAAGTTTTTTAAGTTGGATTTTTAAATTAATTTCCCTTTACACTTGAATCCCTTCCAACCAGAAACTTCGCTAAAAGAGCCTTTTTTTGTGGGGTTTTGGTCATCGGTTTGGATAATCGTTCGGGCCTATTTTTTCCCATTAAATTCCAACTAAACTATTTTGTTGTGGTCGAATTGCAAAATGTTGGGAAAGAAATGTTTGCGTATTATGCACAAAGATTATTTTAGAATGTGAAATCGGCAGTACCCCGCCTATTGCTGTATTAATTCGAATAGAGAAATAACACGTTGTGTCGACTCACTATATAGTCGATCGTGTAGCTCTGTAAGCCACCGCGTTCAGTGACGCCTACTGGAGAAAATAAATTAAACGGTAACCTACCGGACCCTGGGGTACGCTTGACTGAACGCGGTCCGTATTAGGAAGAATAGTCTTAATTCTAATGTGTTTTATACGTTATAGTCTGCCTTTAAAAGGCGTGGTGTTTTTCTGGTATAGCACCCTATAGAAGCGTCTTCAAGGCTCGAAAAAAAGGAACTCTGAGAAGGAATAAAGAAAGACGTATTGCGCATGCGCTGGGTATATGTTCGGTCGTGGGACGTTTACGCTACTTTAGCATAATGCGAGTAATAGGCACGTAAGCCGCCACACTAATTGATGCCTTAAAAAACCTCAAAGTACTTGTAACGGAACACCCAGAGTCTCACAATTTTTTTTCCTTCTCTTGGCTCCTTTCTTTCATTTCCCTCTCGCTTTCTTGTAAGCCTCGTTCGTATTATATCACACACACCAAATAGATAATTTAACTACTGGTGCCCAAGTTGGAATAAACTCTCGAGTTCACTTAGTTCAGCTTTTAGTTATGAACTTTATAGTTATGAACTTTGATTTCAGGCTGAGCTCATCGCGCTGTAAATTAAGAAGGTTCAGCAGGGAGTTCAGATTTGAACCATTCCCAATTTCAATCAAGGTTCATTCCCAAAAACAGACTCGTAACAATCAACCGGTGTTCAATATTGAACCCATTTAAAAAAAAGGTTCAACGTTGAACCAAATAAGACTCACAGGAAACTTGGTGGTTTCAGGTTCTAAATAATTACGTATTTTTAAAATTTATAAAATTAGTTTATATCAAATTTTATCCACATTCTTAGAAACAAAACCGTTAAAGAATGTGGGGTGTGATATCGTAATTTCTCTTATCTTTCCCGTCTCCCATTAAGCCTACATTTTATTCAGTTTATTTTTTAAAATTGATCAGCTAAGCCTTGGCACGAATATTAAAATTTTTCTATTAGAAAAAAATCTTAATTTAATTTAATGCGAACTAGCCTTCGGATTTGTTGGTCTTCTTCGAGACAGACATCTTATGTTTTTAGTGGAGAGGAACCTAGTCGCTGTATGGTTCAAGCCCGTGTTGGGTGTTACGTTTTAAGTTGACTAGAATAAGAAAGATGTACGTTTAGGGCGCCGCCTGCCTCTAGCGTCATTAATCAACGTCAATGCAAAATTAGGATGAAAAAAATCAAGAAGGGAGAAGGGACCCTTTTGTGAGAACCGTGACACCGAAGAATTAATTACGAAGAAGGCGGCTTGAGGGGGACATGGGCCGACTAAAAATTGATACATTTTTAAGACAAAATATCGAAAGAAATTATAAAATATTCGCGTCACTGTATCTTTATTTTAAATATTTTATCATATTATAATTAAAATTACGAAACAGCATCGTAATTAATTTTTATTCCGGCTGAGAATCAGTTTTAAAGAGGCACTATCACCTTGATTATTATCTTGCGCACAATCGTGAATACGACAGCACGTGTTGCGGATATTTTACGAAGCCAAAGTTGGGGAATCTTTTGATTATTCGAAGGGTCTCTTTTAATTCAATTCATTTCCGAAGGTTATAGCTTTTTATTACAATTCAGAGACACTTGCTGAATATTTTACTATTTAAAAGTCTTATTTTAGATGCGTAATAGATAAAAAAATATTTTTCCACTTCAATCTCCCTTTAATAATTTTTCAAGAATTTAAATTTATATTTTCTATCTGTACTCTATATCTTTATTTAAAGAAAAAAAAGATTAACTATGGCTTTAATCAGCCTCGCAACTTTCTTTATTTAACAAAACTGTTCTTGAACAAAAGCTTAAGTACACGGAAAAAGTTTTTAAAAGATTTCAAAAAGTTTCAAGATTGAATGAGGGGGAAAAGTGTGTTAGATTTTTCTTTTACGATGTCTCAATGGCACGCTCTAATATTCAAATTTCTCCTCTTTCTTTGTTTTTTCGCTTCGCGTAATCGATTTTATTCGTAAAAGTTTCTTACGTTTACGTCGACTTGAATGAAAATCGCTGATTTTGGCGGAAGACGTCTTAATAATTAACGCCTTTATGGGAATGTTAGTTTCGCTACCATTACAAATCTTTTTTTAGCTACAATTATCGCGATAATGGCCTTCAAATTGAATGTTTCCAATATGATTAATATTATAGGGTTCTTTCGATTATTATATAGCGAAACGGAAATTGGCTGATGTTAAACATTTTGTATTCATTCTCATAGCCTGATGCAACCCAGAATATCTTGAGCAAAAGTATTTATTGTCTCAGTATTTTGCCAAACTTAATTTTTAATTGTCCCAGTTAGTGTTTTGCAGAAACCGGATTGTTGTCACAGTTAGTGTTTTGCAAAAACCGGATTGTTGTCACAGTTAGTGTTTTGCAAAAACCGGATTGTTGTCACAGTTAGTGTTTTGCAAAAACCGGATTGTTGTCACAGTTAGTGTTTTGCAAAAACCAAATTGCTTTCCCAGTTAGTGTTTTGCAAAAACCGAATTGCTTTCCCAGTTAGTGTTTTGCAAAAACCGAATTGCTTTCCCAGTTAGTGTTTTGCAAAAACCGAATGGTTGTCCTATCAGTTAGTGCTTTGCAAAAACCGAGTGGTTGTCCTATCAGTTAGTGTTTTGCAAAAACCGAGTGGTTGTCCTATCAGTTAGTGTTTTGCAAAAACCGAATTGCTTTCAAAGTTAGTGTTTTGCAAAAACCGAATTGCTTTCCCAGTTAGTGTTTTGCAAAAACCGAATTGCTTTCCCAGTTAGTGTTTTGCAAAAACCGAATGGTTGTCCTATCAGTTAGTGTTTTGCAAAAACCGAATGTTTGTCCTATCAGTTAGTGTTTTGCAAAAACCGAATGGTTGTCCTATCAGTTATTTCTCAATTGATCAATAACAACAATCGTTTTTGCTAAAGCGAAGTATTCTTGAAGTTAGTCCTTAATCTTTAACAATAACCGACTGTTCAAAACCTGGTTTTATCACCCGAGTATTATTTTTGGTTCCAGGTTATATATGTCCTAGTAAATTGGCGTTGTTCATTTCCTCTCTTTCAAATGGCTTTTGGACGTTTGGGAATGCGTAGTATGATCGGGTGCGACGCGGGTACCTCGATACTCGCGATAATTTATGTCTCTGTAAGTCCGTATGACCTTTAGCCATACGTCACTAGATGTCAAACGAAAGAATGAATGAAAGCCTAGTTTTACAGATCCCATTTTGATTCCCAAAAGGAATCTGAGGCCCGAGTTTGCTTTAGTTCTCATTTTTTTCTCTCCCTCTATCGTCTATACTTTTTCATGTATTTTTTTTTTTTTTTCACCGCATCGTTCGCCGTTTCGCTCTTCGTTTCAATCGACCAGTCGATTCATTTTCTTTTGACAGTAAAAAGTCTACTCTATCAACGCTCACTATACGCCAAGGAGGTTTTTTTTCCGAGGGGTCCCGAATACTCACTCGATGACCGAAATATATTTATAGACCGAACCTCCCCTACGAACTTTTACGGAAAACGCCTGTAAGATATTATACACCGTTAGTGGAATGAAATGCCAAAAACGTGGGCCATTTATACGTCATTCTCAATTAGTAACCTTTCTGGTACATAAGATTGATTCTTTGTAAGACGACCGACCTACAAAAAATGTGATAATAGTTGTAAGAACACGCGCCAAATAGACGAAATATTTCTTATAAGTATAAGAAAATTGTATCTAGTTCAGGACCAGGGTCAGTTTACTCGGGTTAGGTCAAATCGACGTTTGGGGCCAGAGATCTTACAACCCTGCAAAATGGGTCGATTATACTAAAATGTATAATCGACCCCAAATACGTGTTTTCCAAGGGTTGATAGATTTCAAATTTGTGCCTTTTTGAAATACGCGAGCGTCACAAGCGTGACCTTCAATCTCGATGTGGGGTGAAAGGTGATTACTATCCCCGACTCAGAGATGGCGCCGCGATTTGTCGACGACGTAGAGGGTATAATAAGAGGAATATCTCTATAGGGAGACTGCATACAGCCAAGGGAAAAAGGAAGCCTGACGTCATGTAACTCCCTCACTAAGGGGGATGACACTGAGGTTAGAGATAAAAGCCTATGACGTTTCAATGTCTTCCTTGCCGACTCCTTACAGCGCAGCGTTGTAAAATCTCTGGTTTTCGAGTTGAAAACCAGTAGTCTGAAGGACATTTTTGAACTTCTTCTCGTGTCCAACACGAGTAAAAGATCCCTCTATGAACATCCCTACATCGCCATTACTCTTCAAACACCGAAACCAAGGAGCGAGATGTAAGCTAAAGTTTTAACCACCTTTTCCCCATCTCTCTTAGTTGATTCGAAATGTTCCGAGTTCCTACCTCGCGGAGTAAAACCTAATAACCTCTAAATCCCTGGGAGTTTTCTCGCTTTTAAAAATAAAAATAAAACTTAGTTTTTAGTGGCGCTATCCGGGCCGCGTTGTGGGATAGAGAAAGCCATAAAAATTGGACGCGTTACGAGATAACGCTTCTATCCGTTCGCGTCCGTAGAGAGAGACACTCTCTCGGTTGGATGTTGTTATATTTTCCTGTGGCCGTTCGTTTTTACTAGCGAGTTAAAACGTCGTATATATGATGAAAAAACAACTAAGTCTTCCCGAGCGTTTCGAGTTGGCTGATCGGACGCACGCTGCGTTTCGAGATGAACTCGTAAAGTGATACTTAAAGTAGATACCCAACCTGCCACTCGTTCCGAGCTCAGTTTGCCAAATTGATTTCGCGCCAAACATGCCAATAGATGGTTTTATAAAGTAACATATACAATAATGTAGAAACAGATAAAATAGCCGATAAAAAGCACCCTTTTATATGGAAAATTTAGCGTTTTTTCAAGGTTGGTTCAAAGTATAGCATTTTCTATACGTTTGCCAACCTTGAAACTATCAAAAATAGCCGTTAAATAGAACCCGTTTCTACGGAAGATATTAGTATTTTTCAAGGTTGGGACATAGTCAGACTTTATGGAATCGTCAATTTAATCTGTAGAAATGTAAAAACGTCCAGAGATAGTTTTTAAATGCTTTTCATTATAATATGTTTCCGTAGAATAACGAAAAATCTATTTTAGTCAAAAATGGTTCAAATTGGAGAATTTATGTGATGACTACGTAGTATTGCGGAGAATTTTTATTTTAAATATTTCTAGAATGGGGATTATAAAATATTAATTTTTACTGTTCTATGACATATGTATATATATTTTGAATCGTTTTTTAACGATCTTTTCGAAAATTATACTTAATTTTCATTTAGAGTTCGTGAACATTTCGTGAAGCCTTACTTTAAATATAAGTTATTTTGGATCTATTTTAACGTATTTGGTATTTTTTATGGGAACAAGCGTAATCTTAAAATAAAATCTTTATTGTAGCGTTTTACTAGCCCTTTACGTTTCTCTCATCATTCTTTCCTGTTTTCCCGTCGTCTCTCTTACCGCGTGGCGTTTTTAGGATGGTGGTATCTCCCTCGCGGAATTTCCGAGTCTTTACGACATTCTAGTAAAAGCCCAGAGTTTGTCGCGTTGGGAATAAATATATATATATAGTTATTTCCCCCAAGTACTAACCTACTCTTTACGTCTTATCTCAACAGGGAAGAGAGAGAGAGAGACAGAGAGAGAGTGAATGAGAGACAGAGAAAGATTTTAGTAGATCACTATATGGTTTAGACGTTCTAGAACGAAACTGCAACACGTTCGATGATAAAATGTGTCTAAAACGTGGACACTTAAAAACGTGATCCCAAAAATATTTATATAACGAGTGTTACATCCTTGAAAGGAATCAATATTCCCATTGGAAAACATTGTTTTCTACGAGATATATGTTCCTTTTCAAAACTCTGAGTATAAGAAATGAATTTTTTGTCAAGTTAGGAGGGTGAGAAGATATCGATTTACAAACGTGGAATAAATGATTTTAAGTCAAAAAACTGATGCAAACATCAAAAAAGGTAGATTTTTATAGCTAATGAAAACAAGGCTTTCAATCTTAATTATCTTCAGCCATATTGTTCTACGTTTCTTAAATTATATTGCTTTTAAAAATACCTTTAATAATGTAAAAATATACTTAGGAAAATTCAACAAAAGTATATGCCTCATCTGGAAAACCTCGATAATTCATTTTAAAAATCTTGTACTCGAACCCTGATCGTTTTGAGAAACCTTCTACTCTAATGGAGGCAGACATTTGATATTGGTGGCCTGGCTTCCCCGAGAAATTCTTTCTCTTAGTTAAAAACAACAATCCTCTTAGTATAAGTAACCATTATTGAGGGGAGCTCTAACAGCGTAGCGGCGTAAAATCGAACCAATCGCGTTTTTTGAATAGCTCAAATAAATGACGTCAGCCTTTTTATATTTCTACCTCGAATTGGATTTATTACTTACCCCTGGAAAATGTAGAGTAAATATCAGTTCGTATAATTACTAAAAGATAATTTATTTTCAAATTCTGTTTTCCATTAATGAGTTGGCTAACTACGCGAGCGAGAGCCTTTATCAGGTCCCGACGGGATGGACGGACGATGTCGGTCTTTTTTTAAGATGATTGACTCCTATTGAGATCGTCTCTATGGACCAGGCTCTTTTTATCGCGTACAGAAGGAAGAGCGGCTCTAGAGAGCGAGTTCGCGAAGCAACGATCCGTATCCCCAAACCTCCCTGGCCGCCGTGGAGTAAATAAGAGATCTCCCAGACCTATTTCCGTACCCAGTCTTAATTACCAGGGAATTTCCTCTTCTTCTTTTTCCAACGAGCGAGCGAGTGAGTCCTTGGGAGGAGGGTTATTGTCCGAATCGCGGACCCATTCTCTATAGGTCTGGCTCCCAACTCGACCCCAAACCCACTTTGACCCCCGATGGACCGACCGAAGCGCTATCTTTCGGTAGCCGTCTTCTTTCGCGAAATCAATAAAAAGCGGTGGTCGAGATATCTGGACAGTCTTGATACCTCTCCGAGTTAATTCCCGTAGACAGCCTCTCTCTCTCGGTAGCTAGTACGACGCGACTCGGGCCATATCCCTTGATGAAGCCCTCGGCGAATAAAAATCAACTTCTACTTGGGGGCTATACCTATACTTCGCCCGCTGCAGTCTGATTTAGCTCGAGCAATAGTGATAATGCTTTACTTATACGTCAAGAGATAAAGAGATAGCGAGCTGGTTTTTATTTAGCGTTGCCTGAAATCGCGTTGCTTCAAATAGTATGAACGAACTATAAGGGGAGCGGGAATCTACGGGCGAAAATGGGATACTTAAACCCCTCTTAAGTTTCTATCCCTATATATAGCGCGGTATAAAGCTTCTTATTTTTGTCGTACGGTCGACATGAGCGTGTTGAAGTTTTATGATCAATCGATAATGTTCCACGAAGCTATACGCTTACCTACATTGTAATTCCTGTTAATTCAGGACGACGTGGAACCATCATTCTGTTGACTAATCTTTAAAAAAGTTTAGTTTTAATTAAAACTGCTCAGAGTTAAATATATTTTTAATGTCTCGATATTTAGTTTTTTCCTACGCGGTGAATCAAGGTTAGTAAACAGACATTTTAAGCCCACTCTGCTGCAAGCTACGTGATTGTTTTGAATCCGGGATTAATTTCCAGAGCGCTGACATGATAATAGATGGTGCCAGAAGAAGTATATTCCGTATTGAAGGAGTCAGTAGGCGCGTTCTGATAAACAAGCTCGGATCCCAAATAGTCACGTGGCTTGGCAGTCTGCTTAACACGTGAGAGAAGGTAGGCTGACGTCATCTATCAACTTTAAGCTTAAATCTAATCTCTACTCGAGCTAATAGACTTATTGTATCATGATTATTTAGACAATAAGTTGAACTATGGACTTTGGAACATAATTTTTTACAACAATTGATCGATGAAATGCACCATTTTTGAAAAAGAAAAAAGAAATAAAGATTTTTTAATTTCAATTATGGTCAGATTTATCTCAGTCACTACGCGTGTCGGTAGTGTCATATTTTCTTCATTTTATGTTTGGAACTTTGGGGTTCGTCGTGATCGGTCGTATTTTTTAGCTCCGTGTAGTGAACCAAATTGAATGAATTTTACAAGGTTTTTCCCCCGATCCTAAAGTTTGTGGTCAGTATTTTATTTAATTTTTGGAAAATTACACCGAATCTTTTGATTTTTTTTTCCTATAGTGTTATTTTATTTCCACTTCAACTAACGATAGCATTACCACCGTAATGGTTGTTGCGTGGCTATGAGGAACTTTTGGGTAGTAGATATATATTTTTTTATTTGTTCGTGATGGGACTATATACCGGTACTTATTGGACGCGAACAACTTTTCCTTTAAGAGTTTTTTTTTTTTTTTTTTTTTTTTTATTTCGAAGCCTTCAGTTCTTCGCCGAAAAGCAACTAGACTCGTTAAGAGCGATCTGGATTTTCCTAGCTATATATTACAACCCCAATATCAGGTAGACGTTTCTAACCCTATTTTGAAATACCTTTCTTATTCGTTTCGGGCGAATTGCGAACCGCGAATGACTCTGGAAAAAGAATGAACGAATCTCAGTTGATCTTTTTTCTCTTCTCTCTCCTTTTATTTCTTTTGAGGATCAAAGAAATCCCAGCAGAAAGTAATATTACTACCACCACCCGAACGTTTGCTCGTTCAATGCCCGATTTGCGCAGCGTACCTAGGCTATCCTCTATTTTCTAACCTACTTTTTAAACCAGTCAAACGCTATAGGGTTTAACCGTAAACTTCGCTGTAAACTTAAACCCGCGAAGTGCAGTTCTAAGTTTGTTTTTCCGCTTCTAGTTTCTTAGGCCTATAAGGCTTTTCTTCTTATTTTCTTTTCTTTTTTAAACGTCAACTTTTATCCGAACGAGCGAGCTAGCGCGGCTAGAAAGTCGAAAAAAACCTTTGGAACGTTTATTTTCATTGAAAAGGGAATTGAATTCTTCGAAACTTAAGCTTCCTAGGCTCTATTCAATTAAAAACTACCATGCGAGGCTCTGCGTTTGTTTATATTAAAGGGATAGTGAAATACGAATGATTATCTTGATAAGTAACGGTCAAAACCTTTTGGAAATACACATTTCTCGTAAAGTACACAACGCAACCTGGCTTGTTAAAGGTATAGATTAGATTAATTTATTCAAGGATTCCTTGTAACCACGACAAATAGCGTATCAGTATACGGCTGAACACCAAATCTATGTTATAGATGGACAGTTAACTTCAAGGCTATATGAGTTCAGTTCGTCAACAACATGTCGGCGACATAAGGGAGACAGCAAAGAGCCAAGGGGAAAAAAGCCTGACGTCATAGAACCCCCTTACTGGGGGAGCGCTTGTAAGGGCGAATACTGTAACTCCCTCTCTAAGGGGGATGGCACCGATGTGAGAGATAGAAACCTCCTACGTATGAATGTCTCCATTGCTGACTCCCTATAAACGGAACTTATAAATAACGTAGAAGGGGTCAAACTGAGTATGTTACATTTCCGGCGCTCGGGGAATCGTTGCAGATCTCTGACGTCATAGCAAACGCTTTAAAATGACGTCATTAATGCCTGTGATTCAACATTTGCGCCGTCTCTACGTCTCTTGAACCCGGGTCTATTCAGTTCTAGGCGCTCCTGGCACGAATATATGTGCATCATCAGACACACCATAATTTAATATATACAGAATTAGGAAAACAGTAGACTTGAGCTGTATTCCGTACAATAATGTCTCGTGAATTTTCGAGTGCAAAATATGACCTTTAACCTTGTTTGCGTTTGATGGGTATATGCAGTATCCCTTCAAATGTGTGGCGATAAATTTTCTTTTTATACAAGGAAGAGATATAGTGTGGTCTTAAAACTTTATGGTTACTGACAAGATTCTATCTCAATCTGTATTTATCTTTAGAAGAGGAAATGTTGTAGGAAAACTGATGGAGATAGCTATGGCTATATACGAGGTTTTAACCCGTTGATATATTGATTCGTATGACCTATTTTAAAGCTTCCACTTCTACCTCCTCCCACCAATTCACCCTTAGCTCGGATGAAAGCGTTTCAAAATCAAAATTAATTAATGTTTTCGTTGCGCCCGAAAACCGCCGAGCCAAATATGGTTGGCTGTTAGCATTTTGCCATTTTCTTACGTACGACGTATATTTTTCAAGCCCATTTTAATGCTAAATAGTTTTTTAATATTTCTCACCGTTATCGTAGAAAGCTTTCTTATCACGGTAAAAAAAATTCTATGGAAATAAATTTCTATGAAAATTCATCATGGGTAAACTCGGCAGTTTTCATTCGGTAAAAAAAAGTCAGGCTTTATACGTTAATATAAAAATGGTGGAAAATGTTTTTTCGTCTAAATTTAAGTATTTTTTTCATCTTAAGTTTGTACCGTTAGCGAAGGCGTAGACTATGGTTATTCGATTCATTCGCTTTATACCTTTATTTAGGCAAAAAATTTACTATAAACTTATAGTGAAAAATATATTTATTTTCGAATATTTTATCCCTATTGAATCTAGAATTTCTATATTCGAATCAATGTAACCTAAAACGACTATTTAATGGTAGAAAACCCCTTATAGCTCCCTTTTCTTAGTCTCGGGTTACGTTGACTGACAATATATACCTTGTGCTTGATTTTATATCGGGGTGTCCGACCTTCTGAAAAGAAAACCCTAACCCTATGTTCCTTAAGGCCACCTACAATATACAGTTCGTACCAGTTTTAGTTTACTGTAAATGGAAACTATAAGTGATGTAATATGTTCTAATATAGAGATGGGGTAAATTAACTCGGTTCGGAACGAACAGGGGCCCGAGTCTTTGAGATTGAAGAAACCCCAATCAGTTTGAATTTATGTGGTTTTGGTAATTGTGTGTGAATAAACCACAATTTTAAACCTCATAGGGTATAAAAATAAACTTATCTTGAATACATATATACGTAACTGTGTATTTCACCTTAATTTGCTAGCGTGAACAAAGTTTGTCTATACCTTTCATCTCGAATTTGTTTAGGTATGGATATACAAGGCTCTGATCTTTGTATACGCTGTCAGGTCGAGATGAAATTGAATTATATATGTTTTGAACTTTCTTCCTTTTCAGTTTATTCGTCAGAATTGTCCGCGCGTTAAAGTAGTGGTCTTTTTTTGTCATATTGAACAACTGAAGCGGGAGGAGGAGGACGTGTTTGTCCCCATTGTACATTTATTACGCGCGTCTAGGTGGTAACACCCCCCCCCCCCCTGACAAAAGAGAGGTCTCTACCTTTTTTTCCGCTCTTTTTTCCACTCCTGGTTTCTTTCGCGCGTTTCAATCCTCTATGTGGACGTCACTCGTTTCGGGGCCAATATAAAAATGATTCAAAAGCGGCGGCGGCGGCCGTCCGGGATAAAAGACTGCGCCTCAATTCTTCTCCTTGTATATTTGAAATGCCATTCCAGGCCCCTGGAGATTTTTCCTACAAAAGCGGAGGGCTTCCTAACATTCTAGTATTTTCACCCTAAGATTTTAGTAAGCGTTAACCTAGGATCTCTCCTATATACACGAAATGCCCGGTATTCTCAAAATTTTCTTACACGTGTCAAGAAATCTTGGATTTAAATTTATGCTCGTCGTTGTATTTTTATTCTTAGTAGATAAAAAAATGAAGTTTCACCATCTTAAATAATTTAACTTAATACCATTACGAAAGGTTCTATTTATATTTGAGACAAATATTACCATAAGCCTATTTTTGCATTAATAGTCCACTGATCACCTGTTTTTTTGAGAGGGAGGTAGGAAAAGAGGTGATCTTATTTTCTATCGCAACCTTAAGTTTTATTTTCCACTCCTGTCAGCAATGACAAGAGCCAAGAAGATATGAAGTTTGTTAGGCTTTGATTGGTGGAGCTTTCCTCACTCTATGTGTCGGAATAAAGGAAAGACAATATGTCCAATCACAAGTAAATCATGTGGTCCAATATTTTCATTATCAAAAGTCTATCACTTTATTCCATAAAAGTAAACAACGCTCCGTACGTAGCTAATACTATCAGCAAAGGGACATGTAAAGGTACTAACCCATCACTTAAAAATAGTAAAAAATCATCACCCATGGATGGACGGAATTTAGACGGGACGCGCTTGTATATATTGTCTTCCCTCCCAATTGCTGAATTTCTCCGCAGAGTGGCGCTTCCTCCGTTCACTATTTACGCCGTCTGCGGCCGCTAGAGTGTCTCGAATCAGAATCAGCCGGTACATTTACCCGAACCTTTGCTGAAAGTATTAAGCTGCTTTACGTTTACTTTTATCAAGAATCCATTTAGGTTCCATAAGAATATGGGAGCATAGCTTTAGCCTCTGGTACCATCCTCCCAAACTTTAACAAAAGTTCGTCTGCAATTTTCGCAACATTTGTACGCTTAGATCTTTTTTCGGTCGGCTCTATTTTTATTTCCCAAAATATTATGTCAAGGTCGTTAGTGGCGCGGGTTAATAATAGATTTCAGGAGCGATTTACTTGAAAAATCGATTCGAAGCGGACGAACTTTCGCTACAAAGTTTGGGAGGATGGTTATTGAATCGCGGCCCTCCCATATTCTTATGGAACCTGAATGGATTCTTGCTTTTATGGAATAAAGTGATAGACTAATGTCATTATATATTTATTCACGAATACCTGGTTGACTCCGCGACAATTTATATTTTGGTGCGTAGTTTTAATCTCTATTAAGGTTTTTACCTAATTCAATCGGACGTTATTAAGACTTTGGTAATATTATTATTTTCTCGGGCGCCGCGCCGCGTCTAAATTGATAGAATGTGATAGGTAAAAATTGCCAGGCTGAACTTGTAAACTTAATTAAGAGTTCATAATTCTTTTCTCTCTTGTCGAGAAACTTGATTAAATAAGCCTCGGCCGCGTGGGCTTCGTTTTGTTCGCTCCGAGGTGAGCGTCTTAGCCTCGAAGTCGCTGGCTCCGTCGAGTCTGCTCGCCGTCAGACGTAATTAGTGTTTTTGGGATCCACGATTTTTGTTTTAACAAGTTTATAAGCCTAATGAGGCTTTAATTGAGATCCTAGCCTAGCTCTTTTTCCTATAACCTTTTC
This sequence comes from Odiellus spinosus, assembly GCA_963920705.1. Taxonomy (NCBI): domain Eukaryota; kingdom Metazoa; phylum Arthropoda; class Arachnida; order Opiliones; family Phalangiidae; genus Odiellus; species Odiellus spinosus. The sequence goes on along the minus strand of OY987227.1, from coordinate 7,716,259 downwards.
TCTTTCTCTCTCGAGTCATCTACGTTCGCGCGATTAAAGGCCGAATATATTTAAGCGCCAGAAAGATGCCGGTTTCTTAATACACTATTAAAGGGAGAGTGCGCTACCCAGAAATCCAATTACTAATTTATACCGCCATAATTTGCTATTTTTTTTTAAAGCGGGGGTTGTCATGAGTCTGCAGAGAAAACCATTCAAACCTGGAAATAAATTTTTAAAATATGCCAAAAGATCAAGGAAAAGTCTAGGAATTTGAAAAATATGTCAAAAAGTATGGGAAAGATCAAGGAATTCGAAAAATATGTCAAAACGTATGGGAAAAGTCAAGGAATTTGAAAAATATGCCTAAGGTTATATACTGAAACTTCTGGGAAATTATCTAGGAATTTGTAAAGTATGTCAAAAGATCAGGGAAAAGTCAAAGACTGGTCAAACTTCGCTAAGCCTTACATTATCCCGCAGAGTTGGGAATCCCAATTTTTATTCCACGGTATATAAGTGATAGATAAAAAAGTTCAAATCTTCACCCTCTCTTTAAGTAGTAGATAGATTATATTTGCCCTTCTAGACGTTAAAACCTAGTCGAGTGTATCGAAAAACTATACTATATATATAGACTTACACCCCCCCCCCCCAATTATGACAGTTTTGGCTGCTCGCCTCGTTAATTGTATAATTTCGGATTATAATTGTTAATGAAAACGAGATAGGAGAGGTTCTTTTTCCACTCTCGTTAATTTTGCCGAGATATCCCATTCCCCTAACGTTACTTTATTCACTCTAATAAGATGAATAAATTATAATAATAATCATCTCGAGATATCAGCACGCTCGAAGCGCGATTATTCCGACCATTTCTCGGAAATCTTAATGATACGGAGGATAACTTTGGGCCAGCTGAAATCTCGAATGGAATTAACCTCGTCAAGAGTCGTAGAAAGTATGTATTTTATTTGACTAAAAGTATTCTGAGGTTACGCTTGACCAATTTCGTATAACCCTTTTCCCCCTTTAAGAACGAAAAACTTATAATTAAAGACGAGTTAGAGAAAGATGCTTTCTCTTTTAAAACGGTATCTTTGTTTTGTTTCGTGGATAGTCAAAAGCTACGTTCACACTACCCATATCCAAATCGATTTCCAATCGTAAAATTAAACCTTTATAGCCGCGTTGACACTAGAGACTTTGAAACCGTTTCTAACCGTTTTAGAAAGGTCAAATTGTAAGGTCAACTCTAAAGAAAACTTCTCAAAATATATAATTATCATGAAGAGATGATTTGAAGATTCTAAACAGTTTGAAAACGGTTTCAAACTCTCTAGTGTGAACGTAGCTTATTTAAATCGCTCGAAATAGTTTTTAAACGCTATCTAGTTCTTCATAAACGGATTTTTTGATAGTTTCATGGGTTATTGAAGCCGAATCCGTTTGAAACTGGTTCCTTAAGCAATTTTGAGAAATCGGTTCGAGAAAAACTGCATTGAAACGTTTTGAAAGGGTTTGAATCGACTTCAAAGCCTAGTATGAATGCGGCTAAACTGAAATTTGATGAGAAAATCGGGTGATTACGTCATATTCTTTTTCTCCCTACCTGGGACTCAATTTTCTCATAGTCAGTGAACGTTCTATAGACATATTTCATTAAGTATTAAAAAAAGTGGAAAAAAAAACTCTTAATGAATCCTTAATTGTTGCTAGATAAGGTTTATCGTTGTCAGTACAAATCCCCAAACGCTCTTTTTCAGTCATTTTGGAATCGCGCCTGATGGAGTTTATCCTACGTATATTTTAAAACAAATTTTGAAATACCTTTGGCTCCAAGACACGATATACGAAAAAATGTGTCAACACTTTTTTGAAAGAAATTACCTTTTTTTTGTTTTGTTTTTTTTTTTTTTTTAAGTCGCTTAGGTTTTAAAAATTAAGTGACATTCTTCTTTGAGTTCTATGAGTTACGGTTCTTTCGAGTAATTCTAAATGGTTTCTGTGGCAACAAAGATTCTTCGAATCTGGAAGGGGGGAGGGATGGGTCAAAGGGGTTTGGGGCTCATAAAACGTGATATCTTCTCATTAAATCCCCAAACTTAAGTTGTCAAGGAATTTCGCTGATACTTTTAACACCCCTTTTCCATTCCAAAATATATGTATGGGATTATTGGCGAGTCAGTCGTCGTGTTAATATTTGGTTGAAGTGCATCATTCGTATAAAACATCTATCCGGGTCTCCTTTAAATCGACGTTTTTTGTAAGCGAAATATTAAAAATAACTATTTTTATTTAGAGTAAAATATAAAAAATAAATGTCATTCCATTGGTTCGGGATCATTTTGTTCACGTGGTTTGAAACATTTTCTTATTCATCCTCCCTTTAAAGAGATAACGAAGACGTGTAAAGAATTATTATGATTAAATTAGAAGTTTTAAAATCAGGTATTAAGACGATTTTAATTCATCGGGTGTTTCTCGTTAATTAACAGTTATTAATTAACAGCGCCTTTATTGGACAAATCTTTGGTGTTTAAATTAAGTTTTATGAAATTTGAATGATAGCTCGACGATGTTAAGAAAATCAGCCTTGTGGAAGGCTGAATTGATATGATTTGCCCCAATTTACTCTACACTGAAATTCAAATCTAAACAGACTTTAGAATTTAATGAAGCGGTAAAAATTGTGCACTGAAATATTATTTCTGAAAATAATTTCAAGAAAGCTGGGCCACATTTTTAGCTCATATTTTCCCTTTTAAAAATTCCGATATCATTTATTTACTTTTTTTCCTGTTGAATCCTCTTGCAAAAAAATTCTCATCATCACTGACTCGAAAAATAGCAGGGTGCATTTTAATTTCCAGCAATTCGGAATGGCGTCACCCCTAGAGATAAAGACTTCAAAAATGGCATTCCTTTCCTCATTCAAAACGCTTTCAAATCTTCCCGAGTTTCTCCCCTTTATCGCTCGCTAGGCCTAGCTAGGCCTTGGCCAAATTGATATACGCGGCGAGCTTTAATCAGATTTCGGTTCACGGAGGAGATAGAGTGAAAGAGCATTGGGTTCCCGTAACCTGGTAACAAATCTGAGCTCAAAATCATTTCAAATATTCGCAACGAGTACGAAACAACGGATTCCGACCTTTTCTCTTCAAACCAAATCGTAGAAATCGAATGAAACCTACCCTTACGCGAGATGAAAACTTTGCCAGTTTTGCGGTATATTCAGTAACATCCTTGTTAACCGTATCTTTTATCAACTAAAAACAAATTTTACTACGAGAAATCCTGACGCTTTCTAAGCTGGTAAATAATATATACATCGCCTCGCGTCTTTACCTTACGAGACTAGCCGAGGCTTAAATCCTGAAACTTAAAATGGGTTTAGGGTTATCGGATATACTGTAAAGTTCGTCCTTTGATGACTTTCGGACGATTGAGAGAAGACCCATAGGGAAAGTGATAAACTCAACGACGTCGTAACTAGTATCTCTTTAGTCTCCCGCCTTTCACTATATTATCTCTAAGTTGGTGGACAAATTTTGGTCCTCTATATTAGTAACACCGAGAAAGGATAGAAGTTATAGGCTGGAAATTCTTACGTGATCATAGACCCCATTCGGCGAACTGGAGGCGAGTCAACCATCTCACCGTTTGCTCTTTTCCCTGATTGGTTGCTAGCATCAAAATTTACCTGACATTGATTCCTTAGGCTTGGAGTGGTTTTTCAATCGCGAGGAAAAATGCGGACGTTATGGCGCCAGTAACTATTTCTTATTACATTGATTATAAACTATTAAATGTGTAGAAACGGTTTAATACCCAAAAATATACGCATTATTTCTCTCTATCTAGATATATTTCGTTATGCCTTTGCCACTATGAGCTTTTATAATTTGAGATTATGGCCTGTCGGGAAGGAAATACGTCATAACCGGAACGTTATTGATGACTTCACCATATTTACGTTCACACTAGAGACTTTCAATCACAGTTTCCATACCGTTTTTGAATCTTCAAATTAACTTTTTAAGCAAATAACTACATCTTTAGACCAAGTATCTTAACAGACGGCCCGAAATTGTTACAATCAAACCTTTCTAAAACGGTTAAAAACTGTTTCAAAATCTCAGTGTGAACGCGGTTTAAATGACGTTTCAAAACGTTTGCAAACCATTCCCCCCGACCCTTAAGAATTCACATTGTAACTTCTATCCTTTATCTGTTTACACGTTTACAAACGGACCTGATCATAATATGTACGTTGCTATTCGTCCAACTTCCGTTCAACCCTGATTTCTGACGCTCCCAGAACCCAATGTAGTGTCGAGAAAGTTCAAGAAACTTCTCCAGAAGTTTTTTTGGTGAATCCGTATTATGGGATAACTAGAGTGGGAAACATCTTCAAAGAAGATTGGGAGAAATTAACAGCTCGAAAGAGGTTAAAGGGGTGGGGGTGAGAAGAGAGAGAGATCCAAATTTGGGCAGCGCCCTTGTTGCCGTATAATTTGCCTAATTTATTAGGACTGACGGACGCCAGCGAGAAATCCCCCTAGCGGACAATTGGATCAAGCTGGGACGAACGCTCTCTACCGTCGGCTTAGATATTAGCGAATGGAAACAAGTTCAGGATGCTACACCTTAGAATCCTAGAATTCCGTTAAATAATCCCATCACGCTTAGCTTTAATAATACACGGGGGACTCGACTCGATACCTATTGAATATTTAAGACGAGATGAACTTTCCTCCCCTACGTTATTCCGAATTATATTTCAATCGTTGACGCGTCTCCCATCGTTTGTTCCAATCCGAATTTACACCGCGTCGGAAGTTACAGGAACCCATTTAACCTATGATTCGTTCGCTTATAGAGATAGATAGAGTTCTAACTTTAAACGAGCTGTAAACTCGCTGATTCGAAATAGTTCTTAATACGAGGCTCATCCACAATTTAAGATTGAATGAATTGGATGGTGCCAAACCGTAAATTTCTATCACTACGCTTCGGCTTCCTCTTCATTCGGCTTGGTTTCCGGTACAACGTACGCTACGAGAGTCAGTCCAAGTTTTCATCGCTTTACGAACGTTTATCCCCGATAAAACGAATCCGAATAGAGGGTTAGCCTAGGATTGATCCTTGTGGAAACCCGAATTGAGTTTCGAGTGTAGTTTTATTTGTCGTTGGTTGGCGCTCGACGGCGTTTTCGCTTCCACGAGGGGTTTCCGCTTCCGCGATTCCGCATTTTGATTGGATGTCTTCCTCCTTTCCCTTTTCGTCCGTTACTCGTGTTGGAAAAAAAAATCCACAATCATTTTCTGGCATAAATGATGGTGAGGAGGCGCCCTTTTCTAAATCCGTTTATTCTTCGGGGTTTCGACCTTCCTCCCACCTTTTCCGCTTCGCTTTTGGCCCTATAGCTCTGGCTTCGACTCTCGTTGAATAAATTCCGCGAATAGAATTGAAAATATTATTAGATACCGGAGTATAGGAATAGTTCTCCAATATTTTTATACCAAAAATGGTTAAAGTACCGTTGGCCCGCTTACAAAAATCGAGAGACGAATATTTTTTTTCAAGATCGGTGTTTTAATATTTTATTTTCAACCCCTGGAGACGAGCTTTACCCGGAACGCCGAAGCGCGAAGGTTGGAACACTTTTAAAGGCGTCTAGCCATTTCGAGCGAGCTTAATTATCTATAAGTGGTATTTTTATGAATATCGTAAAGTCAATGGGTATAAATAATTAAACTTTAACTATACTTAACCGTAAAGCAATCTCGAGAAAGTGGCGCGCCGATATTATAAATACATTAACGCGTGAAAATATATCAAATGTGTAAATATTATATTAGTCATCGTCGTAACAAGCTTGAATCTAAAAATTTGTCGAGAAATATTTACATATAAATAATTAATAATAAATTAGTTAAAGTGATGTTGTCACGTATTTCTCACGTGAGATCTTTAAAAAACGTTCAAAATTTATTTACCATAGATATTACGAGTCAAAGTTGGGCTTTAAAAATTATAATTCATTTCATATTTAACTAAATATTTAAAATTACTGAAATTCTTCTTACTTTGTTCTTCTTTGATAGCGATTACAGCTGTTAGAATCGATATTTTCCTTCACTTAGAAATAATTTAATTCACGAAACTAAACTTATTTAATTTAAAACGCTTGCTAAACTTTATAACCTCTACTTTATTAAACCTAATAAATTAAATTCATGAAATTCAAACTCACGCGTTTCGAGTTTAATTTAAAGGTTTTTAAAAATGATTATATTTATCGATTTTTTTTTTAAGTCAAATAATATAATTAATAAAAAATTAACACACTTTACACTTTAACTAATTTAAAACTAATGTATGGATTAGTTTTGGGGTTTAATTTTCCAACTTTGAATAACTATTTCCAATTATTTGTGAACGGGCCTTAGTCTACACGCACTTATAACGATATGATGCGTATTTCCGTAGAATGGACCCGGAGTTGGGGACAAGGGAGTGGAGGGGGGTTAAGTTTCCTCTGTTGAATATAAAGATGAGATTCTATACAAGCTTCTTCTTCTCTATTTTAGTTTCTTTAGATATTTCTTTATTCTTTATATCTTTTTATCCGACGAGATTCGAAAGCGGTTTTTAAAATGAAATAGTATTTCCTTTTACATTCTTTTTTTTTTTTATTTTTATATTTTAAAAAGAACAAGGCCTCCTTATTGATTTTTGTCTCGGTGTTATATCGAAGAACTTGAAAATTTTATTCCAGCTCCCGGATATGATACACTATTTTTTATATCCTATCTTTCAAAGCCTCTGTTTCGCTCTCCCTCACGCCCTGACACCCCAAAAAAAGCTGTAGATGAAAACAGTTTTTGCAATTTTAAACTCCGAAGAGTATTAAGATTTTATTGGTTTCTTAGTTTGAAATAATATGGTAGGAATTAAGGCTACTGTTTGGTATTTTCCTTCCCGTTTTTTAGCCATGATAGGATATTTTATCAAAGAATTTAACTTTATTTTTAAAGTGAGGTTCTCGCTTATGGGTTATATTTTTAGTTTTATTATACTATCAAAACGCAATATTCAAAATTTTATACCTTGGAGTTGAGGTGTTCTAAAGAAAGCTCTAAATGAAAATATCAAAAAAATCTATAGGTAATTATTTTTCGATATATGACGTAGTTTCTTTCTGTTATGTAAGTACTTTCTGTTATGTAAGTACTTTTACGAAAAAGACCGCGCGAAATCGACCTTATCATTGATGCCAAAACGTGCTAGAATAAACTGTAGGTTCTACAATTGCCACGTGATCATAGTTGCGGACAGTGTTTATTTTAAAAAATACTAAAATATTGATTATAAAATACGTATTTTTACTCTATCGCTGTAATTTTTATCTATGACATATGTATATATATTTTGAACCTTTTTTTAATGATCTTTCCAAAAATGTAACTCAATACACCATTTAGCCATTACTTTGGGGCGCTATAGCGGCATAGGGCGAACTTTCACTTGGTGAAAATGGCAGGGAAAAAAATCTGCATGGGTAATACGCGCCTCACCAAGTGAACGTTTTTTTTTTTTTCGCCACTAGTAAGCGTTTCGAGCGCGGGCATGCGCACAGTGAAAGAGCAAAGTGGTGCATTTCCATTTGGAGTTCGTGAAAAATCCTTGACAATCTCACTTTAAAAAAAGAGGATTTTAGGTTTATGAATTACCCAACTTGTTTCTCTCGTTTCCAAAATACTTGTCCAAAAAATATATATAAGAAATGAGTGTTAAGAAAAGGCTGGCCTTCTGGGAAAAATAAGTTTCTATTTTTAAAAACTCGCGCGAATGTAATCTTCTTAAGCCTCGTCGTACCATTATCTCGCGAACGTTCGGAAGAAAGTGAAGAAGAAAAAAAAATTGTAAAGAATCCCTACATATGATATAGCTTAAAACCCTAGGTCCTCTAGCCGGGGTCTATCGAGGAGCGATTTAAAGAGGAGAGGACCCTTGGTTGGAAAACGACCTTTTATTAACCTCGTTAAATTTTCGAGAAGAGAAGCCGTTGAAAAGGCGCGTGGTCGATTATCGACCCTAAAATGATTTAGCCGGAATGAAATTAGAAATTAATTTAATTCGAGTGACTTCTGCCGAGACCCGGAGCGGTAATCTAATTTGCATTCCCTTTTATGGGTTACCCTATCTCCCGGGATTTTATCCTTTTGACATTATAAGCCCGGTTCCTTTCCTTTTTCCATCCAAGTTTGTTCTTTCAAATTGAAACAACGAATTAAAAACCCACTGGAAAGTAAATACTAGTAATCCAAGTTCTTAACCTCGTCGTCTATTTGCCGCTAGTTCCGAACTATCATTTGAAACGCGATGAAAAGACTAGTAGTCGGAACGCGCGCTTCGCTAATTAATATTTAAAGGTTTTAATCCCTTTCTCTGTCTTTTGTACGTCGCCACGAATTCTTACAAATGAAGAACCGGGGATTTTCGAGGAAAATATTAGCGTTCTCCCAGTTATTATATAAAGATCGAGTCCCGAAAAAGAGCGATCATTCTAAGGGGAAAATACCGAGAATGGAGACGCGTAGAAGGGTTTTATTTAAAGGGAGAATAAAGTCTGTCAAGGAATGATTTTTTTTAATTGATTCATACTTAATATAATACTTTGTATTAATTAAAAAATTACAATCAAATTTTTGGCTTGACTTTGTATAATTTTTGGCAGCTGGTAACATTCTTGTTAATTGTCCAAAATTGTCCAAATTCGATTTATTCGTCTCTACAGTATTCCATAACCATCTCAAACGCCAAAGTGACGTAATTTTTTGAAATTCTACCTCTATAAGAATGTTTTTTGGTTCCATTTTACTCTCGTTAAAAATGCAATATGCCCAAAGGGATTTGCTGGATGAAAGAGTGCGCTCCATAGGTCCTGGGGCAACTTCGCCGTTTTTTTAAGAGTCTTCGTTAGAAAGTGCTGACCCACGACTAGGGATGCCTGGCTGCACCAAAACCCGCTTAAAGCCAAAAATATATATACTTTACAACCTACGATTCCTCTTCCTCTATATTTACGATTGGATATTTTTTCCCGCGGATTTTAGTCGCCAGGCGCCACTAGTGACGCGTGACGTCAGTGGTCGAGGTAATTCGCTACTCGATCTATACCTACATTGACCCTAGCTGGCGCTAAGGAGATGTTTTATTTTTCTTATAGGAAATACCGTTGAAAGGTTTTTTTTTTTTTTTTCTTATAATCCTACTTTGGAATTTTGGATAAGGCAATTTCATTGTATTATATATTTTAGTTAATACCTATAGTAAATTAATTATTATGTGCTATTTATTTATCAAGTTTGTTTCAGAAACAAAGTTATCTTGGATTAGCGTGGGGTTTATCGCGTCACGTGATTTCTCTTCCCCCAAGCCCTTTATACGCCCTTACTTTTAGCACAGTGATGATGCATGCCGTAATTATTTATTAAAACTCGTTTTTTATTAAATCAAGGCGAAATATAGGCTAAAAATTAACCTTCAGATTCTTAAGTCTTATCATTCTTGATATATTTAACCCAATTCTATAGTATCTGTAGACCGAGTAACTCTGATAATTAGGCAAAATGGGCCGTCAAATCTCGTAGTTAAACTTTTTGGCCAGAAAATCACGAGGCTATCTTTCGTAGGCATGTAGCTCAATTAACACGTAACCAGTTGCGATTACAGTTAAACCATACCAGAGAGAAGGTGAACTGACGTCATCTATCAACGGTTAATTCCTTACTCGAATCAAGGTTAGTAAAGAGACAGGTTAGGCAGATTCTGACGTCAGCCGGAAGTTACCTAGCGCGCAGCCATCTTCCAAATTTCTTTGACAATTGCTAGATGGCGATTTATATTGTAATTACGGCGGGAATTTCAAACTAATATCCAATATATTGTTTCCAATGAACGTTGCCAGGTGGCATTAAGGTCAAGCCGACTCAAGCGACTGAGTGGAACACGAACTGAACTGAACTGAACGACCGGCGTCTGCTTAAAAATTATAATATAGTGAAATTTATGCTTGATCATAGTGAAACGTATGTTAAAGCGTTACCTACGCTATATGACAATCGACTTACTAAGTGCCACCTGGCAACGTTCATTGGAAACAGCATATTGGATATTAGTTTGAAATTCCCGCCGTAATTACAATATAAACCGCCATCTAGCAATTGTCAAAGGAATTTGGAAGATGGCTGCGCGCTAGGTAACTTCCGGCTGACGTCAGAATCTGCCTAACCTGTCTCTTTACTAACCTTGAATCGAGTTAATAGAATAGACCTATTTTATAATGATTTTTCTAGTCAAGAAGTTTAACTATGGACTTTGGAATATTTTTTTACATCCGGTGATGAAATTCGGTTTTGAATGCATCATTTTTTTAAAAAGTATTTTTTTTAATTATCAATTATGGTCAGTTTTCTCACGGTCTTCACGCGTGTCGGTAGTGTGGTATTTTCTTCATTTTGTCTTTGGATTTGGTCGCGAACGGACGTATTTTTTGAGCTCCGGGTAATAAACAAGATGGAACGTAGACCACGGATGACCAATATTTTTTTCGCGTAGACAATCGTAATTTTGAGTAACAAAAAAGTCGTGATTTGTGCGCGTGATTAGCGATTTCTCTGGAAATTAAGCTGATTCGGTGGAAAAAATGGAGCGTATATGAAAGGTAATCGAGTTTATATATTTAAATGGTCACTGAAGTAAAGTGTTATTTTTAATTAACTAAATAAAATATTTATACGCACGGGAAATGTTATAAATATTTTTATTTTTATCTATGCAAATGGTTTTTGGTTTAAAAAATTTAAACCGAATTTAATATGAGCATGAAATTTTAACGTTAACTCCACACCTTTTTGTAAATAATAACCTTAATATCGATTGTAAGTCACCGAGACAAGAAACCGCATATTCACGTTTTAAAAGTTCAATTTTTGATAAATTAATAAATATTATTTTTTAATAATCTTATACTTAATGCGTAAGTTATGACACGTTATAATATAGCAAACCTTGATTTAAACTTTATTTTCAATGAGTTTTGAGGCCGTCCCGAGACAAATCCATTTTTATTTCTACCCGCCCGAAGGAATGTACTTTCTACGGGGTAAAAAACGTGTCTGATATGTATCTTCGATTATTTTGGGGTTTATTATTTGAGTTACGCTTTCCAAAATGGGTCTGTAAGAAGTTTGTTGAAAGTCACGCGCCTTAGATGTTCTTTCTCCCCTTAAAGGGACCAAGAAATCTGTTTTTAAAATGGCATTCTTCATTATTTCATTGGACTTGGTCATTGGAATGAATATTAACGCTCAAAATATATAAAACCAATTTCTAAACTATTTCAATTTCAAAGAAATTCAATTAGCCAATCACCATTAAAGTTGAAGCCAATTAATGATTGGCGCGTGCTCCATTGGTGTGAAACCACAGCAACGCAAAAGCACGCGCACTCAAACTTTCTTTGCCCTCAAACGGAATCAGTCCCGAATTAGGCTTAGCGAAAAATGTCAAACCAGAAATAACTTTTCAGAGGTTTAATTTAACCATTTTAACTGTAATAGCTAAAATTATTCGGTAAGCGATTTTATTATAGTTAATATCTTGGAATTAAATGATTTGTCGCCATTTGACAACTTAAGCTGACGTGACTAAGCCTGTTCCGTGATTGGCTAATTGGATGGTTTTTAAGAATTATATAATTACCTTCATGTTTTTTACAAAATTTTCTTTTTTTAAACAATTTTTCTAGCCAAAAAATTGTTTAAGACCAATTTCTTGAACCCTAATTTCCTTATCCCTTGTAAATAAACGCGATATAGTTTTTCGAACGTGAGCCAACCCTTACAGTCTGCCCATTTATTTACCGTTAAAAATATATAAATTGAGCTACGGCGCTATATCTTTCAAATTCTTTGGAAAAAATCCCTTGCACAACGTTTTTTCCTATCTTCTTTTTGGATTCGTTCTACGCGCATATATATAGTACACCTTTAATAATAGGCAGGTTTTTCGTGGAATTAAATTGGTTTCTTGGAAGGGAAACAGGAAAGTATGTTCAGCCGAGGAAGAGGAATAGACTTTTACTTTTTACATTAAAAACTTCCAAGGACATGAACCGAATTGTTTTTAATAAAACAAAAAAAAAAAAAAACATTCTTTACTTTTGCCTCAATAACTAATCTGACTGCCGGGAGTGGTGGCGTACTCCTGTAAACTGGCGTCTCAGTGGCAAGGTCTGGGTGTTGTCCTGCTCGAATCGCAGGTCCCTTGCCCATAGGGAGTGTTGTGAATGGTCCGCGACGGAATGGTCCTTCCTCTTACCCATTCCCATCTCCTTCCGTCGCGTGGGCAATTCCCAGTCCTAATCCCTGCGTAGTTACTTACCATAACTGAGTTGCTCAAGGCCTTACGCCTTGGCGCCATACCTGGTTCGCAATCGCGACCGCTGTCCGGGCGTAAAGACGTTACGTTACACGCCGAAAAAAAAAAAAAAAAAAAAAAAAAAAAAAAAAAAAACTAATCTGACTTTATTATCTAACCGGTATGACTCAATTCGTATACACCTTAGTTAAATTTTGCCCTTAATTTGCCATAATTATTTACCATAACCAATTAAGATAATTTTTTAAGGGAATTGTTCTCCACAATTTTGTCCTATAATATTTACCACAAGTAATTGTTCTGAACAGTTATGTCCTATAATATTTACCATAGGTTATTGTTCTACGCAATTAAGTCCTATAATATTTACCACAAGTAATTGTTCTCCACAATTATGGCCTATAATATTTACCACAAGTAATTGTTCTCCACAATTATGGCCTATATTATTTACCACAAGTAATTGTTCTTCACAATTATGTATTATAATATTTACCACAAGTAATTGTTGTCCACAATTATGTCCTATAATATTTACCACAAGTAATTGTTCTCCACAATTATGTCCTCAGTTTTAAACTAAGATATATCCTAAGAATAATCACAAGTAATTATCCACCTTAGTTTATGTATGTCCTAATAATTACCATGTGCCTTAAGCAATTACCCACCTAATAGTTCAGATATATCCAGAGATTTACCTTGCGATATAACTGGTAACCATATGGTACACCGTTAAATTTACCTCAAGTATTTGCCCACCATAATTAAGTTTAGAAAATAAGAGAAAGGAAAGACGTAAAAAATATTTGACATGATTGATTTAATTTCAAGCTAAAATTTCATATTTTTCTCGACTGTTCACCGAAATGCAATTACTCTTATTTATTTTGTCCAATGCTTCGAGTTCGATAGAAACTCTTAATTTACATTAAGCAATTAAATTAGGATGTATGAAATAAGCTTTACAGCCGTGTTCTTGACATAACACCAATGTTTTAAACACGTAGGATATAACAAGAAATATATATCGTGTTTATTTCTAGGTCACCTTTCTATATATTATATGTTTAGGTCGGGATTACCCGCACGCCCTCGCTCCTAGAACCTCCGAGGAAATATATTTTCTTACGTAGTCTCTTAATAGTGATTTTTATTTCTTCCCGCGCTATTCCACGCGATTGAAGACTGGCACGCTTTCAATATTCTTCTTGTAGGAGCCAAATAGTCTTCTAAAAGCTCCATTGGCACGCGCCGTCTAATACCAACGTTCCCGAACGCGTATCAGATTGAAATTGCAGTACGTTCGTAGCTGAATCCCACCTTAATTTTCCCTTTAACGTGAGACGATGAAAAAGGAGATATCCCAAGATCTCCGCGCGTTGCGTAATGCGAATGATTTCACCTAGAGTTACCTTGAAGTCCTTGACGTAATCAAACTTGGAAATATCCCCAACGTAAAAATAAATTCACTTCCTAGAATTGGAAGCCGAACTTAGTCTTTACGTAAAGGGAAGATAAAATATTTTATCGAAGGTTTATCTTTAGTTTAATTTATATTATTCAATGGTTTGCAATGAAAGATTGTGTTAACCGCATGGTCAGCGGTGGGAAATGCACCATCTCTCTTTTTGCTCTCATACAAACGTTGCCATGCCCCTTATGGTGTGTAATTCGTTGAATATTTTAAGATATTTTTCAATAATAATAAAGTAGAAAGGTCAATTTATATCCTTTATATTATTAATTTTATACTATGTCATGCTTCTAAAACAATTCAGAGAAATTCCCGCCATTTTTGACGAACTCTTATCGGGAAATAAACCTAGAACTATCGAAGATTGCGTGTAATTTTTATGATAACTTATATTTAGGTTAAACTTTACTTTCACTTTAAAAGCGTATCAGCGGTCTACACCTTTTTTGGCCAACCCTTTAGTCAAGGCTACATCAGCACCCATTTTTTTTCTAAAACCTCCGTATTATATTTTTAGCTTCTACTTTCTATTAAAAATCAAATATTCAAAATTTTACATCTTTGGGTTGACGCGTCAAAATAAACTTAAATTTAAATGCCAATATTTGGAAAAAGAAAAAAGAAAGAAAACGGTATTCAAAGACCAATTGGTTTTAGTGATAAAAATGGTATTCAAAGACCAATTGGTTTTAGTGATAAAAATGGTATTCAAAGACCAATTGGTTTTAGTGATAAATATGGTATTCAAAGACCAATTGGTTTTAGTGATAAAAATGGTATTCAAAGACCAATTGGTTTTAGTGATAAAAATGGTATTCAAAGACCAATTGGTTTTAGTGATAAAAATGGTATTCAAAGACCAATTGGTTTGCGTGATAAAAATGGTATTCAAAGACCAATACACCATTTAGCCATTACTTGGGGCGCCATAGCGGCATAGGGCGAACTTTCACTTGGTGAAAATGGCAGGGAAAAAAATCTGCATGGGGTAATACGCGGGATACTACGCGCGCCTCACCAAGTGAACGTTCTTTTTTTCGCCACTAGTAAGCGTTTCGAGCGCGGGCATGCGCACAATGGAAGAGCAAAGTGGTGGATTGGTTTGCGTGATAAAAATGGAATTCGAAGACCAATTGGTTTCCATGATAAAAATGGTATTCAAAGACCAATTGGCTTCCATGATAAAAATGGTATTCAAAGACCAATTGGTTTCCATGATAAAAATGATATTCAAAGACCAATTGATTTCCATTATAAAAATGGTATTCAAAGACTAGTTGGTTTTCGTGATAAATAAAAGATAAAGTAACTTTAAATGATAGAAAACTAGAAAGATATTTTTTTATTATAAGTCTAGTTTTTAAATTAAAGAATATAATTGTTTAGCAGACAGCTTGAGGCCAAAACGTCTTATATAATATTAAAATAAACTCATTTAAAGAAGTAAAATTTTACCACACGTAACACGTAACGTATATTACAAACGGAAAAAGGAAAAAAAAAAAAAAAAAAAAAAAAAAACTTTGAAAAATTGCCAAACACGCCAAAACGCAGCCAGAGACTGCGTGTCGCTTTCAAAGTTATAACCCTAGTCATAATAATCAAGCTGAGTTTTCACTATCTTCCAAGGCTATCCCAGCGCCTTTTATTTCTAGATATATACCTACGATTCATTTTACCCTCAAGAAATGTGTAATCTTAGCATTTATACGAGCTGAAAACCCTCCCTACGGATAAAAAAATAGCAAACCTTTCTTTGGAGCTCATTTTGCATTCTCTCATTTGACTCGTGGCTCCCCCTCGCGGTGGGAATTACGTCGGATGATTTAGTACCCGCATTAAAGTCGACACGTATCCTGACTCGATTCGGGCCTTGTTAAATTAATCTCTCACCAAGATCGCGAATTTTAAACACTTAGAAATTTAGAAAAGTTTTAATTTTCATTTCATAGAATAACGAAAGATATCGGGTTTCCCAGTTGAACAAAATTTAAAATGACTTTGGGTCCATCCAATAACAAGATTTCTCCTCATTTCGTAAGCGGATTTCTTTCGTTATTCTATGTATCTAAAAGTAAAACATACGTCACGCGTATTTCAATATACCCTCGGTATTTTTTTTCAATTTCTCGTGATTAAATTTTATTATAAAATAAATTGTGGTCTTGATCACGTTTTTGAGACATTGCTGTGTCGTCACGAAACCACGTGACTCGAGACTGTTTCCTGCACTATAGCACGCGCAGTTTAAAGTTTTCATCCGTGCTTATGCTCTTGAAGATGAGAATTTTAGCGCGCGAAATAAAAAAAATAGAGATTATTGCGCGCTAAACTAGCAATATCACGAGCTATGACGTGGCGTGTGACATTTTCCAGCCAATCCCCTCCGTTTCTATAATATCAACTTGGCGCGAGATCAATTTGACAAGACCGGAATCGAGTCGTGTTGCGTGTCTACTTCAAAAACGGGAGTTTCTTTTGTCTCGAGCCTCACCATAGGCGTGTACCAAAACAAACAAGGCAAACTGCCGCAAACCTGCCATTCCATTAAACCGTCTTACTACGCCGTACCATCGAAGCTATCGTCCTATCGATCTAGCGACCATATACTAAATCACGCGGAGCCCTAAAAAGGGGTATCGCGGCTTTCTCTTCGTTGAAAATTTCAACTGTCTCGTGAACTATATACTCTTTTCTCGTTAGTCATCGGCCGACGGGCTGTCTGCAAACACATTTTCTATATAATCCTTTCGGAACTTATAGACTATACGTTAATTGGCAGCGTTATAGACTCGGTATACGTACGCTATCATTATAAATATCCGTGTTTTGCATTCCCAAGTGATATTGACTGTTTTCTTAAGATATTTCGTTTCTATGTCGGAGTTGATGTCAATGGGTATTAACTTTACGAGAGATTACGTATTGATTCTTGCTTTAAGGTACGAGGGATTGAATTTCAAATGATTCGATCGTTTGAAAATCGATCAATTGGGAAGAACCCGTCTGATTACAACGATTCAAACCGTTTTAGAAAGGTCAATTGTAATATTTTGAGGTCAATTGTAAAGATAATTTCTCAAAATATTTAAATATTATCTAGAAAAGTTGATTCGAACATTCAAAACGATTTGAAACCGATTTCAAACTCTCTAGTGTGAACGTAGCTTAATCAATTATGAGTGAATTTCATTGGGCCACAGTTCAAAACGTCATAAGTGGAAAGTTAATCAGTTTACAATCTTCTAAATGCCTCCATTATTTACGTTGAATGACTAATGTTGAATGGGGTATAATGTTTTGATATGGAAATAAATATATCTAATTTGAGAGTTAGTGTGTTTCCCCAACTAACTTATAAAAGTCTCTACATCGCTCATGCCTTTGTAATTTCTATATCTGAACGATTTTTCGCGTGTTCAAAGTCATCTATTTTCCGCGAGAGTGCATTTTTTATTATACGGTATTACAAGTTTTAAAAGTTTTTTGTTAGAATGAAATTTTTGTTTCCCCCTAATATCATTTCCAGTAAACACATTAAATCGGTTTCAATTTCAACTTTCTACTTTGGTCCGACCTTTTTAATGCGTTTATCAAGTGTTTTTTTAACCTATTCCTTGATAAATTGGATATTTATACCATTTTATTAAATTTTCGAATGGAGCAATCGAAGGGCTAGCAATATTAAAGGCAAAACTTAGGCAACAATATTTTATCAATCCCGTCAGCAACGTCAATTCAAAAGAGCCAATAAGGGTTTTGTTAGGGGTGGAGCTCTTCCGAGGGGGCAGACACTCGCGAATTCGGGTGTACAAAAGCTTTGAACGCTATGCACTATCAAAGCTGAACTCAGAGTTCATAAGAGCTCGAAATCAATGCGCTTTTAAAGCTGAATTCAGTGAACTCAGGTGTACAGCGAATTCAAAATTAAATGTTGAAATTAAATTTAAATTCCGCTGGTCCAAATAAGAATAAATCTCTTTGATGAAGCGTTTTGAGTAGAGTTACCTTTATATTTTCCATATGAATCTACATATTAATTTTACCCATTTAATGATCATGATCGCCATTTTTTGTCAATCGCCAAAAAAATATAAATGGAAACCTTTCCTAATGTTTTCTTTTTAAAATTAAGTTTATTCTTCATACTCTCTTGGTTATCTATAAGCGCCTGCGAGCTTTATTTTTGACTAACAATTTCGTGAACAATAATGAAATTAATTTTCACAATATATCTGGTATCTGATCAATGCGTAAAATGGATTTTATCATTGCATTTTAATTAATTATTACATCAATTAGTATCCAATTGATTGAGTTTCAAGTAATCAACAAAGGTTAGGTTAGTTTTTAGACTCAATTTTCAAAGTAGAACCCAAATCACGAAAAGAAATATGTGATTATTTTTGGATTTTTATGGGGGCATTTTAAACCCACGCAATTACAATTTTGATTAGATTGCGGTTTTCTCTATTTCTGAGAAGAACCCAGACATATTAACTATCTTTTTCAGTATCTAGATTTACCTCTCGAGATAACTATTTAAAAAACAATTTTTGTAAGGCTCCGAATCGGTATTAGAATTATTTATAGCCTTATCTGATTTTTAATACCATAAATTAAGTAAATTTTAAGTTTAGTCTGTCTCATCAATTAAGCGAAAGTATTTTAAAGACATGTTAAAATTAGTCTCGTATTATAACATCGAGACTAATGGATATTTTCCAACGAGTTCTTCTATATAACTTCTTAGAAAAATCTATTTTAAATCTGGCAAGCGGGAGTAGATTTTTTTTTGGCAAAGAGTTTGAATGAAGATAAACTAGCTTATCTATCAGCCGTTTTGTTATTTAAGGGCGATTCTTCATTCTTATAAGATCGTGTACTTCAATTAACACCAATTTTCCACAAATTCATTACTGATTTTTAACTGATTTTATCCTTAAAGGGAAACTTGGAGCTTAAAATGAACAGATTTTAAATTTATATTCTTTTAATGTTAGGACATTACAATTCTCGAAAACGTTTTTCCCAAAATAAATTCAAACGCTGTTCCATTTAAACTCCCAAGTTTCCCTTTAAATTGCCAATTATAATTAGATTCCCTCGTATAAATATATTGTTAATTAACAAATCAAAGAAATCATCTCAAGGCCGCGGTTAATTGTCCTCCTAATCACGATTAATAAATATTTTTTAATATCTTCCAACCAGTTTTAATTAAGCGTTAACACGTTTTTAAGGTTTTTATCTTTTTTACAAAGGGCTATTATTTTTAACCTTGACCGAGTGATTTTTATTTAAATTGGAATATATTTAAAACTAAACCAGTTCTCTTCGTAATACGTTTTATTATTTTCCAAAGTATATGGTGTAAATTAAAGGCTACACTGAAACCAGTTCCAGTGTAGATATTATGACCATTAAATACATATATATATATTGCAACTATATATCGTGGTGAAATTTCCAGTAACTAACACACGCGCGCTGTTATGGCAAAAGGCAATTATAAACTTTTAATTTTATCTTGATAAAATTTAAAAGCACTTATTTGTCCGTCTCGTAGGTTTTCGCGTTCTAATGACAAATATTGATTTTTAGCTCTACTCACCTGTTTTCAAGGGAATATGAATGATAAAAAATAAGTTTCGTAACTTATTTTACTAGAATTTTTATCCAGTTATTGAAGAAATTAGGACCCACTCTCGTTTTACTGTAATTTTTAATTCAAGGGGTCAGGTGTACAAAATATTAGTGGAGAACGCTTCAAAGCTCTTAAAGACTTCCATTTTTTTCTCGTCATAACTAATCCTAATAATATTGTGTAATTTCATTCTTGAGATTTCGCCACCACTTTAATATTCATTTTAACTTTCTAAAAATTCAACCCCTTTCATCGAGCGTTTGTTTGGTCTACCATAACGCGCGTCATTTTTATTGTTTTGCTCTAAAGCTGGCTTCGAAAATTTAAGGGAGAATGCAACCTAAAGAGTAGTGATTTTTTTTTTATCGATTGCTTATGGTTTAAATAATTTACAAATATTAAACTAGAAATAAATTTAAAACTTGCCGGAAAATAGGCTTAGCTGGATTCACGGAGATCCTGATTTCCTCGCGCATATGAAGTCTAGCGACCAATCGAACGCGATTGTAAGTCTCGTGTAGATCTCGCGTGAACGACTGGCCTTACATGATCTCCATGAATCTCGCTAAGCCTATTTTCCCGGTAAGATTTAAATTTATTTCTAGTTAAAAATTTGCTTGTAATTGTTTAGTAGTAGATTAGGCCTGTTTAAACTATAAAGAATCGATAAAATAATCACTTGTTAAGTTGCATTCTCCCTTTAAGGAGAGGAAATCTGAAATTTTTCCCGTTTTGCGAAGACGGCCTTAGAAATGATTCAAAGTTTCGAATACTCTTTCAAAACGATAATATTTTTACAATGTACATGCCTAGAGGAGGAATATCATTAGACGTAACTTTTAAATTTGTTCAGTCGTTATTCGCAACGTATGGAAGGTAGACGCGGATTAATACGTCACGATAATTCTCGTAGTGTAATAAATTATTTTTCGTAGTCTTTTCTTGAACCGTAATATTAAATCTAACTTTAAATGGGTGTGTTATTCTTTTCCGACACGCGGTCAAGTCTGGGAGTTTCGAAAATGGGAAAGGGGCGGGGCTCCAGTCATGTTCGATATTGGTTGGTGAAGTAGGGATTTTTCAAGTTGTTCCGTCTACGAGACTTCCGATTTTTCGATTTATTATTCATTTAAATAATATTAAAATCACGCGAGAATATATATATATCTGGAAAAATGGGGGCCAAGCTTCCCCATATACTCTTTAACCCCTTCTTAAAAAAATAAAAAGAATAAAAAAATAAAACTAAAATAAAAAAATCAAATCGATAAAATTTGTAGAAGCGTGTCCGTTTCAAGGGAGAACCAGTCGCGCGTGTGTCTCAATTTTAAGACCCTGACGTGCGTTACCTTCTCTCCTACCAGAAAAAGGCTATTTTAAAGGGATAATGAAGCTATATATACTTAAAGTGGGGCTGGCCTAGGGAGTATTTAGTTTTATCATACAATTAAAACGCCCCGTACTAAAGAAACTAAAGAAGAATATGTAATTTTTTTCCGATATATGATGCAATTTATTTCTGACTCTTATCGTAAATTTACGTGCTAAAGGTAGAAATTTCTGGATTAAGTACTTTTATGAAAAAGACCGCGCGAAGCGACACCTTATCACTGGTACCAGAACGCGGGAGAATCAACTGTAGTCTCTACAATAGCCATCAGTTTTGATTGTTAAGGGGGTGCTCCGTAAACTAGTACACTACACCCCCGCCAATCCGTGCGGCTGCATCATTTGTCCCTAAAGTGCCGCACGCGAAACCGTGCCCGGAACGGGTAACAAGGCCAAACAGCGGGAACCGAAGAACCCCAGACCAGTGCTCCCGCACACACGTGAGGAGGCTAAGGCAGCAGAAGGAAAGGTATATGGCTTGGCGACCAGAACCCACACAGTAGTGCCATACGGCCTCCGTAATGTAACCGTGACCCAACAAGACCGACTCAAAGGCAGAGGGAGCTGCCAGGGCCCAGTGCGGGCCCTGCGAGTCGGCCGGATGTGGGCGAGACGGCCGTGTTCCAATTCGCGGAACTAGGACGGATCCTAGAACTCAGGCCCCCTCACCACGACAAGGATGGAACACTACCCCCACCCTGCGCACGGACAGGTGGGGGGGGGGAGGGGGCCAGGCGACCATAATGCAATGCCATCAGGGCCGGATTAAGGGGTGGGCAGAAGGGACAACTGCCCCGGGCGCTAGCCAAATTGGGGCGCCTAAGAAATCTGGTGATACACAAATCATAACTACCTTATGGTTTATTTAATAAAACTTGGCGATTCGTATGTAGCCATATTTCATTTTAATTTGTAACTAAGCCTATAAGTATCTCGCCGATTAATTAAAGTTGAGCCGCCCGTAGACATGGAGAAATCGCAAACCCTGAACTTTTAGCGAAGAGCCCGTGTATAGTTAATATTTGTTTGCGATATAGTATTTCTCCGAGTCGTTTAAAGGAGAAATACGCGTAACAATACGAGGGATTATTTTACTAAAATTTGGAAAAAATTGACGTTAGTTATTGAATTTTAAATGATTTCTGAACACGAAGCTATTGAGGTGACGTGATGAATAAGTCTTCCCCGAGTGAAGTCATTATGAATGTTGGATTTTCAAATTAGGGGTCGCGTATAATGTTTGACCTCGG
Organism: Odiellus spinosus; assembly: GCA_963920705.1. Taxonomy (NCBI): domain Eukaryota; kingdom Metazoa; phylum Arthropoda; class Arachnida; order Opiliones; family Phalangiidae; genus Odiellus; species Odiellus spinosus. The sequence continues at coordinate 7,694,064 of OY987227.1, read as the reverse complement.
GCGCCATATCTCTTAATCCGGCCCTGGATTACGCAGTGAAAAAGAACATTAACTATAAATGGTTATGTGTAAACCAAGGTTAATCAGACATTTTTACATCAAATTATCATAAAACCATATTAGCTAAATTAGCATAAATATTATAAAATATTTTACAATTATGAACGAAAACACTTAAACGTAGCTTCATTATCCCTTCGATCATATAACGTATAAAAAGTCTGTCGGGGTTTGGAATTGAGGGGAGTGTGTAAGCTCTTTGTATCACTGCTCAGGCGTCACTTTTCGGCGGCATCGATTTCTGTGACACTTTAATTTAGTCTAAATGTTTCAATTCTTTTTCCTTTTGTTATACTCTCCCTATAAGTACACGCGGCACACACACAAGACTGATCTCCTTTTGACATGTACAGCCAAAACAATTTCTACCCCTGGCAGAACCACGGACGCCCTTTTTTCTCTCTCGTCATTTGAGACACAATCCGCGTGATTCCCTATCAAACCCCTTCTGTCCACCAAATCAAACCGAATGAAAGTGAAAGCTCGATAGAGCTCAAATTTGAAACTTAAATTCCAAGTCGTTCTACTTTCTACGTAGTTCTCTTCATTCTATCTTATTTCCCGTACAAATATCGTTTTTTCCCACGTAACGAGTGTAAGACTGGAATATGGGATAATTTAAAATCGGTATTTCTCTTCTCTTTTTAATATTTCTTAATTCAATCTTAATACGCGAATGAATAACTTATTTTTCCATGGTTTTACGATGAATAGAGTGATAGGGGTACAAATGTTTAGATATCTACAGGATATTTTCTAGTTACAACAATGTTTTCGTATTCAGTCTCGTAACGCCAATATTATAAGTGTCACGAATTATGGCCAAATCGTATATCTTCACTCGAGAGTAAATTGAACCTCGAAAAATGATTTGTTTGTATAGTCTATATGGTACTGTATATAGATTTATTTATTCTTTATATTGAATTGAATAGAGAGCTCTTTTGTTATCGATGATAACGTGATGTCTAGTATTCGTCCAAGTCTTAACAACAATATATGTATTTTTATATATATACTGTATATTTATTAATACAAAACCATTCGGCCCTTTTTACCAAAAATCTATCACTTTATTCAATACATATGTTACCGCGACAGTAAAAATACGTATTTTATATAATTTTTACAACAAAAAATGGTCGCGTGGCTATTTGATTCTCACGCGTTCTGACGCTAGTGATAAGGTCGCTTTCGCGCGGTCTTTTTCGTAAAACATTTTTTAATCGACGAATATAAAAATTATACTTATGATTTATAGCCACATTAATGTTTATTTTTTGGAGAGATAAAATTTATCAAGGCCCCTAGAATTAAGAAAAAATTATCTAATCTTCTGTATATTACATTTAATTTTTATTTATAAACGTGATTTTGACGTTTCCGGGTTAATAACACTTAGAAATGAAATTAACAAGAAAGTCACTTTGAGCACGATATCGGACACTTATCAGACTTCCCTTCTCTCAATAACAACCGCTTTATTTTATTCCTTGTATTCGTTATATTCGTAATAAACAAACCAACCCAACTCCGCGGTGACAATTTTCCACAGAAAAATAAAACAAATTAAGTACAGATCGTTATAAAGTAACTAAAAGTTAAATATCACGTTCGTTAGAAAAATTTTCCCCGGTTCTTGTTAATTAAAGTGAGGCTCTAATGCTTTTTTACGAGCTCGAATTAGATTCTGGGTAGTATTTTCAGAAATAGACTAAAAAAACTATTCAAAATAATAATTAGATGTATATCATATAAAAAATTACAGCAAGAGTTGAAATACATATTTTATAATTGCCATCTTTCTATTTTTGAAACAAAATTACCAGCAATACTACGTCATTACTACGGTCGCGTGGCACCAGTGATAAGGTCGCTTTCGCGCTGTCTTTTTCGTAAAAGTACCTTTCGTATCAAAATTATCATTATGTTCCACAATCAATCTATGACATGTATCGGAAAAAAATGCATCCGTATATTTTAGACATTTTTCAAGTTTCATACACCTAGCTGTGTAAAATTTCGAAAATGATTTTTAATAATATAGCAATTACGAAAATAGTTTCAGCCTAACTTTAAATACAGAAGTATTGTTAATAATTTTTATCTATTAAATACATTAATATATTAATCCAAGTAATCTGAGTAATGTAGGTAATACCCCATACAGTATAGGTCTTAATTGACCTTGACTTGTTGATGTTTTTTCGTTTATTTAGTTGTAATTGTTCCTTCATTTTAAGTATTTCTTCCGGTTAAATGACTAATCTATTTCTGATAAATCCGGGTTTAAATATTTACCATACAAAATGAACCGCGTTAATTTAGGCCTAGGTGTTGCAAAACTATTGTGTTGACAAAATTAGTTTTCTACGAAAGGAAATAATATATGTAGAAATACGGAAATCTATGTGAAATATAAATTGACATTTTCACCCCTACACATACGTATGACTAATATTTTGATTGTTCCTTTAAACTTCAGAAAATATATGGATGGAAATTATAAATTAATAATATATAGAATATGTAATTTAATATACAAAATAATATAATAATATACGAAATAATATAATATACAAAATAATATATAATAATATATAATAATGTATAAAATAGTATATTAATATATAGAATAGTATAATAATATATAAAATAGTATATTAATATATAGAATAGTATAATAATATATAAAGTATAATACATAGAATAATATAATAATATATATAAAGTATAATACATAGAATAATATAATAATATATAAAGTATAATACATAGAATAATATAATAATGTATAAAATATATTAATATATAAAGTATAATACATAGAATAATATAATAATGTATAAAATATATTAATATACAGAATAATATAATATACAAATAATAACTAGAGTACTTAGTTACCAGGTTGGACACATGTTAAATTCAAGTTACACACAAATTATATATTTTATTGAAAGGGTAACTCTATAGGCGCAAATTAATGAAAGCAGTATGGGTAACTTCTTGCAAATTAGACGATCAAATAAAATACCACGTAACAACCATATAAGAAACCTATATTTCCATAGAATAGTCTGGTTAACAATTACAATTTAAGTCCCATTCAAGGTTGTAACGAAATACGTGCAGCGAGAAAGATAATATAACAGCCTTTAACCTTAACCAACGGCTGTAACTAAAATAAGTTGAAAAAATAAACGCCGGGACCAGATTTGGGGGTTGAAATGAAATATAGGCAAAGTTGGGGAATGAATGTTTTTTATCCAGCCTCTGTTTTTATGGTCGTAGCCCAGGCGGTCCGTGGGTCCCCGCTAAAACGTTATTATTATCATTACGTATACGTACCGAGTTTGCATGTGGTCCCTTCAAGATTTTGTTAAGGGAAAAAAATTGTCGGCTCAAGGCAAAGTCTCCCATAAATTCAATTGTTAAACCTAGTTTAAAATGCTTATTAAATTTTCGTTTGAATATCACTCGGAGGGGAAAGTGACTTCTAGAGACAGTAGGCGCCACCTGCGATACCGGGGGTTATCGGTGGAAAGACCAAGAGTTCGATATAAAGGTTCGATCTCTCTAAATTCGTGACACACGTGACCTTCAGTTTCGAGTTGGAGTAGAAAAGGGGAGGCGCTATCAAAGTATAGTCACCGACTCAGAGATGGCGCTGGAATCAACCCGCGATTTGTCGACGATATAGAGGGTATGGGAGGAGGCGTATCTCAATCTCTTTAGCGCGGAGTTGTAAGATAGCTGATATCACTAGGAATCAGTGACAGAATCAATTTAAAATGTTATGACTCGAATCTTGAAAATTTTAAATTCAATACAGACTGGCCCTTTAAATTGGTTTTAGCAGACTAGACTCGTCTAGTTTCTAATTCAGGGTTTATTTTCTCCTGTTAGTTTTTTTTTTTTATAGCGGCAAAACAAACCCCTTTTTGGTCATAATATACGATACCAGTCGAAAGACTGGTTAGATCTGGATAAACATTACGTACCGAGGCGCGAAAGATATTAAACCTATAGCGTTCTTCCTTCCGAAAACAATTTTTTTTCTTACCCAGCGGGTTTTTGTGGGTTTCATATGTTTAGTTTATTTGAATAGTTAAGTTTTCGGGCACGTTTTTGGGGGCTAATTTACAGTTTTTTCGTAGTATCGTACCTAAAATAGCATTAAGAATTTATAATACCAAGGCGGAAAGGTATCGTAAAGAGGATTGTACTTAATAGAGCCGCCTTCTGGAACTTCTGGCGCCACCTGGACGATAGACTGTGAACTATCAAGAGTTTATTGGAAAAAAGAGCTAGATTACAAAGAAAATATTTCTTTTTCTATTTTACATCATGATCAATTAAATTAGAATAGGTAGTAATTTTCTTCTCGAATTGTCTTATTGTCTAAATTAATTTGATAATTAACATATGGAAAAATAGAATAAATTTAATGGTATAAAAACGAAACCAAAACTAAACCGTCGTATATAGGGTGATCATAATAAAAACAAATATTTATAGGAAAATATGTTATTTTCCATCGATTTATGCAAGAATTTATAGGAAAATATGATATTTTCCATCGATTTATGCAAGAATTTATAGGAAAATATATTTTCCATCGATGTTTGTTAGAATTTATAGGAAAATATGATATTTTCCATCGATTTTATGTAGGAATTTATAGGAAAATATAGAATTACTTTTAAATTCTATGAAAATGGTCGAAATTATTGTAAAATATAGTTAAAATTATTATAACATTTTGAAAACATTATAAAATATTGGAAAACGCATTAGAAAATGTTGAAAACATTCATTATAATTATATTAATTATAAAATGTTGAAAACATTCATTATAATTATATTATAAAATGTTGAAAACATTCATTATAATTATATTAATTATAAAATGTTGAAAACATTCATTATAATTATATTAATGAATAATTATATTAATTATAAAATTGTTGGAAACATTCATTTTAAAATATAAAATATTTAAAACGTTAATTTTAAAATATAGAATATTGACAACATATATTATAAAATATAATATATTATTAATTATAATATCTAATATATTGAAAACATATATTATAAAATATAATATATTATTAATTATAATATCTAATATATTGAAAACATATATTATAAAATATAATATTGAAAACATATATTATAAAATATAATATTGAAAACATATATTATAAAATATAATATTGAAAACATATATTATAAAATATAATATTGAAAACATATATTATAAAATATAATATTGAAAACATATATTATAAAATATAATATTGAAAACATATATTATAAAATATAATATTGAAAACATATATTATAAAATATAATATTGAAAACATATATTATAAAATATAATATATTGAAAACAAATATTATAAAATATAATATATTGAAAACATTAATTATAAAATATATAATATTGAAAACATTAATTATAAAATATATAATATTGAAAAAATTAATTAAAAAATATATAATATTGAAAACATTAATTATAAAATATATAATATTGAAAACTTTAATTATAAAATATAGAATATTGAAAACATTAAATAAGGTAAAATTATGAAATAAATTATAATATAAGAAATGTTGTCAGCTTGAGAATATTATTGGATTCATATCCATAAAATTATCTTTACTTGTAAAACATTGTAAGAAAATGATATTCGTAACTGGCATCTTTATACAATTTTATATTGGCCGAATAAATGCATTGTTCGCGAACCGGAGCAAAAAAGTGCGATATATTTAAAATGGCGAACGTATGGAACGCGAAATTCGGTTTATCCTCAACCTTCTAAACGTGACTTATCTATCTTTCATTCATTCTCGAATCTTCCCGATTCGAAAATTATTACATTGTTCGAGAGTCTTTCGAGCTAGACTATAGCGGGACTTGGCGAATTTTCGTCGTTCGAGAGACGGCAGACCTTTTTTTTTTTTTTTCGCCTTATTACTTCGAGTACCATCTATCTAAAAATAGTTCTTTTCAAAATGAAGGCTTAGCCTTAGACGTCTCTCCAAAACCAATTTGATATTTGGCTTCCCAGGCTTATTAGTTGATGTTGAGGGCATCATCGGGAGGGGTATGAAATGAACGTGCTTAAGGACATGGTTTTACAAAGATCGTGATTTTAAAAAAAAATGAAAGGATGGGAGTATTCGCCAATACTGTTAGTGACGTCATTAGGTATCTCTTAACTCGTAACCTTATTCTCTATGATCTGTTAATAATTAAAAGGTTTGAATATACTATAAAAAAATTCTATAATTTCTTTTAAAACAAGTTTAAATACAAGTCTAGTAACCTTTTTTACTCTTATAATAAACACAATTATTCTCGGTACTTTGCTAATTGTTTAATCAAGATTAAATTAACTACTTTAGAGTTGATATTAATTTTTTTTTTCTTTCATTCTTTCAGATCAGGGTGCGTCTGGTGTAAAATGTTTACTCTATAAATTGAAGAAGAAGAAGAAAAAAAAATTGAAAATGAAACTTCGAGAATCTCGAGCCCCGTCATCTCCTTTCTGTCTCATCTCGCGGTTCAACTCTGACCCCTTTGGAATTTATTCAACCCAAAAATTAAAAACAAAAAATACGAAAAGAAGCTTTCTCCGATTTATATTAACGGAAAATCGAGTCCATGTAAGGAATAAGCAATCGGATGGGAAATAAAAACACAACAAAGCAGCGTGACAATCGTTCGTGAATTTTTGTAATCGAAGAAGAAATCGCGGTAAGTTCCACGATAACCTGGGGAAAAGACAGCTCAACCGAACTTAAATCCCCCACCAATTTCAAAGGTATCTTAATTAAAAATTACCATAATCTTAAGTTTAAAAGAATAAATTCAGCAGCAAATTTAATTTAACCGCTACATGTTCGCGCGATTCAATTGTTTCAACTACAAAATAGAGAAGAAAATAATTTAAATTTATAAACAATAAATAACGCTTAACTTTAAACACTGCCTGAATTATTAAAAATCATGTTTTGCCATTGGGAGGGGCTATTTAGGGAACGATGACGCCATCCGCATTGGTTTAAAAGAAACAAAAGCATTTATTTTAATTCCTCTGAAAATTTGACACACGATAAACAGGAAAGGTGGATTTCCTTTCAGAGAAAAATTTGAATAACTATATGAATTTTAAATTTAGCCTATGAATACTTTTTTTCACAAAAATTAAGAATACAGGGACTTTTTTTAAACCAATAGGCGAGTCAATTGACGTCATTGCCTCTTAGCAGCAACTCCGGTGGAATAACTGGATTCTTATTAACATTCAAATTTCAATTCAGTCAAAACGTACAATCTGAAAGACTCAGAAAATTAAAAAAAATTAAAACATTTTCGACATTAACTCTTAAAAATTCGTAAACCGGAAATTAAATTAATGAGTACTAAGGTTTAGTTCATCGTATTCGCTCGAGAATGAATACTAATTGGTTGATAAAATTGAATCGCGCGAATAAGGGCTTTAGAGTTTAATCGAAAATGTCATGTTGAAAAGGTTTTTGACAATATTGACTTAAAAGCTCGGATAAATTTGATTTATTATATTCTTATTTTCGGATTCGTTGGGTTACCGCCGACCTAATCCGTCGATTTTTACTAAAACATCTAAATCTTAACTAACCGGGTTACTTTGGAGAAAACAAAATTAATTTTTTCGGGTATACTTAAGGAATATTTCACGAAACAACTAAACCTTTCAATACCATTTCTCGATTTAGTCTAGAACTATTAACAATGGGCACCTATCTTTATAGATGAAGATTAATAACGAAACGTTCATAAGCGACCTCTAACGGCAAATAATACTGGCACACCACACTTATTCTCTGATATTTTTCATAGCAGCCACGTTATTCCCTACTTTCGCCCGAACTATTTGCCGTTAGAGGTCGCTTATGAACGCCAGGTTTGGTTATTAATTTTTATCTAAGATTAAGATGGCCATCTAGAATTAGGTAAGAAACTTTTAAAACCAAAATTTTTATTTTAAAATTTATCAAATAAATCGTAAAACCCTTAAAATTGGCCAACGTACCTTTTCGAGAATATTTTCAATTTTCGTAAAATTCGATACGAAATTCTAATCCTAGTAATATTTCACTCGTTGCTGGGGAGTTTAGTTTAAATTTCGAAGCACGATATTTGCCTTCATTGTAAATTTATGTAAATTATACACGCGCGAAAAATACAATGGCCTGAATTAAAACGCTAAAAAACTGAAATACTACGAGTGTCAGCCTAAAATGTAATCCATTAAATTTCGCCTTATTAGCCCTAACAAATGATAAGATTAAAAACAAAAGAAACAAATATTAATTACGCCAAGGGAGCCGAACTTATACTTTCCCAGGCATATTTAATTCAATCCCCTCTTTATTGGTCAACTGTCAACTTGGTCAGTTAAGATGTCCATTGTCAGCGATTGTCAAGTTTCTATATATTCCTAATAACGAATTAGCTGGACCCCTGACGTTCACGGTCTAATACTAGCTTTGCCTAGTGGAAAAAACTCTTAAAAATGATAAATTATTTCAGTCTACAAGCTCTTAAAGGGAGAATGCAACCTAACAAATGCTTTTTTATCGATTTCTTATCGTTTAAATATGCCTAATCCACTAGAGAAAAAATTTATAAACAAATTTTAAACTAGAAATAAATTTTAAACTTACCTGGAAAAAAGGCTTAGCGGGATTCATGGAGATCCTAATTTCCTAGCGAATAAGGTCTAGCGACCAATCGAACCTGATTGTAAGTCTCGTAAACGACGGGCCTTTGCTCATTGGTCGATAACTTTACAATTCAGGATCTCCATGGATACCGCTAAGCCTATTTCCTGGGTAAGTTTTAAATTTATTTCTAGTTTAATATTTGTTTTGTTAACTTTTTATTTGCGGATTAGGCAGCCTATTTAAACGATAATGAATTGATAAAAATAAATTCTCCATGGACAATTTGAAACCTCGCCATACAAATCCTGGCTCGATTTTCTAGGGGTATCGGATATAATCTGGGAGTTGTATTTTTCATCGGCTCCTCTAGCTTAAAGAACTAAGTCATAATATTTTTTAATACTTTAGGCTATTTTAATGAAATTTAAATTTTAAGTTGAAAACCATCATTTTTGTTTTTTCTGATATTAATTTTTAATTCCATAATTTTTGGAATTAGTCGAACAACCCTTTCTTATTTGCATAGGCCGTTAATTTTTCTTGATATAAAATTGTAAATAATATAAATACATACAACAAAGCTGTGGAGTTCTATTTAAGTGTAGATATATCGTATTTTTGTTTAGGTTTAAAAATTAATGATACGAAGCGAAAGATCGTATTCGAAAATGCCACGAGTCTTTTAAAAATTATTTTTTCTAATAACAAAAAAATCTAAAAAAAAAAAACCATAAAAATTGAAAAATATCATAATTAGGTATATATAAAAAAACTAAAAAAAAAAGTAAGTGTTATTAAAAATATGTTTCCCGAGAGAAAATTAAATACCTATTAGGCTGTTTGACAAAATAAATAAATATAAAATCCCGCAAAATTATCTTAAAATACGTAAGAAAATTTCAAATATTTTTCGAGTTTTAGAATAGGTAAAGTCGTCTGCCAGATACTTGAAAAAAAAAAAGTGTTAGAAAATTGACAATATTTTCTCTTAAATATTCTGGCTGAAGTCTATATATAAATTCTGAAATTTAAAAAATTATTTTAAACTTTCATTTTCAAATTAATGTTTTGAAATATATTCAGCTGGTCTTTTCCCATTTGGCGACGAAGAACCGAAGAATTCAAACTAAACAAAGCGGCGAAAAATTAAAATTTTTAAATAATTATAAAATCCAGGAGGTTGAATAGCATTCCAAATATAAGAAAAGTCTAAAAAAATGACCAAATAAAGAAAAAAAATTAAACATTATCAAAAAAAAAAAAAAAAAAAAATAAAAAACTTTGGCGGGAGACGAAAGTAAAGGAAACCCGAGTTTATTAGCCGCTCTTGAGCACAATTTGTGGCATATACAAAACAAAACAAAAATCTCAAAACATTTTGTCCGATAACATAATTTTCTCTAAACTTGTAATATATGAACTTCGATAAACTGATATAAAAAGACTATATTATATATATATATATAAAAGTAAATATATTATTAAAATGGACATCAATTTAAGTGAAAAAACACTTAAAATTCAACAAAAAGGACAGATAAATGGATATATACTATTAGTAGTTTTGTTGACTTTATTTCTAATTTCTTCCGAAGAAAAATGCGACCAAAAGTAAGGCGCGTGAATGTGTGAATGTAACTTTAAAACCGGACCGAACTGACCAGCTCGCTCGAGTCAACCGTGGTCAATATATAAAGAAAAAAAAAAAAAAAAAACAATACTAAGAAGTGACAAATCTAAATGTTGTTAATTAAAAGAAGAAAGATAAAAAATAATAAAATATACAAACTAAAGTGGCGTTATAATTAAGAAAAATAAAACGGACCTATTGAGAAAGTAAAAATGTATAACTGATGATAAAAAAAAAATATTTTGACGCGTTACAGTCCAATGTTTCGAGAAAAAAAAAAAAAAAAAAGAAAAACTGTGAGCCTAATTTGGGGGTATGTCAGGGTTTTGTATACATTCTCTATAGGTAAGTGTGTTAATTAAATGTGAAAAATAAATAAGAAAACTGTCAAAAAATATTTGTTTCTCAATTTTACCTATCAGCATCGATATTTTTTATCGATTCCTTGTTTAAATGTCGCGTTGAGACAGCTCAACGGATTTTTCAGCCCGCTCAACGGATTTTTCAGCCCGCTCAACGGATTTTTCAGCCAGCTCAACGGATTTTTCAGCCAGCTCAACGGATTTTTCAGCCAGCTCAACGGATTTTTCAGCCAGCTCAACGGATTTTTCAGCCAGCTCAACGGCTTTTTCAGCCAGCTCAACGGCTTTTTCAGCCAGCTCAACGGCTTTTTCAGCCAGCTCAACGGCTTTTTCAGCCAGCTCAACGGCTTTTTCAGCCAGCTCAACGGATTTTTCAGCCAGCTCAACGGATTTTTCAGCCAGCTCAACGGATTTTTCAGCCAGCTCAACGGATTTTTCAGCCAGCTCAACGGATTTTTCAGCCAGCTCAACGGATTTTTCAGCCAGCTCAACGGATTTTTCAGCCAGCTCAACGGATTTTTCAGCCAGCTCAACGGATTTTTCAGCCAGCTCAACGGATTTTTCAGCCAGCTCAACGGATTTTTCAGCCAGCTCAACGGATTTTTCAGCCAGCTCAACGGATTTTTCAGCCAGCTCAACGGATTTTTCAGCCAGCTCAACGGATTTTTCAGCCAGCTCAACGGATTTTTCAGCCAGCTCAACGGATTTTTCAGCCAGCTCAACGGATTTTTCAGCCAGCTCAACGGATTTTTCAGCCAGCTCAACGGATTTTTCAGCCAGCTCAACGGATTTTTCAGCCAGCTCAACGGATTTTTCAGCCAGCTCAACGGATTTTTCAGCCAGCTCAACGGATTTTTCAGCCAGCTCAACGGATTTTTCAGCCAGCTCAACGGAGGGTTTAGCCAGCTCAACGGATTTTTCAGCCAGCTCAACGGAGGGTTTAGCCAGCTCAACGGAGGGTTTAGCCAGCTCAACGAAGGGTTTAGCCAGCTCAACGGAGGGTTTAGCCAGCTCAACGGAGGGTTTAGCCAGCTCAACGGAGGGTTTAGCCAGCTCAACGGAGGGTTTAGCCAGCTCAACGGAGGGTTTAGCCAGCTCAACGGAGGGTTTAGCCAGCTCAACGGAGGGTTTAGCCAGCTCAACGGAGGGTTTAGCCAGCTCAACGGAGGGTTTAGCCAGCTCAACGGAGGGTTTAGCCAGCTCAACGGAGGGTTTAGCCAGCTCAACGGAGGGTTTAGCCAGCTCAACGGAGGGTTTAGCCAGCTCAACGGAGGGTTTAGCCAGCTCAACGGAGGGTTTAGCCAGCTCAACGGAGGGTTTAGCCAGCTCAACGGAGGGTTTAGCCAGCTCAACGGAGGGTTTAGCCAGCTCAACGGAGGGTTTAGCCAGCTCAACGGAGGGTTTAGCCAGCTCAACGGAGGGTTTAGCCAGCTCAACGGAGGGTTTAGCCAGCTCAACGGAGGGTTTAGCCAGCTCAACGGAGGGTTTAGCCAGCTCAACGGAGGGTTTAGCCAGCTCAACGGAGGGTTTAGCCAGCTCAACGGAGGGTTTAGCCAGCTCAACGGAGGGTTTAGCCAGCTCAACGGAGGGTTTAGCCAGCTCAACGGAGGGTTTAGCCAGCTCAACGGAGGGTTTAGCCAGCTCAACGGAGGGTTTAGCCAGCTCAACGGAGGGTTTAGCCAGCTCAACGGAGGGTTTAGCCAGCTCAACGGAGGGTTTAGCCAGCTCAACGGAGGGTTTAGCCAGCTCAACGGAGGGTTTAGCCAGCTCAACGGAGGGTTTAGCCAGCTCAACGGAGGGTTTAGCCAGCTCAACGGAGGGTTTAGCCAGCTCAACGGAGGGTTTAGCCAGCTCAACGGAGGGTTTAGCCAGCTCAACGGAGGGTTTAGCCAGCTCAACGGAGGGTTTAGCCAGCTCAACGGAGGGTTTAGCCAGCTCAACGGAGGGTTTAGCCAGCTCAACGGAGGGTTTAGCCAGCTCAACGGAGGGTTTAGCCAGCTCAACGGAGGGTTTAGCCAGCTCAACGGAGGGTTTAGCCAGCTCAACGGAGGGTTTAGCCAGCTCAACGGAGGGTTTAGCCAGCTCAACGGAGGGTTTAGCCAGCTCAACGGAGGGTTTAGCCAGCTCAACGGAGGGTTTAGCCAGCTCAACGGAGGGTTTAGCCAGCTCAACGGAGGGTTTAGCCAGCTCAACGGAGGGTTTAGCCAGCTCAACGGAGGGTTTAGCCAGCTCAACGGAGGGTTTAGCCAGCTCAACGGAGGGTTTAGCCAGCTCAACGGAGGGTTTAGCCAGCTCAACGGAGGGTTTAGCCAGCTCAACGGAGGGTTTAGCCAGCTCAACGGAGGGTTTAGCCAGCTCAACGGAGGGTTTAGCCAGCTCAACGGAGGGTTTAGCCAGCTCAACGGAGGGTTTAGCCAGCTCAACGGAGGGTTTAGCCAGCTCAACGGAGGGTTTAGCCAGCTCAACGGAGGGTTTAGCCAGCTCAACGGAGGGTTTAGCCAGCTCAACGGAGGGTTTAGCCAGCTCAACGGAGGGTTTAGCCAGCTCAACGGAGGGTTTAGCCAGCTCAACGGAGGGTTTAGCCAGCTCAACGGAGGGTTTAGCCAGCTCAACGGAGGGTTTAGCCAGCTCAACGGAGGGTTTAGCCAGCTCAACGGAGGGTTTAGCCAGCTCAACGGAGGTTTTAGCCAGCTCAACGGAGGTTTTAGCCAGCTCAACGGAGGTTTTAGCCAGCTCAACGGAGGGTTTAGCCAGCTCAACGGAGGGTTTAGCCAGCTCAACGGAGGGTTTAGCCAGCTCAACGGAGGGTTTAGCCAGCTCAACGGAGGGTTTAGCCAGCTCAACGGAGGGTTTAGCCAGCTCAACGGAGGGTTTAGCCAGCTCAACGGAGGGTTTAGCCAGCTCAACGGAGGGTTTAGCCAGCTCAACGGAGGGTTTAGCCAGCTCAACGGAGGGTTTAGCCAGCTCAACGGAGGGTTTAGCCAGCTCAACGGAGGGTTTAGCCAGCTCAACGGAGGGTTTAGCCAGCTCAACGGAGGGTTTAGCCAGCTCAACGGAGGGTTTAGCCAGCTCAACGGAGGGTTTAGCCAGCTCAACGGAGGGTTTAGCCAGCTCAACGGAGGGTTTAGCCAGCTCAACGGAGGGTTTAGCCAGCTCAACGGAGGGTTTAGCCAGCTCAACGGAGGGTTTAGCCAACTCAACGGAGGGTTTAGCCAGCTCAACGGAGGGTTTAGCCAGCTCAACGGAGGGTTTAGCCAGCTCAACGGAGGGTTTAGCCAGCTCAACGGAGGGTTTAGCCAGCTCAACGGAGGGTTTAGCCAACTCAACGGAGGGTTTAGCCAGCTCAACGGAGGGTTTAGCCAGCTCAACGGAGGGTTTAGCCAGCTCAACGGAGGGTTTAGCCAGCTCAACGGAGGGTTTAGCCAGCTCAACGGAGGGTTTAGCCAGCTGAACGGAGGATTGAAGCAGCATTTGGGTTAAACTTTAAGATAAGTGGCTCTTCTATTTGCTTAACCATCTTGTTAATGTGGTGCTTAAAAACTACAAATATGAAATGAATATTTTTTATAATTTCAGTAATCCTCCTATATTTTCCAATATTTTTCAGGATTCGTGGAGATCCTGAGTTTCTTCGGATTGAAGGATCATCGACCATAGAGCACAGGCACATCGTTAAGACAAGATCTCCATGAGACTTCCAATATCGTTCGATTGGTTAATGCTGATCCATCAATGCGAAGAAATCGATTTTCATGATTCCATAAATTTAAGCCTAGTTTCTGGGTAAGTTCTAAATTTATTTCTAGTTTAATACATGTAATTTATTAATCTGGTGGATTAGGCCTATTTAAACGATAATCTCCCTTTAACGAGATAAAAACAAGATGGTCAAGCCTTTAGTATAAATACACCTCTGACGGTTAAAAAACGTCTCAAGATAATGATTTTCATTTCATTTGTCACATTCACTTTGTCACGCGTGTCTAAAAAAGGTGCAAAAATACATTTCACGGGGTCGAAAATTATTTCAAAAAGGTCCAAAAATGGCAAATAAAATATTTTAATAATTTTAAAAAGTGAAAAAACTATGTTGACGGAAGAATATCGTCGCAAAAAAATATTTTTTGTTGAAAGAGGGGATCAATCATTTTAACTTGAAAAAATTCCGCAAGTTTCTTCTCGCCATCTTTAGTACATTTTTTTTTGTTAATTTTGGAAAGTAACCCGGACGACCGAAACTAAATTCCAATTTCAAATTCGTCAAGATTGACAGGGTTATAATCTTCTATAGAGAACCGCCTTTTTTCTCCGTTATTCCAATCTAGGCTTAGGAGGACATTGATCAGGGGTTGTAGTACTTGGCATCTTTCCATAAAACTTTAAACTCTCGGCCAAACTCGAAAATATATTTTTCTTAATACTCTTTTATTATTTATTGCGTATCTATAGTTATATACCGATTCCATCAAATCCCAATGAGACCGAATTCCCATTGGATCGATTACTAATCGACCTAAATATTTAAATAAATTCATAAGTTTTAAGAGATAAATATAACGAAATCATTTAAGAGCTAGAGAAGGCGTGATTTTTAAAAATTTAGGTTTGCCACGGTATGGTTCATTTAGCTGGAGACGATGAGCATTTTTTTAAAACGTCACTGTATTCTAGTTCCTAAATGAAATGTGCATTTTTGAAATTCGTACAGAAACACGTGGATATTTATATTTCGCGCCATTTTGAAATCCGTATTACCCTTTTAGCGTATCGTGTAACATTTTCGCGGGAACTAAAATACAATAACTTTTTTTCAAGCATCGCGTAAGCTCCTACCGGTAGGCGGGTAATGAGTTTCGATTTTCGGGTACGTTTACGGGTTTGTCACAATCGGGTATTTCGCGCACTCCTGGTAAAACCTGTTTTTTAGTACCCTTGGAGAGAGTGAAGGTTAACTTCACTAAGACCATCTTGTTTTTGATTTGAATAGTTTACTACGATTTTTGGCACCCATTTGAAGAGGAGAAAACGTGCTCTCTTTCTTTACAACGGGGTATTTCGATAAACCGACCTACAAAGCTATAAGTCTCGTTTCTACACTTTAAAAATTTGACGCTAGAAAAGGCGGACGGGGAATTGGTCCACTACTTTCTCCAAAAAAAAAAAAAAAAAAAAAAATACTATAGGGTCAAAAATCTAAACGTGATCGAAGAAATGACTTTTCTTTCGATATTTCCTTTCATCTCGAAAAAATAATATAAAATTGGCGCGGCTAGCTTGGATAAGGTTTTTAAAACAAGGCGCCATTTCTTCTTTGGAAATCCCTAGAAAAATATAACAATACGCGAGGGAAGATACAAAGGATGAAAGTCTGTTTTATATTTTAAGGTTTTTCTTTAAGGTTTTTCCGGCGAAGGAAGTGAAATATTTCGGATTGTAAAAAGTTCCGAAATTTGAAAAGCTCTACGACAGAAAATGTTTTATAAGCTTTTTAGAACGAAGAAATAAACAGAACCACTTTTACCACCATTTTTACAAAATAAGAGTTTTACCTCTCCGAGTGAGCTTTAGTTCAAGAAGGCGTTTCGCGATCTAGAAGTACAGCTATACTATCACACTAGCATTTCTTAATCGATTGGAAACGGCAAAATCAAACCGATATTCAAATCGTCAGGAACCGTTTTAAGCGTCGAGTGTTCAAGCAAATATATTTATTGTAGCTTCATCTATCGGTACGAAATTGGTGCCCGAAGCAGTTTTGAGAAATATAATTAAATCGATACGAGAAAAGACGGTTTCCCGTTCACACGACTCTAGCGAAACGTTTTGAAACGGTTTAAATCGATTCCGATAACTAAAATGAACTAAAATGTTTGTCCGTTGTTCGTGGATGTGTGTTTGTTCACCGCGTACGTGCTTCGTTTAAAACAGTAATTGACAGTAACCCTAGTACGACTACGATTAGCTATTTTGTTTCCTAAATTTGTAAAACTTATAATCTAACAACAATGGTGTAATCCTACGATCTAAGATATAACCATTTGTATTTATATTAAGCAAACCTCAGTTTTGGCATCTTGTACATCAGAAATTTCTATTTCACCACGATTTTGCATCCCGTAAAAGGCTTAACGTATAATTTATATATATTATTAGAGTTAGATTCGTAGGTAAAGCAAACTCCGGATGAAGCTGCCTGGAATACGGGGTGAAGTCTCGTGACAGGTTTTTCGACAAGAGGACAAGGTGGACCGTTGCTTCCTCCCTCTCTCCAGTCCCTTGGTCCCCCCTTATATAAATAAACACGTCAAACCAACACCCAAAAAGCTTCCTTCAAGGAGCATGAAACGAAAAAAGGAGAGGTGTTGGGGGTGTAAGAGTGAGTATATCGTCTAAATCCTTCTTCTATTTCCCCATTCAAAAGGGACTCCAAAGAACGAGAGCCAAGAAAATGTACAACGTTCTTCAGAGACCATGGCCAGAGATTATGTTAAAAGATTTTAGAAGTGGCGTTAGATGTCAAGATTGATTTTGCTTAAATAA
This sequence comes from Odiellus spinosus, assembly GCA_963920705.1. Lineage (NCBI taxonomy): Eukaryota > Metazoa > Arthropoda > Arachnida > Opiliones > Phalangiidae > Odiellus > Odiellus spinosus. The sequence continues at coordinate 7,676,744 of OY987227.1, read as the reverse complement.
TAATATTTATTTACTTCTTTTTGCCCGCACTATTTGCCATTAGAGGATGCTTATATGAACGCCAGCCACCTTTATATATGTATACGTTGTTTATAGTTGTAGGGTCAAGCCACGTTCTAGATCGGAGCTATTTAAACGTTGCCACTTCCGAAACATACGAATAAATACTGGTTAGGCAAAGATATAAGATAGAGATAGAGAGCGGTGGAAAACGATTGAAAAGTCAATAGGAATTCCACCGGAAATTGAAGGGACAAAGCTACCCATCCGCCCAACCGTCCGCCCACCCAATTCCCCGCTACAAACTTAATACTCTTGACATTTTTACTCTCAGGCGTCGTCTCGCACACTCACCTCTACATTGTCAACGTCATCTTTATAGTTCAGAGTTGAATAAAGCTGGCCTCCTTTTATCTCAAATTAAACTGATCACGAAAGTAAACTGGATAAAGCGTACCCCTTGTAAAAAAATAAATAAATAAATACACCCCCTGTAAAATAAATAATCAAACATTTTACAAGGGGTACCCTTGTAAAAAAAATAAATACACCCCCTTTAAACTAAATAATCAAAAATTTTACATGGAGTACCCCTTGTAAAAAAATAAATACACCCCCTGTAAAATAAATAATCAAAAATTTTACAAGGGGTACCCCTTGTAAAAAAAATAAATACACCCCCTTTAAACTAAAGGGTATTTTATTTTCAAAGGGTATTTTATTTTCAAAGGGTATTTTATTTTCAAAGGGTATTTTATTTTCAAAGGGTATTTTATTTTCAAAGGGTATTTTATTTTCAAAGGGTATTTTATTTTCAAAGGGTATTTTATTTTCAAAGGGTATTTTATTTTCAAAGGGTATTTTATTTTCAAAGGGTATTTTATTTTCAAAGGGTATTTTATTTTCAAAGGGTATTTTATTTTCAAAGGGTATTTTATTTTCAAAGGGTATTTTATTTTCAAAGGGTATTTTATTTTCAAAGGGTATTTTATTTTCAAAGGGTATTTTATTTTCAAAGGGTATTTTATTTTCAAAGGGTATTTTATTTTCAAAGGGTATTTTATTTTCAAAGGGTATTTTATTTTCAAAGGGTATTTTATTTTCAAAGGGTATTTTATTTTCAAAGGGTATCTTATTTTCAAAGGGTATCTTATTTTCAAAGGGTATTTTATTTTCAAAGGGTATTTTATTTTCAAAGGGTATTTTATTTTCAAAGGGTATTTTATTTTCAAAGGGTATTTTATTTTCAAAGGGTATTTTATTTTCAAAGGGTATTTTATTTTCAAAGGGTATTTTATTTTCAAAGGGTATTTTATTTTCAAAGGGTATTTTATTTTCAAAGGGTATTTTATTTTCAAAGGGTATTTTATTTTCAAAGGGTATTTTATTTTCAAAGGGTATTTTATTTTCAAAGGGTATTTTATTTTCAAAGGGTATTTTATTTTCAAAGGGTATTTTATTTTCAAAGGGTATTTTATTTTCAAAGGGTATTTTATTTTCAAAAAAGGGGTGTTAAATTTTCCAAAAAGGGCTACCCTTGTAAAAAAAATAAATACACCCCTTGTTAAATAAATAATCAAAATTTTTAAAAGTGGTACCTCTTGTAAAAAATAAATAAATACACCCCCTGTAAAATAAATAATCAAAAATTATACAAGGGGTGTTTTATTTTCATAAAGGGGTGTTATATTTTCAAAAAAAGGGTGTTTTATTTTAAAAAAGGGGTGTTTTATTTTCAAAAAAGGGGTGTTTTATTTTCAAAAAAGGGTGTTTTATTTTCAAAAAAGGGGTGTTTTATTTTCAAAAAAGGGGTGTTTAATTTTCAAAAAAAGGGGTGTTTAATTTTCAAAAAAGGGGTGTTTTATATTAAAAAAAGGGGTGTTTTATATTCAAAAAAGGGGTGTTTTATATTCAAAAAGGGGTGTTTTATATTCAAAAAAGGGGTGTTTTATATTCAAAAAAGGGGTGTTTTATATTCAAAAAAAGGGGTGGTTCATTTTCAAAAAAAGGGTGGTTTATTTTCAAAAAAAGGGGTGGTTCATTTTCAAAAAAGGGTGTTTTATTTTCTAAAAAATGGGTGTTTTATTTTCCAAAAAGAGGTGTTTTATTTTCAAAAAAGGGACGTTTTATTTTCAAAAAAGGAGTGTTTTATTTTCAAAAAAGGGGTGTTTTATTTTCCAAAAAGAGGTGTTTTATTTTCCAAAAAAGGGCTACCCTTTTAAAAAAAATAAATACACCCCTTGTAAAATAAATAATCAAAAATTTTACAGGGGGTACCCCTTGTAAAAAAAAAAAAAAAAAAAAAAAATACACCCCCTGTAAATAATCAAAATTTTTAAAAGTGGTACCTCCTGTAAAAAAAAATAAATACACCCCCTGTAAATAAATAATCAAAAATTATACAAGGGCTGTTTTATTTTCATAAAGGGGTGTTTTATTTTCATAAAGGGGTGTTATATTTTCAAAAAAGGGGTGTTTAATTTTCAAAAAAGGGGTGTTTTATATTCAAAAAAGGGGTGTTTTATATTCAAAAAAGGGGTGTTTTATATTCAAAATAGGGGTGTTTTATATTCAAAAAAGGGGTGGTTTATTTTCAAAAAAAGGGGTGGTTTATTTTCAAAAAAAGGGGTGGTTCATTTTCAAAAAAGGGTGTTTTATTTTCTAAAAAATGGGTGTTTTATTTTCCAAAAAGAGGTGTTTTATTTTCAAAAAAGGGACGTTTTATTTTCAAAAAAGGGGTGTTTTATTTTCAAAAAAGGGGTGTTTTATTTTCAAAAAAGGGGTGTTTTATTTTCAAAAAAGGGGTGTTTTATTTTCAAAAAAGGGGTGTTTTATTTTCCAAAAAAGGGACGTTTTATTTTCCAAAAAAGGGACGTTTTATTTTCAAAAAAGGAGTGTTTCATTTTCAAAAAAGGAGTGTTTTATTTTCAAAAAAGGGGTGTTTTATTTTCAAAAAAGGGGTGTTTTATTTTCAAAAAAGGGGTGTTTTATTTTCAGAAAAGGGGTGTTTTATTTTCAAAAAAGGGGTGTTTTATTTTCAAAAAAGGGGTGGTTCATTTTTAAAAAAGGGGTGGTTCATTTTCAAAAAAGGGTGTATTATTTTCAAAAAAGGGGTGTATTATTTTCAAAAAAGGGGTGTTTTATTTTCCAAAAAGGGGTGTTTAATTTTCCAAAAAAGGGGTGTTTAATTTTCCAAAAAAGGGGTGTTTTATTTCCAAAAAAAGGGGTGTTTTATTTTCAAAAAAGGAGTGTTTTATTTTCAAAAAAGGGGTGTTTTAATTTCAAAAAAGGGGTGTTTTATTTTAAAAAAAGGGGTGTTTTATTTTAAAAAAAGGGGTGTTTTATTTTCAAAAAAGGGGTGTTTTCTTTTCAAAAAAGGGGTGTTTTCTTTTCAAAAAAGGGGTGTTTTATTTTCAAAAAAGGGGTGTTTTATTTTCAAAAAAGGGGTGTTTTATTTTCAAAAAAGGGGTGTTTTATTTTCAGAAAAGGGGTGTTTTATTTTCAGAAAAGGGGTGTTTTATTTTCAGAAAAGGGGTGTTTTATTTTCAGAAAAGGGGTGCCCCTTGTTAAATTTTTGATTATTTATTTTACAGGGGGTGTATTTATTATTTATTTTTTTTACAGGAGGTGTATTTATTATTTATTTTTTTTACAGGGGGTGTATTTATTATTTATTTTTTTACAGGGGGTGTATTTATAATTTTTTTTACAGGGGGTGTATTTATTATTTTTTTTACAGGGGGTGTAATTATTATTTATTTTTTTTACAGGGGGTGTTCATTCATTTTTACAGGAGTTATACTTAACGATCGTTCGTTCTTACAGGGGGTGTATTTATCGTTCGTTCGTTCTTACAGGGGGTGTATTTATCGTTCGTTCGTTCTTACAGGGGGTGTATTTATCGTTCGTTCGTTCGTTCTTACAGGGGGTGTATTTATCGTTCGTTCGTTTTTACAGGGGGTGTATTTATCGTTCGTTCGTTCTTACAGGGGGTGTATTTATCGTTCGTTCGTTCTTACAGGGGGTGTATTTATCGTTCGTTCGTTCTTACAGGGGGTGTATTTATCGTTCGTTCGTTCTTACAAGGGGTGTATTTATCGTTCGTTCGTTTTTACAAGGGGTGTAATTATCGTTCGTTCGTTTTTACAGGGGGTGTATTTATCGTTCGTTCGTTTTTACAGGGGGTGTATTTATCGTTCGTTCGTTTTTACAGGGGGTGTATTTATCGTTCGTTCGTTTTTACAGGGGGTGTATTTATCGTTCGTTCGTTTTTACAGGGGGTGTATTTATCATTCGTTCGTTTTTACAGCGGGTGTATTTATCGTTCGTTCGTTTTTACAGGGGGTGTATTTATCGTTCGTTCGTTCTTACAGGGGGTGTATTTATCGTTCGTTAGTTCTTACAGGGGGTGTATTTATCGTTCGTTCGTTCTTACAGGGGGTGTATTTATCGTTCGTTCGTTCTTACAGGGGGTGTATTTATCGTTCGTTCGTTCTTACAGGGGGTGTATTTATCGTTCGTTCGTTCTTACAGGGGGTGTATTTATCGTTCGTTCGTTCTTACAGGGGGTGTATTTATCGTTCGTTCGATTTTACAGGGTGTGTATTTATCGTTCGGTCGTTTTTACAGGTGGTGTATTTATCGTTCGTTCGTTCTTACAGGGGGTGTATTTATCGTTCGTTCGTTCTTACAGGGGGTGTATTTATCGTTCGTTCGTTTTTACAGGGGGTGTATTTATCGTTCGTGCGTTTTTACAGGGGGTGTATTTATCGTTCGTTCGTTTTTACAGGGGGTGTATTTATCGTTCGTTCGTTCTTACAGGGGGTGTATTTATCGTTCGTTCGTTCTTACAGGGGGTGTATTTATCGTTCGTTCGTTCGTTCTTACAGGGGGTGTATTTATCGTTCGTTCGTTTTTACAGGGGGTGTATTTATCGTTCGTTCGTTCTTACAGGGGGTGTATTTATCGTTCGTTCGTTCTTACAGGGGGTGTATTTATCGTTCGTTCGTTTTTACAGGGGGTGTATTTATCGTTCGTGCGTTTTTACAGGGGGTGTATTTATCGTTCGTTCGTTTTTACAGGGGGTGTATTTATCGTTCGTTCGTTCTTACAGGGGGTGTATTTATCGTTCGTTCGTTCTTACAGGGGGTGTATTTATCGTTCGTTCGTTCGTTTTTACAGGGGGTGTATTTATCGTTCGTTCGTTCTTACAGGGGGTGTATTTATCGTTCGTTAGTTCTTACAGGGGGTGTATTTATCGTTCGTTCGTTCTTACAGGGGGTGTATTTATCGTTCGTTCGTTCTTACAGGGGGTGTATTTATCGTTCGTTCGTTCTTACAGGGGGTGTATTTATCGTTCGTTCGTTCTTACAGGGGGTGTATTTATCGTTCGTTCGTTCTTACAGGGGGTGTATTTATCGTTCGTTCGATTTTACAGGGTGTGTATTTATCGTTCGGTCGTTTTTACAGGTGGTGTATTTATCGTTCGTTCGTTCTTACAGGGGGTGTATTTATCGTTCGTTCGTTCTTACAGGGGGTGTATTTATCGTTCGTTCGTTTTTACAGGGGGTGTATTTATCGTTCGTGCGTTTTTACAGGGGGTGTATTTATCGTTCGTTCGTTTTTACAGGGGGTGTATTTATCGTTCGTTCGTTCTTACAGGGGGTGTATTTATCGTTCGTTCGTTCTTACAGGGGGTGTATTTATCGTTCGTTCGTTCGTTCTTACAGGGGGTGTATTTATCGTTCGTTCGTTTTTACAGGGGGTGTATTTATCGTTCGTTCGTTCTTACAGGGGGTGTATTTATCGTTCGTTCGTTCTTACAGGGGGTGTATTTATCGTTCGTTCGTTCTTATAGGGGGTGTATTTATCGTTCGTTCGTTCTTACAGGGGGTGTATTTATCGTTCGTTCGTTTTTACACGGGGTGTAATTATAGTTCGTTCGTTTTTACAGGGGGTGTATTGTTCGTTCGTTTTTACAGGGGGTGTATTTATCGTTCGTTCATTCTTACACGGGGTGTATTTATCGTTCGTTCGTTCTTACAGGAGGTGTATTTATCGTTCGTTCGTTCTTACAGGGGGTGCATTTATCGTTCGTTCTTACAGGGGGTGCATTTATCGTTCGTTCTTACAGGGGGTGTATTTATCGTTCGTTCTTTCTTACAGGAGGTGTATTTATCGTTCGTTCGTTCTTACAGGGGGTGCATTTATCGTTCGTTCTTACAGGGGGTGTATTTATCGTTCATTCATTCTTACAGGGGGTGTATTTATCGTTCGTTCGTTCTTACAGGGGGTGTATTTATCGTTCGTTCGTTCTTACAGGGGGTGCATTTATCGTTCGTTCTTACAGGGGGTGTATTTATCGTTCGTTCATTCTTACACGGGGTGTATTTATCGTTCGTTCGTTCTTACAGGAGGTGTATTTATCGTTCGTTCGTTCTTACAGGGGGTGCATTTATCGTTCGTTCTTACAGGGGGTGTATTTATCGTTCGTTCATTCTTACAGGGGGTGTATTTATCGTTCGTTCGTTCTTACAGGGGGTGTATTTATCGTTCGTTCGTTCTTACAGGGGGTGTATTTATCGTTCGTTCGTTCGTTCTTACAGGGGGTGTATTTATCGTTCGTTCGTTTTTACAGGGGGTGTATTTATCGTTCGTTCGTTTTTACAGGGGGTGTATTTATCGTTCGTTCGTTTTTACAGGGGGTGTATTTATCGTTCGTTCGTTCTTACAGGGGGTGTATTTATCGTTCGTTCGTTCTTACAGGGGGTGTATTTATCGTTCGTTCGTTTTAACAGGGGGTGTATTTATCGTTCGTTCGTTTTTACAGGGGGTGTGTTTATCGTTCGTTCGTTTTTACAGGGGGTGTATTTATCGTTCGTTCGTTTTTACAGGGGGTGTATTTATCGTTCGTTCGTTTTTACAGGGGGTGTATTTATCGTTCGTTCGTTTTTACAGGGGGTGCATTTATCGTTCGTTCGTTCTTACAGGGGGTGAATTTATTGTTCGTTCGTTCTTACAGGGGGTGCATTTATCGTTCGTTCGTTTTTACAGGGGGTGTATTTATCGTTCGTTCGTTTTTACAGGGGGTGTATTTATCGTTCGTTCGTTTTTACAGGGGGTGTATTTATCGTTCGTTCGTTTTAACAGGGGGTGTATTTATCGTTCGTTCGTTTTTACAGGGGGTGTGTTTATCGTTCGTTCGTTTTTACAGGGGGTGTATTTATCGTTCGTTCGTTTTTACAGGGGGTGTATTTATCGTTCGTTCGTTTTTACAGGGGGTGTATTTATCGTTCGTTCGTTTTTACAGGGGGTGCATTTATCGTTCGTTCGTTCTTACAGGGGGTGAATTTATTGTTCGTTCGTTCTTACAGGGGGTGCATTTATCGTTCGTTCGTTCTTACAGGGGGTGTATTTATCGTTCGTTCGTTCTTACAGGGGGTGTATTTATCGTTCGTTCGTTCTTACAGGGGGTGTATTTATCGTTCGTTCGTTCTTACAGGGGGTGTATTTATCGTTCGTTCGTTCTTACAAGGGGTGTATTTGTCGTTCGGTCGTTCTTACAGGGGGTGTATTTACGTTCGTTCGTTCTTACAGGGGGTGTATTTATCGTTCGTTCTTTCTTACAGGGGGTGTATTTATCGTTCGTTCGTTCTTACAGGGGGTGTATTTATCGTTCGTTCGTTTTTACAGGGGGTGTATTTATCGTTCGTTCGTTCTTACAGTGGGTGTATTGATCGTTCGTTCGTTCTTACAGGGGGTGTATTTATCGTTCGTTCGTTCTTACAGGGGGTGTATTTATCGTTCGTTCGTTCTTACAGGGGGTGTATTTATCGTTCGTTCGTTTTTACAGGAGGTGTATTTATCGTTCGTTCGTTTTAACAGGGGGTGTATTTATCGTTCGTTTGTTTTTACAGGGGGTGTGTTTATCGTTCGTTCGTTTTTACAGGGGGTGTATTTATCGTTAGTTCGTTTTTACAGGGGGTGTATTTATCGTTCGTTCGTTTTTACAGGGGGTGTATTTATCGTTCGTTCGTTTTTACAGGGGGTGCATTTATCGTTCGTTCGTTCTTACAGGTGGTGCATTTATCGTTCGTTCGTTCTTACAGGGGGTGCATTTATCGTTCGTTCGTTCTTACAGGGGGTGTATTTATCGTTCGTTCGTTCTTACAGGGGGTGTATTTATCGTTCGTTCGTTCTTAAAGGGGGTGTATTTATCGTTCGTTCGTTTTTACAGGGGGTGTATTTATCGTTCGTTCGTTTTACAGGAGGTGTATTTACGTTCGTTCGTTTTTACAGGGGGTGTATTTATCGTTCGTTCGTTTTTACAGGGGGTGTATTTATCGTTCGTTCGTTTTTACAGGGGGTGTATTTATCGTTCGTTCGTTCTTACAGGGGGTGTATTTATCGCTCGTTCGTTCTTACAGGGGGTGTATTTATCGTTCGTTCGTTTTTACAGGGGGTGTATTTATCGTTCGCTCGTTTTTACAGGGGGTGTATTTATCGTTCGTTCGTTTTAACAGGGGGTGTATTTATCGTTCGTTCGTTTTTACAGGGGGTGTAATCGTTCGTTCGTTTTTACAGGGGGTGTATTTATCGTTCGTTCGTTTTTACAGGGGGTGTATTTATCGTTCGTTCGTTTTTACAGGGGGTGCATTTATCGTTCGTTCGTTCTTACGGGGGGTGCATTTATCGTTCGTTCGTTCTTACGGGGGGTGCATTTATCGTTCGTTCGTTCTTACGGGGGGTGCATTTATCGTTCGTTCGTTCTTACAGGGGGTGTATTTATCGTTCGTTCGTTCTTACAGGGGGTGTATTTATCGTTCGTTCGTTCTTACATGGGGTGTATTTATCGTTCGTTCGTTCTTACAGGGGGTGTATTTATCGTTCGTTCGTTCTTACAATGGGTGTTTTTATCGTTCGTTCGTTCTTACAGGGGGTGTATTTGTCGTTCGTTTGTTTTTACAGGGGGTGTATTTATCGTTCGTTCGTTTTTACAGGGGTTTGTATTTATCGTTCTTTCGTTCTTACAGGGGGTGTATTTATCGTTCGTTCGTTCTTACAGGGGGTGTATTTATCGTTCGTTCGTTCTTACAGGGGGTGTATTTATCGTTCGTTCGTTCTTACAGGGGGTGTATTTATCGTTCGTTCGTTCTTACAGGGGGTGTATTTATCGTTCGTTCGTTCTTACAGGGGGTGTATTTATCGTTCGTTCGTTTTTACAGGGGGTGTATTTATCGTTCGTTCGTTTTACAGGAGGTGTATTTATCGTTCGTTCGTTTTTACTAGGGGTGTATTTATCGTTCGTTCGTTTTTACAGGGGGTGTATTTATCGTTCGTTCGTTCTTACAGGGGGTGTATTTATCGTTCGTTCGTTTTTACAGGGGGTGTATTTATCGTTCGTTCGTTTTTACAGGGGGTGTATTTATCGTTCGTTCGTTTTAACAGGGGGTGTATTTATCGTTCGTTCGTTTTTACAGGGGGTGTATTTATCGTTCGTTCGTTTTTACAGGGGGTGTATTTATCGTTCGTTCGTTTTTACAGGGGGTGTATTTATCGTTCGTTCGTTTTTACAGGGGGTGCATTTATCGTTCGTTCGTTCTTACAGGGGGAGCATTTATCGTTCGTTCGTTCTTACGGGGGGTGCATTTATCGTTCGTTCGTTCTTACGGGGGGTGTATTTATCGTTCGTTCGTTCTTACAGGGGGTGTATTTATCGTTCGTTCGTTCTTACAGGGGGTGTATTTATCGTTCGTTCGTTTTTACAGGGGGTGTATTTATCGTTCGTTCGTTCTTACAGGGGGTGTATTTATCGTTCGTTCGTTTTTACAGGGGTGTAATTATCGTTCGTTCGTTTTTACAGGGGTGTATTTATCGTTCGTTCGTTTTTACAGGGGGTGTATTTATCGTTCGTTCGTTCTTACAGGGGGTGTATTCATCGTTCGTTCGTTCTTACAGGGGGTGTATTTATCGTTCGTTCGTTCGTTCTTACAGGGGGTGTATTTATCGTTCGTTCATTTTTACAGGGGGTGTATTTATCGTTCGTTCGTTTTTACAGGGGGTGTATTTATCGTTCGTTCGTTTTTACAGGGGGTGTATTTATCGTTCGTTCGTTTTTACTGGGGGTGTATTTATCGTTCGTTCGTTGTTACAGGGGGTGTATTTATCGTTCGTTCGTTTTTACAGGGGGTGTATTTATCGTTCGTTCGTTTTTACAGGGGGTGTATTTATCGTTCGTTCGTTTTTACAGGGGGTGTATTTATCGTTCGTTCGTTTTTACAGGGGGTGTTTTTATCGTTCTTTCGTTTTTACAGGGGGTGTATTTATCGTTCGTTCGTTTTTACAGGGGATGTATTTATCGTTCGTTCGTTTTTACAGGGGGTGTATTTATCGTTCGTTCGTTCTTACAGGGGGTGTATTTATCGTTCGTTCGTTCTTACAGGGGGTGTATTTATCGTTCGTTCGTTCTTACAGGGGGTGTATTTATCGTTCGTTCGTTCTTACAGGGGGTGTATTTATCGTTCGTTCGTTCTTACAGGGGGTGTATTTATCGTTCGTTCGTTCTTACAGGGGGTGTATTTATCGTTCGTTCGTTTTTACAGGGGGTGTATTTATCGTTCGTTCGTTTTACAGGAGGTGTATTTATCGTTCGTTCGTTTTTACAGGGGGTGTATTTATCGTTCGTTCGTTTTTACAGTGGGTGTATTTATCGTTCGTTCGTTCTTACAGGGGGTGTATTTATCGCTCGTTCGTTCTTACAGGGGGTGTATTTATCGTTCGTTCGTTTTTACAGGGGGTGTATTTATCGTTCGTTCGTTTTTACAGGGGGTGTATTTATCGTTCGTTCGTTTTTACAGGGGGTGCATTTATCGTTCGTTCGTTTTTACAGGGGGTGCATTTATCGTTCGTTCGTTCTTACGGGGGGTGCATTTATCGTTCGTTCGTTCTTACAGGGGGTGTATTTATCGTTCGTTCGTTCTTACAGGGGGTGTATTTATCGTTCGTTCGTTCTTACAGGGGGTGTATTTATCGTTCGTTCGTTCTTACAGGGGGTGTATTTATCGTTCGTTCGTTCTTACAGGGGGTGTATTTATCGTTCGTTCGTTCTAACAGGGGGTGTTTATATCGTTCGTTCGTTCTTACAGGGGGTGTATTTATCTTCGTTCGTTCTTACAGGGGGTGTATTTATCGTTCGTTCGTTCTTACAGGGGGTGTATTTATCGTTCGTTCGTTCTTACAGGTGGTGTATTTATCGTTCGTTCGTTCTTACAGGGGGTGTATTTATCGTTCGTTCGTTCTTACAGGGGGTGTATTTATCGTTCGTTCTTTCTTACAGGGTGTGTTTTTATCGTTCGTTCGTTCTTACAGGGGTGTATTTATCGTTCGTTAGTTCTTACAGGGGGTGTATTTATCGTTCGTTCGTTCTTACAGGGGGTGTATTTATCGTTCGTTCGTTCTTACAGGGGATGTATTTATCGTTCGTTCGTTTTTACAGGGGGTGTATTTATCGTTCGTTCGTTTTTACAGGGGGTGTATTTATCGTTCGTTCGTTCTTACAGGGGGTGTATTTATCGTTCGTTCGTTCTTACAGGGGGTGTATTTATCGTTCGTTCATTTTTACAGGGGGTGTATTTATCGTTCGTTCGTTTTTCCAGGGGGTGTATTTATCGTTCGTTCGTTTTTACAGGGGGTGTATTTATCGTTCGTTCGTTTTAACAGGGGGTGTATTTATCGTTCGTTCGTTTTTACAGGGGGTGCATTTATCGTTCGTTCGTTTTTACAGGGGGTGTATTTATCGTTCGTTCGTTCTTACAGGGGTTGCATTTATCGTTCGTTCGTTCTTACAGGGGGTGCATTTATCGTTCGTTCGTTCTTACAGGGGGTGCGTTTATCGTTCGTTCGTTCTTACAGGGGGTGTATTTATCGTTCGTTCTTACAGGGGGTGTATTTATCGTTCGTTCTTACAGGGGGTGTATTTATCGTTCGTTCTTACAGGGGGTGTATTTATCGTTCGTTCGTTCTTACAGGGGGTGTATTTATCGTTCGTTCGTTCTTACAGGGGGTGTATTTATCGTTCGATCGTTCTTACAGGGGGAGTATTTATCGTTCGTTCGTTTTTACTGGGGGTGTATTTATCGTTCGTTCGTTCTTACAGGGGGTGTATTTATCGTTCGTTCGTTCTTACAGGGGGTGTATTTATCGTTCGTTCGTTCTTACAGGGGGTGTATTTATCGTTCGTTGGTTTTTACAGGGGGTGTATTTATCGTTCGTTCGTTCTTACAGGGGGTGTATTTATCGTTCGTTCGTTCTTACAGGGGGTGTATTTATCGTTCGTTCGTTCTTACAGGGGGTGTAAAAACGAACGAACGATAAATACACCCAGTGTAAGAACGAACGAACGATAAATACACCCCCTGTAAAAACGAACGAACGATAAATACACCCCCTGTAAAAACGAACGAACGATAAATACACCCCCTGTAAAAACGAACGAACGATTAATACACCCCCTGTAAAAACGAACGAACGATATATACACCCCCCGTAAAAACGAACGAACGATAAATACACCCCCGTAAAAACGAACGAACGATAAATACACCCCCTGTAAAAACGAACGAACGATATATACACCCCCTGTAAAAACGAACGAACGATAAATACACCCCCTGTAAGAACGAACGAACGATAAATACACCCCCTTAAAAACGAACGAACGATAAATACACCCCCCGTAAAAACGAACGAACGATGAATACACCCCCCGTAAAAACGAACGAACGATAAATACACCCCCCGTAAAAACGAACGAACGATATATACACCCCCCGTAAAAACGAACGAACGATATATACACCCCCGTAAAAACGAACGAACGATAAATACACCCCCTGTAAAAACGAACTAACGATAAATACACCCCCTGTAAAAACGAACTAACGATAAATACACCCCCCGTAAAAACGAACGAACGATAAATACACCCCCTGTAAAAACGAACTAACGATAAATACACCCCCTGTAAAAACGAACTAACGATAAATACACCCCCTGTAAAAACGAACGAACGATAAATACACCCCCTGTAAAAACGAACGAACGATAAATACACCCCCTTAAAAACGAACGAACGATAAATACACCCCCCGTAAAAACGAACGAACGATAAATACACCCCCGTAAAAACGAACGAACGATAAATAACACCCCCGTAAAAACGAACGAACGATAAATACACCCCCTCTAAAAATGAACGAACGATAAATACACCCCCTGTAAATATAAACGAACGATAAATACACCCCCTGTAAAAATGAACGAACGTTAATACAAACCCTGTAAAAATGAACGAACGATAAATACAAACCCTGTAAAAATGAACGAACGATAAATATACCCCCTGTAAAAATGAACGAACGATAAATACACCCCCTGTAAAAATGAACGAACGATAAATACACCCCCTGTAAAAATGAACGAACACCCCCTGTAAAAAAAATAAATAAATACACCCCCTGTAAAAAAATAAATGATAAATACACCCCCTGTAAAAAAATAAATGATAAATACACCCCCTGTAAAAATAATAAATACACCCCCTGTAAAAATGAACGAACGATAAATACACCCCCGTAAATATAAACGAACGATAAATACACCCCTGTAAAAATGAACGAACGATAAATACACCCCCTGTAAAAATGAACGAACGATAAATACACCCCCTGTAAAAATGAACGAACACCCCCTGTAAAAAAAATAAATAAATTCACCCCCTGTGAAAAAATAAATGATAAATACACCCCCTGTAAAAATTATAAATACACCCCCTGTAAAAATAATAAATACACCCCCTGTAAAAAAATAAATAATAAATGCACCCCCTGTAAAAAAAATAAATAAATACACCCCCTGTAAAAAAATAATAAATACACCCCCTGTAAAAAAATAATAAATACACCCCCTGTAAAAAAATAAATAATAAATACAACCCCTGTAAAAAAAATAAATAAATACACCCACTGTAAAAAAAATAAATAATAAATACACCCCTAAAAAATATAATAAATACACCCCCTGTAAAAAAAATAAATAAATACACCCCCTGAAAAAATATAATAAATACACCCCCTGTAAAAAAAATAATAAATACACCCCTGTAAAAAAAATAATAAATAAATACACCCCCTGTAAAAAAAAATAAAAAATAAATACATCCCCTGTAAAAAAAATAAATAATAAATACACACCCTGTAAAAAAAAAAAATAATAAATACACCCCCTGTAAAAAAATAAATAATAAATACACCCCCTGTAAAGTAAATAATCAAAATTTTACAAGGGGCACCCCTTTTTTTGAAAATAAAACACCCCTTTTTTTGAAAATAAAACACCCCTTTTTTTGAAAATAAAACACCCCTTTTTTTGAAAATAAAACACCCCTTTTTTTGAAAATAAAACACCCCTTTTTTTGAAAATAAAACACCCCTTTTTTTGAAAATAAAACACCCCTTTTTTTGAAAATAAAACACCCCTTTTTTTGAAAATAAAACACCCCTTTTTTTGAAAATAAAACACCCCTTTTTTTGAAAATAAAACACCCCTTTTTTTGAAAATAAAACACCCCTTTTTTTGAAAATAAAACACCCCTTTTTTTGAAAATAAAACACCCCTTTTTTGAAAATAAAACACCCCTTTTTTGAAAATAAAACACCCCTTTTTTTGAAAATAAAACACCCCTTTTTTTGAAAATAAAACACCCCTTTTTTGAAAATAAAACACCCCTTTTTTGAAAATAAAACACCCCTTTTTTGAAAATAAAACACCCCTTTTTTGAAAATAAAACACCCCTTTTTTGAAAATAAAAGACCCCTTTTTTGAAAATAAAAGACCCCTTTTTTGAAAATAAAAGACCCCTTTTTTGAAAATAAAAGACCCCTTTTTTGAAAATAAAAGACCCCTTTTTTGAAAATAAAAGACCCCTTTTTTGAAAATAAAAGACCCCTTTTTTGAAAATAAAAGACCCCTTTTTTGAAAATAAAAGACCCCTTTTTTGAAAATAAAAGACCCCTTTTTTGAAAATAAAAGACCCCTTTTTTGAAAATAAAAGACCCCTTTTTTGAAAATAAAAGACCCCTTTTTTGAAAATAAAAGACCCCTTTTTTGAAAATAAAAGACCCCTTTTTTGAAAATAAAAGACCCCTTTTTTGAAAATAAAAGACCCCTTTTTTGAAAATAAAAGACCCCTTTTTTGAAAATAAAAGACCCCTTTTTTGAAAATAAAAGACCCCTTTTTTGAAAATAAAAGACCCCTTTTTTGAAAATAAAAGACCCCTTTTTTGAAAATAAAAGACCCCTTTTTTGAAAATAAAAGACCCCTTTTATGAAAATAAAAGACCCCTTTTATGAAAATAAAAGACCCCTTTTTTGAAAATAAAAGACCCCTTTTTTGAAAATAAAAGACCCCTTTTTTGAAAATAAAAGACCCCTTTTTTGAAAATAAAAGACCCCTTTTTTGAAAATAAAAGACCCCTTTTTTGAAAATAAAAGACCCCTTTTTTGAAAATAAAAGACCCCTTTTTTGAAAATAAAAGACCCCTTTTTTGAAAATAAAAGACCCCTTTTTTGAAAATAAAAGACCCCTTTTTTGAAAATAAAAGACCCCTTTTTTGAAAATAAAAGACCCCTTTTTTGAAAATAAAAGACCCCTTTTTTGAAAATAAAAGACCCCTTTTTTGAAAATAAAAGACCCCTTTTTTGAAAATAAAAGACCCCTTTTTTGAAAATAAAAGACCCCTTTTTTGAAAATAAAAGACCCCTTTTTTGAAAATAAAAGACCCCTTTTTTGAAAATAAAAGACCCCTTTTTTGAAAATAAAAGACCCCGCGAAAATAAAAGACCCCGCGAAAATAAAAGACCCCGCGAAAATAAAAGACCCCGCGAAAATAAAAGACCCCGCGAAAATAAAAGACCCCGCGAAAATAAAAGACCCCGCGAAAATAAAAGACCCCGCGAAAATAAAAGACCCCGCGAAAATAAAAGACCCCGCGAAAATAAAAGACCCCGCGAAAATAAAAGACCCCGCGAAAATAAAAGACCCCGCGAAAATAAAAGACCCCGCGAAAATAAAAGACCCCGCGAAAATAAAAGACCCCGCGAAAATAAAAGACCCCGCGAAAATAAAAGACCCCGCGAAAATAAAAGACTCCGCGAAAATAAAAGACTCCGCGAAAATAAAAGACTCCGCGAAAATAAAAGACTCCGCGAAAATAAAAGACCCCGCGAAAATAAAAGACCCCGCGAAAATAAAACACCCCGCGAAAATAAAACACCCCGCGAAAATAAAACACCCCGCGAAAATAAAACACCCCGCGAAAATAAAACACCCCGCGAAAATAATACACCCCGCGAAAATAATACACCCCGCGAAAATAATACACCCCGCGAAAATAAAACACCCCGCGAAAATAAAACACCCCGCGAAAATAAAACACCCCTCGAAAATAAAACACCCCTCGAAAATAAATAGAAGGCGCCCCAGAAAATACAACCAACGCTTCGAAAATACAACCAACGCTTCGAAAATACAACCAACGCTTCGAAAATACAACCAACGCTTCGAAAATACAACCAACGCTTCGAAAATACAACCAACGCTTCGAAAATAAAACGCGCTTCGAAAATAAAACGCGCTTCGAAAATAAAACGCGCTTCGAAAATAAAACGCGCTTCGAAAATAAAACGCGCTTCGAAAATAAAACGCGCTTCGAAAATAAAACGCGCTTCGAAAATAAAACGCGCTTCGAAAATAAAACGCGCTTCGAAAATAAAACGCGCTTCGAAAATAAAACGCGCTTCGAAAATAAAACGCGCTTCGAAAATAAAACGCGCTTCGAAAATAAAACGCGCTTCGAAATTAAAACGCGCTTCGAAATTAAAACGCGCTTCGAAATTAAAACGCGCTTCGAAATTAAAACGCGCTTCGAAATTAAAACGCGCTTCGAAATTAAAACGCGCTTCGAAATTAAAACGCGCTTCGAAATTAAAACGCGCTTCGAAATTAAAACGCGCTTCGAAATTAAAACGCGCTTCGAAAATAAAACGCGCTTCGAAAATAAAACGCGCTTCGAAAATAAAACGCGCTTCGAAAATAAAACGCGCTTCGAAAATAAAACGCGCTTCGAAAATAAAACGCGCTTCGAAAATAAAACGCGCTTCGAAAATAAAACGCGCTTCGAAAATAAAACGCGCTTCGAAAATAAAACGCGCTTCGAAAATAAAACGCGCTTCGAAAATAAAACGCGCTTCGAAAATAAAACGCGCTTCGAAAATAAAACGCGCTTCGAAAATAAAACGCGCTTCGAAAATAAAACGCGCTTCGAAAATAAAACGCGCTTCGAAAATAAAACGCGCTTCGAAAATAAAACGCGCTTCGAAAATAAAACGCGCTTCGAAAATAAAACGCGCTTCGAAAATAAAACGCGCTTCGAAAATAAAACGCGCTTCGAAAATAAAACGCGCTTCGAAAATAAAACGCGCTTCGAAAATAAAACGCGCTTCGAAAATAAAACGCGCTTCGAAAATAAAACGCGCTTCGAAAATAAAACGCGCTTCGAAAATAAAACGCGCTTCGAAAATAAAACGCGCTTCGAAAATAAAACGCGCTTCGAAAATAAAACGCGCTTCGAAAATAAAACGCGCTTCGAAAATAAAACGCGCTTCGAAAATAAAACGCGCTTCGAAAATAAAACGCGCTTCGAAAATAAAACGCGCTTCGAAAATAAAACGCGCTTCGAAAATAAAACGCGCTTCGAAAATAAAACGCGCTTCGAAAATAAAACGCGCTTCGAAATTAAAACGCGCTTCGAAATTAAAACGCGCTTCGAAATTAAAACGCGCTTCGAAATTAAAACGCGCTTCGAAATTAAAACGAGCTTCGAAAATAAAACGCGCTTCGAAAATAAAACCCGCTTCGAAAATAAAACGCGCTTCGAAAATAAAACGCGCTTCGAAAATAAAACGCGCTTCGAAAATAAAACGCGCTTCGAAAATAAAACGCGCTTCGAAAATAAAACGCGCTTCGAAAATAAAACGCGCTTCGAAAATAAAACGCGCTTCGAAAATAAAACGCGCTTCGAAAATAAAACGCGCTTCGAAAATAAAACGCGCTTCGAAAATAAAACGCGCTTCGAAAATAAAACGCGCTTCGAAAATAAAACGCGCTTCGAAAATAAAACGCGCTTCGAAAATAAAATGCGCTTCGAAAATAAAATACGCTTCGAAAATAAAATATACGTTTAACAAATATACTTAAGAAGATCAAAAATGTTCTAAACATTACTTAAAACTATATGTTATTTTAGGAATAATTTTGTATGCTAAAAATTCCATAATATAAATTATAAATATTTTAAACCCCATTTCCTTTCGATCCCCGTTCAATAATTCTTAGAGCTTAAAATTACGGCTGCTTTTAAATCATTCCTATATATAAGTTTTATTCCGAGGAAAAGAGATCAAAGAGTTAATTGTATATTACGTCTCATTAGTTAGAAATCCAGAAACTTTGAAATATTTCTACGTCAATAGATAAAAATAAAAGAGCGGAATCCTACGTATAAATCAGTCGGAGAATTCGGAGCGTAGGAACCTTGTCTGACCCTCTTAATCTATATAGGAGACCGTCGTATCTAAATCGTTATATAGACATGATAAAACTTACTGAATTTTCCAAATGAATCCTACTACGTAATATTCTAATAATTTTAAGCAATGAACTAAAACAGAAGTTGAATAATACACCTACTATACGCGACCCCTTTTGGAAGAGTTTCGCCTTCGCTTCTTCAATTAGGTTAAACATATCGGTATCATTTCCGAGAAAAGCGCTTCATTTTAATTGAGAGAACTAGACTCGAAATAAATGTGTAGTAACCAGCGCGTTAAAAGCTACGGGATCCTACGTTGTCCGTAAAGAAAGGAACGTAATGGTAGGAGCGTATAGCTTCCCTCGTATTGACATTTGAAATTGGGAAACGGTGGAAAACGGAAGGGTTTTAGAGGAAGGAAACGTTTCATTAAAACCAAAAAGAGTTTTGGAGAAACTGGTCCTCGGTAGGAGGTGGAAGGAGAGGTGGTCAGTTTTGCCCGGTTTCCCTCCTAATATATATATAGTTGAGATGGAAGAGATATTCGAAGGGTGGTATACGGATACCGCGAGCTAGGCTGAAGACTGAGAGATGGGAGTATTTTTCCCTAATGGCCAAAAAGAGCCCGGCATCCATATTTCAAGGATATATTATTATATTGGCGAACCGCTAGAACGGGCGACGCCATCGCGTAAACTAAGCTCGTTTAACACGCGCTATACATACCTGTATATTCGCCACGTCGCCTCATCGCCACGCGTGAGAAGACCCAAAACAGAATCCATCTCGTTGGTTGGAGAAGTGGCGCCGAATCAAAAAACCTCGTGTTGTCTATTATTTATCATTTATTAAAAAAATAATTCACAATATTAAGTATGGACATCACCTATTATAATTGTATAATGGATAAAAATGCCCATTTACATTTTAGGCAGCAGTGTTTCCCGTTAGAGGACGCTTTTGATCCCCATGTTTTGTTATTCATATTTATCTACTGATTGAAGCGTCCATTTTTAATTTAGTCCAAAATGTTACCCATCGAATGCTTAGCATTAAAATAATCCTTATTCACTAGGAAAACATTTACAAATTACTTGGAAAATAATCTTAACACGGAACAATTGGGTAATCTCACGCGTATTTGAAGCGTGTTAGATAATTAGCTTGCAGGTTTACGAGCTTCGCCCGCTACTTAGAAAGATTTTCTTTCAAACACTATTAATTAACACTAAACTCTTAGGCCTTGGCTAGTTTTTAAGACTAGGTAGACAAGCGTGAAGTTTTGGTAGTTACGGAATTTTGCCACTCTTCCGCTGAGATTTTTCTCACCTCAGATTAGTGCCCGTGTTTTATTAGTTCATAATTTTCCACTTCTTGAAAGTGTATCATGAATATTAGTTAACCTTTAAGGAAAGAGTGCGTGTGAGAGAGTAGGATAGTCGAGAAAACGAGGCCAAATCGTAACTCAAACTAGATTCTAGCCTTTAAAGAGCCATTGGTATAATAATACAGGCCTAAATCCTGCCGAACGCGCGCATAAGGCCTTCAGCCCGTCTTACTATACGAGTTATAAGGCCGTCGTTAGAAATAATGGTCCAAGCAGACATAATTTAAGAGTATAAACTTAAATAGGATGAAAATTGATTACGATAATATTCGATTACCCCGAATATAAAATAAAAATTATATAAAAATTGGTCAAAACACTATTTTGGAATTAAGCCCCGATGAAATAGCCAAAAAAAAATCTTAGAGAAATTCGTAAAAAGATAAAATGATGGAAATACGCGGATAAGCCAAGGTTTTATACTCCTATAATATACTTTTAAGATAAAGAGTTATCGCTAGGAAAATCTCAATTCAAAGAGATGGTGAAAAGAAGGTATTATTTACCTCGTTTTACAAAAACATTATTCTTAAATTTTAGTTTTAATCGTAACATTAATTAATATTTGCCTTTTTAATTAATACATTATTGTAATTTCAAATTAGGGTATTGTTCTATAAAAAAGTGTCGATACGTAGTTTTACTGAAATTTTTTTAATTATTTTGTCCCCAAATACAAATTTAATGCCCCATAATTTTGCAACGCTCCGACATTCGATAATTTTGATCCGTAGCTCTTAAATAACTATTACCATTTTATCTAAGAGGGCTATATTATCACCCACTAATATCTAATTCGAGGTAGTTCAGTAAATAAGATCCATCAGCAATGTTTTATTAATATGATTTAGAAAAAAATATTTCTCACCTTTTTTATCCTCTCTTTAATCCTGGCGCTAATGTTAAGATCCACTCTGCTCGTTTCCTTCGAGCCATTTTTGCCTAAGCTCTCCCAACTTCCCGTCCACTTCTCTTATTTTTCTTAAAAATAATAAAAAAATTCGGGTCATTAAAGAAGAAACTCTAGAGCTCGCGTTAGAATGAGATGGAAATGGATTTGTATATTATTATTATTATTTTTTTTTTTTTCCTTCTTCTGGCTTTATCTACATTTTCTCTCGTAAATTGATATGGCTACCTTTTTCTCTCGCTTTCAATACATCGAAAATATCTCCTCTTAGTCTTCCTACCTCGTTGCTAGCGCCTCCTCTCGACAACTCTGTTAAACAATCACACTCAATCATAGAAAACATCATATCTGAGCTTTACTTTTTTTACTCCTTTCATTCCCCCCTCCCGTCTGTTTTTAGTATTCTCTGGTATTTGAAAGACAAAAACCTAGTATCTACCGAAAAATAGGGATTTCAGCTAGAAAAACTTAATTGTATGAAAATCTGAATTTATTTTCGGTACTCTGGGAAGAAACCTTTAAAAGAAGCCAGAAGGCAAAAATCAAAAGCACTATTATCTTGATAAAACAGTAATAAAAAAAGTCCAGTCCTAAAGTTGAATTTTTTTAACTTCTCTTAATTATGCCAAAATTAAAATTTACACTCCCCTTCCAGACTTATTTAAATCATCCCCCATTTTGCTTCGTGTTTAATTGGGGATGCCAGCCAATCAGATTTTACTTATATATCTAATATACTTGATTTTGTTTACTTACAAATCTTACGTTTTGTTTCATCGAATTTGGATGACGCCACGGTCTCTATTTGTGCGGAAGACATAAATTTGCTTGACTTGGTTTTTAAACGATTCAGGTTTAAATGTTGCCGGTAAAATTCGCTTACTTTCCTGGATATCAGCAATGACTTCTTACTATCTTTTATAAGCATTACTCATTGTAAATTAGCTTTAAACGTAACAGAAATCAAAGGAGGTTACAACCTGCACTTCCTTTAAATTATACGTGTAAACCGATTACACGACGACTTAAATGATTACATCCTTTGGTAAAGCTAAATACGTAATCATTTTAGTATAGTCAAATCAACAGGCTTGTACCGTTCTATTTCTTTTTTTAAATAAAATTTTAAAAATTAAGTACTAACTAGCATTTAATTGCTTAATTATTTAAACTTATCGTCTCTTATCTCGACTGGCGCTATAATTTCTTTACATTCCGATTAAAATTAGGCCTACTAGGCCTATTACAAATATAATCTTACACCTATTATCTTAGTACTACAACAGGTACTATTTTAGTAGTGAAAAGGAAAATAAAGTTATTTTTTAAATCGAGTATATACTCTTAAAAGATACGGGAAACCTTCCTTTAACAATTAGTGGATGGTTAATGAATAGGCTATCTATTACCTAATTTAACAAAGACTTAAATATTATTTCGATAAAAATTCGAGTTGCAAGCTTAAGGCATTGAAACAAAGTATTCGCTTTTTTTCTTTTCTCGACAAAGTCTGTTCTCTTTTCTATTTTTTATTTATTTTTTATTCTAGGCGCGCATTACGAAGTAGAAATCGCAAAATGGCCGGGAAAGGGAAATAATGCTTAGCAAATGGCGCCATTTCCGTAATAGCCTCCCGTCCACGATGCCAACTAGCCCCGGGCCATTGGCACTCCACTACCCGCACCCTCGAACTACTCCACCTCTTTCTAAATAGCCAGGCATTAACTAGTCCTCTAAAATATACACGTAATATCCTCTATACAAATCCCAAATGATGATATAGCACGAGTCCCTTCCCAGATACACTGTTGTTCAACAATACACTATCGAAAGCAGGCGACAACGCAAATAACAACGTGTATATTCAACGACAAAGAGCGTTTCTCATTCCCATCCTTTCCGCGAAACAGATAAGGAACGGAATTTAAAATAAAAAGAGAACGAGATAGTCATTATATCGGACGTTGACGGACGGACAGTTTAAATTACGTATATCAAAAGTCTATCACTTTATTCCATAAAAGTAAACAGCTACCCCTACCTTAATACTATCAGCAAAGGGACGGGTAAACGTACAAGCCCATCACTTAAAACTAGCCAAAAAAGTCATCACCCCTGTCTGCCTCGAGTTATTTGAACTCTTCCTCGATATTTTGGGTCGGGAGAGAGGGACGGAATTTTGGCGGGCCGCCCTTGGCCATATTGTCTTAACCCAAACTCCGGAATTTCTCCAACGAGTGGCGCTTCCTCCGTTCACTATTTACACCGTCTGCGGCCGCTAGAGTGTCTCGAATCTAAATCTGTCGGTGCATTTACCCGGACCTTTGGTGAGAGTATTAAGCTACGAGGCCTCGTTTACTTTCATGGAACAAAGTGATAGATTTTTGGTATATTAACAAATCTTGGAATAATTCTTTAGCATTAATATTACAAAGAATTCATAAATAAAAATAGAAGTATTAAACTTATTGCCTTTTCTGTATTCAGTCTCATACTTCATGCGATTTTACTCATCAACGCCTATCAAAACTATATATCTTATTAGCTCTCTTGAACAGACGTTGCTGACGGGAGTGGAAAAACATAGGGTTGCCATGGCTACGACCCGGTTTCGCCTAAATATTTAAAAAATTTAGTGGGGCAAAAATTTTGTGGGGCAAAAATTTAGTGGGGCAAAAATTTAACAGGATTCTTTAATTCTCCCTTGATATAAAAAATTTAGCTTTCTTATTCGTGGAAAAATAATCAATGATTTTTTTAATTTTTGCGTTGTTAAAGACCACATTCGCGAGCTTGGAACGAGATTAATTTGACAAGCTGCCAGAATCGAATCAACAATTGAGTGTACTATTTTAAAATTTAATACTTTTTTTCTCGCGCCTGTGAAGTGTTCCATTCGTTGCGCACCGAAGTTCGTTGCCAAGTCCACCTACAGGAGATAGCGGCATAAAGTTTTTCGTTCAACCGCCTCGACAAGCGTTCTATTTGTTCTGGGTGAACATGCCGAACAAAAAATCAAGTTCTAAAATGAGTATTCATTCAACATATTCAATTGTATATAAAAAGAAAACTGTATATAAATTCTTTTACGTAAACTGTGTTTTGTATATAAATTCTTTTACGTAAACTGTGTTTTGTATATAAATTCTTTTACGAAAACTGTGTTTTGTATATAAATTCTTTTACGAAAACTGTGTTTTGTATATAAATTCTTTTACGAAAACTGTGTTTTGTATATAAATTCTTTTACGAAAACTGTGTTTTGTATATAAATTCTTTTACGAAAACTGTGTTTTGTATATAAATTCTTTTACGAAAACTGTTTTGTATATAAATTATTTTACGAAAACTGTTTTGTATATAAATTATTTTACGAAAACTGTTTTGTATATAAATTCTTTTACGAAAACTGTGTTTTATATATAAATTCTTTTGCGAAAACTGTGTTTTGTATATAAATTCTTTTACGAAAACTGTGTTTTGTATATAAATTCTTTTACGAAAACTGTGTTTTGTATATAAATTCTTTTGCGAAAACTGTGTTTTGTATATAAATTCTTTTACGAAAACTGTGTTTTGTATAAAAATTCTTTTACGAAAACTGTGTTTTGTAGATAAATTCATCTACGAAAACTATGTTTGTAAATAAATACTTTTACGAAAACTGTTTGTATATGAATTCTTTTACGAAAACTGTTTGTATATAAATTCTTTTACGAAAACTGTGTTTGTATATAAATTCTTTTACGAAAACTGTGTTTGTATATAAATTCTTTTACGAAAACTGTGTTTGTATATAAATTCTTTTACGAAAACTGTGTTTGTGTAGACGCGCGTTCGAAATAGCTTGGGAGAGCTTTTATATTTGTAGCGGGTACGGCGGACTGAAACACCTTACTCGCGCTCAGTTGCCCTGACACGTGGGGTTACGTGATAATTAAAATAATAGTTAAATGAGTTAAAACACGGTTTAAACTTAAACAAAAAGACAACTGTTTTATTAATGAAAGGTTATTCGCACAGATGAATAAAGATTAATGTCCCTAGCACAAAGGGGTTTTCAAATTATTAAAAAGGAAGGACCTCGGTCCAACCTTGCACGCTCTGGTTTATATTTACTTGTTATTCGCGCAGCGCTTGAAAAATATCTATTTGTTGGTATATTTTACCATAAGTCTATTATTATCTCTAAGTAGCCAAATCAGGCCTCTCGATTGGGCATCTATGTCTACAAAACGTTTCGTCAGGGCTAGCTCGCGATTTTGAAAATATTCTCGAACCCAGCGCCACTGGTTGAGTATGAAGTAAAATAAACCAGTTTATTTTATTTTTTCTATCGCCGAAATGGCTTTACAGAACAGGTTTTCTATTTTTCAACAACTCCCCATTTATTGTATCAATAAAGAAGACGAAGCTAGCTCTTCTATCAGACCCCAGTCCCTGATTTCTGAACGTCTAATGCTAATTATACACCTGCAACTCCGTAAGTCGCTTTCTATGAGATAGACGGTAAATAGATTCGTAAGGAATGAAAGGCTAGAGTGATTCTGACCGTCAGGGTGGTCTAAAAAATTAAATTTTCGGGATTTAGCCCCTTGTATAGAGTGGTTTGGGGGAACGCATTGTTGAACTGAAAACCAGATATCCCCCTTTGTTGGTGTTCAGGCTTGCTTGGTACTATACGAGATAAGAGAAATGTCGGCATCGGCGTTCAAGTTTATGTTAAAGTTAACTTGATCCCTGGTATAAGTCTTACTGAGACAGAGATACCTTGCATAGATAGCGTTGTTAGCTGGCTACTTAGAGATAATAATAGGCTTATGATTTTACTAAATGCTCTTATTTTATTTTCTACAAAATTCCTTTGCTCTATAGCATCGCTATTATTATTACCATTGGCCCTTTTTGCACATGTGATCTATTTGACCACTTCAATTTCTTTTAAAAAGGGGGAACGAAGCGCTCGTTTCCAGGAAATTAGGGGGTTTTCCCTCCTGCAGAGGGGCTTAGCTCGTTTTCACTGCTCTGATATTTCACACAAAAGGGTTGAACTTGGAAAAATAAATTCTTCCCAAAAAGAAAAAGAAAGAAAGAAAAATTCCTACAACAAAAATGGAAAAAGTTTCAATATGTTTTAAAGGGAAAATGAAACGCGACAATAAAATTATTATATATACATACAAGATTAAACACTTATTTTACAAAATTCGAACACTAATTATACAAAATTCAAAGTTCATTATGGAGATTCAACAACCTCCCCCGAGTTGAACCTTTTGGTTCAACCATTTAAATTTCTAAATTATATAGAAGTTGTATGGGGCGCCTTAATCGAGTTCCGTTAGGCAAGCGCACCATACACGATCGGATAATGCCATCGCGGCCTTCCATTGTTTCTTCGATCACACCTATTTTCCACATTAGGCGTGGAGTTTTAATTTCCTCTATGAGGACCACGTCATTCTTTTTTAATGACTGAGTAGTCGCGCAATTAGGTCTGTGGTGCGCTGATCTGAGTTCCAACAAGTAGTCGTTTTTCCAGCGCACCCAGAACCGGTCAAGCAGAGCTTGCCTGTATTTTAACCTCTTGGTCAGCTCTTCCCGTTGAGGGTTAATCACTTCATAGTTTGAGTATACGCGAGAAGGAAGCGCGGTCAAACGTTTCCCAATAAGGAAATGCGCAGGGGTCAATGGAGCTGGTTCTCCGGCTTCTTGGTATACAAAACTGATGGGTCTTGAATTTACGGTGGCTTCCACCTCTATCAGCAGAGTTTCTAATTCTTCGTACGCGAGGTGGGCCTGGCCGAGAGTCTTCTTGAGAGATGATTTTACAGATCTCACCATCCTCTCCCAGAACCCACCCCACCAGGCGGCGCGCTCTGCTATATATCTCCAGGAGATTCTAAGCGTGGAAAAATAGTCGGCAACTTGCGGATGCCTCAAATTGTCCAGCAAGCTATTTAAATCGGCTTCAGCGCGTTTGAAAGTTTTCGCGTTATCACTATATATGATTCGCACCATTCCGCGACGCGCTATGAATCGTCGGAAAGCCAATAAAAATTTATCAGTTGTTAAATCTGATACGAGCTCTAAGTGCACTCCTCTGGTCACTGCGCAAGTGAACAAGGCGATATAACACTTTTTTCCTTGATTGGTATACATGGGTCCGGCGAAATCAATCCCGCAGACCGAAAACGGGGGTGACGGATTTATACGCGCTTCCGGTAGGGGTGCCATTATGGTGGATGACGCTCGCGTGCGGAAACGTTTGCATCTGGGGCACTTTTGCACTTCTTGTTTGACCAGTGGTCGTATTTTGGGAATCCAGTATTGTTCTCGAATTTCGGTCAATGTTTCATTAACACCCGCGTGTTTTAGTCGAATATGACATTGGTCAGTTATAAGCTCGGATAATTTATGTTTAGGGGACAGAATCCATGGATGTCGCTCCCTAAAATTAAGTTTTGCAGCGTCTATACGTCCGCCAACACACATAAGACCATTTTCATCTAGCAAGGGACTTAAAGTTAAAATATTTGAGGTTTTGGGGATGTCTTTACCTAATTTCAATTGATTTAATTCGTTAGGGTAACTTTCATTTTGTGCCACGCCCACCCAATACATTTCTGCCTCGTTTAATTCCTCTGCCTTTAAAGTCCCGCTAATTTTTTCCTTTAATCTTAAATTTTTCAAAAACCTTTTAATCCAAGCTGTTGTTCTCAAAACCAAAACCAATGAGCTGTAATTTTTAAGTTCTAGTAGGGGTTGTGGGGTGCTTTCTCCCTCTCCCAATACTAAACAACTATTTTCAAATTTGGCGCGCAATTCTGTTTTAATTTGATTTTCATCAATATCTAATAAGTCTAAATTATGCTCTAATTCAGTTTCGTTTTGAAGCCAGGGTGGCCCGTGCCACCAAAGGCTACTTTCGTTCAATTCCTTAAGCGTTTTACCCCTAGTGGGTAAATCCGCGGGGTTTTCCTTGCCAGCGCAGTGTTGCCAGCAAGATGGGTCAACTAATTTCTGGATATCTCTAACCCTGTTAGAAACGAATGGTTTCCATTTCGCTGCCGAGCCTCTAATCCAATGTAGTACAATGGTGGAGTCCGTCCATAGGTGAACGGCGCTTGTGGGATACGCTAAGGTTTCGCTTAAATTGTGAATAAGCCTTGCACCCAGTACTGCACCCATTAATTCTAATCGTGGTAAGGACAATTCATTTAAAGGGGCGACCCGAGTTTTAGAAGCTACTAGCGCCGTATCTACTTGTCCGTTTGGGTACTCACTACGTATGTAAACAACTACGGCGTACGCCTTTTTACTAGCATCGGTGAAGCCGTGTAATTCTAGCTTTGGCTTCATGTTTCCTGGTTCATTAACTAAATAGTACCTAGGGATTTTTATTTGTTCTAAGAAAGGTAGTTCTTCGCACCAATTATTAAATTTCTCCCTGAACAAACCCTCTTCTCCTTCTTTAATCTCCTTGTCCCAAGGTAGCTTACTTTCCCACAATTCTTGCAATAACATTTTGGCGCGGATCGTGAAGGGGGAAACCAACCCAAGGGGGTCAAATATTCTGGCCACTGCCTTCAAAACCCACCGCTTTGTTATTTTTCTATTAGCTAAAAATTGCAGTAGGCCCGAAACATCAAACATAAATAGGTCACTGACCTCATCCCATAATAATCCTAATACTTTTAAAGGCGCTGGACTAGGAAAAACCACTTGACCTTGATCATTGTTACTAACTTCGCTCCAAATTTTCCTAACTTCCATAGAATTACTGCGCCATTTTCGCAACTTCATGTTGGCCTTTTCCAAAATTTGTGTTGTTTCACCTATTAATTTATTGGCTTCATTCGCGCTGGCTTCTCCTCCTAACAAATCATCTACATATAAGTCCTCACTTAAAACTCTGGCTGCGTTTGGGAATTCATGCTCAAATTTCTTAACATGGTGCTTAATGGTAGCCGCGAGTAAAAAGGGACTACATGTGCACCCAAACGGTACCCTTTTAAATCTATAAGTCACTAAATTTTCACTCTGGGGGCCCGATAAACCTTCAATCCACAAAAATCTTAAAGCATCCCTATCTTCTTCCCTAATGCCAATTTGATGAAATGCCTTTTCCACGTCGCCAGTGAATGCTACTCTGTGTTGTCGGAAACGTACTAAAATTTTAAACAATTCTGGCATTAAATTAAAACCTGGCTCTAGGCAGTCATTCAGAGACGGCGTGTTGGCTTCGTGAGATGACGCGTCATTCACTATCCTTAACTTCGTTGTAAGCCTATCCTCTTTTATTACTCCATGGTGCGGAATATAATATAGAGTACCTTGCGCTTTGTTACTATTGCTATCTACTCGCTCAATTATTCCGGTTTGTAACTGCTCGTGGATGACGTCATCGTAGGCCTTGAAACTAGGAGGATTTGTCTTCAATTTTTGCACTAGATTTAGGGTACGCCTTTTCGCTTGATAATAATTGTTCCCTAACAATTCTTTGTTTTCCTTCCACGGTAGGGCCACTTCGTAACGCCCTTCCTGAAATCTTACTTCTCTTTCGAATGTTTTTAAACTATTTTCTCGCTGTAGGGTTTTTGTCTGTTCGCTGTCATTTATACCTATGGACTCTAAATTCCAAAAGGTTTGCACTTGGGAAGACAATAAATCATCTTCCGATCCCACCGCTATATGCATTACTGAAACTGAATTCACTACTACTTGGCTTCCTTGCTCTGACGCCTCGCTCGCACCCATTACTGTCCAACCCAAAACCGTGTTTAGCGCCATTAACCTATCCCCTAATCTCTCTAACTCCGTAGTAGCTACTTTCCAAAAATAGTTTGCGCCAATTAAAATGTCTAGTTTCGTCGCGCTCGCTCCTCCTTGATTTTTTAAACTATCCGCTAGGTCCAATTTTCTATTTTCCATTTCCGCCCTAACTTCTTCGCCTGGTATTTTAAACTTCGCGCCACAAATCTCAGGGGTTTCTAATGCTATTATTTCCACTCGTTGGCCTGTGTTTACATTACTCAAAACAAGTTTAACCTTTCTTCTTTCTACGTGAATTGGCTGCGCGTGACTAAAGGGGTAAATGTCAATTCCTTCGGTACCTAAGACCTCCAAATTTAGTTCGCGCGATAATGTTTCTTTAATGAAAGACCTATGACTAGCACCATCTAGAACGCATCTAACCCTCGTGTTTTTTCCCAACCCATTTTCTAAATTAGCTGGAACAGTTTGCAATAAAACTTCCCCCGAATCAGAATCTTGCGCTATTGTAGCTAAAGTAGCCGTAGGTGGATTTTGTACGTTATTTGTACTTCCCTGCACAGTCTTAGGATGGGTTTTGGTTTGATTTGAATTGGCTTCGCAGACAGATTGGTGATGTTTTCTGTTGCAATGTCTACAACTTTGAATTCTACCTCTACATTGCCCGGCTTGATGGCCAGGTTTCATGCATAGAAAACATAACCTTTTCTGAATGACGATTCCCCTCTTGTCGCTAATGGAAACATCGTTACACTGATAAAAGGGGTGGTTTTGGCTTTCACAAAATACGCACGCGCTTGAATAATTATTTACCGCCGTATTTAAGCTTACGGCTGACGGATAACTGGGTTTATTAAAACTGGTCCTATGCCCTTGGCTTTGGTAATGGCTTCTATTTTGCCCTATCGATTTATCTTGATTACTAACGCTACTAACTGACTTTGATTGCTGACTGGAAGATCTATGAACCGCTAAAGCTCTTTCTCTGCACTGAATTTCATTGTTTAAGAATTTCATAAGTTCATCTATCTTCCATAGCTCATCTTCTGATTTATCCCTCGTATATTGTTCTAACAAATCAATAGGCAAGAGACCTCCCACTATATGCGCTAACAACTGTCCATAATTTGTATTTAAATGCCCCAACGAATCTAAACTACGAATTTCCATTCTACAACTATCGTGTAAATGCCTAAGACCTACTACGTCACTGGATTTTAAAACTGGGGTCATTTTTAGAAAATTATTTAAATGAGCGCTGACCAATATGTCCTTTCGACCAAAACGTGATTTTAAAATATCTATCGCCGTGGTGTAATTGCTTTCGGTAATAGCTAAATTTTCGATTGCCTTTGCGGCCGCGCCGGTCAAATATGATTTTAGATACTGAAACTTATCTGTGTCTTCCATGCTGCTCTGCAAATGAATCGCTCCTTCGTATTGTCCCCAAAAGGTTAACCATTGCGAGATGGTCCCGTCGAATTTCTTGATTTCCAGTTTTGGGAGTCGAATAGTTCTATTAGCGTTGTTGTTGCCCGTCCTGCTGCCGGTCTCTAGTTGAGTTTCGTCCGAGTCGATGCTGGTGGAGCTCCCGGCTTTGGCGGCTTGCTTCTCCGTCGCGGTCCGGTTTCGTTGAATCCATCGGGTGGCTCTCGATCTCCACAAAACCAGTTTTTCGCTGTACTCCTCTATTTGTTCCAATTCGTCGTCCAGCTCTGCGTCCGTTGTTAGGAGTTTTAATACCTTATTGTCCAGCTCCGTTAATTTTTGTTCTTTTGAGTTTAATTGCGCTATATAGTCTTCGAGGCTATCTGCGTTTATAACCGTCGCTTTTTCTAATTCCGCTTTAATATTGTTGCACGTTCGCGTTACGATCCCTCGCGTTGAGGTTTGTTGTTTTTTGATCATCCTTGGATCTTCCGCCATTGTCTTTAGTTAAATTTACCGCGACTGCACGCGCGAAAGTTTTTTAATTATCAATTAATTAATCACGTCCCGGGTTTACTGGTACCAAAACTATTGTAGACGCGCGTTCGAAATAGCTTGGGAGAGCTTTTATATTTGTAGCGGGTACGGCGGACTGAAACACCTTACTCGCGCTCAGTTGCCCTGACACGTGGGGTTACGTGATAATTAAAATAATAGTTAAATGAGTTAAAACACGGTTTAAACTTAAACAAAAAGACAACTGTTTTATTAATGAAAGGTTATTCGCACAGATGAATAAAGATTAATGTCCCTAGCACAAAGGGGTTTTCAAATTATTAAAAAGGAAGGACCTCGGTCCAACCTTGCACGCTCTGGTTTATATTTACTTGTTATTCGCGCAGCGCTTGAAAAATATCTATTTGTTGGTATATTTTACTAAATGCTCTTATTTTATTTTCTACAAAATTCCTTTGCTCTATAGCATCGCTATTATTATTACCATTGGCCCTTTTTGCACATGTGATCTATTTGACCACTTCAATTTCTTTTAAAAAGGGGGAACGAAGCGCTCGTTTCCAGGAAATTAGGGGGTTTTCCCTCCTGCAGAGGGGCTTAGCTCGTTTTCACTGCTCTGATATTTCACACAAAAGGGTTGAACTTGGAAAAATAAATTCTTCCCAAAAAGAAAAAGAAAGAAAGAAAAATTCCTACAACAAAAATGGAAAAAGTTTCAATATGTTTTAAAGGGAAAATGAAACGCGACAATAAAATTATTATATATACATACAAGATTAAACACTTATTTTACAAAATTCGAACACTAATTATACAAAATTCAAAGTTCATTATGGAGATTCAACAGTTTGTATATAAATTCTTTGACGAAAACTGTGTTTGTATATAAATTCTTTTACAAAAACTGTGTTTGTATATAAATTCTTTTACAAAAACTGTGTTTGTATATAAATTCTTTTACGATAACTGTTTTTCCCTCTCTGGTAAATTTTTATCTTATATTTTGAAGAGGGATTTCTATAGTATAAAAAAATCACAGAAATTAAGATAAAAATAAAAGAAATAATGTACAAATTACTTAAATATGTAATAAACTTGAAAACTTTTTAACTAATCGATTCTACTATTAAAAACATTCATTGTCATTTTTAGAAGCCCTCTAATCAATAAAGAAAGCAAATTTCTTGTTCACTCACCCTTTATCCGGTTTTCCTAGACGCGAAACTAGTACAATATTGACGGAACGTGCGTGGACAAGAACACGATTTTCTTCCAATTTAATATTTTCTACTTTTTACGGATCAGCGAGTTGCGGGGATTGGTGCCTAGAGAGGAAAAAAAGAAATAAAAATCAGAAATATTCTACACGAGTAAACGAAATATTTTTCGGCAATCTTCAGTTTGCAGCGCCAGTAATCCAGGCATTCTTTAAAGGGAGAATGCAACCTAATACCAAGTGATTTTTTTATCGATTCCTTATTGTTTAAATAGGCCTAATCCACTACTGAAAATATTTACAAACAAATATTAAACTAGAAATAAATTTAAAACTTACCCTGAAAATAGGCTTAGAGGGATTCATGGAGGTCCTGTTTTCCTCGCGTGTAAGGTCTAGCGACCAATCGCGCGCGACGTAAGTCTCGTGGAGATCTCGCGTGAACGACGGGCCTTTGCTCATTGGTCGCTGGGCCTTTGCTCATTGGTCGCTAGACCTTACACGGACGCGATTCAGGATCTCCATGAATCTCGCTAAGCCTATTTTCAGGGTAAGTTTTAAATTTATTTCTAGTTTAATATTTGTATTGTAAACTTTTTATCGATGGATTAGGCCTATTTAAACGATAAGGAATAGATTAAAAAAATCACTTGTAATTAGGTTGCATTCTCCCTTTAAAGGGAGACTGAAACAAATGAAGTGCAATAAGCAATAACTTAATTTTTAAAATTCTTAATCTCTAAAATATTAGAGATTATTATTATTTATTTATTTATTTAGTAAAAATAAATATATTTTAAATAAAAACTTTAATTCTCATTTTGAATCTCAGAGAAGGACACCCGAGTGAATCAAATCTTGTCATTTTAGGCACCTCTTTGCGAACATAAATAAAAAATCAAAATGTAACATTAAAAATAAAGTATCAATTTTATCAAACTATGTGAATTTAATTTAAGAAAATGGTGATTAAAACGATTCCAAAAGATTTAATATCGGTTTGTATTTATCGATTAAAATCGATTGAGATACGTCAATGTGAATGTGGCTTATGTTTTTCTCTTGAAAGTCATGGCGGGACAATATAGCGTAAAGTATACGTTACTAAAAGCAAGGACGACGCAGTCTCTGACACTTCGCTTCCCCTACCTCTCATTCCATACCTCTGCAGGCTATCAAGGCCAAATTTTCCATACATTTTAGCTTGAGCATCGCTGGGAAGCTCCAAATAAAGTGGATCCCAGCTTCCAGAATTGATACGGGTTTTCCGCGGAAGATACCAGAGAAGAGGGTGTAAAAAAACACGGTTTTAGAATATCAAATTCAGTTTACAATTTCATCAAAAGGCGGAGGAGGCCATCAAACCAAATGATTTGTTTCTTAGGAAAAAATGAGCCTTGCATAGCACTCTATACTGTAAAAACTCAAAAACAATTCAGCAACTATAGTAGTAGGCGAGCTTAGAAATATCGAAACAGCGGGGTTGGATGGTGAAGAACACTATAAGTACGAACAAAGTAGAAGATTGAATGAAGAAATGTTAAGGAAAGGAAAAATAAAAGGGTATAAGTTGTAAGGAAATTTACCTTCATATAAAGTTAAATTATACAAAAAAGAGGTTGCTTCGCACCCTTATAATGGGCTCTTTATCTAACTCCGGTCGAACCCGTTAAGGTGCACAAATTAATTGTTAGAGAAAGAGAAATATAATATCTTTAAAATTACAGTTAGTAGTTTTAGTCCGTACTATACTCCAAAGATTTTATTATTATTAAATATTTTCCAAAAAAACGGATAAGGACGATCTAGGAAACCTTCCTCTCTTATTGACGTTATATTTAAATTCTTCCAGTATCACTAATAAAAATAGCTAAATATGGAGTTATTTCAATGTAGATATTAAAAAAAATACAAAACTTCTAAACAAACTTAACTTCTTGAAGAGATTGTGGATATAGATTTTTTAACTACATACCCCTGACAAAAAGAGGTTGAATTTCACTTAGACTAAAAGGTGTTTTTTTAACTTATTTTTATACTAATTTCAAAGTTTCTTAGTTAAACGTAAAAGTCTCTCGTGAATTCTACTATAAATCTTTACAGAATCTGTCTATCTAAACCCAAAGTGACTATATTAAGTCTGGAAATATTGAGATTTCGAAACGGATATCTCCTATATATCGAACCAGTAGCCAAGCGCCATTTCGTTCGCTTGCCGTGTCAGCTGGGAACGAAAAAAAAAAAAAAATTGGGGCTTCTCAAACTAAAAATGGTGAGAGAGGTGCAACGAAGAGAGGGGGAGTTCGGTTGGATTTGCATTTTAAGGGCTGAGGGAGACGGAGAATATGCCTACAGATAGTAAAAACTGATATGGAAGAAGATTTCTAGCCAGGCTTCGCGTGCCTGAGTAGTAAATGCACGGCTGCTTACGATATGTAGAGAGGCTTTAGCCCCACCGTTTTCCTACTCTCTCTCCATCTCCACGAATATCGAGAGCCGCGGGGGTTGCACCCCACAAATCTACTCTGAGTACAATCTCAGTATAGGGGCTGAGTGTGCCCTGACGAACAGGTAATAATGATATATAAGAGAAGTAAGGTTTTTGGTCTGTTTAAACTATTAGGCATACCATTACTGGTATTCTAGCCAATATTTTACAATTTTTCCACGTTAAATCTGATTATTTTAGTTTGAGTTTTGAAGGGAAACTTGGAGCTTAAAATTAAAAAAGCTTTTAGATTTATTTTCGGAATCATGCCAAAGGTCTTAGGCATCAAACGCCGGCCTATTATTTTAATGTTAGGACGTTACAATTTTCAAGCGCTGTTGAAGGCTCAAGTAATATGATTGGCCCGAATTTATATTTATTTTTTTCCAAAACCAAACTTCAGAAACAACAAAAACATGTCTAAAAATTATCATTTTTAGCTTTAAGTTTCCCTTTAAATTAAAAAATTAAGTACATTTTCGGATTGAAACAGCGCTATGCAAAACAGCGTTTTTTCACAACGACATCTTTGGTTAGGTTAGGTTAGATTTGGTTTATCTTATACCCACATATCTTTTGTATTATCAAATGATACTGTTACGGGCTAGACTCTGCTCATTCCAAACCGATGTAATAAATAGAATTAAAGAATCTTCAAAATTCATTTTTTATCCAAAATATGAATAAACCCGAGCGGATTTTCAATGGAAATTGGAGATAGACTTCATAGAACCCAATCCATTTTGATTTGTCAACTGACAGGTATTAAGGTTACCTTTTAATCCGCGTAAATAAATACTAGAGATAACTAGAGGCGTAACATTCGCTCATGATGCAAACTCGAGTTGGAGTACAATATATAGAGAGAGAGATTGACCGTATCTCCTCAAAACTAAACTGTAGTCCAACAACCGCATCGAGGGATGAGAATTTTCGCTCCAAGTCCAAAGAGACGCGAGATTTCTGGACACGCGTCAGTGACCTAGAGAGAGCGAATTCCCTGGAACCAAGATCGATGCTTTAAACACGACCAATTCTACACTTACGTCATATTCGGGTTTTACCCGGCCACGCTGACGATATATACCAATCTTGGAATCGTAAACATTTCGAGCTTAAAACCCGAAGAAACCGAGGTGTTTCGAGAATGCAACGTACTCGTTCGAGTAAAGTTCGTATACACTAGATAAAACGGAGGCGGAAGATATGTAATGTAAAATATAAAGGGGAGTAAAACTAGATCATTCAATATATTCGCGAACAATAATACAACGAATCAAATCAAATGTTCATAGCGAACAAAGCAACAACCCTCTCTGTCTCTAATAAACTATAATATTTGATATAAGGGGATGCGAGCTTTGTTATGAGTGTTGAATATTCTAACTGAATACGACTGTAGGAGTCTCGCGTGGTTATATACAAAGCGAGTGAGCCTCACCGCTTTCCAGTTTAAAACCATTCACGCGCATTATACGTTCGCTATCGGCGTCAGGTTTGCATCAAGAACAAAGCTACCCAAGTTTCCTTCCATATTTAAATATGATTTGGTTTCTAAAGATACGTTTTCACAGTCGATTTAATATACATTTAGAGAATTCAGTCTTAAAGGTTACGCTGTTACAAATCGCGAAGGGATTCCCCTCTATTTCGAAAATTTTCACAGTGGATGCCATTCATAACCCAACCTAACCCTTTAATATTATGAGATTAAATTTTCATTGCCACGTTAATTGAAGCTCGTCTTCCTTCCCTTATACTACAGAAATTGTCTCGGGAGAGGCTAGGCTTATCGTTTCAATATTTCAAAGGTTTCCCCAATTTTTTCTGACTGTGTGGAGATTCAGGCTTTTTTTACGATTGCGTATGTCTTTAAATATCAACTTAAATATAACTTAGCAAAAATCTAATTTATCATCCGAAGTTTTCGATTTTCATTCGTCATGTACCATATTCCTTCGTGAAAACTCGCCTTCAAAGCTAGAGACAGTGTCTTTAGTTTCGTACATTTGGCAAATCGCGCCTGTTTCCGATTACGTTGGTGTATATGGGCCGACTTTATAAACCCCCTAGTGTTATTGGCTTTACCGGAAAATTTTATATTAAGTTTCTCGGCGAGAGAGAAAAGTGACGTTCGCGCGTTTCGAGTTTTCAACTTTAGATTAGAGCGGGTTCGGAAGGTTTACGAAAGGATAAAACAAATTGTATTGAAAATATACGAGACTCTACTTAATTTTTGAGCCTAACTTTTACGGGGCGATAATTTTATATATAGAGATTTTCTTCGAAGGAAGTTCCCTCGCGCTTTTTAAGTTAAAGAAGCGAAGTTTAAAAGTTATAGGGTGCATAAGTAATCAGTTTTAATAAGATACGCGTAGAGAAGGCGCCCTAGAAGACTCGGATAACTTTGACATTGTATCGTATATACCTAGAACTTAGGGGTTATAGGATCGAGTTCTGAAAATCGACCAAAACCAAGTTATGACATTTTTTTAATACGAAGATAAATCAGAGGTACGGGTTTAATTATAATCGTTTCTAACTCGAGTTAATAGCGTGTACAATGATACGTGTTCCCTTATTAATATAAGGAATCTGATTTTAAAAATAATTGTATTCTCCGTAGTTTAACTGGTGTTGCCAACTTGGGGTGGAACATACACTATAGAATATTTTTTGAAAGATTGAGTAGTGTACTTGGAATTACCCGAACAAGTACGACACGCTAACTTTAACAGAACTTTTACCATCAATCCGTCAAAGAGTTATAGAAGATGAATTCATTTAAGCTTTGTTTAAAAATCACGCGTTCTTCGCGAGGATTATATTTATCAACTTGTCTAAGAAAGAACGAATTAAAGTCTCATGAGAACCTTGGGAGATATCTAAAGCTTCTCGAATACTCTAAATATGGTAAAACGACCTCACCACAGTCAACTTAGATTGACGAAGGAGATAATCTAAGTTGGCCATGATGAATCGGAGCCAATAAATAAGCAGACACTGTTTTAAAATACTCTATGCGAGGACACTGAAAAACTAAAGTCTTTCACCTTTATTAAATAAAAGTAAACAACGCGGCGAAGTTTAATACTATCAGCAAAGTTCCGGGTAAATGTACCAAGAGTCTGATTCAAGGCACCCTAGCGGTCGCAGTCGTCGTGTAAATAGTGAACGGAGGAAGCGCCACTCGTTGGAGAAATTCCGGAGTTGGAGAGGGGGAGACAATATAGCCAAGCGCGGCCCGCCTAAATTCCGTCCCTCTCTCCCGAATCCGAACCACTCTAGCCACATTGTTTTGGCTATTTTTAAGTGATGGGCTATGACATAATACTGGACCTTTACTGATAATATTAAGCTATGGCGTTGTTTACTTTTATCGAGAATCCATTCAGGTTCCATAAGAATATGGGAGCATAGCTTTAGCCTCTGTTACCCTCCTCCCAAACTTTGTAACAAAAGTTCGTCCGCAATTTTCGCAACATTTGTACGCTTTGATCTTTTTCGGTCGGCTCTATTTTTATTAAAAAAAAATTTATGTCAAGGTCGTTAGTGGCGCGGGTTAGTAATAGATGTCAGGAGCGATTTACTTGAAAAATCGATTCGAAGCCGACGAACATTTTCCTACAAAGTTTGGGAGGATGGTTATTGAATCGCGGCCCTATATTCTTATGGAACCTGAATGGATACTTGCTTTTATGGAATAAAGTGATAGACCTTTGATTGAACCGACAGCTGTAGCTCTCGAGACTCAAAAATTTAGTTTATCCACAATACTCTACTAGCGAACGATCTATAAAGGTATCGCCCATGTATTCGCGAACTACGTGAAAGAAAGATTAATTCTAATAGAGATTCGCGTATACAAAAATAAATCCACGGTCATATTTCAAGAAAGTGTAAATCTCCAAACTTCTCCGTGTTGATCCCTACTCTTTCATTCAATATTACAGGGATAAGAAACTAATCAAGCGTAAACACGATGACTCAAACTCGATAGTACGTACCTAACGAGCCCCATCCCTAGCTGTCTCTTAAGCTAGTGACAGAGATTTGTCGCAAAATAAACAATTGGCCCAATATTTTGCTACCGAGTATCTCCTTAAGCAATTTGGTTAAAATATATATACTTTTTAATTTGTAACGAGAGAGAGATGTATTATACACACTGGGAACGCTATTCTTTAATCAAACAAAGCTTCCCGAAAGCCTCGAGAAACATTTTAAATAAATTTTGCAAGAGATGCTATTTCTAAATGATTCCAAGCCTTTGGCTGCGTTGGTTGTAAGATAAATGTACACGCGGCCACGAATTGGAATACTCTAATCCTAACGGGGTGGATTTAGTTTCTGTAATTAAAGAGCCAGGGGCAACTAAAATACGGCGCTACCACACCCCTCCGCGTCCCGCTCAAATGTTAATAAGAGAACCGTACAACTGGGCCAAAATGACACCAATATTATCTTTAGCTATATACTCCGCAACCAAGAGAATACCCCCTCTCTCTCGCTCTCTCTTATAACGTGAAACATAAGTTTATTATTAGTGACACATAGGTTTAATTGTGTATAAACCAAAACCAAGCGCGCGACTTATCGATTCCTAACGTAATTCGGACCGATTAGTTAGTATAGTGGCAGGAATGTCAAGCTGGACATTACACTTTGGCCTAATTAAGCTCTATGCGAAGGGCTAACTTCAGACTCAAAATGAATTTGTTGGAAATCGTAGGCCTTCATTAAGAAATTAGACAGCGAAATTAAACCAGATTTTAAATAGTTTCTCGCGACTTCATGACCCGTTGAGCTGGCGCAACCCACCGTTGAGCCGGCTCAACCCTTCGTTGAGCTGACTCAACCATGCACTACTGAAGAATTTCCGGTCAGTGAATAGAGTTTTATCTAAAAACAGGTTTTCAGAAAACAGTATAGGCTTGAAAAAAATAACGGAGTGTAA
The DNA here is from genome assembly GCA_963920705.1 of Odiellus spinosus. Lineage (NCBI taxonomy): Eukaryota > Metazoa > Arthropoda > Arachnida > Opiliones > Phalangiidae > Odiellus > Odiellus spinosus. Next base: position 7,636,420 of record OY987227.1, on the reverse strand, counting down.
AATGAGGCTAGAGATTTCTCAGAATTCGATAAAAATCTTAAAAAAAAAAAAAAAATTGTTAAAACTTCGTTAAAAATTTGATATAATTTAGGATTTCGTCAAATTTCCCAGACATTGTGAGATTTTGTCGAAATTCGGGAAGATTTTGAGAACTTCGTCGAACTTTAAACGTAACATTAAAGGACTTCGAAAGACTTATTTTTAAAAAGAATTGCATGAGAAATTCGGATTTCATTTACGACTTCGTGGAAAGTGAACATCAGATTTCGTGAGTGACTAGCCCCTAGGCTCTATACTCTCTTTAAATTCAGGCTGGGGTTTTTCATGACTTATAAAAAAGTCATTTGTGTAGCATTTTCGGAAAGATGGCTTAAAAATTACTCAAAACATATACATAAACAGATACCATAAAAAATTACCGTCACATCTAAAATAAATATTTTATAATCACCAAGGCTGCATATTTCTAGCAGGACGGAGTTTGAGTCTTCTCCGTTCATTTGACCGTCCATCCATCCGTTTATCCGCTCCGGGCTCCCTTATCCAGTTTAAATTGATAGCCTTCGGGTCGGAGTCCCTGTAGAACATTCTTCTCCGCGTGGTTGGGCTTAGCCGCTTTACGCCGCCCTCCCCCTCCAAAAGGAGTTTCAGCCTCGTGTCGCGAGGTGCTGGAGAAACAGTCACAGTTCATCAGAATCACGATGGAGATTGGAGAGACTTTGATTTTCGTATGGGTTGAATTTTAAGACTGTTTCTGGAGTTCAGTTGAAAATATCAGCTCGTGAAAAGCTGATAATAAAAGTTCTATAATTGTTTCAATGCCCGAGGTTACTTAAAGATAAAAGTTAGTCCAATTTCCAAGGCGTTACCACATACAGATTTGGAAAATAAAACTCGATTCCATTGTTAAACCATCTGTAGGGGGTAAATTGAGTTCCAGTACTTGTTCCACAAAGTCCTACCTTTCGTACGAAAATTAGGGTTAATTGTGTTCCAGAAATAAACTACGTTATATACTGAAAAAAAAAATATATATTTTTGACATTTTGATTTAGAAGTTTCTTAAGAACCTACCAACAAACCCATTGCTTTTGGGTTGTTCTTTGGCTGCCATTTCTATTAATTTAAGAGCATTGAAGTACAGCCTCTCTGATTCTTTGAAGTTCCGTATTTGTTTTATAAAATGAATAAAAAAATGACGAGGAGAGAAGAAGAGAAGCATTATTTCTCCTCGTTTGTTTGATTACCTGGGGGAAAAGACTCCACAATTATGAGTAACAAAAATTGTTTAAAAACGTTTGGATGGATTTAATCTTTTAACACTATATATAGAAGTAACCTCGAATTATTAATAACTTAATTATTTTTCTCATTCGGATATATGTCTGCCAGATGCAATGGATTAAAATGATTTCAATGAGAAACTCGTTTGACTGAAATATTCTTATAAATGTACCGTGGGACTGTCATTAAATAAAGATGAACAATAAAACTTGGGGTTCGTAAAAGTCCTCTAACGGCAAACACTGTGATAACTATTCTATAGAAACTGCACGCGCGAGAGTCTGTCCAAACCTATGGAAATGGGTTTAGTACGGTCTAAAATGTTTCTCTACAACATTTCACTCAAAAATAGTTTACCAATTTATCGCAAAGAGGATTTGAAATTCGCTATTTTTTTACCATGTATTTTTTCTAGAGAGAAATTTGAATTTCCAGAAAAGGGGAGTGGCCAATTTATCACACCATTTGTATCTAGCGCCGGAATTGGGTACTAGCTCTCTTAAAAGCAAATAAGCGCTCGAATTTCATTCATTTTAAGAAATTGTCTGCCAAATCTGACGATTTATCCGGTGTGACGGCGCCACTTGTGGGGCTCTATTTAAAGAGGCCCTTCTCATGATATTTTTGATTCGGAATTTTGAGGATATAAAGTTATTTTTAATGTATTATAAGTATACATATTTCTACAATAATTTTTTCTGCTTTATATTTTGAAGATATCATATTTCTTTTTGGATTTAAGTGGGTGTGTCAGCCTTTAAAGAAAATTGACAGTTTTACAGTTTTCTATGGAAGGTATTTAATATTTTACAGCGATCGAAGAGGATTAAGAAGAGGAAGCGACTATAATTTCTGATGCCCCTGCTGGGGTGAATTGATTAACGAATATAATATAACAACTGAAAGTTACGGATTAGAAAATCCTCATTGGACGAAAGCTTAAAGGGTATAAGAGTGCGGGCTTATAGATTAGTGAGACAATTAATTATTCAACCCGTAAAGATAAAGGCTTTTCGTTTTTAGAAACTTCATTTTAAGTTTACGACAAATTCGTCATTAATAAATCTTATAGAAATTATCTTCCTAATTCTCGAGTCATTTTCTTTCTTAATAGAACCGAAAACAACCGTTGGATGTCGATATTATTTGACTCTTAAAATTTGCACGGAGACCTTACACGGATGTAATTCAGGATCTCCGTGAATCCCGCTAAGCCTATTTTCCGGGTAAGTTTCTAATTTATTTTTACTTTAATATTTGTTTCGTTAACTTTTAGTTGATAGATTAGGCCTATCTAAACGATAAGGAATCGATAAAAATCACGTATTAGGTTTCATTCTCCCTTTAACGAAGATATTCTCGATATTACGTTAGGGGAAGACCTAAAGCTAGAGAATTTACAAAAAACGTAACGACTCTACTGTTAAAAAAAAAAAAATATTTGGGTGGGATGAAAAAAAAAAATAGTCACGGGGCACACTATAGAGCCTTTGTCTTTGCAGTTAATCTATTTAATTAACCTTAATCCCGAAATAGCTTCTCCCGCACCATACCACCCGCGTTACCCGACACCCCATTATACCACGGCGCTTCTCCCTCTTAAATTTCAGTTTCACTCAAGGTTTACAATAAGAGCGAAGATAGAAAAACCAAGTCTCGTCGTCTTTGGCAGAAGCGAGCCAAATATACTGCGAACATAAGTTAATTACTGGCTCTATATAAGTATAATCATCGTATGCGATTTCTTTGGCGTCCTCAGTTCAGTGACGATAGTCACTTTTGAGACAAGGAGGCTCGCCCAGAAGGCGATCACATAGTGAGCATAGCAGCGATCTTAGAACGAGCCCTTCCTTCATTTTATAGCCAGCCAACAACTCTGCCCATAAAATAATTAAATTCCTCTTAGGCAATGGGAGACGTTTCCCCGGAAGAGATATTCCGGAGGTATAAGCGAAAGAAATCGAGCAAGTACAAAAGAAAACAGATGACCAAGTCCGTAAAATAAGCTACACTTTGATATACCATTATCCTTCTAGTAAATGCGCTAAGCCTAATCTCGCCATTTGTGTAGAACTCCCTTTTAAAACCTAAGCCCGCCATTCGGCCAAAGATAGCTAAGTAAACAGTCGGCGGAACACAAGGCAATCCTCACGAACGCTAAATACGCGTACACCAAATTCTGTTTTCGTTCATCGCTTTACCATTGTACGAAGGCTTCGATACAACGCCGACAACAACCCCATTAAGACGAATATAAGAGCCTATATTATAACACTAGGTAAGAGGAGGTGATGCTAAAGACGCTTCTATCTATGAATTAAATCCCTTTGCACTTATCCTTGAAGAAATCGCTGGTTACATTTTTGAAAATGACACCCAACTAAGTAACTTATAAATAATCAACTTATGCTGTAGATCCGAGCTTCATATTCACTGCATTGCGAAAATGACTTAAGATCTTACCCGAATAAAGACTGTTTACGCAATAGAGTAATGTATGGGGAACGGGGGAAGATACGGTAGATTTAGCTTTCGTAGAAAACTAAGGTCTTCCACTTTTTAAAGGCTTTAGTTCAATTAGATTTATCTGATGCAATAAAGTAACATACTACCGTTCGAAAATAGTTTACATGAACTACTTTAACTCCTAAAAAGTTATTCGTTACGTATCAATACGCTCAGTTATAAACCATTTTGCAAACTGTTCGAGTAATATTAAGGGTAATTTTTAATATACACTCTAGGTACCCTTTTTGCGATGGAGTTTATCGAACACTTATCGTTTTTAGAACTCGATGGTGCCAGCGGTATTAAAAAAGAGTTGGGGTAAAGTACTTAATAGCGTTTACTTAAAGATATAATAGCCACCGAAGCCATTTCGAAAAAAAAAAAAAAACTTTTTTAGGCCATTTAAACAGAAAAAAGGTACTTTCAAAAGGTGTTTTTTTCTCTTAATCTTCTATATAGTTTAGCGATTAAATTTTATAAAAGTAGAGTCTGCTTTTCGAAGCAAAACCTGATTTAATTTGAAGTCGTTTATATTAATTATGTTATGAAAAATCTTAAACGTGAAGTAAAAGAGCAAAAGAAAGAAAAACATTTTTTTAAACAGGATATTAAAATTAACTCGGCTATCAAATTCTAATGACGTCATAAAGATACCTCTACAGCTTTAACGCCGCGTAATCAATTTCGACAATAAGAATTAAGACAAAAACCTTTGTAGTGGCCAGATTCAATGAGCAGTAGAGGTATATCCTATCCACTCACTATCGTACCGGCCAATCGAACGCTGGTCATTTAGAGAGTTTCTGAACAAGTCTAGTTTCGGTTTTCTGAAAGACAAATTTCGTCATTTTAATATATTTCAAGTACGATGGTACAAAGAAACAAGCGCGATAAAAGCCAAGGCTTAAATTAATCATAATAATCCACTTTAATATTTCATAGTTTTATATTTGCGAAACTTTCATACCTAAAGTATTTATCATCGCTGTAATTATTATTTGATGATTTTATTCTTTGAACTGCAGTTTAAAACACGAGTCATCTCTTAATAGCTTTCTTAAAACTGGCGTATGGCTCAGCGTTTGATAAAATAATAATCGTAATTCAGTTTCGATAAAATTTCCATTATTTTGGAATGAAAGAAGGCAATATATCTGTTATCACGAAAAAAACTAAGATCAACTTAAAGGGGGAATGCAACCTATTAACAAGTGATTTTTTATCGATTCCATATCGCTTAATTAGGCCTAATCCACAAATAAAGTTTACAAAACAAATTTTAAACTACAAATAAATTTAAGACTTACCCGGAAAATAGGCTTAGCGGGATTCATGGAGATCAGCTGAATTGCCTCCGTGTAAGGTCTAGCGACCAATGAGCGAAGGGCCGACGTTCACGCGAGATCCCCACGAGACTTACAATCGCGTTCGATTGTTCGCTAGACCTTAATACACGCGAGGAAATCAGGATCGCCATAAGCCTATTTTCCGGATAAGTTTTGAATTTATTTCTAGTTCAATATTTGTTTTGTAACGTTTTCATTGGTGGTTTAAGCGATAAGGAATCGATAAAAAATTATTTGTTATAAGGTTGCATTCTCCCTTCAAAGAAATATATTTTACAAATATTTTTAAAGTTTGTTTATAAAGAATTTTATGTTCAATTTAGTCTATTATTTACGATTAACCGCTTATTCTTGTTTGTCAGAGGATAAAAGACAGACTCATAAGCGAGTTTTCGAGTGAATTAAAAAAGTTTTTGAATTATTTCCCGACCCTTTGTCCAATGAGTCAAGGGCTAACAAAAAACAGATCCCCTTTTAAAAGTTAAACTGTTGGTGTGATTTATAGATAATTGTATTTCACAATAAATTAAAAATTAAAAGTAAATTAAAATAGCATACTTATCCTAGCTTCCAATAGCATAAATAGAAATTAAAATCGACTTCAGTGACGCGAGCTATCGGCCTCGAGTGATGTGATCGTCACGTCATGTGGGAACTATCATAAACATAAAAAAATATATATGTAAATATATTTTAAATTTGTTTGATTAAATAAACAAATAATAAATTTAAATAAATAAATAATAAAATTTAAAAATTAGTTTCTAACCCCTTTTTACTTATTATTTTGATCCGAGATATTCTTAAAATAAAAGCAAGACTAACGAATTACTGAAGGGCACAAAACTATTCGTAAATCCCAATATTTTCTTTGTTATTTACATAAATTCAATTTTATTTTTATATATAAGATTTCGAAAAAGTTTCCATTTAAATTTAAAAATAAAAATAGGCTAATTATATTTGAATCTATGGTAATATTTGGATTTCTTTACGGTACTACTCCAAGTTTTCGATTTATCCGCTTACCGACCTAGCATTTGGACTTTTAGGCTAGCCTACCTTTAGGGGTGGAATATCTACAATAAATAAATTAAAATTTAAATTCAACGAAACTCCTATTTTAGAAATCTCAACTAAACTTCATTACTTTTCAACATAAAATATTCAATTTGAAGTTCATATTTTTATAATTAATTATTTTTTAGACTTTACCAGGCAATTTTTAAAGTAGTATTTTACCCTTTGCCACCGCCTTATTTCCCACGCTGAATTACAGATATGTAGAAAAATTAACAGTATAGTAGGCATAGTACTCCACCCCTCGACATAAATACTTAAACCTATTTTTTAAAATATAGAGTATTCCGTTATCAAAGAAATCACATCGTGGTTAAATTCCTATAATTAAAAAAAAAAACTATTTAATTGGTACTCAAAATGGAAACCCTCGATTTTTCAAAGAGAAAAAAAAAGGAAAAAGCAAAATTTGGATTGAGCGGAAATTCTTAACGACAACTTGAAAGACGGAGCAAAATGTAATTAAGATTTCCTTAAAGGAGAGAGGATGAAAAAAAATCCGTTTGAACTAAGAAAGGAAAAGAAAACCAAAACGAAAAAAAAAAAAAAAAAAAAAAAAAAATTCACAAAATAATTAAAGATTTTTCCTTCACGAAGAAATTGCCTGCAACTGTGAAGTCAAAATCAATTTGACTTTTCAGCAAGCGCCAGGCATAAAGGGACCAAGTCACTAGGATTCGAGAATTTCGAGTTTTTAGATAAGAATTAAACTACCTTAAAAAATGGTTAAAACATCATTTTTTCTCTAAAATAGAAGTGAATTCCAAATAAAAATAATTTTTGTCATTTTGGATAGCAATCAAGGATCAGAGGGTTTGTCACGTGAGTTTAACTAGCTTTAGTTAATTTCTAGATACGTAATTACAAATAAACAATAACTATAACAAATTGACTACCGAAGCTAAAATGATATTATTCTAGCTATTATACCCATAAAATTGTACTTTTAAAATTTGGCTTAATCGACGTTTGAAACAGTGCGAGTGTCTTGATTCTCGCGATAAGAAGAATGGAGTGTTTTTGAAATAACATATAGCCGCGTGTTTTGAAATAAAAACCCTACTCGCGTTTTGAAAACTCGGCACGGCTTTTGAAATAAAAACCCTACACACGTTTTGAAAATTCGGCGCGCGTTTCGAAAACAAAATCTCGCCGCGCGTTTCGAAAACAAAAACTCGGCACGCTTTTCGAAAACAAAAACTCGGCACGCGTTTCGAAAACAAAAACTCGGCACGCGTTTCGAAAACAAAAACTCGGCACGCGTTTCGAAAACAAAAACTCGGCACGCGTTTCGAAAACAAAAACTCGGCACGCGTTTCGAAAACAAAAACTCGGCACGCGTTTCGAAAACAAAAACTCGGCACGCGTTTCGAAAACAAAAACTCGGCACGCGTTTCGAAAACAAAAATTCGGCACGCGTTTCGAAAACAAAAACTCGGCACGCGTTTCGAAAACAAAAACTCGGCACGCGTTTCGAAAACAAAAACTCGGCACGAGTTTCGAAAACAAAAACTCGGCACGAGTTTCGAAAACAAAAACTCGGCACGAGTTTCGAAAACAAAAACTCGGCACGAGTTTCGAAAACAAAAACTCGGCACGAGTTTCGAAAACAAAAACTCGGCACGAGTTTCGAAAACAAAAACTCGGCACGCGTTTCGAAAACAAAAACTCGGCACGCGTTTCGAAAACAAAAACTCGGCACGCGTTTCGAAAACAAAAACTCGGCACGCGTTTCGAAAACAAAAACTCGGCACGCGTTTCGAAAACAAAAACTCGGCACGCGTTTCGAAAACAAAAACTCGGCACGCGTTTCGAAAACAAAAACTCGGCACGAGTTTCGAAAACAAAAACTCGGCACGAGTTTCGAAAACAAAAACTCGGCACGAGTTTTGAAATAAACACAAATTCAAGCGAAGTTCGCAATGATGTTCAATCAACATAGAATATATAATCCGTTCCTCACAAACAGACAGACAGACAGACGAACATGTGCCTAGAGTATTTTATATTTTAAATTACGTTCCAGAATCGTCCTAATTCACCAAGCGATAAAAATTAAATCTATACAGTTTTGTCACGCATTAATTTTGATTATGGGTTTTAATTATTAAATATTGGACTTCACTGTCCCTTTAATTACGATTACGTATACGAAACAAATCTTTATTATCATAGGTATATAAGAGATCATTCGGAAAATATCTAAAGATACTCGTGATGGAAAGGGGGAAAATAATAAATAAAGGTCTATAGGAGATTGGGAGGCCTTACACATATATTCATTAAATAAAGAGGAACTGCTAGCGGTCCAATTAGATACACCACGCGGGACCAACGAGAGAGTGAAGAGAACTCCTTATAGCCTAGTATACACGCGGGGAATAGAAGGATCGAGGTATATATCAGCTGTAGTGCTAGGGGAAAAAGAGAGAGAGCCGAATGAAGGAATGGGAGATCTCTAACGGGAAAGAAGAGGTATTAGTAAGTGACCGGTGGCAAGGGTCCGAGAATATCGGGGTCATCAATTTATTAAATGGATCCAAGAAATGGTCACTCGATCGAGAAAAAAAGGAAGAAGGGCCCTGGGTCTTAGCCGGCGGGCCTTCTGGCGGCGTCCGCGGGATGAAACGACGACCGTTTCGAGTATCACCGATAAATCTAATAAAAAGGCTCAAACCTTTCTTCGTATTCCACCCGGTCAACCCACGAATCTCCCCGTCACTATAGTACGTAGCGAGCGACCCGCGTTAGTAGCAGTAAGAACGTCTGATTTTCTATTACGTACCTCGACGAACGAGGCTTAGGAATATTGTTCGCATTCTTCGAGGCAAATACCTCTTAACTCTAATATCTTAAGTTTTGGCTTCATTTCTACTTAATAAAATAATTTTGAGTCGAGTACTTTGAACGTGTACGTGTACGGGAAGCGACCTTCTACGGTACTTTAGTGACGTTAAGATGAGGAGTGTTAGAAAATATTGGTAATTTTTGAAATCACATTTAATGATTTATTGTTATCTTCACTATAACCATCACTAGACAATTTTTTGAAGTACAAACTGCTAGGCCTAATAAAAAACTTTTTAAAACTAAATATCCCCCAAGGTAAATAAGAATTTTAAAGGGATGGCGAAGAGGGAAATAAAGTGATTTTTCAAAAATTCTGCTTCTAAAATTGAGACACATTTGAGTAGTAAAATATTGGGGATATCTCTCTCAATTGTACAAAAAATGGGGAACCTCCGTGTATAATCAAAAAACGCCCCTTGATACGTTTGATTTAATTAAATCCCTCGACATGCTGATGCTGCAACCTCTTTGATTCGTGATTAATCTCGTTCTAGATTATTTTCACGCGCAAAATCGCGCGTGCAACAGCGCGTGTCGCGGGTATTTTACAAAGTCTTTTGATTAGTCGAAGGTTCTCCTTCCGAATGTTTTCTCAATTAAGACGCATTTCTTGTACGATTTAATACAGTTTTATCTTAAAAACCTCTTCTTAATTCAAAGTTTAAGATAATAATAGTTCCGTGAAAGTTTACTACACAATTGACCCCAAGATTTTACAATCCATTTGACCTTTTGAAATGGTTAAATATGATTTTAAAACATTTCTTTGTCGTAAATTATTGGAGATACGACGATTCTAGGCTAAAGTTATAGGGTACTACATGGATAGGGCATCTTGAGGATATAATTCCCATTGAGACCGAGGTATAGTCGCTGGCAGTATCTCTTGGCTCGATTCCTAGCTCACCCCCTTAGGCCTAACCTTCCATCTCTCTCCTCTTTCATTCCGTTAGCCATTGGCCATTTATTTATCGCTCGCCGGCCTCAACGACTATTTCATGGCCTTCTAGATTAAAAGTAGCTTTGCTTTTTTCTCTCGCTATAGAGCGTCATCTTATACACGAACCATCCGCCAATAGGGTCTTAGATAGCCACTGACGTATTCTATCATTCCCGGGGACCATTCGCCATTAACGGGGTCAACTCGTTCTTATATACGGCCAATTGAATATCACCTAAAGAAAAGCGAAAAGATTCTTGTTTTCGAGGCATTTATATTCCCAAGATGTCTTTCGACAAGCTGACAGTATATTTCAATAAGAGTACAGTTAGACCCGCCGTAATGTAATTTAAGAATTTATATTAAAGTGAGGCTGTCACTGAATTTTCACGAACACCAAATGGAAATTGAGTAGCATTTTCGGAAAGATCGTTAAAAAGCGATTCAAATATATATTCATATGGCATAGAAAAAAAATTACAGTGACAGTAAAAATACATATTTTATAATCTCCATTTTCGAAATTTTTAAAATAAAAATTGCTCATAGTACTCCGTCATCGATAGGTTCGCGTGTCTAAAGTAGAGCCTACAGTTTAAAAACGCGAGTTCAAATACGATTAATAAGGTCGCTTTTGCGGGGTATAAGTACTTAATTTAGAAAGTTAACTATCTTTCGTACGAAAATTATCGTTAAGTTCCAGTTATAAACTACGTCATATATCGAAAAACTTTCTTAAGAACGCGTCAACCCAGAGGTATAAAATTTTAAATAAGCGTTTAAATTTGTATGATAAAACTAAAAATATAATTGAAAGGCAGTCAAGAGAAAAAAATATATATATGACAGCTTCACTTTAACGTTATATTCACGATAACAATGGTCTATATGCAATATACATATTACATATTACTACGAAAATAATACGGAAGATTCCTACGACGTCGCTCGAACTGAGAACTATCTACAACTATACCTAATTCTTAATATACCAGGATCTATTCCGTCTTAAGCAGATAAAATGATAATAAATATGATACAGGACAACACGCTGCATCACCGATGGTTAATAGCGGGACGGGGGTGAAATTATAATGTCACTCTTACAGGATTTTTCTTCCAGCCTTAATATCATATCCCGTTGAATAGTTTGAAAGGGCATATAGCGGGAATATTTTCAATAAGCATTTTTAGCCACACTCCCCAAGTGGAGGTGTAGCTACAGTATTATCTGCGGCGATGTCGTGGTGCAAGACGAAAAAATCGTCATCAAGACGAAAACGTTATATATTGTATTGGCTTACTGAAAAAAATCAAGGGACCGTTGAGCCGGCTCAGCTGGGCGGTTGAGCCGGCTTAATAGGATTATTGAGCTAGCTCAACTAGGCGGTTGAGCCAGCTTAATAGGATTGTTGAGTTAGCTCAAGTGGGTGGTTGAGCCAGCTCAAGTGGGCGATTGCGCCAACTTAACAGGATTGTTGAGCCAGCTCAACAGGGTTGTTGAGCCAGCGAGCTGAACAGGACATTTAGGTTAAACTTGAATATGATGTGTGGCTATAGCTTTGGACTTGACCATCTAGTTTTCTATTCATACCCAGACCAGAAAGTATTCGGCCGAGACACAGGACTCGAAATCTTTAATAACGCGGTTATACGTTTGTTTAGGGCAATTTGGTCTTTTACTGGGCCACTGCGAGTTACACGCTAAGCAACTCTACCAAATTGCTTTTCTCGGTGTCCGCCTATTATACCGAAAAGTGCTGGACAGTGTACTCCTCAGTACATATCGTCGCCCTCCACTTTTCGACTATATTCATACTATATAGGGAATTAAAGGGCGAGTGAAGAAGAAAATCAAGATATTTTTATATTCTTTTTGCTTGTGTATAGTATAAAACATTCAGAAAGTATATCCGAATTATATTATTTGAAATCTTAGCTAGCATAGAATTAAGAGAAAAACTCCGAATAATCAAAACACGCACCATGTACCTTCAGCTTAATAAAATCCCCGTGGCAAACTTAGTTGGAAGTTTTTCTTTCAATACTGAATGTCAAAATCTAAATCTGATTTTTTGCAAAATTCAGACTCGTATATTTCCTGAATGCTTCATTTCGTCTCCATCCTCCTTTTAAGGTATAGCTTCGTAGATATTATTACTTTATTAGAGAAGGCTATTGATAGAATACGATCATATTTATATCTTTGTCCGAGGATTTATTATTTTCAAAGAGATTCTAAGAACGATCAATTTCTTTATTTATCCAATCAAAATAATAGACTCTCGGTCTCAAAAAAACCCACTCAAATATAATTGTCTTGTCAGTAAAATATTTTACAATCAAATATTAAACTAGAAATCAATTTCTAATTAATCAAAGACTCACGAGTTTGTTACCTAAGTTGTTAACGAGTCTCCAGCAAATCACGCGGTTTACTTAGACAGGTGAATAGTTCCAAACTATAATAGGCTTAAGAGGGAAGTTAGCGGTTATATAATTCGTAAAAAGACGATTTTTTCTGAAACTCGTTACGGAAGAACTAAATTCTAGAAAAATAAGCGGTTAGAAAATCGAAGTTACTGAGAACTAAATTAACTGGCGATATGATTAGGTCGTATTTAGGCGTATTGACGTCATCACGCATCCCTTCATTTTATTCATAATTAACGGATAAATAAAAATTAAAAGACGTAGACCTGTTTCAACTCCAGCTACTATTTCCTTCGCGAAACACGAAAACTTTTACTAAGTTAAGAGGAATAATCACGCTAAAATTTTAGCCACGTCAGAGCAACGCGCGGGAGGTTATGTTATTAAGTTCTTTCGGCAGGTTACTGATATTTACCGCTAGATGACGCTTATGTTCGATTTTTCTTTTTGGTAGTTTAAAACTCTCGCCTAATTCAGATTAGAGTCAACGGGATAATCGACTTGAAAAACAAATCCCATATATAATGTTTCGCGTTTTCGTTTTCACTTTCTAAAAGTCTCTCAATTTGGTCATAAAGCTAAGCCTTGGCGTCCACATGTTGTATGTAGGAGCAATATTTAATGAAAAGTATTTGGTTTTATAATTGAAGTGGGGTGGGAGTCCTATTAACTTGTTTCGTAATTTACTTTCGTTGATAAAGTATACGTACGTATGAAAGGGGCCACGAAGTTTCAAGAGTTAACCTCTTAAAGTGAGGCTGTCACTACTTCCAATGCCTATATATTATGTTTTTAATTTTATCTTACTAATAAGACGTCATATAAAGAAACTTGTCAAAAATATTTGAGCAATTTATTTCCAGAGCGTAATTAACAATAATTTTCATACGAAAGGTAGTACTTTCTCTGGGTTATAAGTACTTTCACGAAATAAACCGGGCGAAAGCGACCTTATCACGCGCGAGAATCAACTGTATAGGGTCTACAATAGCCAGTCAACCATAGTGATAACGTAGTATTTAAAAATTTCGAAAATGCCGATTATAAAATTTGTATTTTTACTATCGGTGTAATTTTGTTCTATAACATGTATATATATTTTGAATAGTTTTTTAATGATTTTTCGAAAATGCTACTCAATTTCAATTTGAAATTGATGAAAATCCGTGACAACCTCACTTCAAAGCGGTCCCCCGAAGCTATTTTACACTCTGTTCTTATCAAGCTGAAAGGCTATAAGAGTTTCTCTCTTAAGGCGTAGAACGACTTTAAATATGCAAATTAGTAACCTAGAGGAAATGGAGGTTCGCCGGAGAAAGGACGTTCAACCCGATTCTACAGCGCCTATCGAAGCTAGACTACGTGTTAAAATCTATAGATGATCTTCACAAGAAAAAGGCAAAATACAGTTTCCGGTACGCTATCAAACGAAGATGAAAATTTCTATATATGGAAACTTTTAAAAGAAGGAAATAGTTTGGGTTGGGCTTTTATCTGGGGCGTGCTTGAGAAACAGATAAGAATTCGGGCCAACTAGCTCGACTTCTTAAAAAAAAAAAAAAAGATCCGGTTATATTTGCATACTAATTTAGACCGGATATTCTATCTATGAGTCCGCGCGATTCAACCTAATTTATTAAGCCTACAGAGTGTAATTATTTTGTTAAATTTTAAAAGGACCCATGCTCTTTAAATTTAGCCGCTTCAAAAGACGCGTATATTTAAAGTTAATAAAAACCTAATTTTATCTTTCTTCGTAATATTAAATTTCACCTCGTGTTGGAATAAAGCATCCCTACTATAAAATTTGGACTTTACCGAATGTTTGCTAATCTTAAAATTTTCTTGTCGACTGTTGGATAGTTGCCTATTTTTCTGATTTCTGACTTATCCAGGGGATATATATTTATATTTTTATTTTTCCTTGACTTATTTTCCTTCATTTTCGTCTTAGCCAAGACATTTCGACCTATTTTTCCAATTCTTTAACTTACAAAGGATATTCTGGCATACTTTTCTTATTTCTGGTCTATTTCTCCATTCTCTTGCTTATCTTGGACGATTAAATCGACTAAAATCAAACCTCCCTCAAAACGTCGTTCTAACTAAAGTCCTGGGGTGCGACTTCAGCGCGCTTAGTGAGATTATTGGGAAACATCCAAAACAAACCAAAAAACGTGTACTTTTCACGGAACATCAAGTACGCTGTTTGCTCCATGATTGGCTAAAAAACTGGCACATGCGCCGGGTTAACCGCACCCGTAAAACACTTTCACAGAAAGTCGTTATAAGTCATACGTGCTTTTGAAAGTCAAAATTTAACTAAATTCTAGAGTGTCATATAATTTAAGTGTTAGCTTAACTATTATCCAATACCAAACCAACAAAATGAACACTATCCTCTATAAAACGAACCACGTGATTAACATACGCGCAATTTCGTAGCAACAGACGCGGGAACACTTTAGAGTTAAAAGCCTTACATAAACCTAGCCGAGGATGGTTCTCAATCACTTTAGGGTTTTATCTTCGAGACGAAGGAAAAAAAAAATCCGTGGCAAAATAGTTGAAAATTTAAATTTAATGCAAAACCAAATAGCCCAAAATTCAAATTTGGAGAATATATATACGGATAGCGATAGCTAAGGATAACCAGGGTCTAAAAAGTGGAACACAAATTGACGACAAAATTCTTATCCCCGCAACACTTTACATGGTAATCTGAAAAAGTTCGCGGGTTGCGACGTATACACACTTTAGAGGTGTAAAGCCTAGAATTTAAAGCCTATACGTGGGTTTGCGATTTCGCTGTGAATAGAATTAAAGTCTAAACAGGCTCTCGTATAAATAATACTGATAACCTCAAGTATATCGAATCGGAGAACTCTTTATTACCAATATCTCAACGAACGTTTAAAAGTCAGGCTGTCACGGATTTTCCTTGAACTCCAAATGAAAATTGAGTAGCATTTTCGGAAATATCATTAAAAAACGATTCAAAATATATACACGTATGTCATATAGAAAAAAATTACCGCGACAATAAAAATACATATTTTGTAATCGCCATTTTCGGAATGACTACGGTTGCCTGGCTACTGTAGAGTCTACATTTGATTCTCGGGCGTTCTGGCACGTGAGAAGGTCGCTTTCGCGCGGTATTTTTCGTAAACGTACTAATCCAGATCAAGTTCTACCTTTCAAAATTATCGTTAATTACGTTCCAGAAATGAACTATACGTCATCTATCGGGAAAAAAAATCACCTATATATTTTTTATACTTTAAATTTTAAATAAAATCTTTTAAAACCTTTGTTCAAAATCTAAATGATCGAGAATACAGTGCGAACGTGACTGTATCGGGATGCCATTACGATATAGATATTCGCCCTTCTTGCTGGCAAATAGAAGAGACGAAGAGAGAGAGAGAGTGAAAGATGGACCAAAAGAAAGGGAAGAAGGGAAGGGTAAAACTGGGTTGATGTTGATACTCTGAGAGATCTATAATACGTTTCGAGATAATGTCCTACTCTTCTGGATAAGGCCATCTCGGAGGGGGAGGGGGGTTAAAGGGGAGGGGGAAGAAGATGGGGTGGCCGCGGCTGACTCCGTACTAAGGATGTCTCTCTGTTTCCTTCTCTTTCTCGTCTTTCTTTCTTTAGCGTGGCGCATTAGATAGGCAAGGAAGATGTGTCGGGCGTAGCGTCCGCATGTCTGAGTACGCGTGGCGCGGTTTAAGGCGAGATCGAGAAGGCTGTCTCCCCCCCCCCCCTCCCGCAGAAACGATATAGCTTCGGCTTCGCTATCCTTCCCGTTGATTGAGCGAAAGGTAAAGACTCGTGGCATCGCGGTACATACATCATACTGACCCCCCTCTCCACCTCTTCCTCTTCTTAACCAAAAAATAAAGCCAAGAAATTTCTCTTCCTCTTTAGGAATCGATTCCCCCTCGTCAGCGGTTATGATCAATTTGCTAGAAGTCACGCGCGATACAACTTGAAATTTTTGATAGAATGTCACTTAAAATTAAAAACAAATTAACTTTTTAATAAAATCATCTATTAAAAGTTTCAACTTGAGTATTAAACAGAGCCGTTGAGTTGGGAATATTTTAGAGTTCCTGCTAGAGTTTTTGGAAATTGATAAATTACGCGGCAATTTACCAACTCAAACTTCTGGTAATTTACCAACTCAAACTTCTGGTAATTTACCAACTCAAACTTCTGGTAATTTACCAACTCAAACTTCTGGTAATTTACCAACTCAAACTTCTGGTAATTTACCAAATCAACTTTTGGTAATTTACCAACTCAAACTTCTGGTAATTTACCAACTCAAACTTCTGGTAATTTACCAACTCAAACTTCTGGTAATTTACCAACTCAAACTTCTGGTAGTTTACCAACTCAAACTTCTGGTAGTTTACCAACTCAAACTTCTGGTAGTTTACCAACTCAAACTTCTGGTAGTTTACCAACTCAAACTTCTGGTAGTTTACCAACTCAAACTTCTGGTAATTTACCAACTCGAACTTCTGGTAATTTACCAACTCGAACTTCTGGTAATTTCCCAACTCGAACTTCTGGTAATTTCCCAACTCGAACTTCTGGTAATTTCCCAACTCGAACTTCTGGTAATTTCCCAACTCGAACTTCTGGTAATTTCCCAACTCGAACTTCTGGTAATTTCCCAACTCGAACTTCTGGTAATTTCCCAACTCGAACTTCTGGTAATTTCCCAACTCGAACTTCTGGTAATTTTCCAACTCGAACTTCTGGTAATTTTCCAACTCGAACTTCTGGTAATTTCCCAACTCGAACTTCTGGTAATTTCCCAACTCGAACTTCTGGTAATTTCCCAACTCGAACTTCTGGTAATTTCCCAACTCGAACTTCTGGTAATTTACCAACTCGAACTTCTGGTAATTTACCAACTCGAACTTCTGGTAATTTACCAACTCGAACTTCTGGTAATTTACCAACTCGAACTTCTGGTAATTTACCAACTCGAACTTCTGGTAATTTACCAACTCGAACTTCTGGTAATTTACCAACTCGAACTTCTGGTAATTTACCAACTCAAACTTCTGGTAATTTACCAACTCAAACTTCTGGTAATTTACCAACTCAAACTTCTGGTAATTTACCAACTCAAACTTCTGGTAATTTACCAACTCAAACTTCTGGTAATTTACCAACTCAAACTTCTGGTAATTTACCAACTCAAACTTCTGGTAATTTACCAACTCAAACTTCTGGTAATTTACCAACTCAAACTTCTGGTAATTTACCAACTCAAACTTCTGGTAATTTACCAACTCAAACTTCTGGTAATTTACCAACTCAAACTTCTGGTAATTTACCAACTCAAACTTCCGGTAATTTACCAACTCAAACTTCCGGTAATTTACCAACTCAAACTTCCGGTAATTTACCAACTCAAACTTCCGGTAATTTACCAACTCAAACTTCCGGTAATTTACCAACTCGAACTTCCGGTAATTTACCAACTCGAACTTCCGGTAATTTACCAACTCGAACTTCCGGTAATTTCCCAACTCGAACTTCTGGTAATTTCCCAACTCGAACTTCTGGTAATTTCCCAACTCGAACTTCTGGTAATTTCCCAACTCGAACTTCTGGTAATTTTCCAACTCGAACTTCTGGTAATTTCCCAACTCGAACTTCTGGTAATTTCCCAACTCGAACTTCTGGTAATTTCCCAACTCGAACTTCTGGTAATTTCCCAACTCGAACTTCTGGTAATTTCCCAACTCGAACTTCTGGTAATTTACCAACTCGAACTTCTGGTAATTTACCAACTCGAACTTCTGGTAATTTACCAACTCGAACTTCTGGTAATTTACCAACTCGAACTTCTGGTAATTTACCAACTCGAACTTCTGGTAATTTACCAACTCGAACTTCTGGTAATTTACCAACTCGAACTTCTGGTAATTTACCAACTCGAACTTCTGGTAATTTACCAACTCGAACTTCTGGTAATTTACCAACTCAAACTTCTGGTAATTTACCAACTCAAACTTCTGGTAATTTACCAACTCAAACTTCTGGTAATTTACCAACTCAAACTTCTGGTAATTTACCAACTCAAACTTCTGGTAATTTACCAACTCAAACTTCTGGTAATTTACCAACTCAAACTTCTGGTAATTTACCAACTCAAACTTCTGGTAATTTACCAACTCAAACTTCTGGTAATTTACCAACTCAAACTTCCGGTAATTTACCAACTCAAACTTCCGGTAATTTACCAACTCAAACTTCCGGTAATTTACCAACTCAAACTTCCGGTAATTTACCAACTAAAACTTCCGGTAATTTACCAACTCAAACTTCCGGTAATTTACCAACTCAAACTTCCGGTAATTTACCAACTCAAACTTCCGGTAATTTACCAACTCAAACTTCCGGTAATTTACCAACTCAAACTTCTGGTAATTTACCAACTCAAACTTCTGGTAATTTACCAACTCAAACTTCTGGTAATTTACCAACTCAAACTTCTGGTAATTTACCAACTCAAACTTCTGGTAATTTACCAACTCAAACTTCTGGTAATTTACCAACTCAAACTTCTGGTAATTTACCAACTCAAACTTCTGGTAATTTACCAACTCAAACTTCTGGTAATTTACCAACTCAAACTTCTGGTAATTTACCAACTCAAACTTCTGGTAATATACCAACTCAAACTTCTGGTAATTTACCAACTCAAACTTCTGGTAATTTACCAACTCAAACTTCTGGTAAATTACCAACTCAAACTTCTGGTAAATTACCAACTCAAACTTCTGGTAATTAAAATAACTATCGAAACGTGTCCACTTTCCCAAATTTTACCCCGATGATCGATTGTTCATTTCTCTAGCTTTCTTTCAAAGCTTCGTCCCTATCGTAACTCGTAATCTTGAAGTAACGGTTGACTGGTGAGTGGAATATTGAATGGGGAAACTAAAGATGCCTGCCGCGGAGTATAGAATGTCAAAAATGTCTTTCACCATCGTTGACTTTCGAATTGCCCGCTTAAAAACAGGGACAGGATGATGATCCGGAACCCATCCTTTTCCTAAGTCTCGGACCCTCATCTCTCCATCTTTATTTTTCTTTATATCACGAGCCTCGGACTCTAATAATATCTCTTCCCCTCCCCCACTTGTCGTCAACATTTTCCGCTAATTTTAGATTCAGACGGATACGCTAGAAGACGAGGAGAAACTCGAGATGACGTATACGCTAACGTCCTAATAATGGCTCCTTATTTTAGTCATTTTTCGAAGTTAAATTGAGAGGAAATGAAAATATACACTTATCCTCTAAATTGGAGGGCCAAATATCGTCCAAAATAATGGAAAAATAAAGTTAACCACTTGAGTAATATAAAAATATATTTATACTTTATAACGGATTAAAAAACAGTCGAGAAACGATGATTACGTCATTATTTCGCGATTACGAAAGTGATTTTAAGGCAACTGTTCGTAAATTTAAGCGAATTTAAAAAGCTTTCTAAAAACTGTAGTACTTTCTAGGAAAATATCAATGATAATATAACCCTAAATGCTGGCTACTCTCTGAGCATAGACGCGCGACCGTTGCAACATTTATACAGGCGCTGCTTAGAAAAAGCCTAAAGAATGTAAGCCTAAATGTTGACTTTTATTCCAGCACCAATAAGAGAAGGTTAAAATATTATTTTAAAGGAAGAATGAAGAGGGAAACTAAGTTATTCGGAGAACCCGGTAGGGTTCTATGTTATGGGCTGATCATCATTTGTAATGTTATTTTGATTTCCTAAAAAATTCAGTCTCTAGCCAATCAAAACGCTCCATTTTCCCATAGAAATAACATTAAAATCGACTTTTTCGAGGACATGTCCGTTCCGGGACATAACTTATCGAAATAATCATTTGTTACAGTTGAAACTAATTTTAAATGATAGAGCAAGGTTCGAATGTGTGCCTTTTCCAAGTTTCATTTAAAAATATTAAGTCTAAGTATTTTAAAAATAATTCTGAAGTTGACCCTTTTTTTGGTACTTAGCTGGTTTCGCGCATGGCCAAATTCGTAATGTTATTCTATGGGATTTGGTTTTTTGAAAGTGGCTTACCTTTCAGGTTTATTTTCTAATACTTCCGGATATTTTTAAAACTTGGATTTTCCGTGTGGTATGAATTAAGATTCGAGCTTTATTTTAAGACTAATTTCATAATAATACACCGATTAGTTGGCCCACAATCTATTCATGAAAACGGAGGGAACAACAAGGCGGAGAAATAGATTCGCCAAAAACCTAAGCCTAATTTGACAAATTAGGCTTAGGTTTTATATGGCTTTTTAAAATCACGAGCAGGAGCGCGCTTGATTTGGACGCTAATGACCTAATTTCTCCTCCTTCATATTTTTGCCGTTTTTATAAATAGACTGTGGGCAAACTATTCCGTGTAAAATTATGAAATTAATCTTAAATTAAAGCCCGAAAAATATCTGGAAGCATTAGAAAATAAATCTGATAGGTAAGTCTCTTTCAAAAAATCTAAATCCCTTGCATCGCAGAACTAAAAGAGGAATTATTTGTTACAGTTATAATCACTTTTAAATGGTAGACCAAGGTTCGAATGTTGATCTTTTCAAGTTTCATTAATAAATATTTAGTCTAAGTATTTTAAAATTAATTTTGAAGTTGACCCATAATTGGCTTTTTTGCTAGTTTCGGTCATGGCCAATTCGTAATGTTATTCTATGGGATTTGGTTTTTTGAAAGTGGCTTACCTTTCAGGTTTATTTTCTAATACTTCCGGATATTTTTAAAACTTGGATTTCCCGTGTGGTATGAATTAAGTTTCGAGCTTTATTTTAAGACTAATTTCATAGTTTTACACCAATTAGTTGGCCCACAATCTATTTATGAAAACGGACGAAAAATTAAAGCGGAGAAATTGAGTGGGCAAAAACCTAAGCCTTATTTGACAAATTAGGCTTAGGTTTTCTATAGCTTTTTAAATTCACGTGCAGGAGCGCGCTTGGGTATTGAGCGCTAATGACTTAATTTCTCCTCCTTCATATTTTTGCCGTTTATATAAATAGACTGTGGCCAAACTAATCGGTGTAAAATTATGAAATTAGTCTTAAAATAAAGCCCGAAAAATATCTGGAATCATTAGAAAATAAATCTGAAAGGTAAGTCTCGTACAAAATATCTAAATCCCATAGAATAACATTAAGTTTCAATTTCTCCGCCTTAAAACTTAAAAGTACTCTCCTTTTTAAAAATGTGAAAGTCCGAACGACTTGGCATTTCGAACGGCAATAAGGAAGGTATTAACATGCAAAATAATGAAAAAAAATAATTTAAATTTAGTTTAAAGGGTAATGGGAAAAATATGAAGATTTCGCTGCGGCTGTCGGAGGTATTAACATCAAAAAAGATGAAAAAATTAATTTTAATTGGGATTAAAGGGCACTGGTAAAAATGTAGAGATTTGACTGGAATCAAGTGCGGCTGCCGGAGGTATTAACATCAAAAATTATGAAAAAATTAATTTTAATTGGGTTTAAAGGGCACTGGTAAAAATGTAGAGATTTGACTGGAATCAAGTGCGGCTGCCGGAGGTATTAACATCAAAAATTATGAAAAAATTAATTTTAATTGGGTTTAAAGGGCACTGGTAAAAATGTAGAGATTTGACTGGAATCAAGTGCGGCTGCCGGAGGTATTAACATCAAAAATTATGAAAAAATTAATTTTAAATAGGAATTAAAGGGCACTGCTAAAAATGTAGAGATTTGACTGGAATCAAGTGCGGCTGCCGGAGGTATTAACATCAAAAATTATGAAAAAATTTATTTTAATTGGGTTTAAAGGGCACTGGTAAAAATGTAGAGATTTGACTGGAATCAAATGCGGCTGCCGCAGCTATTAACATAAAAAATTATGAAAAAATTAATTTTAATTGGGATTAAAGGGCACTGGTAAAAATGTAGAAATTTGACTGAATCAAGTGAGGCTGCCCCAGCTATTAACATCAAAAATTGTGAAAAAATTAATTTTAATTCGGTTTAAAGGGCAATGGTAAAAATGTAGAGATCTGACTGAATCAAGTGCGGCTGCCGCAGCTATTAACATCAAAAATTATGAAAAAATTAATTTTAATTGGGATTAAAGGGCAATGGTAAAAATGTAGAGATCTGACTGAATCAAGTGAGGCTGCCCAGCTATTAACATCAAAAATTGTAAAAAAAAATAATTTTAATTGGGTTTAAAGGGCAATGGTAAAAATGTAGAGATCTGACTGAATCAAGTGAGGCTGCCGCAGCTATTAACATCAAAAATTATGAAAAAATTAATTTTAATTGGGTTTAAAGGGCAATGGTAAAAATGTAGAGATTTGACTGAATCACTTTTTAAAGGGCTAGTCTTTTAATATAGAAGTTAACACTTTCGTGTTAGACTGAAGTGACAGATATTATATCAAAAACGTCTTTGCGAACAAAGACCCAGAAGGACATGTTATGGCCTTGAATGTCTGAAGTGACAGATATTTAATTTTCTTTTAAAACATTAAATTTAAATACAATTAAATTTTCTTTTAAAACATTAAATTTAAATACAATTAAATTTTCTTTTAAAACATGAAATTTAAATATAATTAGATTTTCTTTTAAAACGAAATTTAAATATAATCACAATCTGGCACGATTTATAGTTTCAAATTTCAAAACAACTGATTTTATTCACTCGGAAATATTTAAGAAAAAACATAACAGACGATTTTCTCCCATTGACGCTTAACATTAAATTTCGCTTAATTATTTTTCGGGGATTACGTGTCAAACAAAACGAAACTTTTCGTTCGATAGAAAAATTTACTTAATTAAGCTTTGGCTTTAGGCATAGACTCAAAGTTCTATGATCTGATCTCATACCTTAATCGGATAATGTTTTCTATGGATAATGTTTTATTATAACTCCTCGACCTTAGTCGAGGCAATTCGTTCATGCTTATACAAGGAATTTAAAGGGAAAAAAATTCCCCATATTTTAATTTTTAATTTAGGTTGCAAACGAACAAACCTAATCCATAGATAATGTTTTGTTATAACTCCTCGACTTTAGTCGAGGCAATTCGTTCATGTTAGCTTATGAATGCTTATCAAGGAATTTAAAGGGAAAAAAATTCCCCATATTTTAATTTTTAATCTAGGTTGCAAACGAACAAACCTAATCCATGGATAATGTTTTATTACAACTCCTCGAGTTTAGTCGAGGCAATTCGTTCATGTTAGCTTACGGATGCTTATACAAGGAATTTAAAGGGAATAAAAATTACCCATATTTTAATTTTTAATTTAGGTTGCAAACGAACAAACCTAATCCATGGATAATGTTTTATTATAACTCCTAATAACTAATTAGTGGTCCCTTATGGAAATCATCATTTAAATTTTTAACGATCCGTTCAATCGCGAGTCGTGGAAATTCGAGTTAAATTAAGAAAACAAAAAGTGGACTCGCGTTATACTGAAAAATAACAGTTCAATACACGTTTTCCCTGAAAAATAATTAAGCCAAATTTAATGTTAAGCGTCAATGGGAGAAAATCGTCTGTTATGTTTTTTCTTAAATATTTCCGAGTGAATAAAATCAGTTGTTTTGAAATTTGAAACTCTAAATCGTGCCAGATTGTGATTATATTTAAATTTCGTTTTAAAAGAAAATCTAATTATATTTAAATTTCATGTTTTAAAAGAAAATTTAATTGTATTTAAATTTAGTGTTTTAAAAGAAAATTTAATTGTATTTAAATTTAATGTTTTAAAAGAAAATTAAATATCTGTCACTTCAGACATTCAAGGCCATAACATGTCCTTCTGGGTCTTTGTTCGCAAAGACATTTTTGATATATTTTTATTGATTCCGCTTAAAAATAAGACCCGCGGAAAAGATTCGAATTTTGGCATTGAAAGGAGTACTTCCGACTAATCAAAAGACTCACTACCTTTTCTCAGAAGTCAAATATCCCGCGATACGCGCGTTTGAATGTTGCAAACTCCGGTTGAAATTGAGTTTTTATTTCAAAACACGCACCGAGTTTGAATTTTAATTTCGCGCACATGATCAGAGTATTATCGCGAGATTCGCTTCACGCGCTTTTTATTTCAAATTATTTCAAATATAGATTAAGCCTAACACAAGTCCTAGACCCAATTTAATTGATACGTTTTCAAGATTAGATATTTGAAAATTATAATTTGTTTCGTATGTAGAAATTTCAGTATTTTTAATATATTACTTATACGATAAATAAATTTTATTATTAATTAATAATACTAAACCGTCATTTTTTTCTTTTCCGTCATTTTGGACACGGGTAATTAGCTATTGTATGCCTATATATAATTTGAAAGATTTTTAACGATCTTTCAAAAAATAATAGGCAAATTTCATTTAGAATTTTGGATTGAATAATACATCTACGACAGCCTCGCTTTAACAGCGGTGTATTGAAGGGTGGGTTGCCGTGGATTTTAATATATTTAAAATGGCTTAACAACATTTTGAGAACCAACCGCAAGTGAGTATCGTGTTCTTTCCTTACTATTTAATTTAAGCATTCTTCATTCGAAACTCGATTTGTATTTTACCATTAATTAAGCTTAGACTTTTTTACTGTCAAGCGAATCTGACATATTAACAGGGGAAATGTATACGGGAAATTAACACGAAATTTGTTTCTAGAGGCGAAGAAATTGGTCGTTCGAGGAACTATTTAGAGGGGTTATAGCCAAGGGTAACCTGATAAACCCTCCATGGACAGCTATCGTCACCATAGAAAATTTAGCCCACACGTCCCGCCAGTGCGGCTCTAAATTTAATGACATAAAAATGCGGGAACCACAAAAATTTCTCACGTTGTTTAACGCAACCCATCTGTCTTTGTATGGGACCCTTCCGCCGGGCCAATAAGGTACGCGACTAGATGATAGATTGAAATTTTTCAATTTCCGAACTGATTTAAATTTAATTTTTCTTTACAGTTAAAAAGGCGGAACGTTTAAAAGTTTATTTTTATTTTAAATTTTCATCTTTTTTTCTATTATGAATTTTTAATAAATCTATTTACAAAGAATTAAAATAACTTAAAGTTGATCATTCATCCGTTATTTCATTGTAACGATTTAAATTTCTAGGCCTATGGTAGGGTCGCCTAATTCTGAACGCTTGTAATTCCGAACACTTTCATTTAAATATGTATAACTTAACTTTGGGTCGATTTAAAGATGGAAGGGCTCATTTTGTTGATTAAGAATGGGGCTATTCACCGAACGCGACCTCAAAACTCTACGAAAAGAACCTGAGAAGATAGACCCTAATTAGCGAACCGCTAATAATATTATTATTAATTAATTAATAATAATAAACGGTATTTTTTGCTTTTCCGTCATTTTGGACACGGGTAATTAGCTATTGTATATATAATTTGAAAGATGTTTAACGATCTTTCAAAATATAATAGGCAAATTTCATTTGGAGTTTTGGATTGAATAATACATCTACGACAGCCTCGCTTTAACAACGGTGTATTGAAGGGCAAAACTGAATAACTGATAAATATTTGTTAAGTTCCATGATTAAATATATACGGGAAGGGTTCAGAGCCCGTTCCTAGTAAAAGCTGGAAGGAAAGTATGGTAGGCTATAAATATAACTAGGACCAATAGCCCCGGGATATTCTGGCGATCGGGCGAACTCGAATTAAATATCGAACCGCTATGAACTTGTCTTCAACGAACATTGGATGAGCGAAAACTAGAGAATAATATCAGATTCTCATCGCTTTGGACTGCGAGCTATGGTCTATAGGCTATTCGGGAGCTGGGCCTAAAAATGAGTCGGATGTTAAACCATAAACTGCCGTAATCGCGAAAATATCTAATTCAAAATTTTTCATTCGAATCTCATCATTAATCGCACTCCAGAAAAATTAGATTTCGGAAATCACTGTAATTAACGACAACTTTCTGGATTAAGCACTTTTACGAAAAATACCGCGCGAAAGCAACCTTATCTCGCGCGAGAATCAACTGTTGGATCTACGATGACCAATGAGCGATCATAGTGATGACGTATTTCGAAAATGGCGATTATAAAATATGTATTTTTACCTTTCGCTGTAATTTTGTTTTATGTCATTTGTATATATATTTTGAATATTTTTTAACGATCTTTCCGAAAATGCTACTCAATTTCCATTTGGAGTTAATGAAAAGCACGGACTTTTCATTAAGATATTGTTGAAACTTCGCCGCAATTAGTAACAAACTTCTACTCAGATTTCTATCTTCCTACGTTCCAATTACAACTTATTACAACTTTTCTAGCGAATCAAAAGTTACGTCTTCGTCCTACTCTGTCTACCTCGCCTTAGTTTAGTATAGCTGCTTGTTCGTTGTTTTTCTTATTTTTAAGTTTCGAAATTCGGTGCTTGACGGAGTCTTTTAATCGGATTAATTAGTTTACCGTGTACGTATATTCTATACGTAAAATTCATACGAAGATTTCGACTCGAATGAAGCCCATTTTCCCTAGTTCTTACTATTAGAATGGTTTCGTAAGTGATAAAGAGGATTTTAGTGTCGTTAAGCGCCGAAAACTCCCAAAAATCGCCGTTGAATTTAGAAAAGGACGACGATGAACAAATAGACCTACAGCTAAATTAAAGCAAAGTCAACCGAGCGAGAGAGACAGAGAGAGAAAACGACGGCGTAAAACTGACAAACTAGTTAATAAAGGGACGAAGTATAAAGAGTACCAGTTAAGGCTGTTGTATATATTAATATTCTTGAAATGGACTGAATTTCCATAGAAAACCCGGGTTTTCAATTGGTAAATAGAGTTCTTTTAAGGTAAACTGAATTAAAAATATGATTACAAGTTACTTTCTCTTGATTTTATCGTATTAAAGAGAGAATTCAACCTAATAAGTGTTTTTTTTTTTTTTTTTTTTTTTTTTTTTCTCTCGATTCCTTATGGTTTAAATAGGCCTAATCCACCGATAAAAAGTTTACAAAACAAATATTAAACTACTAATAAATTTAAAACTTACCCGGAAAATAGGCTTAGCTGGATTCATGGAGATCAGTTGAATTGCCTCCGTGTTAGGTCTAGCGACCAATGAGCGAAGGCCCGTCGTTCACGCGAGACTTACAATCGCAATCGATTGGTCGCTAAACCTTATACGCGAGGAAATCCGGATATCTATGAATCCCGCTAAGCCTATTTTCCGGGTAAGTTTTAAATTTATTTCTGGTTTAATATTTGTTCGTAAATTTATTTCACTAGTGGATTAGGCCTATTTAAACAATAAGTAATCGATTCAAAATCATTGGTTGTTAGGCTGCATTCTCCCTTTAAAGGAGGACAGGCAACTGATTTAAAAAAATAGCGATTATAAAATATGTATTTTTACTAACGCGTTTATTTTTCCTAGGTCATATTTATATATAATTTTAATCGTTTTTAACGATCTTTCCGAAAATGCTACTCAATTTCATGGATTTCATGAAAACGTGACAGCCGCGTAACGACAGAAAACATCATTATTTTTTACGCCTAGCAAAATATTAAATCCCCAAAAGGCCTAAACTCTTTCAATTATTGTTTTAAAAACTTACAATTTAGCTCGATTTCAACTTAATGATTTTAGCTCCGAGATTGAAGAAGTTTATTCTGTCCGTTATTACGTAAATAATAGAAAACTTTAGTACAGGGGTATATTCGAGTATATTTCTAGGTAGTAATCTCTCCCTGTGTAATCTCTTCTTTCGCTTAGAGTTCATTAACTCGAATTAGACGAATGGGATTCTCTGATTGTATAGATTTAAATAAAAGAACGAATAAAGAGATTTTTAGAATAAGAAGAAGAGTAAGATGAGAGTATCGAGATGGCACGAGTGCATGCAACCAACAAGAATAAAAGATATAAAAAAAAGTAATAAAATGCTAAACAGGTAATGAAATAGTAATGGAATCAAAATGGACAAAAAAAAGTTTTCGATTTTTAAAGGGTGGGTGAAGAGGACAATGAAATGATTTTTTCGAGTTAAAAATTAGATATTTTGGGGTATAGGGAGACAGCAAAGAATCATGGGGGAAAGAAAGGCAGACGTCATATGGAACCCACTTTCTGGGGGAGGACTTGTAAGGGCGAATATTGTTACTCCCTAACTAAGGGGGATGAAACCGAAGTGAGAGATAGAAACCTCTGACGTAACAATGTCTCCATTGCCGACTCCTTATATTTGGGAAGCTACGCAATGCATCGAAAAACATTCAAATAAAGACATTGAATTTAAAAGAGAACCTTAAAACCATTCAAAAGCCGTTCATACTTTGGTTTAATAAAATACCAGCGATACGCCCTGTCACAAGCGCGACTGTGAGCTTTAAAATAATCAAACATGAGAATTATCTGATTGAAACAGTGCATGCCGCAGCACGTGTCGCGGGGATATTATTAAGCTAAAGGTACAGGGGGCGTCTTTTGATTAGCTGGAGGTACTCCTTTTAATTAAATACCAAAATTTAAAATTTTTTGATTTTTTCAGAAAACTTTTAATATGCCAAAAAATCTTATTTTACTATTTGAATTGATTAAAAATGAATTTAATTTTTTCTTCACCCTCCTTTTAAAGAGAGGATAAGAAATAATACAACTGTATATATATATAAATCCATATTGCATTAAATTCTAAAGCGAAAATGGGGAACAAAAAAAATTGGCGCAATGACGTCATTTAACCAATCGCATTTCTTGATTTTTGTAAGATAAAAGTAATATTTAAATTTCCTTTTTATCTTCCCTTTAATCCTTTTGTTTTTGTATATGCTCCAGGCGGAATGAACAAAAGAAAAAGAATACACCCGGTGGGGTGGGGCTATAAGAAGGGGTACACGTAGTGCAGGGATAACCGTACGTTTCTTCACCTTTTCTTGATTAAATTATAGAAGAAAAGGGTTCGTGGGGTGGATACAAAAAAGAAAGTGCCAACGAAGCCTTAGTCTTAAAATTAATGGTTTAGCAATCTCCTGGAAGAAAAGAGGGGGCAATCCTGATCCTCGCACACGTACTTTTAAACCAAGGGACCCTAAATAGACGCGAGAAAAGGGGCATTTGGAAGCCTCAAAAGATCTCAAAAACATTAAAAATAGGCCTACATATTTTTGGAATTTAAATTTGAAGTTCACCGAAATGTGGTAGATAACAAAAAAGGTGTCAGCGACCCTTTAATTTAATACTTATGACGCTACTTAGCTAAGAAAATTGAAAAAAAAAAAAAAAAATGTATTTAAACTCACCGCATGTTGAATTGATTCAAGTAAAATTATCCATGATGATTTCAAATGTAATATGACGGTGTTTCCTATTAAGAACAATATTAAAGTTTGCATTAATTAGATGAAAGCAAAGGGTTAAGAAAATTAAGGTTTGCGTACTTAATAATTATTAAACCAAGGAGGATCAGAGAAGGAGAGGAAATGTGGGGACGGCGCGGTTCCTACTGCGTCGGCCTAAACTCCCACTCTGGGAGAACGGGGGTAGAGACGTTTCGTGGTAAAATGTTGTCGCGTGGGTAAAACGAATCCTTTATGAGACGCGCTAGCTAGCGACCACGTGACAACAGTTTACCTCGAGAATTTCCTATCCCCCCTTTCCACCCGAGTGGGAGGTTGGCTCTTCTCTCTCTAACTCAACGCAGCCCCACATTTCCTCTCCTTCTCTGATCCTCCTTGATTAAACGAAGCGAAATATCAGGCGACTTCCTTCAACGTAACGACGTTGTTAAAATAAATGAATCAGCCTGTAAAGAAATTGATAATTGATAAGGAAATAGTTTTTTTAATGATAACGATTGAATTTTAATACTTTTTTTTTAATATTTAATAGGAGGGTGAAAAGGAAAATCAAATTAACAGTAGATAACGAAAATTCTGTGGTAGCTATTACCCCAGTCAAAAATATAAACAAATTAATAGTTTTTGAATATTAATTAGTTATTGGTTACGAGGCATAATCATAAACGTAATATAATAAAATTTATCTTAACTTTCTTCTAGTATTTTCTTTGCTAAACAAGCAAAAATAATCTATGTCTAATTGTCTAATCTCGAAAACATATAATCAAATTAGGCATAGGTCTTGAGTTACGCTTAATCAATATCTGAAATAATTGGATATTCGAGTCTTATCACAGGCGCGAAAAAAAATAAAACAAATTCAAACTAGGCGCGTGTTTTGAAATAAAAACTAAAATTCAACTGTAACATTCAACCGGAGTTTGCAACGAAGATTATCATAGAGCATCTAGCATCGAGTGTATATTTTAGCGTTCCACATGGACAGACAGATATATCTAGAGAATAGTGTTCCTTCGGGGACCCCAAACCCGACAGTCGTAGAAAGCTAGGCTTCACCTCTATTCGATAATTTTATAGTATTTATGAAGAGCATCTTCTTTGAAACAGCTTGAATCCCTTCAACGTTTCTAAATCAATGGATAGACCATAGTATTCCAAAACCAATCAGAGACCGAGTTTTTTTTAATTGGAAATTAACAAAATCTATTTTGAAAGGGGAAATTCTTTTATTTTTATTGAAAATATGAGAGGTATAAAAATTTGCGTGAAAACCTTTTTTCCAGGCTAACGCCTCAATGTCTCGTATATTCTATCGCGGTCTCAGTACCACCACCATTTACTTGGGAAAACCGTGTTTTTAACAGATATATAAGTAGTTTCCAAGATCGGGGTAAACTATACATTTCTCATCCTGTTCTAGCTGCGGGGGTAAAATGGAGAAGGAAAGATTGGGTACGTACTTCATTAAAATACGTTTCGCCGGTAATAACTTGTCCAAAGGGTTAGGAAACGCCGGTGGGAGAATTAAAGTGGGTGGAGGGATATGGAAAGCGCCATCTCCAGGGGGATTTCATTTTAGTAAGATAAATGAACTTATCAGAGCGAGCGCGATTCGCCAAGCCAGCGGACCAGTTCAGCTTCGATACGCCATCAACTTAGACCAAATATTTCCTACCAAGAACTACGCGATAAGACCAAGCATCCTTCAAGTAGAAGAACAAGAAAAGAGAGAGTAAAGCGGGTTTCGATTGGGTTTCTTGTTTTCATCGGTAAAAAAACGGCAGCTGGTTCTCGGGCCTACCTTTCCCTAAGTTCAGTTTAACAAGAAAGCCTAAGACGGTTTTATTAATCAATGTTTAAACTCGTATAAATGCATTGCAAACTCCGCTTGAAGACTAGTATAACTCCTTCTGGTGAACCCGATTTTACTTAGCGTAATTCGCCGGAGACTAATTAACGACGAGATATTGAACTCTCTATGAAATCCCGGTTAAGCCAACTTTAGGAGTAAGCTTGAAATTTAGTTCGTAAATATTGGTTTTCAGTTTATTTACTAGTACGTGGATTGGGCATATTTAAATGATAAGGACCCCCCCCCCCCCCAAACCCTCTTCGTTGCAATGTTATTAAAAATTAGGTTACGCCAGCCTAAAGACGATGATATAAACCAGCGAATTGGTTTTAAAACATCAGTTGTGAAAATTCGATACGCGCGTTAAACGAGAACTGAGTAAATTGAACTAAATTCCAAATAACGCGGAAATTGAAATTTGTGGTTTTCTTAGCTCTTTCTTTTGCAAGCATTGTTTAAGCCGTTAGAGGACGCTTATGAATACCAGATTATGTTGTTAATCTTTATATTTTAAGGAAGGTATCGATTTTCCTCGATACTAACGAAATTGTATCAGTTTATTCCATAAAAGTAAACAACGCCCCGTAGCTTAATACTATCAGCAAAGGTCCGGGTAAATGTACCGGCAGATTCTGATTCGAGACACTCTAGCGGCGTAGTCGCCGCGTATATAATAAAATCGGAAGCGCCACTCTTTGGAGAAAATCCGGAGTGGCGGAAGATAATACAGCCAAGCGTGGCCCGCCTAAATTCCGTCCCTCTCTCCAGACTGAAAATATCGCGGATGAGGCCAAACCACTCGAGCTAGAAAGGGTTTTTCGCTATTTTTAAGTGATGGGCTATGTCGTAAAACGGGACCTTCGCTAATGGCGTTGTTTACTTTTATGAAATAATGTGATCGACTTTTGATATTACCTAGTAATTTAGGGTAATAATTGGTCTAAGGCTTAGTTTCGATACCCCAAAAGACCCCTTTCCCTCTTTCCCACAGTTTGCCTCCTTTTGAAAAGCGGGTTAGGGGAATACCCCCCCCCCCCCCCCGAGCCTCTTATATCACGGTAGCTCGATCTACCTCTCTCTTTATCCAAAGAGGGAGCTGAGTTGCTGTGTTTGAAGCGAACGATACTCGAGGCGCTAAAATCTTTCTGGCTCCCGGAAAACTGTCACTTTCAGACGAGAAAATTAATCCGACACCGTATACTGATTAAGGCTCTATAAATATTGAATGACTTTCTCGTTGGTGCATTCCTCTCCGCGTGGCCTCACTCATTCTCGCTTCGAGCCAACGTTTTAAATTATAAATAACCCTATAAACTGACTAACTTAAATTAAGCCTATTTACAAAATAATTTAGCGTCTTAAGCCGAAGAAAAATTATTCTTAAATCAAAGGGAAACTTAGACCTAAAAATGGAAAAGCTTTTGAATTTAATTTCAGAATCACCGTGTGCCAAAAAAAAATTTTTTTTCTGAGTTTTTAGATACGTTTATGGTGTTTAAATTAATTTCTGAAGTTTGATAAAATTTTAATAAAAATAAATATAGTTTTAGACCAATCATATTAATAATATAAAATTACAACCGCTGTTGAAGGCTGAAATAATATGATTGGTCCGAATTTATATTTACTTTTTTTCATGTTTTACCAAACTTCAGAAATTAATTTAAACACCAAAAACATACATAGAAGTCTAAAACTTCTGGAAAAATTCTCAAATACGTTTTTTTGGCATGACGATTCCGAAAATAAATTCAACAGCTGTTCCACTTTCAGCTCCAAGTTTCCCTTTAAACGTTAACGTGATTACGACTCGTCAACCCTTTTATAGAAATTGGGGTCGAAGAAATTTCAGATTGATATAAAAAGCAACGAGTGGTTGTCTTTGAAATCGTGATTTTTTTTTGTTTTTCAGTTTTATTTCGATGTAAGAATTAAAAAAAAAATCAATATAAAGATTTAAAGCTCTACTAAAAATCAGCTTAAAACAACCTTTGGAAGTTTTCAAACGCGTAATACGTATATGCAAATAGAGAGACACACGCTTGAGAAATTTGTGGGGGGTTTCGAATTCTTTAATTAAGATATAGGCTTCCTTTTATACCAGGCCGGCAATCGTCTAATCTTTAATTAAAATCTACTTTGTCGCCACTTGGTTGAAGTTTCCAAATCTATTAATAGATCTCTAAATAAGGGGAGCTCAAAGATTCTCAGAAATTAAATAAAAGACGAAACTTATTTCCAAACCACTATCCATATAGATAAAATATATATTTAAATTTTGTCGCCAGGCCTATATAATTGAACTCGAAGAATTTTCTATTAGGTCAATAATCTTGCGAATTCTTTGAAACTTACACGCTCCCATTCACGGATATTTAACCCAACATCGCCGCAATTTACCAAATATGGCGGTAATTTACCAAATATGGCGGTAATTTACCAAATATGGCGGTAATTTACCAAATATGGCGGTAATTTACCAAATATGGCGGTAATTTACCAAATATGGCGGTAATTTACCAAATATGGCGGTAATTTACCAAATATGGCGGTAATTTACCAAATATGGCGGTAATTTACCAAATATGGCGGTAATTTACCAAATATGGCGGTAATTTACCAAATATGGCGGTAATTTACCAAATATGGCGGTAATTTACCAAATATGGCGGTAATTTACCAAATATGGCGGTAATTTACCAAATATGGCGGTAATTTACCAAATATGGCGGTAATTTACCAAATATGGCGGTAATTTACCAAATATGGCGGTAATTTACCAAATATGGCGGTAATTTACCAAATATGGCGGTAATTTACCAAATATGGCGGTAATTTACCAAATATGGCGGTAATTTACCAAATATGGCGGTAATTTACCAAATATGGCGGTAATTTACCAAATATGGCGGTAATTTACCAAATATGGCGGTAATTTACCAAATATGGCGGTAATTTACCAAATATGGCGGTAATTTACCAAATATGGCGGTAATTTACCAAATATGGCGGTAATTTACCAAATATGGCGGTAATTTACCAAATATGGCGGTAATTTACCAAATATGGCGGTAATTTACCAAATATGGCGGTAATTTACCAAATATGGCGGTAATTTACCAAATATGGCGGTAATTTACCAAATATGGCGGTAATTTACCAAATATGGCGGTAATTTACCAAATATGGCGGTAATTTACCAAATATGGCGGTAATTTACCAAATATGGCGGTAATTTACCAAATATGGCGGTAATTTACCAAATATGGCGGTAATTTACCAAATATGGCGGTAATTTACCAAATATGGCGGTAATTTACCAAATATGGCGGTAATTTACCAAATATGGCGGTAATTTACCAAATATTACGGTAATTTACCAAATATTACGGTAATTTACCAAATATTACGGTAATTTACCAAATATTACGGTAATTTACCAAATATTACGGTAATTTACCAAATATTACGGTAATTTACCAAATATTACGGTAATTTACCAAATATTACGGTAATTTACCAAATATTACGGTAATTTACCAAATATTACGGTAATTTACCAAATATCACGGTAATTTACCAAATATCACGGTAATTTACCAAATATCACGGTAATTTGCCAAATATCACGGTAATTTACCAAATTTCGCAGTAATTTACCTAATATCGTGGAAATTTACCAAATACATTTTCATTAGTATGTGTCAGGGAGCTGTATACAAGGCGCGTTTTCAATCAACATGTTTTGACCAAAAAAAATAATAACTAGAAATTTACCTTTGGCCAAAAAATATTGATTGAAAACGTACCATTAGGTTTTTCTCTATTACGTAACGAAATGTTCGTCTCAGTTTTTAGCATATTGTAAACATATATGAAACAGCGGTTACATTACTATATAAAATAACTATATTTCTATAAAATAAAAGCTTTTAAAGGGGGATTTTCGATACAAGACGACCCGGTACAGAGAAACTCTATATCTTAAAGCGAAATGCTTCGAGATGAAGGCTATATACACGTGGTGCTTCGATAGCGTCAGGAATTAAGGGCGGTAGGAGAGAATCGGGATCTGGAAAATTCGTGGCGGTAAATGCCCGAAGGGGACTTTAAAAGAGAGTCAAATCTCTAGGGACTCGTTAAAATCTGGCCGCCCACTTTCCAGAACATGGGAAACGGGGAAAACCCCAGCGAAAGAGTAAGCTAGGCTATAACAACGCGCCAAGGAGGATATACCACATTTGCGTCAATCTAACCCTAGACTATTATCTAAGTTAGAGATACCATTCTTAGTTTCATCCCTTCGTCTCTAGTTCAAAATGAAGAAGATTCCGGCGAGCGAATGATAAAGAAAATTTAATCCGTAGTGATATTGGATTTAATGTTTAAATTCAAGACAAACGTAAAAAACCGAGAATGGTGACCTTTAACTATTTCTAATTTTAAATATTTTCCACATTGGGTTATCTAAACGCGCGCACCATTACCAAGTTGGTATCTAGGCATTTTCAAGTTAGGTCCCCCATACCAAGTTAAAGCACGCTACGAGCTACAGATATTGAAAAGTTCAAGACTGCCTCTGCTAGTAGAAAGCACGTGATTTAGGCAACCAATAAAAATCCATTTCGATCAAGGTAATCTTTCCCCAAGAATATCTCGAGTGTGAAAGTTCAGGGTCCAGCTTAGGCAAAGCGAGGAAAAACTATCCTTCTTTTCTCGGCGCCCGCAGACTCTTGATATTAGATTATAATATTAGATCTAATAATCTTTAGTACAAGGATTCTTAAATTTATTTTCATATACTTTTCCCTTAACGCGACACTATCACTGGCTCGACAATTCATCTTGAAGATACAGAAGGGAGGAAAATAGAGAGAAATGGTGGAATATTCGACCCATTAGCCGGGTGGCTTCATCCATCGACCAGAGTCCCCACGACGGTTTTCCGAAGTCTTTTCCGAGGGAAGTTTTCGTGACACATTCTGACGAGCTCCGCGAGAGAGCGCGGCGTATCCAACGCGTTAAGGCATTTTAAAACAGAGGGGGAGGTCGAAGTGGCTGAACTGCAACTGCAACTCCTCTCCCTCTTTCCCTCAAACCCTTGTTTACCTATACTTGGAAATTCACCGATTCGCATTCTCGACTAATCTAACGTTCTAGAACCATTATTCTAATCGACATTCTCGAGACAATCCACGGGGAAAGATTGAATACATTATAGAAGCCAATGACATTAAGGCCGCGCGTTTCTAAGCAAACCTCTTCTATACCAGTTTCCCTCGTTCCCCCCTAACAACAACACGCTAAATCTTAGTCCGTGTATCTACGCAAAGAGAGCGTGAAAAAGATGTCAAACTTAATTAAAGGGACATTGAAATCATAGAAAATATAGTGATATGTATTTTTAGCGGACCGGTTTTGCTCAAAGTGGGGTATCTCTATTTCCGGTAGCTCTTCTTTTGACGCTGACTTACCAAGGACAGGACACAATGAGCAGTCAATCAAAACAGTAAAGACTAAATAATAAACTTTGCGTTTTTAGTCCTTGCTGGACCTGAAATATAACACGCCGTATGGCGAAGTACTTAGTACCGGAAGTTGAATAGACCCAGTTTGGATTGAGACAGCAATTACCCCAAGCAGCTATTCCTTTTTTCTTTATATTATATGGGGAAATAATTAAACAAATTGTTTGATTCCAAGGAGTGAGAAATGATTTGAAAAAGTTCAAATAAACTTTAAATAAACATAAGAAACTCGATAATAATTTCAACACCCTAATTCTATGCACTACTTCTATACGTGAGTAAGGATAAATATTTATTAGGCGTTTCGGACTCCTCGTAGCAAACTTCAAATACATTAATCATTGGTGTTGCAAGAGGATAAGTTGCGTAGACTATACCCCAAAGTCCAGTCAAATGGGCCTAGAAAGCAAATGAAAGTGGCATCAAAATTCCCACAAAGTGGATCTCAAATTACTGTCGAACAAAAACAAAAAGGTCGGCTACAAGCTAAATAGGGGCCTTTAAAAGTTATCAGCCCACGTGGGAAAAAGCCCTGGCGTCGACACTGAATTTAATCAACTAAATTCGTAATTTCACCCACCCTTTAATCATTGGTACGTGGCCTGACCTGACTGGCCTCTTTTCGGACCCCTATAAAATTAGCGTGGTGGAATCTTCGGGATTTTGGGTGGAACTAAATATTTACACGAAGCGTCTCTGTCTCTCCTCTCCCTCGAAAACCGTAGCTTGTTTCATCGGGTATTCTCCTCCGGGCTTCTAAATTTTAAAAGATCGTTGAAGCTTAAAATTGACTCTTTCCGACGGACGGACAACCTTCAACCCCTCTCCCCCCTCTATCTCTCTCTACTGGACGGCTAGTCGGTCGGATTCCGAGATGAATCGTTAAAGCTAGGTGGAAAACTTTTAAGGGTTAAATTTGAAGTTCGATCAAGCGAAAGTCGTTATTATGATTAAGTCAGAAAGCCTGTCCCAAATTAACGACAAACTATTTGAAAGTTTTAAAATGGAGCGACCTACTCGTATATACTTTATTTCCATTTGAGTTGACAACGCCAGCGAAGGTAGAATACCCTCTTATTTCGAAGGAAAGCGTATCGTCACGATAAACGCGAGCGGACAGGTTTTGAAAGTGGTGTGAAAGTAATACGAGGGAAGCTAGTTATCCGTGAACCCAACATCATTCACCCGACTAACCCTAACGGTAACATTGTTAAATGAACTTTTAAAAGAGGGAAGAAAGGTGCATTAATTAAGAAGCGTGCCTTTGACGGATACTAATTATTCACGTGATTAGAAAATATATATGTAAAAGATATTTTGCTAAGAAATCAAGAAAACTTGATTTATAACGATAAGTTTTATAAACTTTCTGGATTGAAGTTACAAAGAAATCTCTTTTC
Organism: Odiellus spinosus; assembly: GCA_963920705.1. Classification (NCBI taxonomy): domain Eukaryota; kingdom Metazoa; phylum Arthropoda; class Arachnida; order Opiliones; family Phalangiidae; genus Odiellus; species Odiellus spinosus. The sequence continues at coordinate 7,597,759 of OY987227.1, read as the reverse complement.
CAAATGTCTAATTTCTTCTTAATTTAGTTCGACCAGATATGTTAGTTCGAAATATCAATATTTACCCCTTAAAATCTGCGAAAGCAAATCTCTTAAATATTTAAATTTCAAAACAATTCAATTTTCGCGCGCACCCTCAGCGTCCATCAGAGGGTAACCGTGACCACGCTCGCGCTAAAAGCACGCGCCTTCAACGTTCATTACTTTCAAACGGAATTAGTCCCTAAATAGGCTTAGCGTAAAATCCATCCGTATGAAATTTTCCTTGGTGTTAATGTGAATTATTTGATGGGTAATAACTAAACTATATGCCATTTTATTATATTTATAGTTTACTTATAATAAAATAACTATAAGTTAACTGCCAGCCAAAGTGACCTTTTGATAATTCGTTAAGCTCACGTGACTAACCATGTACCGTGAGAAATAATATTGAATATAGAAACTGCGATCATCGTTTCAATAAAAAAAATAAACAACACTCGCATTTCGTTTCCTTTGTAAAGGCACAATTCCTATACACTTCGTAATACTTTTATTTATCCTAAGCCCATTTCAAAATATATTTAAACTATATAACAAATTAACCTAAACGAATCTGTTTCGGAGTTTGTCAGTATAATTTTAAATTCGCCCAAGGTCCAAACGGTGACAAAACTACGGAACGGAGAATTGAATTTCCTGCTGGAAAATCGAGATTTTCCTATCATCGAACAAAGGGCGAATTTCTCTCTTCAATCCTATCCTCAGCACCGCGCTATTCCAAGATATAATAGCTTTACGCGTTGACGACGGGGCAAAACTGACAAACAAAGAGAACCCAAAACTACAGTCCGAATAGACGACGACTAGGACGAGAAGACAAATAATGGGTTTCAATTTCTCATACAAAATGGCCCATACAGAATCCTTCGCCAAATCTCCCTATTTTTCCCTATTAAAAGCGCAGGACAAATTGAATAGCGAATTTAACAACTAAACACCACCTCCCTACTCACAGCCTCCCCCCGCCGTTTCTATCTATCTAATTCTACGCAATCCCCCCCCTTTTTGAAATATTAGTTGAACTGCGCAGAGCGGATTGACCTATAGTAGCATAAGTTAATTGCGGGATCCCTGTAAGTTAATATTCGTATATTCGAATAATGTTATTAACTTTTTTTTTTTTTTTTTTGGGTCCTTAATTTCAAAATGAAAATTGAGTAGCAATTTCGGAAAGATCATTAAAAACGATTTAAAATATATATACATGTATCATAGAATAAAATTACAGCGAGAGTAAGAATATTTTATGATCGTAATTTTTGAAATTTTTTATAATTAAAATTTCTCGCAATACTACGTCATCATTATGGTCGCCTGGCTATTATAGAGCCTACAGTTGATTATCCCGCGTTCTGGCACCAGTGATAAGGTCGCCTTCGCGCTGTCTTTTTCGTAAAAAAGCCTTCCTTTCGTACAATAATTATCGTTAATTACCTTCCAGAAATAACCTACGTCATGTATTTAAAAACCATTTTTAAGTTTCATTCGAACGCGTCAACCATAGTATAAAATTTGAAAATGGAATTAAAATGTATTAAAAAAAGACTAGTATCATAAATTAATAATATAATAATAATATAATTATAATAAATTGTAAATTGACGCGTAACTTTCGGTGAGATTTCATTGTTTTCCCTAATATTAAATTATTAAAAATATCTCCCATTGAAAGGTCCAACTGTTTTTCTTCGCGATATAATTGTCTCTTTCGGATCACGTGCCTATTTTTTTAAAAGAAGCTAACCACGGAGCGTGAGCTGTGACGTTATTTTACTCACTCAAAGTCTAATCTAATCGACAAAACTGAATAAAGTTCGTCTGTTTTAAGTAGTGGTCAGTAATTTCAAAACTTATATCTCTACTTTCCTCTACCGTGTACTTTCATTCGTCACATCTCGCTTTATATTACACGTATAATTTAAAATTATATAAAATAGGATTAGCGTCATTTAGCGGTAGAGCGATAGATGTATGGCCTAGATAAGACCCACCGTCCGCCCACCTCACTCCGAATAAGCTTTTGTTTTCTCACGAACTTCCCCTATAGAAAATTGCAATCTTAAAAGTTCGACGTTAAAGGGTGGTTAACAATTATTTATGAGTTACAAGAAAATAGAATAATCGAATCGTGGGAAAATAGAATAATCGAATCGTGGGAAAATAGAATAATCGAATCGTGGGAAAATAGAATAATCGAATCGTGGGAAAATAGAATAATCGAATCGTGGGAAAATAGAATAATCGAATCGTGGGAAAATAGAATAATCGAATCGTGGGAAAATAGAATAATCGAATCGTGGGAAAATAGAATAATCGAATCGTGGGAAAATAGAATAATCGAATCGTGGGAAAATAGAATAATCGAATCGTGGGAAAATAGAATAATCGAATCGTGGGAAAATAGAATAATCGAATCGTGGGAAAATAGAATAATCGAATCGTGGGAAAATAGAATAATCGAATCGTGGGAAAATAGAATAATCGAATCGTGGGAAAATAGAATAATCGAATCGTGGGAAAATAGAATAATCGAATCGTGGGAAAATAGAATAATCGAATCGTGGGAAAATAGAATAATCGAATCGTGGGAAAATAGAATAATCGAATCGTGGGAAAATAGAATAATCGAATCGTGGGAAAATAGAATAATCGAATCGTGGGAAAATAGAATAATCGAATCGTGGGAAAATAGAATAATCGAATCGTGGGAAAATAGAATAATCGAATCGTGGGAAAATAGAATAATCGAATCGTGGGAAAATAGAATAATCGAATCGTGGGAAAATAGAATAATCGAATCGTGGGAAAATAGAATAATCGAATCGTGGGAAAATAGAATAATCGAATCGTGGGAAAATAGAATAATCGAATCGTGGGAAAATAGAATAATCGAATCGTGGGAAAATAGAATAATCGAATCGTGGGAAAATAGAATAATCGAATCGTGGGAAAATAGAATAATCGAATCGTGGGAAAATAGAATAATCGAATCGTGGGAAAATAGAATAATCGAATCGTGGGAAAATAGAATAATCGAATCGTGGGAAAATAGAATAATCGAATCGTGGGAAAATAGAATAATCGAATCGTGGGAAAATAGAATAATCGAATCGTGGGAAAATAGAATAATCGAATCGTGGGAAAATAGAATAATCGAATCGTGGGAAAATAGAATAATCGAATCGTGGGAAAATAGAATAATCGAATCGTGGGAAAATAGAATAATCGAATCGTGGGAAAATAGAATAATCGAATCGTGGGAAAATAGAATAATCGAATCGTGGGAAAATAGAATAATCGAATCGTGGGAAAATAGAATAATCGAATCGTGGGAAAATAGAATAATCGAATCGTGGGAAAATAGAATAATCGAATCGTGGGAAAATAGAATAATCGAATCGTGGGAAAATAGAATAATCGAATCGTGGGAAAATAGAATAATCGAATCGTGGGAAAATAGAATAATCGAATCGTGGGAAAATAGAATAATCGAATCGTGGGAAAATAGAATAATCGAATCGTGGGAAAATAGAATAATCGAATCGTGGGAAAATAGAATAATCGAATCGTGGGAAAATAGAATAATCGAATCGTGGGAAAATAGAATAATCGAATCGTGGGAAAATAGAATAATCGAATCGTGGGAAAATAGAATAATCGAATCGTGGGAAAATAGAATAATCGAATCGTGGGAAAATAGAATAATCGAATCGTGGGAAAATAGAATAATCGAATCGTGGGAAAATAGAATAATCGAATCGTGGGAAAATAGAATAATCGAATCGTGGGAAAATAGAATAATCGAATCGTGGGAAAATAGAATAATCGAATCGTGGGAAAATAGAATAATCGAATCGTGGGAAAATAGAATAATCGAATCGTGGGAAAATAGAATAATCGAATCGTGGGAAAATAGAATAATCGAATCGTGGGAAAATAGAATAATCGAATCGTGGGAAAATAGAATAATCGAATCGTGGGAAAATAGAATAATCGAATCGTGGGAAAATAGAATAATCGAATCGTGGGAAAATAGAATAATCGAATCGTGGGAAAATAGAATAATCGAATCGTGGGAAAATAGAATAATCGAATCGTGGGAAAATAGAATAATCGAATCGTGGGAAAATAGAATAATCGAATCGTGGGAAAATAGAATAATCGAATCGTGGGAAAATAGAATAATCGAATCGTGGGAAAATAGAATAATCGAATCGTGGGAAAATAGAATAATCGAATCGTGGGAAAATAGAATAATCGAATCGTGGGAAAATAGAATAATCGAATCGTGGGAAAATAGAATAATCGAATCGTGGGAAAATAGAATAATCGAATCGTGGGAAAATAGAATAATCGAATCGTGGGAAAATAGAATAATCGAATCGTGGGAAAATAGAATAATCGAATCGTGGGAAAATAGAATAATCGAATCGTGGGAAAATAGAATAATCGAATCGTGGGAAAATAGAATAATCGAATCGTGGGAAAATAGAATAATCGAATCGTGGGAAAATAGAATAATCGAATCGTGGGAAAATAGAATAATCGAATCGTGGGAAAATAGAATAATCGAATCGTGGGAAAATAGAATAATCGAATCGTGGGAAAATAGAATAATCGAATCGTGGGAAAATAGAATAATCGAATCGTGGGAAAATAGAATAATCGAATCGTGGGAAAATAGAATAATCGAATCGTGGGAAAATAGAATAATCGAATCGTGGGAAAATAGAATAATCGAATCGTGGGAAAATAGAATAATCGAATCGTGGGAAAATAGAATAATCGAATCGTGGGAAAATAGAATAATCGAATCGTGGGAAAATAGAATAATCGAATCGTGGGAAAATAGAATAATCGAATCGTGGGAAAATAGAATAATCGAATCGTGGGAAAATAGAATAATCGAATCGTGGGAAAATAGAATAATCGAATCGTGGGAAAATAGAATAATCGAATCGTGGGAAAATAGAATAATCGAATCGTGGGAAAATAGAATAATCGAATCGTGGGAAAATAGAATAATCGAATCGTGGGAAAATAGAATAATCGAATCGTGGGAAAATAGAATAATCGAATCGTGGGAAAATAGAATAATCGAATCGTGGGAAAATAGAATAATCGAATCGTGGGAAAATAGAATAATCGAATCGTGGGAAAATAGAATAATCGAATCGTGGGAAAATAGAATAATCGAATCGTGGGAAAATAGAATAATCGAATCGTGGGAAAATAGAATAATCGAATCGTGGGAAAATAGAATAATCGAATCGTGGGAAAATAGAATAATCGAATCGTGGGAAAATAGAATAATCGAATCGTGGGAAAATAGAATAATCGAATCGTGGGAAAATAGAATAATCGAATCGTGGGAAAATAGAATAATCGAATCGTGGGAAAATAGAATAATCGAATCGTGGGAAAATAGAATAATCGAATCGTGGGAAAATAGAATAATCGAATCGTGGGAAAATAGAATAATCGAATCGTGGGAAAATAGAATAATCGAATCGTGGGAAAATAGAATAATCGAATCGTGGGAAAATAGAATAATCGAATCGTGGGAAAATAGAATAATCGAATCGTGGGAAAATAGAATAATCGAATCGTGGGAAAATAGAATAATCGAATCGTGGGAAAATAGAATAATCGAATCGTGGGAAAATAGAATAATCGAATCGTGGGAAAATAGAATAATCGAATCGTGGGAAAATAGAATAATCGAATCGTGGGAAAATAGAATAATCGAATCGTGGGAAAATAGAATAATCGAATCGTGGGAAAATAGAATAATCGAATCGTGGGAAAATAGAATAATCGAATCGTGGGAAAATAGAATAATCGAATCGTGGGAAAATAGAATAATCGAATCGTGGGAAAATAGAATAATCGAATCGTGGGAAAATAGAATAATCGAATCGTGGGAAAATAGAATAATCGAATCGTGGGAAAATAGAATAATCGAATCGTGGGAAAATAGAATAATCGAATCGTGGGAAAATAGAATAATCGAATCGTGGGAAAATAGAATAATCGAATCGTGGGAAAATAGAATAATCGAATCGTGGGAAAATAGAATAATCGAATCGTGGGAAAATAGAATAATCGAATCGTGGGAAAATAGAATAATCGAATCGTGGGAAAATAGAATAATCGAATCGTGGGAAAATAGAATAATCGAATCGTGGGAAAATAGAATAATCGAATCGTGGGAAAATAGAATAATCGAATCGTGGGAAAATAGAATAATCGAATCGTGGGAAAATAGAATAATCGAATCGTGGGAAAATAGAATAATCGAATCGTGGGAAAATAGAATAATCGAATCGTGGGAAAATAGAATAATCGAATCGTGGGAAAATAGAATAATCGAATCGTGGGAAAATAGAATAATCGAATCGTGGGAAAATAGAATAATCGAATCGTGGGAAAATAGAATAATCGAATCGTGGGAAAATAGAATAATCGAATCGTGGGAAAATAGAATAATCGAATCGTGGGAAAATAGAATAATCGAATCGTGGGAAAATAGAATAATCGAATCGTGGGAAAATAGAATAATCGAATCGTGGGAAAATAGAATAATCGAATCGTGGGAAAATAGAATAATCGAATCGTGGGAAAATAGAATAATCGAATCGTGGGAAAATAGAATAATCGAATCGTGGGAAAATAGAATAATCGAATCGTGGGAAAATAGAATAATCGAATCGTGGGAAAATAGAATAATCGAATCGTGGGAAAATAGAATAATCGAATCGTGGGAAAATAGAATAATCGAATCGTGGGAAAATAGAATAATCGAATCGTGGGAAAATAGAATAATCGAATCGTGGGAAAATAGAATAATCGAATCGTGGGAAAATAGAATAATCGAATCGTGGGAAAATAGAATAATCGAATCGTGGGAAAATAGAATAATCGAATCGTGGGAAAATAGAATAATCGAATCGTGGGAAAATAGAATAATCGAATCGTGGGAAAATAGAATAATCGAATCGTGGGAAAATAGAATAATCGAATCGTGGGAAAATAGAATAATCGAATCGTGGGAAAATAGAATAATCGAATCGTGGGAAAATAGAATAATCGAATCGTGGGAAAATAGAATAATCGAATCGTGGGAAAATAGAATAATCGAATCGTGGGAAAATAGAATAATCGAATCGTGGGAAAATAGAATAATCGAATCGTGGGAAAATAGAATAATCGAATCGTGGGAAAATAGAATAATCGAATCGTGGGAAAATAGAATAATCGAATCGTGGGAAAATAGAATAATCGAATCGTGGGAAAATAGAATAATCGAATCGTGGGAAAATAGAATAATCGAATCGTGGGAAAATAGAATAATCGAATCGTGGGAAAATAGAATAATCGAATCGTGGGAAAATAGAATAATCGAATCGTGGGAAAATAGAATAATCGAATCGTGGGAAAATAGAATAATCGAATCGTGGGAAAATAGAATAATCGAATCGTGGGAAAATAGAATAATCGAATCGTGGGAAAATAGAATAATCGAATCGTGGGAAAATAGAATAATCGAATCGTGGGAAAATAGAATAATCGAATCGTGGGAAAATAGAATAATCGAATCGTGGGAAAATAGAATAATCGAATCGTGGGAAAATAGAATAATCGAATCGTGGGAAAATAGAATAATCGAATCGTGGGAAAATAGAATAATCGAATCGTGGGAAAGTAGAATAATCGAATCGTGGGAAAATAGAATAATCGAATCGTGGGAAAATAGAATAATCGAATCGTGGGAAAATAGAATAATCGAATCGTGGGAAAGTAGAATAATCGAATCGTGGGAAAGTAGAATAATCGAATCGTGGGAAAGTAGAATAATCGAATCGTGGGAAAGTAGAATAATCGAATCGTGGGAAAGTAGAATAATCGAATCGTGGGAAAGTAGAATAATCGAATCGTGGGAAAGTAGAATAATCGAATCGTGGGAAAATAGAATAATCGAATCGTGGGAAAATAGAATAATCGAATCGTGGGAAAATAGAATAATCGAATCGTGGGAAAATAGAATAATCGAATCGTGGGAAAATAGAATAATCGAATCGTGGGAAAATAGAATAATCGAATCGTGGGAAAATAGAATAATCGAATCGTGGGAAAATAGAATAATCGAATCGTGGGAAAATAGAATAATCGAATCGTGGGAAAATAGAATAATCGAATCGTGGGAAAATAGAATAATCGAATCGTGGGAAAATAGAATAATCGAATCGTGGGAAAATAGAATAATCGAATCGTGGGAAAATAGAATAATCGAATCGTGGGAAAATAGAATAATCGAATCGTGGGAAAATAGAATAATCGAATCGTGGGAAAATAGAATAATCGAATCGTGGGAAAATAGAATAATCGAATCGTGGGAAAATAGAATAATCGAATCGTGGGAAAATAGAATAATCGAATCGTGGGAAAATAGAATAATCGAATCGTGGGAAAATAGAATAATCGAATCGTGGGAAAATAGAATAATCGAATCGTGGGAAAATAGAATAATCGAATCGTGGGAAAATAGAATAATCGAATCGTGGGAAAATAGAATAATCGAATCGTGGGAAAATAGAATAATCGAATCGTGGGAAAATAGAATAATCGAATCGTGGGAAAATAGAATAATAGAATCGTGGGAAAATAGAATAATCGAATCGTGGGAAAATAGAATAATCGAATCGTGGGAAAATAGAATAATCGAATCGTGGGAAAATAGAATAATCGAATCGTGGGAAAATAGAATAATCGAATCGTGGGAAAATAGAATAATCGAATCGTGGGAAAATAGAATAATCGAATCGTGGGAAAATAGAATAATCGAATCGTGGGAAAATAGAATAATCGAATCGTGGGACAATAGAATAATCGAATCGTGGGACAATAGAATAATCGAATCGTGGGACAATAGAATAATCGAATCGTGGGACAATAGAATAATCGAATCGTGGGACAATAGAATAATCGAATCGTGGGACAATAGAATAATCGAATCGTGGAAAAATAGAATAATTGAACCGTAGGAAAATACAAATTGAATCACAGGAAAATTACACGAAAATATAATAAAAACGACGAATTATAGTAAAAAAGAGGGAGCAAGGACAAATTGTAACAGAAACAGTATTAGTGTTAACCAGCAGTTTTTAAAATATAATGATAAACTTAACATATGACAGGTCTAGTTATATATTTAAATTACGAAAAAATTTACTCATATTTTGATCTAATCTGTGGTGAATTTTGAAATACAAACGCATACTCTTTAAATAAGATCCTTTTAAGAGTGTAATTGGTTAGAATACGACTTGGTCTTTCGCTTTTGGCAAAAGCTGCATGGACGAGATACAAATTATACTTGGCCTTCATACATCACTCTCTCTCTTTCACACAAACACACACTCTCTCTCTCTCTTTGTCCAAGCACTCCTCTCTCTTCGAATTCATTTTGCGAGAAGGAGAAGGGGGATGTCTAATGCATTATGTAATACTTTACCTATTATTCCACGAATTTTCAGCGCACTAGAGAGGAGATATTTATTCAAAACGGATTAGCGAGCGTCTTCTAAACATTCTGACTCGAAAATATTTGAGCCAGATAAATTATGGTTCGTATTATGCGTGGAACAACTCGCCTCTTTCCAAATTAATACTATATTACGGAACATATATCTCAATTAAGGAAGCTTGAGAAAAATACAGCGAAGTTACTGCCATAACCGAATATTAAAGGGAGACACGTGGCAAAAGAAAATTAGTCCAAAACTATTGAAATGAGCTAAAATAAAGTCTATACTAAATTGAACTCAAAAATATCCAACCGTTATCTTGGAAAGAGGATTTGAAATTAGTGTTTTTACCCGGTTTTTTTCGGGAGAAAGAGGAAAGAAATAAAACTGAGCTGGCGACTTATCGTTAGCGGCTAGGATTGAACCGTGGCTAGATTCTTAGAGAGAACCGTCAAAGCTACTAAATAAGCGTTGTGCAAATTCTAAGCACCATCAAAAAGAACGAATAAAAAAAAAATATATATATTTAAAGGGAAACTAAAAAGCCTAGCGCGCCTTACCAAAAAAAAAAAAAAAAAAAAGAATTTCTTGATTTTGAACTAAAACTGAGCTGGCGACTTATCGTTAAAGGCTAGGGTTGAATCGTGGCTAAATTCTAAGCTACAAAATCAGCCTGGTGCAATTCTAAGCACCATCAAAAAGAGCGAAAAAAATTGATTTAAAGGGTAACTAAAGAGCCTAGCCAAAAAAACTAATTTATTCAATTGGAACTAAAACTGAGCTGGCGACTAATCGTTAATGGCTAAATTCTTAAAGAGAAACGTCTAAGCTACAAAATCAGCCTTGTGCAACTTCTAAGCAACATCAAAAAGAGCGAAAAAATTGATTTAAAGGGTAACTAAAGAGCCTAGCGCGCCTTGCCAAAAAAACTAATTTATTCAATTGGAACTAAAACTGAGCTGGCGACTTATCGTTATAGGTTAGGCTTGAATCGTGGCTAAATTCTTAAAGAGAAACGTCTAAGCTACAAAATCAGCCTGGTGCTCTAAATCATTTGAACATAAAAGGTTTTTTGTTTTTTTTTTTTTTTTTGTTTTTCTTTTGATTTAATAACGTTGAGAATAAGATTTCTAATTCAATTCTAATTGAACTACTTTAGAACTTATAAGTATTATAAATTTAAATGAAATAAATCTACATAAATTATACGTTAATATTTGCTTTTATAATATTATCTTGCTATTCTTATAAATTTGATGTTAATTTAATTTCGGCTGCTTAAAATAGAATTTATTGTTTTTTATCGGTTTTGTAAATAGATATTTGGAGAATTAAATTAAATTAAAGGTTTGGGATTAATTAAATTTTAAAAAGGTTCAAAGATGAACTCATTGACAGCAGAAATTTTGACCATTCTTTAATTTCATTTTAGTTGTAAGATTTACCCCTACAAGTTATATTTTCCACCATCACGGAAGTTCGTAGGTTAGAATACTTTTACAAGCGTTATTTAGATTTAAAATAATAAACCAGTCTTCAGTTTTAATAATTAGAAACAAGATGGTGTGGCCCATACTATAGCTACACCTCTAACGGTTGAAAAACAAATTCCCTTTGTCAAGTTTTGAAATGTTAAGTGTATTTCCTTATCTTAATTAATCATATTCGACTGTGTTTCGTCTTTTAGAACGCCGCAACGAATGTAATACCTACACCACATATTAGGGGGTGTAGCTAAAAATTATTTCGTTAACCATAACCTATCGAAAAATTACTCATTTCTTGATGATTGAGTGAATTTGCTTGGCTGCTTAAAACTTTGAAGATTTTAATTATCATAAATGTCTTTTATATCCCGTCAAATTCCGTTGGATAAAGAAAGGCTTCTCTTCGAGCCGCCTTGCCATCTTAAAGGTCTACTCTCATTTAAAATCGCGCGTAATTGTTACCAAGAACGTTCTAAGATAGCCTGCCATAACGTGATAATTTTTACCGATTTCTTATTAGAAACAAACATAAGCTAGAAATCAATTTTTAACTTACTCAAAGTCAGAAAGTAGGCTTAATAAATATCCGTAGAGAGTTTGAAATCTCGCTGTTAATCAGTCTCCGGCCAATCACGCGAAACAGTTTAACGGAGAGATATCAAACTTCCCGTGGATCCTTGTTAAGCCTAATTTCAATGAAAGTTAAATATTGGAAAATTGCAACAGAATTTGTCAAAATAGATCAAATGAAAAGTGGACCCAAAATTTAAAATGCCTTTGTGTTGCATTCACCCTTTATTTTTTTTTTTTTTTTTTAACAAGTGAGATCTTGGAGCTTTACCATTTCACACTTGGGAAATATACAAGTAACATGATCTCTAACCAAATTTAACATACAAATAATACCCTTATAAATCAACCACGATGACAAACAGTTATAGGGAGAAAGAAAAAAATACGAGCGATAAAACTAATCTCAATTTAAATATTTCTCTCGAGGACCACATTTTTTGTAGTAATCCCTTAAACCACGCAATCTGTAGGCTAAAGATAATATGTAAAATAGCTTTATATAATCTTTAAAGTGTATAGTAACGGGCTTGGAATTACCATATTTTAGAAAACCCCAGTTTTGATGAAAAAAAAAAGACGTTTCAAAGATTGAGAATAGATATTACTCTATCATAAGTTTATTACTAGCGTAAATAAGTAAGATACAACCATAAACAGTTGCGAAAAGCATTCTAATTAAGGTTTAAAACCAAGAACGAATTGAAGCCCCTTAAAGGGAGAATGCAACCTAATAAGAAGTGTGTTGTATCGATTCCTTATCGTTTAAATAGGCCTAATCCACCGATACAAAGATTACAAAACAAATATTAAACTAGAAATAAATTTAAAACTTACCCGGAAAATAGGCTTAGCGGGATTCATGGAGATCAGCTGAATTGCCTCCGTGTAAGTTCTAGCGACCAATAAGCAAAGGCCCGTCGTTCACGCCAGATCCCCAAGAGACTTAAAATCGCGTTCGATTGGTCGCTAGACCTTACACGGGAGGAAATTAGAATCTAGACGAATCCCGCTAAGCCTATTTTCCGGGTAAGTTTTTAATTTATTTCTAGTTTAATATTTGTTTCGTCAATTTTTTCACTAGTGGATTAGGCCTATTTAAACAATAAGGAATCGATAAAAAAAATCACTTGTTGTTAGGATGCATTCTCCCTTTAATTGTTCTAAAGCTACATTCATAGTGGAGACTTTGAGATATATTTCAAACCGTTCCGATTAACTTGCTAAAGGGAGGTTGAATAGGAAAATAAAGTGGTTGTTTATTGACTCTTCTAATACTAAAATTTTTAAAGTCTTTAGTGTGAATGTAGCTTTAAGGAAAGAAAATCTAATATCCGAATATATACGTAACTTATATACGAATACGGACTAATATACATGTCATCAGTATTTTTTTTTTTTTTTTTACTGGTTGTTCCAAATCGATTGGATTTTTATTCTTCGTAACCTATTTATTTACTCGTGTTAAATGGGTTTATTTTCTCAATGTGGAAGTCATAATTCGTCCCTTATAATTTACGATCGTGCGGGGAAAACAGGGTTCCGGGGGGCCCATTTCGTTTCGAGTTAAGGGGGAGGATTTCGAACGGCGAGATCATCATATACGTTATTCTTTTAAAGCTAGGCCTTCACCGACCCTCGCTCTTCCTACCGCTGATTCTCTCTCTCCCTCTCGAGACAGCGAAAGAATCAAAATAGACATTCCAGAAGCGCGTAAAAATTTCCTTCGAGAGAAGTGTTACACTTAGGATGATTTATACATCGACACAAAGAGATGATCGACAAAAACTGGTTATAAAGCATGAGGATGTCACCATTTTTTCACGAGTTTCAAATGAAATTTAAAGTAGAGACGCAACCTAAATCGATTTGAGCCTCGACAAACTGATCTTGCGAATTTAATCCGCAGAGACTGAAAAAAATCTCCAGGCTGTGACATGGTTATACTTTCAATTCCGGTAGAATAACGAAAGAAATCGGCTTTCACAAGTAATCAAAATATCTTTGTCAAAAATGGTCCAAATTGTAAAATTTTAACAGAATTCGACCAAATTAACCAAATGAAATAAAAAAAGTGTACCAAAATTTAAAATACATTAGTTCCATTTTTGTTGAATTCATTTCATTTGGTCTATTTGGTCGAATAGTATTTATAATGTTAGTAAGTAGCCAAGGCTTAATCGCCATGAGTTAGAAATTAGCCAAGGCTTAACGGCCGTGAGTTAGAGTTAACAAATAGCAAAGGCTTAACCTCTTTGTGTTAAGAAAGCCCTATTAAGAGACATACTTTAAATTATTTAGGGCCTTGTACCTTATTCGATGTATTTTTGGCTTTTCTTCAAGAAATATACCAGTATTTAAAATAAAATATTTTTTAACGTCTTTTTTGATTGGTTCAATTTGCAATGTAAGCGAGTATATAGGGCGTCCTCTATCTCGTTCGGTAACTCCATAAAGTCCCACGCTACCAAAAAACGGAGGAAAACATCTTTCGAAGAAAAAAATAAGGTTTTTGAGGAGATTAGGGTTTCCGACTTTTCTCTCGAAACGCCTTGACACTTCCAAAGCCAAGCTATTTGTTTTTACTCCGTAGCCCACCGCCACGCGAGAGAGAGCCGATAGCGAGATAGATATTATTACATCGAATAGATGCCACGAGGGGCTTGGGGAACCCCCAAAACCCCAGCCCTCTTTTACACAAGTCCTCTTCACACGACCCAACTTTTTTTATAGCAACTAGGATAGTTTTGATTCAAACTTCGAATCTAAGCTTAATTATAAGGCACGAAAGGGACCTAAAATATTTAGAATAAACAGTTTTTTTTTGCAATGGGATTGTATATCGCTTATTTGATTGTAACTCGACTTAGATTTTTAGATAAAAATGTATTTATTTCCATAGGGATAATATCATAGCAGACTATGGTAGAAAACTATCTACCTAAGAAGAAAATTGACTATAGAAAAAGGTTTTTCAATTAATAACCCAAAGAAAACCATTTTTTGAGTAAACAATAGTTGATATTATAAAAGAAGTTGTGGGTGCGACATCTTGTTGGAATGTTGCTAACTACGTCACGAAATCACGTGGCGTTAAGGTTATACGGGGCAGTTATCTCCGTTTTCATAAAACGCTAGGGGTCAGAGGGCTCAGAAGTCACTCGGGAGAGACCAGACCTTGAATGCTGACACCTGGATAGACTAAAGAAGCTTAAGAAATGCTCGGTACTCACGAGCGCTTGAGCTTTACAAACTATGACGTCGACGGAAACATGCCATTAGTAAGCTCCTCTTTTATGATAGCAACTATTCATATAGTTAAACTATTTTTGATTTATAATTAACCACAGAAAACCGGTTTTTGAATTTATAAAAGATAAAAAACCTAATTTTGCGATAATATTCCAAAAATAACATTTTTTTTTTTAATGTCGGATACTTGTCAAAATCCGACTTCGGCTAAAATCCAAAATATCTGAACGTTCTATACAGGAAATAAACTTTGAAATCTCAAAATCACTTCCAAAAACAGCTTTAAAATCTCAAAATCTCTCAAAAATCGTGAAATCCCGTATACAATAATGGCAAGTATCTGTTCCCTAGAGAAGAGCTGTTGTTCTTTTCCATCTGAATAGGTTTTTAGGTATATTTTCCATCTAAGCCTATTAACAATAAACGTCCATCTTATTACCTATGATTTAGAACCCTGGTGAGGTTCATAAGCGTCCTCTAACGGCCAAAACATTTGGTTACAGCAAGGTGCTTTTCTATTACCACATTTGTATCGAGTCTTATTTTAATCCAGCCAAACACTATGGTTTTCAAAAAGTTCAATCGTGGAAATAGGGCTTAATGCGCGTGGCTATAAGGATATATTAGAAGGTAGCCGGAGTATAGGAAGGGATGAAAAGTTTTCCTGAAGAAAAAACTTAAGTGGACACCTGGGTCTAGGCATCTTTTCCCTCGAGGTGCCTGATAAGGCGCCCAAGCCATTTGTTCTCAGCATCTACTATACGCGTATATAGCTCTCCCTGTAAAAACCATTCTTTCGATGGCGTCATGTAGAAGGCAATCGCGTTTCAACACGTAACGTTTTATTATTCTCCGAGATTTTTTGTTTTATTCCAAATTTTATTATGAAAAATATACGAATAAGGAAATAATGGTATGTCATAGATATATAAATGCTAAGTTGGAATGTTCCACGCGTATAAAGGCAGGCTCCCCTTCCGTATCATTGATATCGAATCATTTGTGGTGAACTAGCTCTCTCGTATCGTACTCATTGCGAACTTGTTTTGTATTTTTGGTCATAAATGTGATCGGTTTTTCCCCTGATAATTCAGAATTGATGGTATATCCTAATATCATAAGAATATTAGTGATATGAGACCATATAAGATGCAAAATTGCGATAAAAATAACTTGAAGTCTCGTATCTCTTCCACTTTAAAAGGGAGAATGCAACCTAATAACAGCGATTACTTATCGTTTAAATAGGCCTCGATAGGTCTAGCCAATATTAAACTAGAAATAAGATTTAAAAATTAGGCTTAGCTGAATTCAAGGAGATCCTGAATATTACGTATATGATTAATAGCAAAAGTCTATCACTTTATTACGTGAAAGTAAACAACGCCCCGTACCTTATTACTATCAGCAAAGGTAAAAATTTCCGTCAAATCCCATCACTTAATTAAAAATAGACAAAAAAGTCATCACCCCTGTCTGACTCGAGTAATTTGGACTCCTTATTTTGAGTCGGGAGAGAGGGACAGAATTTAGACGTGCCGCGCTTGTCTATATTGTCTTCCTCCCCCAACTCTGGAATTTCTCCAAAGAGTGGCGCTTCCTCCGTTCACTATTTACACCGTCTGCAGCCGCTAGAGTGTCTCGAATCAGAATCTGCCGGTACATTTACCCGGAACTTTGCTGACAGTATTAAGATACGGGGCGTCGTTTACTTTTATGGAATGAAGTGATATACTTTTGTTAATAACGAATAAATATAATAACTATCCAATTAATAAAAGCCACTCGGGTGGAGTTATCGAAACTTCACAATTTTCTCCCTTAATATAGAAAAGGTACACCTTTCACTTCGTTGTTTCTAAACCAATGAATGTAATATACGAATACTAGTGTCGGTGTTTGACATTGGTATATATCTTTTGAGTGGGAGGGAGAAACTAGGATGTAGTATAATCTCCCTGGGGTTTAATCACGTATTCTCATCCCTATATTCAAACTTACGTCATCTCGACCATAGGCAAAATTACACTGGGGAAATATTTTTAAATAGTCTCCGGAGTAAGTTTATTACAATATATGGCACGCGTGGTGATGCGTGGTCGTAGTTTCCCTGAGGCAACGAGTAATTTTCTCCCCCCCCCCCCTCCTCCTTTTCCTACGTCGCGTAACCAAATTAAACGACGGGGGCGACTCCCGCCTGATAGAAGATGAAACCCAGTTAGACGTAACAGAGCTAACGAAACTAGATTTCCCGCAATTTGCCGTAATAAGTAGAGTATCAAAAATGACGTCAAACATTGCTCGGTACGCGTTGAATACTTCAAAGTGATTCGGATTAAGCGTATAACACCCTTTTGAATGACACACGCCAAGTTTCTCTAGTCAGATGATCAATCTATTCCTGCGTGGGTTCATTTCGGATAAAGTTCGAGCAAAACATACGCGAGGTTGCGTAAGAACGGTTTCTTATAAGTTATACTATTTCATACCTCCGTTTCGGCGAATTTAACCGTTTGTTAGTGTTTTTCTTTACGGGGTGAACCCAAAAATTAAGTAGATTTTTCCTAAAGTCAGGCTTTGTAGGTGAAATTTAATTTAAAGAGAGAATAAAGCGTGAGAACAAGTTTTTATATAATGTAGATTGTAAATCGTTAAAATTGAGAACAAATTTTGAGCTACAATAATTAAATTACTAGGAGAGTAGGCTTAACAAGGATCCATGGAGAGATAACACGTCATTATCTTCCAGTCAAAAGACCAAAATACCTAATATCCTTATTTACTTCTTTCATAACCCATTCTGGTACGTGATACGAATACCACTTTCACGTGATCTTTTTCGTGAAAGTACTTACAGTTAATTCATGAAATCTCACGTCATAAAGCTCGGAAAAAATACCTTTTTTTTGTCATTTGAATTTTGATAACGCGACAACCCAGAGGTTCAAAATTTTGAATATATGTTTTTAATATTAAGAAATACTAAAAATATAATTCATTGCAATTTAATGAGAATTAATATTAAGGTTAATTTTTCCGTTTGTTGGTGAAGTTTAACCTAACATTTTCCTAATCAAAACGGACCTACTTTTGACAGGGTTCGTACAAAATTTTGGAAGTTAATTTCCCTGACTTTTCCAGGTTTTCCCTGACCATTTCCAAATAATTTCCCTGACCATTTCCAAATAATTTCCCTGACCATTTCCAAATAATTTCCCTGACCATTTCCAAATAATTTCCCTGACCATTTCCAAATAATTTCCCTGACCATTTCCAAATAATTTCCCTGACCATTTCCAAATAATTTCCCTGACCATTTCCAAATAATTTCCCTGACCATTTCCAAATAATTTCCCTGACCATTTCCAAATAATTTCCCTGACCAATTTTAATATCTTTTTCATGAATATATTCTTACGAGCGAGCTGTTGGAAATTCCCACATTTTATCTGACATAGTTTATCAATCGGGGTCAGGATAATTTACTCAGAATATGATAAACAATTTGAATCTTTAGGCAAATATTTTCAGTTTAAAATAATTACGTTACAAATGATTGGTAAACCAATCATAAACAGTTCCTTGACACATACCAAAATATTTATTTTCTCTGACCATATGGGCTATTTTCAAATTCCCTGACTTTACCCTGACCTTTGGGGACACTTCAAATTCCCTGACTTTTTTAGCCAATGTCCAAATTCCCTGTCTTTTCCAGGTTTTACAGGTCGTGTACGAACCCTGTTTGAATTCTCCTTTGTATCTTAAAACTCGCCACTTTTTAAATTAGTTACTTTCTAACACAGCCACTCGCTCGTCTATTGACAGATATCGTAAGCCCGGCAGTAAGCCATTGGACTCTTATTAGATAAGGAGAGAAATGTTGCTGGAACGTCGCGCTGTTGGGTGTCCAAGAGAATCGAGAGAAAAACCTAATGAGATGGAACTAGGAAAAGCGACGTTCCTCCGGTTGGTCCTAACTTTATTGACATATTGACCTTTAGGACTTCCGAATTAAGAAACCGGACCTTACACGAGGAAGTCGACATTACCAAATACACTTTATTTTTTATTTTATCCGTCCTTTAGCCCTTTTTTTGTGCTAGCGCTAGAATCAGCCGGAAAAAACTGTTGATACGATTTGTAAGATATTTAATTTTAGCGGGTAGGTTTCTTAGACAAGGGATGGAGTTTATAGATTGAGGTCAGCTGAATACTTAACGTGATACCAACTTAATATAAAGAAAAGCGTAAGAGATGGAGAAATGAGAGAAGGAACGGCGGCTAGCAGCGCCACCGGGTGGCCCCGTAGAGAGAGGATTACGGTATATACCCGAAGAAAGAAGAAAATATTTAATCTCGGAGCGTGTCACGTTCCTAGCACCAAATTGACCTCAGCTTAACGAGATAAAACCCCCATCGTCCTCTTTAGCTCTATTCTATGGGGCTAAGAAAGAGGGGGTCAAATAGCAGAGAAAACCTATCTCAAAATGCACTAAACTTAAGCTAACTTAAATTTCGCGTCCACGGTTGAACGTAAGTAAATAACGATAAAAATAAGTATATTAAATTTTTTTTAATCAACGTAATATGAGAGCGAGAGGATTGAATAATTATTTCGTCTAATAATAATTTGCTCTAAGATAAACAGGTACAGGGTCCTTATTTCAACAAAATGGGAAATGTACCTTCGCGATCGAGAGACAGTTATTATTTCAGGACGTACGCGCACTTTGCAGATTCGGGAAAGTAAGCCTACAAAAATGTTTTCTATGTCTGAATAAAAGAGGGCGCCTCTTACTTGCATCGAAAGAAATTGCTGGCTACTTTATTAAATATGAAGAAT
The DNA here is from genome assembly GCA_963920705.1 of Odiellus spinosus. Lineage (NCBI taxonomy): Eukaryota > Metazoa > Arthropoda > Arachnida > Opiliones > Phalangiidae > Odiellus > Odiellus spinosus. Next base: position 7,578,029 of record OY987227.1, on the reverse strand, counting down.
ATCGCTATATAACTATTTTTTATCATATTAAGTTACTTGGCTTGTTTTTTACGATTCTAACGCTTATAAATAACAACGCGTCGCTAAGCCTAACATCGAACGCGTTGAAATCTTAACCCGAAACTAACATACGTTTAATTCCCAACACGAGATAAGAGCGGAGTTTAACGTCACCAATATACGAGTAGATACGAGTAACAAAGATACGTTGAAAATACATATATATAGCCTTTGTTTCCAGTAAACATTTAGGTTGGAATTTTAACAGTAAGCAATAAGTTTCTTCCTAGAGTGAACAACACTAAAGCGGACTCGCTCCTAGGGTTTCTTATAGTCTCGAATTCACCGGATATTTGAGGCAACAGTAACTCGAGTAGAAAAACAAGAGAACTCCTTATAAGAAATACCATTATTCGTAGCATCGTACGCGTTGGTTGTAATTACGGGAACGAATTGTAGTACCATATACTTGACTTTTATTATTTATCCTTGATGGAATAGAGGGGCGTTTGGTGATATATTTAGTTATCATCTTATCTCGATACTACTACTAAAGGCGTGGGGTACCATCGTAACACTTCGGCGGTAGTCTTAAGCGACTTTGAATCACTCTGAATGGGCAGAGTGGGTTCGTTTTCTCTGGGGGCTCGAGTGGCCTCCGCCTAATCGAGGGTATAGCTACCAGTTTTCTTAGCTTCGCGTCAGATTAATAATTAAAAATCTAACCATTAGGACCGGACCGCGAAGCACGGACCAGCGCACACGCCCATTTGCCAAAAATAGGCTTAGTGTTATAAAGGTAAGACTACGGAATATATTGTTTCCCTGTCTAAGCGTATGTTTCATAATGGTATAGTGGATCTCTTCCCGATGAGACCAAGGGTTAAGGTGTACCCGGAGAAAGTGTTCAAAGTGGAGTCATTTTCAATTGAAATGATAATTAGTGTATAAACAAATGGTTTCCGAAAAAAAGATATTACACTCCTAACTCTTTGTCATCAGTTTCGTGATGAACCAAGAACCGAACTGAACTGTTATTAATGTTTCTATCCGCAACAAGTTCGGCTCATCAATAAATTGGTAACACTAGGGAAACATCATTATTCCCTTGATGAAAACCATGCATTAATCAGGTTATGAAATTGTAGAAAAGAAAATGGCACCCAAAACAGCTGAGCTTAGAATTTTACGCGTTTCAATTTATAATAAGTTTAAAAGTACCCTTTGGTTAGAGTGTGTATCCGTGCGTAACAAGAAACTAAAGAAAAACAATAAAACATTAAAGGCAGGGTATCCCTAGCAGACGATCCTCTCGACATAATGGTACCATTACCATTCACTGTTCTAACTCCAGTGAAACTACTCGAGATCTTAATAGTCCTGATTATGAACTAAATTAACCCTATAATAATACTGTGTTCGATATAGCTTTTTTTGTCTTTCACGAAGTGGAAGTGACCATTTGTGGTTATTTGCTAATACATGTTTTTTTTACTAATTTGAAAAGTACCAATTGTGCTTAGCGTATATCGAAAAGAGACTATATGCGGTAGTAATGGTCCTGATTATTTAGCAATATTAACAAAAATATAAATGTTTTTGGTAATTCACTCATCAGAAAGAGTGGCTATTATCTATTTATAATGTTTTAGAAAGTTTAAACGTTAATACACTGATGGGACACGCTATTATTAAGCGTAGAATAAGGGTTACTGAGCCTGCACCATCCACTATAGTTAGTCCTATAGATTTTAACAAATAAAAAACAAAGGTCGTTGTTGACGACCATCCATTTCTCTCTCTCTATATATTATTTCCTTCATTCCTCACTGTCTCGTTCGCCACAGTTTTTTCAGATTCAAATTCCCTGACTTTTCCAGGTTTTTTCCCTGACCTTTTCCAACGATTTTCCCTGACCGTTTCAGCTAATACTAATTTGTCGGTATTTTCCTCAGCCGATATATATTTTATAAAAAGCTCTACGAATTTGGCAATTGCGTTCGCCAAACCTTTTGCACGCGTATCTTTGTTCTAATCTATACAACCAAAAGTCTGATAAGACTTCATACAAAAAGTTCTTAAATGGCGCAGGGGCCTGAAACGTGTTGTTTTCAGTGCTTTCCCCTTTCTACGCGTATTCAGATATCTCTGTAAAGCGGCATCTAAAATCACGTGACTTTTGCGCCACTTCACCAAGCATCTAATGAAATTAGTGGCTACGCGTTGCAAAAAGTAGTTCCCCGGTTTTTACATATAAGACATCTTTTAGCACTTTTAAAGTCATGGTAACAAATAAGAAATGAAATTCAAAGCAATTTTTCCGATAGAAAGTTTTTAAGTCAAGAATTAATTAGCAATATTAATTATTAAACCATTATTGGCCAGATTTAACCACATGAATCGCTGTTGGTTGTTTCACTAAGTTCGTCTGCTGCATTGTTTTGGTATTCTCACCACTATGGCTCCCAAAACTTTGTAAGTAAACCTATTTTACTTTTAAACTAATTTTAAATGAAATGTAATAAGTTTTTTGAACTATTGAATTGGGTTTGAATAAAAACTTTGAAATATCAATTATTTACCTGATGCTAAGAAATGTTTAAGGAAACATCTTGATTTAAAAAATCGTTTAAAGACCTAACGCCCGAGTTTTAATCGTTTATTTAAATTTAAGAAACCTCACTTCGTACTATTTAAACTTTTAAATCGCAATTAATTATTTACCTGATGCTATGAAATGTTTAGGAAAACAGACCTAAAGCCCGAGTTTTAAACGTTTGTTTACATTTAAGAAACCTCCATTCCCCGAAACTTGTCAATGTTTTACTATCCTGCACTTCCCGTGCACTAAGGGCCTTCAAGGCCCCTTGTACGTTGTCCCCCTAATAAATAAAGAAACCTCCTTTCGTACTATTTTCAGGACTTCCGTATAATTCGCCTAGCTATTGGCTAGTTTTGAATTTAGCTATCTCGTTCTCATTGAGTGCTGTAGACTAGCGTCGTCTGCACTGTAAATTACATGTTTTCTATAGCCAAAGCAAGAACCGGGCGCCAGTTAAGGACTTTTTGTATGAAGTCTTATCAGACTTTTGATACAACTGACACGGTCAGCTTCAAATCTTTCCGCAGATAATGATTGGAATTAACTAGCTTCTTGAAAGATCTTTAAATTCCTCAACTTTTTTGGTTCATTTTCAAATTACCTGACTTTTAACTTTTTTGGTTAATTTTCAAATTCCCTGACCCGTGGCAACCCTGTTTTAGCCAAACAATTCCCTGACCTTTTAACCTAATTTATATAGTTTCCTGACCTTTCACCCAAATTTTTAAATCCCCAGACTATTCCTTCACCTTTTAACTTCGCTTTTCACTTTTAACCACCCTTTAAATAGAGGAAAAGATTAAAAAAGACATCCCAAAACTATTTATAAATAAATGTGTACTAAAAATGGGCCATTTCTAAAATAAATAAGTTTCAAGAATAAAAGAAACGAGCATTTCATCCTCATGTACAAAACAAAATTATTCTAAGAAATGAAAACGAATAAAAAAAACCCAAAATAAAAAAAACTGTTTCCTTTCAAATTCGAAAAAAAAAATACTAAATTAAAAAAAATTACGGTTTGGTATCAAAATTATTTACAACCTTCGAATGAACATAAATTATCGTTATAAAAATTATCTTAAGAATCTGAATTTCATGAAAAAAAACAAGAAATATAATCCCTAGGCCTTCCCTAGACATCACCCCTTTAATTAATTGAGAAGAAACGTTTTATATTGGCAATATTATAAGAGTTAAACCATTTGACGATATATTCAATAATAAATGCATGGTCAAGTAACATTCTAACTACAGAATCAAATATTGTTAGCCTTCTACATGTTACAGCCCTGCCTTTCACAGTTAGTAATCTATGGTCAAGTAACATTGGTTCAAATAGAATTTGAATTACGAGTGAGGCGTGATGATATTTTCCACTACAATACAACTCGAACTTTCTCTGATGACTTTTCTCGGGTCAAGAACAAAGCTTGAGCTCAAAGGATCACGTGACTTATGGTCAAATAGAAACCCTAACATACGCCCACCCACGTGGGTCATTTCTTTAGCGTCTCTAATATACTATTAGTCTATTTATATTATGTCAGTGCACTAGGAACAAAATAGATTTGGTCGCTACAGCACAGCAGATGATTGCATCCCCCAAATTAGACCCCCCCCCTCAAGTTATTGATTCCCGAGGTCAATTTATTTAAGAATGGTAATTTGTTGCTTGTTATTGAAATGAATTATTTATAATTATTCTCTTAACTTGTTTGTTTATTGGCGTGATAAGTTGAAGGGTTAATTAAAAATCCCAAACTTTATTAGATCAAATCCCAAATAAAGGCATTATCTGGTTTAAATTAATCCAAAATAAAGCATAAATGTGGTTAAAATAAATCCTAAATACAGCCTCAATATAGTTAAAATTAATCCCAAATAAAGCCATAATCTGGTTAAATTTAATCCCAATTAAAGGTTAAAGATGGTTTAAATTTAATCCCAATTAAAGGTTAAAGATGGTTTAAATTTAATCCCAATTAAAGGTTAAAGATGGTTTAAATTTAATCCCAATTAAAGGTTAAAGATGGTTTAAATTTAATCCCAATTAAAGGTTAAAGATGGTTTAAATTTAATCCCAATTAAAGGTTAAAGATGGTTTAAATTTAATCCCAATTAAAGGTTAAAGATGGTTTAAATTTAATCCCAATTAAAGGTTAAAGATGGTTTAAATTTAATCCCAATTAAAGGTTAAAGATGGTTTAAATTTAATCCCAATTAAAGGTTAAAGATGGTTTAAATTTAATCCCAATTAAAGGTTAAAGATGGTTTAAATTTAATCCCAATTAAAGGTTAAAGATGGTTTAAATTTAATCCCAATTAAAGGTTAAAGGTGGTTTAAATTTAATCCCAATTAAAGGTTAAAGATGGTTTAAATTTAATCCCAATTAAAGGTTAAAGATGGTTTAAATTTAATCCCAATTAAAGGTTAAAGATGGTTTAAATTTAATCCCAATTAAAGGTTAAAGATGGTTTAAATTTAATCCCAATTAAAAGTTAAAGATGGTTCAAATTTAATCCCAATTAAAGGTTAAAGATGGTTTAAATTTAATCCCAATTAAAGGTTAAAGATGGTTTAAATTTAATCCCAATTAAAGGTTAAAGATGGTTTAAATTTAATCCCAATTAAAGGTTAAAGATGGTTTAAATTTAATCCCAATTAAAGGTTAAAGATGGTTTAAATTATTAACAATTCGAGCTCAACCTTGGTTAAATTTAATTAAAACGTTAGGCTAAAACCTCCGTTAACTTAATAAAAATTAAAGCTAAAGAAATTTAATCCCACTTAAATCTTAATTACAGCTAAAACCTCGTTAAATTTACTCCAATAAGCATGATCCTCGTTAATCTTCATAAGAGAGCACAATCGCTATTAAATGTATTCCAAATACATTTATGCTTAAAACAACTAGCTACTATACAGCCAAAAATATTTGAGCACTAAAATTAAGCTGTAATTAAAACAAAATAAAAATAATACCCGAAAAGCATGCTACGTTAAATAAAATATAGTGTACCACATTATTTTCTACTTAAATTGCATTGTACACTTAAAGCCGAAAGCCAAGGAGGCCCTCTCCTCCAAAGGCGCCTATCGCGAAGCGACAAAAATTTCGAATTTCGTGGCCGCTCCCTAAGCCTAATTTTGTCAAATCAACGAGGCCTCGGTTTAACGTAAACCTTGCGTAAACCCATAAATCATCAAAAATCCAAATTACCTTCAATTTCCGCGTAGTTTTCTGTACGAAATTCGTATACATTGTTCTAAATATTATTCAATTTTCATATTTTCTCTAATAATCGCGTTTAATTTACGTTAATCACGGGGATTAAAAATTTGGCATAACTGTCAGCGAACCTTCCCGTCTTCCCTTCACCGGCGAACTAAGCGCTAGTGTTTAAGAAATTAAGAGGCGCTGTCAGCGCTGCGCCTGGGTGTAGCATTGTGTATCAATCCGCCTCAACTTAGTTCACTTTGTTTAGCATTTTTGAATAGAAGTTACAGTAGCTCGCCCCCTTACTTAAAAATGGCAGCTAATTATTGGTTGTTTCAAAACCTACCGTTCTATAAATTCATTTGAAAAATTCAAATTAGGCCTAACCATAGGATATAAATCTGTTATTACAAGCCTAAGGAATTAATTATTTAAAGTTACAATTAAATAATTTCGAATACAATAAAATTATGTTTAAAAAACCTTAAGCATACTTCTTATTAGTATTAAAAACCATTTAGGATAAATTATTTCTGGCAAAATCAATTTGTTAATTTTGATAAGCGCTTCGTAGACAATTTTACATATTTTTTAACAATCACAGATTACGATGAAAGATAATTTTTACGAGCTAAGAGACTAAAATTATTCTCCTAATTACCTAGAATTAAATATAAAGGAAGTTACGTTTCATATAAACAGGTCATCAGTTAAAGAAAATAAATTTTTTAATTCGTAACATCGGCAGAAACACACGACGTAAATTTGAAATTGCCCATTTTAAGCATATCTAAATATTTTTAAGATAAATACTATATCCTCGAGGCTTAATTAGTATCCTAATTAAATATTTAAACTGTAACACTTAATATAATTGAGCTTTATTAAAATAAATTTTAATCTTCGAATGCTTGAAATGTTTTTACCCAAAAATATACTTATAATTTTTGATAATAAAGCTTGCTATATGTAAATTATTTTTAATTTTAAAAACACTTAGTATTTCATAAAGATATTCCCTGGGTTCATCGACCTTTCAATAACATAGTAATCGTTTAGGTTATGTCAGCTTCAAATCTTTTCTGCAAATAATGATTGTAATTTCCTGGCTTCTTGAAAGATTTTTAAATTCCCTGACTTTTTAAAATATCTTAAAATTCCCTTACTTTTGCCTGACATTTTTGGTTCATTTTCAATTCCCCGACTTTTCACTGTGGCAACCCTGTCTCTTTTTACAGGGCTTCTCCCCATTTAGCGGCGATTAATCACTAGCGCGACTAATTAAGACAACAATCGCGCTGACGAAAGATTCATTAGTGACAACTCGGCTCGGCCAAATTACGCCTTTTACTTTAATATCCTACTCTCGTTAGGGTTGTTTTCTAGTCCGAGGTTGTTAAAAAGCCGCAATCGATCAAATAGTTTCAAACAAATCAGGCTAAAAGGGGGAAAACGAGGTACAAAAATAATTTCAGTACTTTTAAGCCTATTTTTTAATCTACTGTATACTGTACAGAGTAAGGCTACGGGTAATCACAGAGACGTACCCTAAGCCTCAGCTTTCCTATTTCGTTAAATATTATTCGGCCTTTGACGTTACATTTGGCCTTTTTCTATATTCTAATTAATTTGGCCAAAGGCAAGGTGTTGAGAAAATATTTACAATTTACCGCTGATACTCTAGAAAGGATCACCCCCATTTCGTTGTGAAAATTTGGCGTGAAAATATCAATAAGGGAAATAGTTTAACTTATAGAACCCCTGGCGCCATCTAGTTATACTTTCTTAAACTAGATGCAAAAAAATAGATATAATAATCTGTACCGGAAACGTTGACGCAATTTATAAATTAAGGATAAAATAGTTCTATCCTTACACGAAATTTAAGTAGGTCTCGCAATTTGAGGTGTAAAATTATCAATATTAGGGGCCTTCTGAGGCTCATTTTTGGGGCTTATAAATTCATGGCGGCAGCTTACTATGGAGAAAAAAACATTATGCATTTCTTAAGAATATCACTTTGGTCGGGAATAGTAAACAGGCGACCCTGAACTCGCCACGCCAGTTTTTTATCTCGGTGTAATCCCCTAAGTCAGTGAATTAAGGTATTCATCGTGACAAACACTCACTAATAAATCGGTTAATTGACGTCAGGTGTTCGTTCCCCTTGGCTGTCCACCCTCTAGCTATTTTAAAGGTTTGGAAAAATATAATCTAAGCCTATTTAGATCTACAAAGAAAAAGAAATTCCATTTTTAGCTTATTGAGAAATAGATCGCCAAGGGTACAAGAAAAAAAATAGAAAATACAGTACTAGCCAACTAATATTGGGTCAATTTCCCAACACGCCCACTTGGTATCTTCAATAAAAGACCCGATGTTACACCAATTCGAGAATATTCGATAATATCAGTAGACAGTATAAGCAAAAGGGGATAGAATACTTTCTATCCCCTTTTGGTATAAGTACTGGCAGGTACTTGTTCTGTCGTTCATATAAAATACTAGTACATGATATTACTAAAACAAACAAAAAACTTCAAAGAAATTTTGAAGTTGAAAAGGCAATAAAGTACGTAGAAGCTGGAGCCGAAAGTACTTTAGTTTCGGAATGGAAAATTGAATTGGTAATAATCCTTAACTACCATAGAAATTGGTTTGGTTATATATACGTGTATACCGCTTTTTCAGTATTCCCAGCAACCATATTTATACGTAATTACTCATTCGTAAAAAATGCCTAAATCCATTTCCCCACGTACTATTACTACATTGAAAGAGATTTGGGGATGTGTGAGAAGATATCGAAGACCTTCAGACGTTAATAAAAAAATACTTACTCGTTTTCTCAAAAGGTTAAACTGTTCATGAAATAATCCAGGCTTGTTGAGTTTGATCCACGTCTCTCTACATCTCCCTTCGTAAAAATGTCATTACAACGCATCGCCAAGGCTTAAAACAATTACGCGAGACAGCGCGAAAATTCAACCATGGATGTATAAAGAACTAACGTTAGTTCTTTATACATCCATGATTCAACTAACCGATCACAATGAAGACAAAATTGTAGAGTGGCGGTGGCTTACGGTGTACCTGGGGCAGGGGGAGAGCCTCCCCGGGCGCAGGCGGCACTATTTTTGGGGAGGTATTTTCCTCACGTCTACTTTTTTTTGTGGTCTTCAAAAAACACACAGAGCCCTTCTGGAACTGTAAATGAGTTGATTAGTCATATTTACACCTTTGAACTCCACCTAAACACAGTGAAATTTATACCGAGTGTGGAAATGAGCCACGTGATCGGATCGCGCATCCACGGTGTCCCAGTGTGACGTCATATGACGTGACTTATCTTCACCACTTTGTCTATATTTTACTCATCACCTAACAAGCGCTCCTTAAGTCCTAAAATTAAAACATGAGGCTTAGGTCACGACATAAATACTTTTAACATCGTTTTAAATCTCGCCAGAGAGTTCAATGGTGGGGAAAGAGAAAAAATGTAGAGCGTGACGAGCGTCTCTTTCATCCTCACTTGAATTCCTAGTAAGCTGGTTGATTTTACATAGTAGTGGAAGATAAAATATGTGAAATTCAAATTCGCTGTTGAATATTTTGTAGGATGAAATTGAAACTATTTGAAAGGCGTTTTAAAATAGATTAGGCCTAAGACCCGACGCCGCCGCCTTTGAAGCATTTTTCTGATCCCACGTTTTTTTAAGGTTCATAAATCAAGATTTTTTCCCCTTATTTTGAATTTAGAAAGGGCCAAAAAAAGTATATCAATTCTAGGGCACCCCGCGGACCAATAAATCAAAATCGCTACTTTTAAATAAAAAACTTTATCTTCTTTATGAATAAATTGACAACCCACACATATTAGGCCTATATGTACTATAAGCCTACGTACTTACAGGTATAAAGTAGAAATCACCGTATCTATTAAGAAAAGGACTATTTATTTCGGCTATTTTGAACAATAGTCCCCGGACGCCATTTTGTTTTATTTATTTTTCTATTTTCCCCACAAAAAGTGAACATTGGGTTAGGTTAGGTTAGGTTATATAGTGAATGGCGTCCGAGGACTGTTGTTCAAAATTGCCTTTATTTCTGCAAACCAAGTCCTAAAAAATATTGAAATAATATTTTGTTTTGGTTGATTTCTCTCTTTAAATAGTAATCAATATTTAACTCACTCCGAATGTAGGCTTAACAAGGGGCATGGAAAGTTTCAAATCTCACCATTAGTCTTCAGCCAAATGAGCCAATCACGCGAGTCTCGCGAGAACCACGTGCTTTATTCAGACTGTAAAACCTTGGATTAATAATGTTAATCCAAGGTCAAACGTTTCAAACTACACGTAACGTGATTGGCGGTTCTTCTTCGCGCCTAATTCAATTTACAAAATGTTAAGCCTTTTTCAAAAACCTGAAAAAAATTAAAGTTTATTACGAACGTAGAACTTTTATTTGTACCCTGTTAGATTATTATAATAATATATAAATTTAACAATTAGAAACCACCATATTTTTTTGAAGTGTCTTAAAACAACCAGACAGAGCTGCTCCCGAAGAGTTTTAACATTTTAACAATGTATTAATATTTATGTATTACAAGGGGTATGATAACGGTAATCAGTGTACAAGCCTGTACGTGTACTAAGTGATTACGTAACTGAGTACGTTTATAGCGCATTACCAAAGCCGTAATCAATTACGTAACAGTAATTGTTGCGGTACAGATTTTACGTTAGTGGTTAACCCCTCAGTTAACAGTTAACGTGATAGAAAAAAATTTTATCCTTTAAAATGGATAACACTGGTCCTTTCTCTAAATATTTACAAAATTCTTATACATGTATCATAAACGACAATTTTTAAAAGTTGTAGTACGGTAAGAAAATAATTAGTTTTGGGTATAAAACTAAGACTAAAATTTATAATACGAAATTATATAAAAATAAAAAATTAAACCCTTCAAAATAAATGCCAGAAATAATAATAACGTCAGAGATAAATGAGAAAAATTAAGAGAACCATCCTATTCCCATCACTGTATTGTTATGGCATCTTTATACGGCAATAAACAAATTCGGAGGCTCATAAAAAACACCGGCAACTTGAATTAACAACTGAAAAGTGTAATGCTGTTAAAGAAGTTCAAATAATTATTCTAAAATTAACGAAAATAATTAAAATTAACTGAACCTGATTAATTTAGGCCTAATTGGACGTAGATTAATTTCGTCCCCCTAATATAGGAATATTAGGATGTGGTTAAATTTTTGGGACGTATGTTTATTTAGGTCCTACAAGGACACGGATTAATTTCGGCACACTATAAAGGAATCTTAGGCTTGAGAACTAGCTACTTGTTTTCTATTCTTTCAAGATCATAAGCTGGGCTCCAACTATGTTGGCCGTCCAACAGCATTGATGATCTCTCGTGACAAGATTCTACTTACAGGGGCGAAATTTTGGAGCCATGGGTTCCTTTAATTTCAGATGAAAAGCTGGGGACGAGTTTAAAAATGTCGATATTTTCGAGATAGATTTTTTTTTCACATGGCACAACTTGTTTTTGAAATAGAGATCAACCTATTCGTATGATAAAGGTCAAAGTAATAAAAGGCACAATCAGAGGTCTTGGTCTAATATCCTACCAAAGTAAAGACCGAGCCCATCAATAGTTTTTAAATAATCTAAGTACTAACTGGGGTGGATTAGGGGTTCATAAATTCCCTTAATCCACCCAGCTGGTATGGTACTAGAGAAAGTATACAGTAATTAAAACGTTGTTATTGATTGATTAATTATATAGTTAGTAGTCTCAATCCGAACATACATCTCAATTATTCTCAGAATTTTTGATTTCCTTTCAAAATTATACTAACTTAAGCCTAAAGGCTAAGCCTCGGCCTCGACTATCAAGGTCCCCACTAAATTTATTTCTTCTTAATGGGTGTTTTCTTATTAGAAACGATATTTTTGCACTTTGGAATGTGTCTTTCAGCGACGCCTTCATTGAACTTGCGACCGCAATGAGGACAGGGGACGTAATCGGGGTTTTCAGACGGTTTAGGCGGTGGTAAATCGGATAATTTTCCACCGGCTTCCAAATGTTTTTGGACCATTTTGGCTTGTCGAATGCTGTTGATGAATTCTTCGTGTTTGCTTCTCCAATTATTTTTCTTGTTCAACTAACGCAGCGAGAAGAAAAAAAAATAAGATATGAGATGTTATTTAGTTTATGATAAACATCATTAAGCCTAACATCTACCTCTTTAAGACTAATTCCCTAAGAAATGTTTTGGTTTATAATATTTAGTATACCAGACTTCACGAGAAAACATTTTAATATTAATGATAATTTCTTAGAACAACTCGAACGAATCATTAAGAGGTTGTTAAAATGGGACCAAGAATGTCATTAAATACATTTTTGGAAGTTGGCAATTTGATTCCCTTTCATTTATAATTTTTGAAAAAAATTTCCATAGAGATAAACTTCCTTTAGCCGAGCTCTCCCTTGCAACGAACTTAAAATTAAATGAGGAAAAAATTCCCAAATCCCATGGACCTTGAAGCCTAAAAATAACTATGCCTATAGTAGACGATTCTAAAATTAATTACTCTCAGCTGACTAAAGTTGGAGAGAGTGAATGTGCTAGTAGAGAGTTTTAACAAACAATTTATAGTAATTTAGTAGCAACAGTACATCACAAAACGTCACCTTTCTTACACATGACTCGTAACAAGCAGAGTTAAAATTAGTGTTTGCTTGCAAATTATTGAACTTGGTGTACGCATACTACTAAATGGCCAAAATTCTTCTGAACATCAAACCTCACGGGATGGCTGGAGCACAGAATGGGTAGTTCAAAGCGGGCTTTGAAGGGTTTCTTAATACTCACTATTACACGGATACCTTATGTTTTCAAATGACAATGTCTCTGAACTTTCTATATATTTTGGTTTTGACGATAAAGTAGGCGTTTAATGATTAGAAATAATCTCGACGGGGAATATCGGGGACACACCCGTCCGTGGGTTCAACCGCCACGCGATAACTCATTGAGATTTATAGGTCATTCTAAAATCCACCCTCTTTATAATTTTCCATTTGCAATAGCTATTACTCACACTAACCTTGGGGTCCTCTTTTTTGTGGGCACCTCGTCGCACGAATTGTTCGGCCTCGGTCCCTTTGACCCTCATCTTCGTGGCGTCGAAAGGTTTCCTTTTCTTGATGGACGTCTTCTGACAAATGACCTCGTGTTTCTCGATTCGGTCTTTGGCGAAATTCCTACCGCAAATCGCGCACTGGGACATATTGGGATCAGTCGGTGGCGAGCTCTTTTTGGCAACGGGAGCCGAACTGGAAGTTCTGCCGGAAATGGGCGTCGAGGAACTCTTGGATAACGAAGGTGGACCCGAAGAGACGCGACGGGATAAAGCGGTCGGGGTTGATTTAGGGGTCGAGTTAACGAGGGAGGACTTGGTACCGTTGCTCTCAGAATGACCATTGCGCGACGAAGGAGTTGTTTTGATTGGCTGATGAGAAATAAACATTAAGATGGACCAAATAAGCAGATTTTCGCGTAGTATAACTTGCGACCGACTTCAAGATATATCTTACGATCACAACCGCGAGACATATCTCTCACGATCACAACCGCGAGACATATCTCTCACGATCACAACCGCGAGACATATCTCTCACGATCACAACCGCGAGACATATCTCTCACGATCACAACCGCGAGACATATCTCTCACGATCACAACCGCGAGACATATCTCTCACGATCACAACCGCGAGACATATCTCTCACGATCACAACCGCGAGACATATCTCTCACGATCACAACCGCGAGACATATCTCTCACGATCACAACCGCGAGACATATCTCTCACGATCACAACCGCGAGACATATCTCTCACGATCACAACCGCGAGACATATCTCTCACGATCACAACCGCGAGACATATCTCTCACGATCACAACCGCGAGACATATCTCTCACGATCACAACCGCGAGACATATCTCTCACGATCACAACCGCGAGACATATCTCTCACGATCACAACCGCGAGACATATCTCTCACGATCACAACCGCGAGACATATCTCTCACGATCACAACCGCGAGACATATCTCTCACGATCACAACGGCGAGACATATCTCTCACGATCACAACGGCGAGACATATCTCTCACGATCACAACGGCGAGACATATCTCTCACGATCACAACCGCGAGACAAATCTCTCACGATCACAACCGCGAGACATATCTCTCACGATCACAACCGCGAGACATATCTCTCACGATCACAACCGCGAGACATATCTCTCACGATCACAACCGCGAGACATATCTCTCACGATCACAACCGCGAGACATATCTCTCACGATCACAACCGCGAGACATATCTCTCACGATCACAACCGCGAGACATATCTCTCACGATCACAACCGCGAGACATATCTCTCACGATCACAACCGCGAGACATATCTCTCACGATCACAACCGCGAGACATATCTCTCACGATCACAACCGCGAGACATATCTCTCACGATCACAACCGCGAGACATATCTCTCACGATCACAACCGCGAGACATATCTCTCACGATCACAACCGCGAGACATATCTCTCACGATCACAACCGCGAGACATATCTCTCACGATCACAACCGCGAGACATATCTCTCACGATCACAACCGCGAGACATATCTCTCACGATCACAACCGCGAGACATATCTCTCACGATCACAACCGCGAGACATATCTCTCACGATCACAACCGCGAGACATATCTCTCACGATCACAACCGCGAGACATATCTCTCACGATCACAACCGCGAGACATATCTCTCACGATCACAACCGCGAGACATATCTCTCACGATCACAACCGCGAGACATATCTCTCACGATCACAACCGCGAGACATATCTCTCACGATCACAACCGCGAGACATATCTCTCACGATCACAACCGCGAGACATATCTCTCACGATCACAACCGCGAGACATATCTCTCACGATCACAACCGCGAGACATATCTCTCACGATCACAACCGCGAGACATATCTCTCACGATCACAACCGCGAGACATATCTCTCACGATCACAACCGCGAGACATATCTCTCACGATCACAACCGCGAGACATATCTCTCACGATCACAACCGCGAGACATATCTCTCACGATCACAACCGCGAGACATATCTCTCACGATCACAACCGCGAGACATATCTCTCACGATCACAACCGCGAGACATATCTCTCACGATCACAACCGCGAGACATATCTCTCACGATCACAACCGCGAGACATATCTCTCACGATCACAACCGCGAGACATATCTCTCACGATCACAACCGCGAGACATATCTCTCACGATCACAACCGCGAGACATATCTCTCACGATCACAACTCACCATTAGTCTTCAGCCAAATGAGCCAATCACGCGAGTCTCGCGAGAACCACGTGCTTTATTCAGACTGTAAAACCTTGGATTAATAATGTTAATCCAAGGTCAAACGTTTCAAACTACACGTAACGTGATTGGCGGTTCTTCTTCGCGCCTAATTCAATTTACAAAATGTTAAGCCTTTTTCAAAAACCTGAAAAAAATTAAAGTTTATTACGAACGTAGAACTTTTATTTGTACCCTGTTAGATTATTATAATAATATATAAATTTAACAATTAGAAACCACCATATTTTTTTGAAGTGTCTTAAAACAACCAGACAGAGCTGCTCCCGAAGAGTTTTAACATTTTAACAATGTATTAATATTTATGTATTACAAGGGGTATGATAACGGTAATCAGTGTACAAGCCTGTACGTGTACTAAGTGATTACGTAACTGAGTACGTTTATAGCGCATTACCAAAGCCGTAATCAATTACGTAACAGTAATTGTTGCGGTACAGATTTTACGTTAGTGGTTAACCCCTCAGTTAACAGTTAACGTGATAGAAAAAAATTTTATCCTTTAAAATGGATAACACTGGTCCTTTCTCTAAATATTTACAAAATTCTTATACATGTATCATAAACGACAATTTTTAAAAGTTGTAGTACGGTAAGAAAATAATTAGTTTTGGGTATAAAACTAAGACTAAAATTTATAATACGAAATTATATAAAAATAAAAAATTAAACCCTTCAAAATAAATGCCAGAAATAATAATAACGTCAGAGATAAATGAGAAAAATTAAGAGAACCATCCTATTCCCATCACTGTATTGTTATGGCATCTTTATACGGCAATAAACAAATTCGGAGGCTCATAAAAAACACCGGCAACTTGAATTAACAACTGAAAAGTGTAATGCTGTTAAAGAAGTTCAAATAATTATTCTAAAATTAACGAAAATAATTAAAATTAACTGAACCTGATTAATTTAGGCCTAATTGGACGTAGATTAATTTCGTCCCCCTAATATAGGAATATTAGGATGTGGTTAAATTTTTGGGACGTATGTTTATTTAGGTCCTACAAGGACACGGATTAATTTCGGCACACTATAAAGGAATCTTAGGCTTGAGAACTAGCTACTTGTTTTCTATTCTTTCAAGATCATAAGCTGGGCTCCAACTATGTTGGCCGTCCAACAGCATTGATGATCTCTCGTGACAAGATTCTACTTACAGGGGCGAAATTTTGGAGCCATGGGTTCCTTTAATTTCAGATGAAAAGCTGGGGACGAGTTTAAAAATGTCGATATTTTCGAGATAGATTTTTTTTTCACATGGCACAACTTGTTTTTGAAATAGAGATCAACCTATTCGTATGATAAAGGTCAAAGTAATAAAAGGCACAATCAGAGGTCTTGGTCTAATATCCTACCAAAGTAAAGACCGAGCCCATCAATAGTTTTTAAATAATCTAAGTACTAACTGGGGTGGATTAGGGGTTCATAAATTCCCTTAATCCACCCAGCTGGTATGGTACTAGAGAAAGTATACAGTAATTAAAACGTTGTTATTGATTGATTAATTATATAGTTAGTAGTCTCAATCCGAACATACATCTCAATTATTCTCAGAATTTTTGATTTCCTTTCAAAATTATACTAACTTAAGCCTAAAGGCTAAGCCTCGGCCTCGACTATCAAGGTCCCCACTAAATTTATTTCTTCTTAATGGGTGTTTTCTTATTAGAAACGATATTTTTGCACTTTGGAATGTGTCTTTCAGCGACGCCTTCATTGAACTTGCGACCGCAATGAGGACAGGGGACGTAATCGGGGTTTTCAGACGGTTTGTAACTGCGTGAGTTCGTATACTAGTTAATAACCAAACGAGGTTCACTTTAAATATAATTTAATAAGGTTAATCTCAAAGTAAATATATCATACAACAAATAACTTTAAATTAATCAATTCCCAAAACAAGCGATCCTGAGTTCAAACATCCACCAATTCCTAAGGGTTACGATCTGACCCCATCTGTAGAGTTCTCATGAATTTATAGGTCTTCCTGGTCATGTGACATTCCTGGTGATAATGAACTTCTAGGTGGCGCCCTCTATAGAAGGTTTCCTCTGGGGTTGTAAGCATATTTAAGTCCCATTTGACAGCATGCAGTGATTAACCTAGGTAAGCTTGGGATCTTTCATTATAAGGGTAAAAGGGGTCCCCATTACAATACCCCCCCCCCACAAATAATGAAAGATCATCAGGAAAAAAAAAAAATAAAAACAGCAAGGAAGAACACCAAGGGTTTAATGTGGGTTATGACAAAATACAAAATGGAGCAAGAACTTCATATCATGAGAAAAGAGAAAAAAAAAAAAAAAAAAAAAAATCAGTAAAGCAAACAAACAACAAAAACAAAAAAAAAAAAGATCTAGAATGGCACTGCCTTACAAAAAAAAAAGAACTGCTTCTACCCGAAACAAAGTCGACACTAAATTCTTTAACAGAAAGAAATATCACAAAACAACTTAAACTCCCAAAACACGATAAGTATTGTCCCTAATATGATAAGCCAGTTGGGAAACCTGTTCTTTTCGGATGGAAGCCATCAAATGTAAGAGGGGATGTATAACTCCTGGAGTAGAAGGAGTGTGATCGGGAATAGATAATCCAATAGGTTTGATCATGGGGGCGTTTGACTCTACCATCAATCTATTAATTGGGATCTGACAAAGGGCTACCCTGGTGGCCTCCGAACCAAACCGGGCTAATAAGGGACTAAATGCGAAATAGATTCGCGAAAATGAACCCAAACATTGTCTAACCTGAGAAACATTGCCCGTAAAAGTGAGGAGTATAATGGGATGATTCGTAGGAAGTTCCTGTTGCAGGATTGTGATACAATCGTTAAAGGCTAACCTACAATGAATAAATACTGGTTGGCCCCTTTCTTTAGCAATAAGGAGCTGTTTACTGAATGCAAACTTTTGTTGGGTTTGAGAGCATGATGCCAGTACCGAGGGTGTATAGTCCAGCCCGATATTTCCCACGCCTCTAACACCTGAATAGCCAAGGCAATCTTTTACTATGGGACCCAAATTTCCACTACAAAATGCCTGGGAAAATATGGGGGAAATCCCCACTACCATAAACACTCCAGGGGTTTTGCCATACTGGAGGAGTATGGAGGAATTCAAGTCTTCCGGTTTCGATCCCACATGGACTATACATCCCTCAAAATTTCCGGGGAATAACCTGGGGTGTGATTCAACGTATTTGTGGAATGGAATCGTTAATTTCTGTTCATGTGTGAAAAGTCCTAATGAAAATAGAATGTCTACATATGGGATGACCGGGCTGTCCTGCGCTGGTGGGATATTTATGGGAATTGCTTGAGTTTCGGAACTTGCATCAGTAGCCGATGTGGCCCCAGAAGAATTGACTGGTTGGACGATCTCCGTAGTAGGTACCACTGTAGTACCAGGTACATTTTCTCCCGAAGCTGTCGATAATTGTTCCAGGGATGTAGTACGACCTTCATTCACAGGTAATGGAGGTACGGCATCCATTATCATAGATGATGGGGATGTTAACTGGATTGAGGAAGAATTGTCGGTCTCCGGTATAGAAGGTTCCTCAGTTTCCTCTGTACGTACAGAAGCCACCATCACATGTGACTGCAAAGTGGATGTAGTAGCTAATTGCCCATTAGTAATATCAGCGATGCGTATAGCTTCCAAAGCTTGTATACGTCTAATTGCATCTTGGAGTTGTTGTTCATAGTCAGAAGGAACTGGGGGCCGCGAATGACCCACCGACCTAGGCAGCATTCCTCTATAATTCCCTCTAGATAAGGGCATCTATAAAAATATATGTGCCATAATAAAATCACGAATGGCGTACTATTTCGTATGGGGGAGAAGCAACCGGTATAGGTTTCATAGTAAAGTTAGACCTATTCAGAATCTGGGGTGCAACTGTATGTAATATTAAATAATCCTCAATATCATTAAACGAACGCAACTTTCTAACATTCGGGCCTGGGGTATAATAATAAACGTCGCCTAGACGAGAAGCTTGAGACCTACGGAATACCACTTCCCTATGCCAACCATAAGAAAAAGGTTTTAATAACGGGTTTTCAACTTCATTCTTATCCGTAGTTTCCCCAAGGTCAGTAGTAAAAGCTGGGTTTTGTTGATCAGTAACTGGATGCAAAACAACTGGTATTTCCTCTATGAGGGGATTTGAAAATCTGACTCTAGGCCTTAAGTTATACCGAGGAGGTTCCTCATTCTCGCTACCACTAGAAGGTTCCTCAACAATTACCGAACTGCCTGTTTGATCAATTAAATTTCTTTCATTCAATAGTTCCTCTGTATTATCTACCATAGACTCATCTAAAGTTTCTAAACTGGTATCTGGTTGGTTAAAATAAGGGACCAAGGACGAGGAAGATTCTCTTTGTCCGACAGAATTCAAACTATCCTGTATCACAATAACTTCTATTAATTCTGAATCCTCTTCAATTTCTACCGGAGCAGTGTTACTTGAGGGGAACATTACAAACGTTTGATCGGGATCTATAGAGGGTTCTTCAGCAACGGGCTCTATAACAACAGTAGGGTTAACCTCAGGTTCCAAGACTTCCTGTGTGTCTAGGGATGCAGTACACATATATAATTTTAATTGGTTAATATGCCAGGTACCAGCAAGGGCTCCTGTACTCATCTCCATTATTACATAACTCACCGGGGAAATCTTTTCTACAATTCGATAGGGGCCTTCCCAACGAGGTGCAAACTTAGCAGAAAATTTAGCTGCGGCATTCGACAATCTATGTCCCAGCTTCCATACCAACTGTCCCACCTCAAGTTCGCTATTGGTATAATTTTTATCATAAAAGTACTTCTGTTTCATACTAGCTAGTTCATTTATTTCCTGTGCAAAATCTATAGCTATTTGCCAATCGTAAATAGGTCCTTTCTCATACTCTAGAACTGTCTCTACATTAACAGGAACACCCTCAAAACTTCTTTCATCCCAGGGCAATGTGGGTTCATAACCGTGATGGAGATAAAATGGGGAATAACCAGTGGATATATGTACTGTACTATTAATGGCTAACTGAATTAATGGTAAATTTTCATCCCATTTCGTATGTACATTTCCAGTATATATACTCATAATTTCTCCCATAACTCTATTTACTCGTTCTGTCATATTGGCCTGGGGATGATAAGGAGAAGTAAATTTAACCTTAATTTTCAATTTATGACATAACTGTTTCCAAAGATTAGATATAAATTGGGGTCCGTTATCCGACAAAATAGCAGCCATAGTACCGTGCCTAGAAATATACTGAAGTAACACCTTACATAATATTGGAGCCGTAGTACTTCTAACGGGAAAAACTTCGACATATTTCGTAAAATAATCAACCATTACTACCAGGAATCGATTTTGATTTTTTGTACAAGGTAAAGGACCCATAATGTCTATTCCCACCAAATCTCCTGGGTGTATCTTATATGAAGGTATCATAAGACCTGGGCGCTTTGTATTTCTACTCTTATATCTCTGACAAATTTCACATTCTTTAACATATTTCTTAACCAGTGTATATAATTGGGGGTGATAATAACGAGCCCTAATTTTTGCATAGGTAGCGGTTCTGCCTCGATGACCTGACAAGGGATGATCGTGATAGGCTTGTAGTAACCTCGGTATTAAATTACTAGGAATCACCACCTTCGCTGGTTGGAATCCTTCAGGTTTTCTATAGATTAGGTCCTCTCTAATTTCATATACTCTTGATGGTTCATTGTTATCTAACCTAGTTCTTAAATCAATCCATTTGGGATCAGATTTTTGAGCTTCTTTGATTTCATCCATGGTAACAAAATCCAAATGTGACACATTAAGACCAGGATTACATGCTAAGGTATTGAAATTAATAGGTCTTAAATCCTCGGGTTCTTGCATATCAATATTCTTGGGACTAACAGAATGTAAATCTGATACGGGGCATCTAGATAGGGCATCAGCTACATGATTTTCACTACCAGATTTGTGTAAAATTTCAAAGGGCATAAATTCTTGTAATTCTAGGGCCCATCTCATTAATCTGCTCTTTTTATTTTTAAGTTTAAGTAACCAGCAAAGGGCACGATGATCTGATACTATTGCAAAATTTCTTCCCTCTATATAATGTCGGAATTTCCTAACGGTTTCAATAACTGCAAGGGCTTCTTGTTCCGGGGTACTATACTTTAGCTGTGCAGGGGTCAACAATTTACTAAAATAAGCTAAGGTAACTTCATTTTTATCCTGGATTTGACTTAGCATGCCCCCAATACCTGTCCCACTAGCATCAGCTGTTATGATATACTTTCCATCAGGTGTAGGTACCTGAAGCATGGCTGCATTGGCTATTAGGTATTTCAATTCCTCAAAAGCATTATGTTCATCTTCGCCCCAGCGCCATCTATGATATTTCCTTTTTAATTTATTCAATGGAGCCGTAAAATCGGCTAATCTGGGAATAAATCTAGTGTGATAGCCACACATACCCAAAAAGGAAGACACTTGTTTAACATTTCGAGGGGTTGGGAATTCGATAATAGCTCTTACTTTGTCAGGATCAATTTGAACTCCCTGGGCACTAACTATATATCCCAATACTGAGACCTGCGTTACACCAAAATAACTTTTGCTTAGATTAAGAGTAAGGCCAGCATGTTTCAATTGGGAAAACACATAGCGCAAAGCTATCAAATGATCCGACCAGGTTTGACTTGCAATAATTATGTCATCTAGGTAAATTCCAACCCCGTATCTTCTGGCATACCTTAAAACTCTATTAATTAAACGCATAAAGCTGGACGGTGCCCCCTTGAGGCCAAATGGCATGACCAACCATTCATATTTACCGTCTCTAGTTACGAAAGCTGTTTTCTCGATATCTTCAGGGGCCATTTCAATCTGCCAATACCCTGATTTTAGATCTAATTTAGTAATATATTTAGGTTTACCCATTGAATCAATTATTTCATCTATCTTGGGGATAGGATAGGGGTCATTAATTGTTACAGCATTCAATGCGGTTAAATCGATACACATCCGTCTATCTCTTCCATCTCCCTTCCTTGCATCTTTCTTATCTACCATTATTATGGGTGAAGCCCAGGGGCTTTCTGAGGGACGTATCATACCCTGTCGTAACAAATCCTGAATCTGCTTGTCTATTTCCTCATTAACAAATTGACTATGAGAATAGGGTTGTTTACTAACAGGTATCGTGCCGGGTTTAAGTCTGATGTGATGTTTCACCAAATGGGTTCTTCCAGGTTTTCCAGAAAACAATGTATGAAACTCTTGACTTAAAGACAACAGATCATTGGTTTCAGATTCTAATAATGATTCTCCCAAGTTTAATTGGTTTACATCTATTTGAGGAATTTCAGTTAAGTTCTTAACTGGAGTTGGTTGACTGGAGCTTAAAGGTATTAAAGGCAAGGTAAACCCACAATAAGAAAATGTATCTTTATCATAATCAATAACTGCCTTCATATCTCTAATCAGTTCATTACCCAAAATAAGGGGATGACGTAAACCTGGTATTACATGAAATTTTACGGGAATAATGCCCATGTTCAATCCCAAATCTATTTCAAGCGTAACATGTCCCAAGGTTTCTTCTGTTAAAGTATCGGTTGCCATTTGTACAACCCTAGGCTTGTATTCTACTAATGTTGGTACCCCAAGTTCATAAATGAACTCTTCAGAAATAGCACTTTTATCAGCACCGGAATCGAGGAAGGCCACTATATTTTTATTACATATTATTATTTTGATACCATGTAGAGAATTGTATCTAGATTGGTTGGCTTGGTACATATTTAAATTGATTGATGGACCTTGTCCTTGTCCCTGCCCAGCTCCTTGCGGTCCATTCAAAGAGTTGGAGTTTCGTTTCCCGAAGGATTAGTAGTTGGAGCAATCCTCCGTGAACCTGGCTGTACTATATTAGCTGCACTAATTTGGGGTGTTACATTGGGACAATTTCGACTTATATGCCCAATTTCATGACACTTAAAACACGTGGGAGTAAAATTAGATGTCCCAGTAGGTCGGGGATTATTCGTTCTTTGTAAAGAATTTGATCTTCGTGGCGAAGGAGGGGGAATATATCGTCCCTGATTTACTGTACCCATGATGTGACTAGGTAACGCAGCACCACTATTTCGTGACTCTTGGATTCTTAGTATTTCACTATCAAATTGTGCCATAGTTCCACAGGTATTTCTAGGTAATAACATTTTAACTGACGGAGGGAGTTTCGACACAAGTAATCGAACCAGTCTATCTTCGGTTAAAGGTTCTCGCAATGACCAATTCAATCTCACTATCTTATGTCTAAAATCCAAAAGGTCATCATTATCCTGGGCTAAAGCTCCAAAAAGAGCCATCTCTAAACAACTTTCTCTGTCATCGGATAAATATTTAACATGAAATTCAGTCATGAAATTTTTCCAGGTCAATCTACGGTTATTTTTATACATTAAATCCATAATCCATACTTGAGCTCCTTTAGTAAATACCCTGGGTAATAAAAGATGCAATGTATGTTATGAAACTGTACATATTCGCTCAACGTATGTAGGAATAACTTGGGATCTTCATTAGGTTCCCCCGAAAAGGATGGCATTTGGAATTGTTTACTCAAAATATAATGAGCTCCCAAGTGTTGTCTAGCTTGACCTCCTAACTGTATATTACTAAGTATTGGCATTGAACTAATCGATGTTGTTGTGGGAATTGAACCAGGTAACGCTACGGTTAGGGGAGACATTGGACTTCCCATTCCCAACCCAGTGGGTGTCTGTATACTTGAACTAGGGATATTAAGAGGAGCAGGTATAAAACTTCCGGACGTTCCACTAACAGTATTTGCAACAATTGGAATTGAATGTAAAATAGGACCCCCCATACCTGAGCTAACTATACTAGCATTTTGAGAAGTAGTGGCTACAGAATATATTATTCCCGTCGAGGACGAAATACCTGAACTAGTTAAATTAACTGTTACCCCACTTGAAATGGGTAAACTGATAGGGTTTCCTAAACTCAGGGATGCAGAGGACAGAGGAATTTGATGGACTACACTATTGACATCTCCCGATAATATAGGGTCGGGGTCAGTTCCCACATGTCTTATTATGACACAATTAGCCCTTTCACAGGAACTCTGGGGTAAATTCCCTTCATTTTCCTGTGGGTCATTATTACTTCCTTCACTAGTTGAAATTTCCATTCGTTCTGGCAGAGGAGGGTCTCTTTCAATAGAATTAAACTGTTGTAATCTACTTTGCAAATGCGCATGTACCTGATCCTCAAATAACAATCGTTCCTGATTAAGTGTCTTTCTATCCTGGATAATTCTATTCTGAACACCCAATGTTTGCTGCTCCAAGGCTTCTCGAGCCTGCCTTAACAGTACGTGTTGTTGTTCCAATTCACAACGGTCTCTAATAATCTCTTCCCGTTCCTTTTCTAACTGAGCCTGAATATCCTTGTCTATCATACTAGGATTAGTTGCTGTATTTATTTGGGTAGGATTAGTTACAGGTTTCTCTTGAGCTGCTTGTGTCAATAACCTAAGCTCCTGTTCTGTATGTTCTAGTCTATTACTAAATTTGTCACAAACCCTATTAGAAATAGCCTCAACTAATCGTTCCTCATTAAACAGTTCTCTCTCAGCATTTTGAACGGTATTCCTATCAGTTAAATCAGATAAACTTCTAAATCTTGCCCTACGTAAAGGGGTTCTACGAGGAGTTGGTGCAGGGGTATGATAATCAGTCTCCTCTGGGGTCTGATATACAGGTGGTATTATGCCAGCCTTTCGAATGGGATCAGTATGTGAATACATCCCCGAGAAAAAACATCCATAGAGCATTAATATGAAACACAAAACCCCTACTAAAAGTCCCAAATCTAAATTCGACAATCCAAACATGATTAACACTAAAGGGCTTAATATCCCAAAAAATCTTAACATACAAAATGGTGGCTTGTTAAAGACTAAGGCCTAACACCTGAATTTTAAATTAGTAAAAAAAAGTAACAAAATATTAATATTAGGGTTAAAAGTATAGGTAATAATAATTAAGTTAATGATTCAAGGTGATTTACCTTAGCCTTCCCAAAATGTCGATAAATCGAAAAGAGGAAAAAAAAAATTAATTCTCAAAAAACTTTAGCTTTATAAAAACGTGGCTCCTTGTTAGGCGTCTCGAAAAGAACGATTCTAAAACCATCAACGAGAAAAAGCCCTCTCTTAAACACGTGAGAAACCAAGGAGTATTCAAGTATGGATTAGCCACTACTTAACATGTGAGGTCATTGCAAAACCAAAAACTCGGTACCCTCAAAAAAAAATGGGACAATTCATCTAAATTACCAGATATAAATAGAACAAACGATAGAATGTGCAAAAAGAATAATCATCCCCTTAAGAACATACACAAAACATAAATATGATACTTAAGGTT
Organism: Odiellus spinosus; assembly: GCA_963920705.1. Lineage (NCBI taxonomy): Eukaryota > Metazoa > Arthropoda > Arachnida > Opiliones > Phalangiidae > Odiellus > Odiellus spinosus. The sequence goes on along the minus strand of OY987227.1, from coordinate 7,552,190 downwards.
TGTTCTTCATGTGTTCAGCCACAAGTACCAACAAATGAAATTTCCAGGTTGATGTGTCCATAAAGCGCACCACCAGAAACCGTTGCATAACACGATGCACCACACGGGAGTTTCACAATAAAAGTCAGGGATATGTCGGTCAAAAAGAGGAATTTGTTCCTCTGAAGGGAGAATTTAAGGGAAACAATGCAATGAGCGCATTTAGGCCTCCGCGAGCGTTGATGGAGGTCCGCACTTCTCAAAGGCAAAGAACCCCAAATACTCCAAAAAAAAACTCAATTGAACCAACAACCTGAACGCACTGGTAGAAACGTAATTGTAGCACTTCCTGGGATGGTAATTCAATTGCTGCCCAAACACATGGGGTTGAATAGAAGGCGCGGAAAATAAGTCACCTGGAAAACTATGTTCACAGCTGATGGGGCTGCACACACCCCCGACCGAAAAAGAAAAACGGCGGCGCGAAAAAACGAAAGCAACCAGCGAAAAAGCAAAACGGGAAAAACGGCGCGAAATAGTCACAAAAATGGGCGCAAAAACAAAAAGTCATCCGGGGCACCATTTGTAACTGCGTGAGTTCGTATACTAGTTAATAACCAAACGAGGTTCACTTTAAATATAATTTAATAAGGTTAATCTCAAAGTAAATATATCATACAACAAATAACTTTAAATTAATCAATTCCCAAAACAAGCGATCCTGAGTTCAAACATCCACCAATTCCCAAGGGTTACGATCTGCCCCCATCTGTAGAGTTCTCATGAATTTATAGGTCTTCCTGGTCATGTGACATTCCTGGTGATAATGAACTTCTAGGTGGCGCCCTCTATAGAAGGTTTCCTCTGGGGTTGTAAGCATATTTAAGTCCCATTTGACAGCATGCAGTGATTAACCTAGGTAAGCTTGGGATCTTTCATTATAAGGGTAAAAGGGGTCCCCATTACAATACCCCCCCCCACAAATAATGAAAGATCATCAGGAAAAAAAAAAAATAAAAACAGCAAGGAAGAACACCAAGGGTTTAATGTGGGTTATGACAAAATACAAAATGGAGCAAGAACTTCATATCATGAGAAAAGAGAAAAAAAAAAAAAAAAAAAAATCAGTAAAGCAAACAAACAACAAAAACAAAAAAAAAAAGATCTAGAATGGCACTGCCTTACAAAAAAAAAAGAACTGCTTCTACCCGAAACAAAGTCGACACTAAATTCTTTAACAGAAAGAAATATCACAAAACAACTTAAACTCCCAAAACACGATAAGTATTGTCCCTAATATGATAAGCCAGTTGGGAAACCTGTTCTTTTCGGATGGAAGCCATCAAATGTAAGAGGGGATGTATAACTCCTGGAGTAGAAGGAGTGTGATCGGGAATAGATAATCCAATAGGTTTGATCATGGGGGCGTTTGACTCTACCATCAATCTATTAATTGGGATCTGACAAAGGGCTACCCTGGTGGCCTCCGAACCATTCAAATCTCACCATTAGTCTTCAGCCAAATGAGCCAATCACGCGAGTCTCGCGAGAACCACGTGCTTTATTCAGACTGTAAAACCTTGGATTAATAATGTTAATCCAAGGTCAAACGTTTCAAACTACACGTAACGTGATTGGCGGTTCTTCTTCGCGCCTAATTCAATTTACAAAATGTTAAGCCTTTTTCAAAAACCTGAAAAAAATTAAAGTTTATTACGAACGTAGAACTTTTATTTGTACCCTGTTAGATTATTATAATAATATATAAATTTAACAATTAGAAACCACCATATTTTTTTGAAGTGTCTTAAAACAACCAGACAGAGCTGCTCCCGAAGAGTTTTAACATTTTAACAATGTATTAATATTTATGTATTACAAGGGGTATGATAACGGTAATCAGTGTACAAGCCTGTACGTGTACTAAGTGATTACGTAACTGAGTACGTTTATAGCGCATTACCAAAGCCGTAATCAATTACGTAACAGTAATTGTTGCGGTACAGATTTTACGTTAGTGGTTAACCCCTCAGTTAACAGTTAACGTGATAGAAAAAAATTTTATCCTTTAAAATGGATAACACTGGTCCTTTCTCTAAATATTTACAAAATTCTTATACATGTATCATAAACGACAATTTTTAAAAGTTGTAGTACGGTAAGAAAATAATTAGTTTTGGGTATAAAACTAAGACTAAAATTTATAATACGAAATTATATAAAAATAAAAAATTAAACCCTTCAAAATAAATGCCAGAAATAATAATAACGTCAGAGATAAATGAGAAAAATTAAGAGAACCATCCTATTCCCATCACTGTATTGTTATGGCATCTTTATACGGCAATAAACAAATTCGGAGGCTCATAAAAAACACCGGCAACTTGAATTAACAACTGAAAAGTGTAATGCTGTTAAAGAAGTTCAAATAATTATTCTAAAATTAACGAAAATAATTAAAATTAACTGAACCTGATTAATTTAGGCCTAATTGGACGTAGATTAATTTCGTCCCCCTAATATAGGAATATTAGGATGTGGTTAAATTTTTGGGACGTATGTTTATTTAGGTCCTACAAGGACACGGATTAATTTCGGCACACTATAAAGGAATCTTAGGCTTGAGAACTAGCTACTTGTTTTCTATTCTTTCAAGATCATAAGCTGGGCTCCAACTATGTTGGCCGTCCAACAGCATTGATGATCTCTCGTGACAAGATTCTACTTACAGGGGCGAAATTTTGGAGCCATGGGTTCCTTTAATTTCAGATGAAAAGCTGGGGACGAGTTTAAAAATGTCGATATTTTCGAGATAGATTTTTTTTTCACATGGCACAACTTGTTTTTGAAATAGAGATCAACCTATTCGTATGATAAAGGTCAAAGTAATAAAAGGCACAATCAGAGGTCTTGGTCTAATATCCTACCAAAGTAAAGACCGAGCCCATCAATAGTTTTTAAATAATCTAAGTACTAACTGGGGTGGATTAGGGGTTCATAAATTCCCTTAATCCACCCAGCTGGTATGGTACTAGAGAAAGTAAACAGTAATTAAAACTTTGTTATTGATTGATAAATTATATAGTTATTAGTCTCAATCCGAACATACATCGCAATTATTCTCAGAATTTTTGATTTCCTTTCAAAATTATACTAACTTAACCCTAAAGGCTAAGCCTCGGCCTCGACTATCAAGGTCCCCACTAAGTTTATTTCTTCTTAATGGGTGTTTTCTTATTAGAAACGATATTTTTGCACTTTGGAATGTGTCTTTCAGCGACGCCTTCATTGAACTTGCGACCGCAATGAGGACAGGGGACGTAATCGGGGTTTTCAGACGGTTTAGGCGGTGGTAAATCGGATAATTTTCCACCGGCTTCCAAATGTTTTTGGACCATTTTGGCTTGTCGAATGCTGTTGATGAATTCTTCGTGTTTGCTTCTCCAATTATTTTTCTTGTTCAACTAACGCAGCGAGAAGAAAAAAAAATAAGATATGAGATGTTATTTAGTTTATGATAAACATCATTAAGCCTAACATCTACCTCTTTAAGACTAATTCCCTAAGAAATGTTTTGGTTTATAATATTTAGTATACCAGACTTCACGAGAAAACATTTTAATATTAATGATAATTTCTTAGAACAACTCGAACGAATCATTAAGAGGTTGTTAAAATGGGACCAAGAATGTCATTAAATACATTTTTGGAAGTTGGCAATTTGATTCCCTTTCATTTATAATTTTTGAAAAAAATTTCCATAGAGATAAACTTCCTTTAGCCGAGCTCTCCCTTGCAACGAACTTAAAATTAAATGAGGAAAAAATTCCCAAATCCCATGGACCTTGAAGCCTAAAAATAACTATGCCTATAGTAGACGATTCTAAAATTAATTACTCTCAGCTGACTAAAGTTGGAGAGAGTGAATGTGCTAGTAGAGAGTTTTAACAAACAATTTATAGTAATTTAGTAGCAACAGTACATCACAAAACGTCACCTTTCTTACACATGACTCGTAACAAGCAGAGTTAAAATTAGTGTTTGCTTGCAAATTATTGAACTTGGTGTACGCATACTACTAAATGGCCAAAATTCTTCTGAACATCAAACCTCACGGGATGGCTGGAGCACAGAATGGGTAGTTCAAAGCGGGCTTTGAAGGGTTTCTTAATACTCACTATTACACGGATACCTTATGTTTTCAAATGACAATGTCTCTGAACTTTCTATATATTTTGGTTTTGACGATAAAGTAGGCGTTTAATGATTAGAAATAATCTCGACGGGGAATATCGGGGACACACCCGTCCGTGGGTTCAACCGCCACGCGATAACTCATTGAGATTTATAGGTCATTCTAAAATCCACCCTCTTTATAATTTTCCATTTGCAATAGCTATTACTCACACTAACCTTGGGGTCCTCTTTTTTGTGGGCACCTCGTCGCACGAATTGTTCGGCCTCGGTCCCTTTGACCCTCATCTTCGTGGCGTCGAAAGGTTTCCTTTTCTTGATGGACGTCTTCTGACAAATGACCTCGTGTTTCTCGATTCGGTCTTTGGCGAAATTCCTACCGCAAATCGCGCACTGGGACATATTGGGATCAGTCGGTGGCGAGCTCTTTTTGGCAACGGGAGCCGAACTGGAAGTTCTGCCGGAAATGGGCGTCGAGGAACTCTTGGATAACGAAGGTGGACCCGAAGAGACGCGACGGGATAAAGCGGTCGGGGTTGATTTAGGGGTCGAGTTAACGAGGGAGGACTTGGTACCGTTGCTCTCAGAATGACCATTGCGCGACGAAGGAGTTGTTTTGATTGGCTGATGAGAAATAAACATTAAGATGGACCAAATAAGCAGATTTTCGCGTAGTATAACTTGCGACCGACTTCAAGATATATCTTACGATCACAACCGCGAGACATATCTCTCACGATCACAACCGCGAGACATATCTCTCACGATCACAACCGCGAGACATATCTCTCACGATCACAACCGCGAGACATATCTCTCACGATCACAACCGCGAGACATATCTCTCACGATCACAACCGCGAGACATATCTCTCACGATCACAACCGCGAGACATATCTCTCACGATCACAACCGCGAGACATATCTCTCACGATCACAACCGCGAGACATATCTCTCACGATCACAACCGCGAGACATATCTCTCACGATCACAACCGCGAGACATATCTCTCACGATCACAACCGCGAGACATATCTCTCACGATCACAACCGCGAGACATATCTCTCACGATCACAACCGCGAGACATATCTCTCACGATCACAACCGCGAGACATATCTCTCACGATCACAACCGCGAGACATATCTCTCACGATCACAACCGCGAGACATATCTCTCACGATCACAACCGCGAGACATATCTCTCACGATCACAACGGCGAGACATATCTCTCACGATCACAACGGCGAGACATATCTCTCACGATCACAACCGCGAGACAAATCTCTCACGATCACAACCGCGAGACATATCTCTCACGATCACAACCGCGAGACATATCTCTCACGATCACAACCGCGAGACATATCTCTCACGATCACAACCGCGAGACATATCTCTCACGATCACAACCGCGAGACATATCTCTCACGATCACAACCGCGAGACATATCTCTCACGATCACAACCGCGAGACATATCTCTCACGATCACAACCGCGAGACATATCTCTCACGATCACAACCGCGAGACATATCTCTCACGATCACAACCGCGAGACATATCTCTCACGATCACAACCGCGAGACATATCTCTCACGATCACAACCGCGAGACATATCTCTCACGATCACAACCGCGAGACATATCTCTCACGATCACAACCGCGAGACATATCTCTCACGATCACAACCGCGAGACATATCTCTCACGATCACAACCGCGAGACATATCTCTCACGATCACAACCGCGAGACATATCTCTCACGATCACAACCGCGAGACATATCTCTCACGATCACAACCGCGAGACATATCTCTCACGATCACAACCGCGAGACATATCTCTCACGATCACAACCGCGAGACATATCTCTCACGATCACAACCGCGAGACATATCTCTCACGATCACAACCGCGAGACATATCTCTCACGATCACAACCGCGAGACATATCTCTCACGATCACAACCGCGAGACATATCTCTCACGATCACAACCGCGAGACATATCTCTCACGATCACAACCGCGAGACATATCTCTCACGATCACAACCGCGAGACATATCTCTCACGATCACAACCGCGAGACATATCTCTCACGATCACAACCGCGAGACATATCTCTCACGATCACAACCGCGAGACATATCTCTCACGATCACAACCGCGAGACATATCTCTCACGATCACAACCGCGAGACATATCTCTCACGATCACAACCGCGAGACATATCTCTCACGATCACAACCGCGAGACATATCTCTCACGATCACAACCGCGAGACATATCTCTCACGATCACAACCGCGAGACATATCTCTCACGATCACAACCGCGAGACATATCTCTCACGATCACAACCGCGAGACATATCTCTCACGATCACAACCGCGAGACATATCTCTCACGATCACAACCGCGAGACATATCTCTCACGATCACAACCGCGAGACATATCTCTCACGATCACAACCGCGAGACATATCTCTCACGATCACAACCGCGAGACATATCTCTCACGATCACAACCGCGAGACATATCTCTCACGATCACAACCGCGAGACATATCTCTCACGATCACAACCGCGAGACATATCTCTCACGATCACAACCGCGAGACTTATCTCTCACGATCACAACCGCGAGACATCTCTCACGATCACAACCGCGAGACATATCTCTCACGATCACAACCGCGAGACATATCTCTCACGATCACAACCGCGAGACATATCTCTCACGATCACAACCGCGAGACATATCTCTCACGATCACAACCGCGAGACATATCTCTCACGATCACAACCGCGAGACATCTCTCACGATCACAACCGCGAGACATCTCTCACGATCACAACCGCGAGACATCTCTCACGATCACAACCGCGAGACATCTCTCACGATCACAACCGCGAGACATATCTCTAACGATCAACCGCGAGACATATCTCTAACGATCAACCGCGAGACATATCTCTAACGATCAACCGCGAGACATATCTCTAACGATCAACCGCGAGACATATCTCTCACGATCAACCGCGAGACATATCTCTCACGATCAACCGCGAGACATATCTCTCACGATCAACCGCGAGACATATCTCTCACGATCAACCGCGAGACATATCTCTCACGATCAACCGCGAGACATATCTCTCACGATCAACCGCGAGACATATCTCTCACGATCAACCGCGAGACATCTCTCACGATCACAACTGCGAGATTTATCTCTCACGATCACAACTTAAATTTTTGGAATTGTAATTTATACATACCGTTATAGTTCTCTTGTGAATCGTAGTCTTGACAGTAGTAGTAACGCTGTGACCGGTAGATGACGGTGGCGTGGCCTTTTTAATAGTTTCCACCGTAACCTAAAAAACCAAAAATAAAACAAATACCACTGACGTTATTAAAAGTCCGAGTCGTTAATGAGGCGTAATAAATGTAGGTGTACTTTTAAACTCGTTTTAATCGTAGGCTTCGTTTACAAAACCTCGCGATCAACAGTACGAATAGTCAACAAGGGAGAAAGCTATCTATATACCTAGTCCGATTTAACAGAGAAGACTAGGCGTTTAACTGATTTAAACGTGTTGAAAACTAGAACTGTACCCGTATATGGTTGAGTTTCGCCTTGAAAATTTAAATGAAAAGGGAAAAACATCAAGCCCTTGACAGAGATCATTAAAAGGCGGTTATATTACACGCACGTAAGCGCGCCAAGCATCAGAAAGAATAAAAATCTTTATTTAAAGATCTGACACGACAAAAGTCAGTTTAAATTGTCAGCGTGTAGGAAGATACGGCGGAAGGATATTTCTATAATAAGTCGTATCGAATGGAAATGAAGTGATCATTTCGAGCCTTTAAGCATTATTCCCAATTCTTTCCAAGCGTATCTTATTAAACGAAATACGATTTGGACACGGACCACTTCGTGGATACGGGAAACAGTAAAAGAAACAATATTTTCCAAGTCAAATGGCTGACTATGATTAACCTTCAATCAAGGCATTTATATGTAAATTACATTTACAGGGATTACGAATATGTTAAACTAAACGAAGCGGCTCCTTAAAGGGACTCTCTGCGATTTTTAAATCTCCATTTTTTCTAGCTTAGCAGACGACGTTGAACGTAACAAATTGTACAGTCAAATCTAAATTGTGTGCATAAGGGAAGAACATTTTAAAGGGGCAAATTTCAGAGCAGATAGGGCCTTTAAAGGGACTATCTGCGATTTTCAAATCCCCTTTAAAGTCGCCTTCTTTTCTAACTTAGCAGACGACGTTGTACAAAACAAATTGTACAGTCAAACGAATTATACAAAGGGATTTTCGTTTTGTACATATTTATAGACGCTATTTAGCGGCCTAAATGAACATAAGCGGAAAATATAAGGAAAATAATGAGTTCTAGAGAGGGCAATCCTGTGGTTTGTGTCGTCCGCTTATATACCGCGTATACGAATACTCGTGTTCAAAGAGTAAAATAATTCGTTGTCAGGTTTCCAACTCCTCTTTAAAGGGTTTATCTGCCATTTTCAAATACCCTTTAAAGTCGCCTTCTTTTCTAGCTTAGCAGACGACGTTGTACAAAATATATTGTACAAGGCTGCTGCGTAAAGGAAGAGCATTTTAAAGGGGCAAGTTTCACTTTCAGAGCAGATAGGGCTTTTAAAGGCCCTATCTGCTCTGAAATTTGCCCCTTTAATATGCTCTTCCCATATGTACACAGCCTAGCATTGACTGCACAATTCACTATGTACAACGTCGTCTGCTAAGCTAGAAAAGAAGGCGACTTTAAAGGGGATTTAAAAATCACAGATAGTCCCTTTAAGATGAGTTTAGGAACTGAAATAATATTTATAAAACAACTCCAATACATTTCAGTATCGCTTAGAATTGATTGGAATTATAAAGCTCTGTTCCAATGTGCCACTACGTCTAACAAATATTCACAAAAATTGGCGCGAGTTCGGTTAGGAAACAAGACGTTGCGCGGGTTAGCAGACGATTTTTCGATTTGGTTTATATTCTACAACATTTGAAAAACCATTTTCCTTGATTTTTTTACGATATTAAAAGTGAATTTTCTCTGATATTTCCAGATGCACAAATTTATTTTATAAATACGAATAAATTCAATTAAAGGGAGAATGCAACCTAATAAGTGATTTTTTTATCGATTACTTAGTGTTTAAAAAGGCCAAATCCACTAGTGAAAAAATTTACGAACAAATATTTAAACTAGAAATAAATTTAAAACTTTCCCGGAAAATAGACTTAGCGGGATTCAAGGAAATCCTGATTTCCTCGCGTTTAAGGATCGAACGCGATTGTACGTCTCATGGAGATCTCGCGTGAACGACGGGTCCTTTCTCATTGGTCGCTAGACCTTACACGGAGGCTATCCAGGATCGCCATGAATCCCGCTAAGCCTATTTCCCCTGTAAGTTTTAAATTTATTTGAAGTTTAATATTTGTATTGTAAACTTTTTATCGTTGGATTAGGCCTATTTAAACGATAAGGAATCGATAAAAAGTCACTTGTTATTAGGTTGCATTCCCCCTTTAAGGTTCACCGACATAGTGTCAATGATGTACTAGCGTTAAACTTCCATACATTTCCCTGAATTATGACAAGTTTATAAGAATTTCCAGCTTTAATCTAGATTTTGGGAGAAATAGGCAATTGAGAACAAAATGGGAACTGAATTTTACGCGAGATTGACGTTCAATCAAAACGGAAACATCATCTCTCTTGAGCGAGTATCCATAAAGGTACGTGTCACGGACATTAAATTACACACTAATCAAAAAACGGGGTCAATTCGTGCTTTTAAAGACGGTGGTTTAAGGAAATATTTCAACCGAAAAGAGGGAATGAAATTAACACGTTTAACGCCATTTAGAAATTAACTGTGAACGAGTGATTAAGACTTATTTAAAAATGTCAGAGAAAAGATTATTAAGAAATATTATTAAGATAAATTTCAACAATTAAGCTAAAAAAATATACAACTCATCCCTGAGATACGAGAGGTTCTCGAAACAATTATAACCAATTGACTTCTCTTCGCGTGAGCCACGAAATTGCAAGAAGCTTTTTTCTCATAAACATTTAAAGGGATACTAAACACTGAAACGAGTTTTTTTTTTTAATTATTGAAACCAACAAAATCTCATTTCCTACGAAAATTTTCTATTTTATATGGAAAATTTGAGATTCATGAATATAGAAAACTAGCTGAAGACCCGCCCTACGGGCGGGTTTCATCCAGATGCTTTGGGCCCCATGAAATTGTATTGAAATATGATAGTTTACACGCTAAAACACCTGTTTGTGGTCATTATGAGATGAATTGGTAATGATTGAACATGTTTGATTTGCTTTTTAAGAGCGCCCCTTGGTAATCCGTATCAGCAATTGTTACCTTAACATTATTTTTCGATGTTGCTCTAGAGAACGCCACGTATTGTTGACTTTGGGCGAAAACGGTTCATGTAAAAATATTCCCACCCTTTCCAGTGTTTGACCCTGAAATGTGTTATTTGTTGAAGAATAAGCGAACGAACTGGGTTGTGGCGTCTTTTTAACACAAAAGGCATGTTGGAATCGGATGGAGCTATATTTATCCGAGGAATAAAACGGTTTCTCCTATAAGAATGTTTGTTTTCATTTCCTTTAATAAGAACTCTGGTTCCATTACATAACCCTTTTGAGGTGTTTAGGTTCCTTAGAAGCGTAATAAAGCACCAACTTTGAGTTAGGTTAGGTATTTTTCCGAACAACCCCACTTCGATAACCCAAAATCGTCTCCAATAACACAAAATCCATATGCCGAACTTTTAGTGTGGAAGTGTTAAGCCCCCACTCTTCGCGGTCCTTAACATGGCGAGATATCTTTGTTATTTATTAATCTACTATTTTGCTGAGCTCCCCTAGCGTGGAAGTGTTAAGCCCCACTCCTGGCGGTCTTTAACATGGAGAGATATCTTTGTTATTTATTAATGTATTATTTTGCTGAGCTCCCCCAACAGGGGAGCCGCCGTGATCTAAAAAGGTATACTTTGTGTGGCGCCGCAATAAACCTGTAGAGAGAGGCGGCTAACGCGGGAACCAAGAAAACCAAAAATCGATAAAAATATAGATGTGACATATGCAGCGAAAAGCCGACATCCGGGGCAATTGAGTTAACATGGCGCCCTGGGCCCTATTTTTAGGTTTTTTACTTAATTCTAATTATAATTTACGAAGAGATACGAAGCTCAATTTAATTTTTGCCCGTAGACGGCGTGTTTCTCTAAGAGTACTAAAATTACCGAACGCGTGGCGGCCCGAAGGGACCCTGCACAAAATTTTGAAAAGAGCGAAAAACGCAGGGACGCAAAAGGACGAAACGTACGGCTCTGGGCCCTATTTTTAGGTTTTTCACTTAATTCTAATTATAATTTACGAAGAGATACGAAGATCAATTTAATTTTTACCCTTAGACTCCGTGTTTCTCTAAGAGTACTAAAATTACCGAACGCGTGGTTGCCCGAAGGGACCCTGCACAAAATTTTGAAAAGAGCGAAAAACGCGGGAATGGCGCCCTGGGCCCTATTTTTAGGTTTTTCACTTAATTCTAATTATAATTTACGAAGAGATACGAAGCCCAATTTAATTTTTACCCGTAGACGGCGTGTTTCTCTAAGAGCACTAAAATTACCGAACGCGTGGCAGCTCGAAGGGACCCTGAACAAAATTTTGAAAAGAGCGAAAAACGCAGCGACGCAAAAGGACGAAACGTACGTACGTGCAGTCGCTTATATATATAGATTAACGAAACATCGTCTTGATTTTAGGTTTTTCGAAATTTTCATGAAATATGGTTAAAAACCGATTCAAAATATGTATACATATAGAGCATTACCGCGACAGTAAAAATACAAATTTTATTATCTCCATTTTCGAAATGTTTAAGATTAAAATTCCACGGAATATTACCACATCGCACTATGGTCTCGTGGCTATTGTAGCGCGCACACGTTACCCCAGACAGTCCAATCATTATGGCCGACAGCCTGCCGCAAATGGTAAAGGGCTTCAAGGAAGAACACGTCACTATGTGGAGAAGAATCTCATCGTGTGAGATATATTAAATTTTTTGGGGGTTTATAATCAAAATGCCCTGATTGGTCGCGGAATCAAACCCGATTTAATCTAAAAATACTTAGGCAAAGTGGTAGTGAAAACTTCGAAAGAATTTGGTACTTTCTAGAAGCAAAATTCAAAATAAAATACTTGTTGGAGAATTTAAGTATCACTTTAAAATTTAAAAGAGAAGTCGGTCCAATCAATTTTGAGAAACTGTTCTCCAAAGGTCAAAATTCTCGTCAATAGATTCAGGAATCACATCAAGTGACAAAAAAAGCACCGAAAAAAAGGTAGGTTTAAATTTTCTAAGTACCATTTCTCAAAATCGCTTTCTTTAAGAAATATTACAAATAAATATTTCGAATAATTTGAATTTGCGAGACTTTCACTTTATCAAGAGATAAATCTTTAAGAGAGATAGTAGGTAGATACTAACATTCATGCGTGTCGTGTTAGAAACTCACGAAGAAATAATAGACCGTAGTTAGCGTAGGTCGTGGTAGTTGCTTGACCTCATAGACACGATTTTGTTTTTTCCCCGTTAACAATGGAACATTACGCGGTATTAAACTCTAGCCGATGTTCGAGAGAAGTTGGCTACGACTACTGTCTTCACTATTAGTTTTAACATCGCGAATCAATCCGCCTCAGCTTTTCAAACTAAGTCATCTACCGGTTTATAGCGTAAAGCTAATTGTCAAGTTCATAGGCCTGTTCTTAACTACGAGAAGTTACGTTAATACCGTATATACCTGAGGCGGAAGAATACACGACGTTAATCACGTAGGCAATAAAATAGTTCTAGGTAAACTCATCAAGAACGCTACTGTATCATCTATTTGAAATTCATTTGTCAACGTGTGTTAAACTAAACGATCGTAAGTTGTTTACTAAATTTGCTTAAGAAATAAATGGAACCAAATATTGAACGTATAGAAAATTAAAGGTGGGATGAACAAACTTATTATCAATTAAAATGTACTGCGAGTACAAAGGTAGGGCTCCATCCTATTTCTAATAAATCAAAACGTAATAGGATATAAGCGCCAGTAAAACCAGAATTGAAATTTCAAGCTGAATATGACTTTTAGAGCAATGGTAGAGGGAGTGTTTTCGCTTGAATAAGTATTCTCTAACTCTCTTTGTTTCGACATCCATGAATTAATCTTTTGTACCTATTACAGTATAGTAGAGTCATCTAAACAGTTTATAAGTTTTCAATTGAATTCGTCCTATGATTTGTTATAATTCAGAGAACGCGACAGCGTACTACGTTATGGTCCCATCATCAAATGTATTGATAGAAGGGGTTGGCGTGACTTTTAAAGAATGAACTGAAAGCGAATTTATTCGAGTTTTCCCAAAAACGAAAATCACCGTCCGGAATTAATTAGGACCTAAGTTCTGTGAGAGTTACTTTGAAAGTTTACTCGTGGCTCTACGTGACTTTTGATAAAATTTTGTAAATTGAGTATGGAGAAAAACGTTTTCTTAAAGTGAGAAATGAAATGTTGAAATAGTTTCTAGAAACTGATTCAAATCAATACGAGAAAACGTTGTTTCCAGTCCACGCGAATCGATTTCAATGCCTAGTGTGAACGCGACTTAAAGGCTCTAGAAATTGAGCATTAAAAACCATCTTCCTTTACGCGCAGAGACCAGCTTTTACAGAAAAAAGGCGACTTTAAAGGGGTTTAAAAAAATTGCAGATAGTCCCTTTAAATGATGTTTCGAAACTTTGCAAGCTACCCCCACAACTTGAAGTTGAATTCGGCCACCCCTTAAGAATACTTATCATATCTCGTCTTAATTAAAAATAACACGTTATCCCTTTAAAATAGTAAACATCCGTAAATAAATATTCCAGTTTTACTGGCTACGCTATGAAAAAAATGACAACAAAATTGTATTCTAATTTTCTCACAATTTTAGCCATGGGATCCTACTAAAAGATATAACACTGATTTTCGATATGGCACAAAACAACTCCTTAGGGGGCTGATTATGTAACGTAGGGTGGTGGTGGTCTTTAAAAAAAAAAACATTATACATTCATGGGCCAGAACTGATGACTCAAAAGTTCTCGAAGCAACAAAGTTTCTTCCCTCCCCTTTAACCAGTTGAAGATCTAGGCTTTCGGTGGTGTAATTTTCACCCCATTTTGGGGCTAAAATCTTTCTTTATGTGGGAAGGATCTTCCAAATAAGGATATAAGAAATCAACCCCCTCACAGACAGAAACTACAGAACCTACACTTCGCTATAGAATTATTATACGCCACCTAATCGAGAATTTTTTTTCTTCGCCTTTTTTCACTTGGTCGAGAGAAACAGAGGCAGACACCCTCGCGTAGTTTGCAGCGTGCACGAAAGAGACACCCTAATATCTCATGGGTTTCGGAACTTTAAAGAGAAGGTGAAGAAGATACAGGAAAGTTAGGTGATTTTTCATCATTCGGGTAATTACTCTGAATAGGAAAATTGGAAACCTTTTGATTTTGGTTTTCAATTAAAAGAAGAACTTCCTAATAATCAAAAGATTTCCCACCTTTGACTTCGTAAATTACCCTCGACATGCGCACTGTACGCGCGAATGTGTGCATTCAAGCACGAGATTTAGCGCGATTTAAAGTGTGCCGCTGCACGTGTCGAGGGGATTTTACTAAACCAAAGGTACAGGGCGTGTTTTGATTAGTCGAAGGTTATATTTTTAATTTAATATCAAAAGGTTTTCAATTTTGTTCATAATTCTGAGACATTTCTTGGGTGCTTTGCTAAGCAAACGTTTTATTTAATACAGAATAAATAAAAATCCTCTTCATCCTCTTTTTAATGAGAAACTCGGCTTAGCGATGAAATTTCGAACTGATTCTGAATATATTGGATGTCAATGTATCCTAAAAGCGCTACCAAAGGTTTTGGCTGCTCTATAATAAATACTTTAACTTACTCTAGAGTTACAATGACTGGGAAGTATATATTAAAAGAGAGAGATTCTAGTTTTACAAAAACCAGCTTGTAAACTGGCCAGCCAAACATTAAAGGGACAATAAAACGCGTAAAAAACATTTTTCTAGATTAATACTCAAATAATTTCTAAACATCTCTAAGTTTTCCTTAACCAGTAACAATCAAGTAAAGGTCCAGCCTTGCATTTTAAACTGATCGTTAATCTCGTTTTCCCACATTTTCCAACATTCTACGTCTTTAAAAGGGAAAAAAATTCCATATTTTTTATATTTTTATTTGAAAATTCTTAAAAACGAGTCTTTTTTTTCTCCAGTTAGTAGACGAGCTGTGGCCAAAAGCCTTACAGCTCCATTCCCCAAAGATGTAAAAATTTAAATATAAATTTATAATAGTATGAAAAAGATAAGACAACGTCATTTTAAATCTGTTTGCACACCAAATTTTACTGATTTAGTAGTTTCAAAGTTAAAGGCCCTCAAATAGTCTCAATTAAAAATAAATGTTTCGCGCGTTTCAGTATCCCTTTAAATGCCTGAAGAGTAAAAATTAAAATGCGGAGACTTTCCTAGCTCCATTCTTAAAAAGAAAAAAAAAAACAAAAAATACAAGCTACCTTAGTGAGTGTGCTATTATCTATATTGTTTCCTTGATTTCTTTAGGGGCTAATACAAAAGGGGACAATTATTTTGACCCTTCTATAAAGCGATTAGATTAAAAATATTATCTGGAAAGGTTTATACCATGATTTGTAATAAAAATAAGGGCTTGCATTAAATTGTGAAATATTTTTAACTGGGTTGTTTTACACTTACGCATTTTTTAATTTCATTTTTATGCAAAGAGTTTAATAAACTTTTTACCTGTTTTTTTAAAGGGTGGGAAATATTTGTAGGTGTTAAATTTTAGGGTGTAGGCTTTTAAGTTAATTAAATTTTTTCTTATTTTAACTAATGCATGGTCAATTGTAATGGTTAGGTAATATAACTACACTTTTTAGGCAATTATTATTAGAAATGGTATAGTAAATTTTAACTTACCTTCGTGATTTCATTTGGCTTTACCGTGGTTGATACGACTTTATTTCCAGCCGCAGTCTTTTTAACTTCCACTTTTGTCGATGGAGCCGTCCTAGTCTGCGGGGAAACCAATCTACTAGGCACTCCACCATTAGTAGCCGCAGCCGATGCGCTAGAAGCGCGAGGTTTCGAACTCAATACCATCGTTCCTGATCCTTTAATTAAACAAAATATAATGTTAATCGATAAATTTTTATAATTTATAAGTATTAAAATTATATTTTACCAGTCAGATTTTTATTAAGAGCGATAGCTCCGAAAGCCGGCTGTTCGGAGGAAGTTCCCGAAGACTGATGTTGGCTTTTGAACGCCGGTTTGATCAGCATAGGTTTGAGTGGGCGAGAACGGTCCACCCCTGATCCGTGTTTACGTGTAGGAGGATGAGTAAGACCCAGAGAAGCTGGTTTTCTGATCTCGTTCAATCCTACATTGTTTGTTGAACTTTGATTGCCAATCGAATAGTTGCCATTCGAAGATGAGCCGTTGTTCGGGTCATTTCCGTTACTTTTAGAGACTCTTTCCAAAACTCTTTGTTGGTTATCGTTATAAATTCTAATACTGCTTAACTTTTCCTCTTTTTGTTGATCAATCCGTTCCCTAAATTTAGCTTGAAGTTGATCTAATTTTGACGGCATGTTGATACGAATAAGGCCGGCGTAACAAACGTTTCAAATCTCTTACAATATTTGGCCGAAAACTCGATAGGCTTAACGTTAAACTCGCGCTACTTGTACCAAACGTTTTTATTTGTTAATTAATATTAACACGACGAAAGGAAGACCGCGTCAATCCATCATAGCGTTAAACTTGGCTTCTAACAACCGCGATAAGCGCCGTACGCAACGCACCTGTCAGCCGTTGGCAACTAGAAATCCGCGAAATGTCTACAACTCTATATCAGTCTCTCAGACGACCATGTGACCAAAATTTTTCCTTAAGGCGTGGCTTCTGTCCAGGCCTTTTAAATCATGGTCCGTTTATTCGGGTCGACAAGCTTCGAAAATATAGACAACGAAGTTGGAGTTCAACAAGCTAAGCGCACCTTCGTGATGTTTTCTATTCCCGCTTCTTCAGCGCCAAAAAGGTAGGGCTAAAGTTACTGTACAATAATTAAACATTAATAGACCAATTAAGCTCCATTCTTAGTGAATTGATATGCATGTCAACAGCTCGGCACGACCCGCTGTATTTTCCATGCTTGGATTTATAAATAACCTGTTTTATTTATTAATCAGTGGTCCGTGGCATAGTCATAATACGGGAGATATAATAATGATTAACGGTATTGGAACTTAGGTCTCCCTCTTTTATTGCTCTTTGGGAGAGCTTTTTTTCCTCTCAGTGAAATTCGCCAATAGTTTCAACCCGAGTAAACGCACCCTGGTCTAGCTCTTAATTGTTCACGTGATCCGCCAACAGTCAAAACACAAAACATAATAGCAGACGACGCGTTACCTTTAAATTTGCGACGCGCGATTTATGAAGAGGTTTATAATTTAGTAATTTCAATATGAATTCTAAACTGAATTACGAAATAAAGCCGTTACCCCAAAGTGTAATTTCTAAGCTCAGATCAGGCGTAAACGTTTCCAGCGTTGCTCAATGCGTTGAAGAATTAGTTTTGAACTCTATTGATGCTAAAGCTAGTTGCGTGGCTGTCAGGTTGGATTTACCTTACCGCAAGATTCAAGTGGTTGATAATGGAGTTGGGATCGAAAAACATCAGTTCAATTTCATCGGTGAAAGATATCATACCAGTAAGTGTTATAATTTAAACGATATGTCCAACCTAGGGCATTATGGCTTTCGAGGCGAAGCCCTGGCTTCTTTGATTGAAATGTCAGGAGTGTTTGAAATCGAATCAAGATTTAGACGTAGCGAAGAGACTTACGATAAACTCTTCTTATTAAAAGCGAAGAAAAAACCTCGAGTTACGAAAAGAGACGTTAAAAGACCTAGTGTCGGAACTACCATTACTATACTTGATTTCATGCACAATCTTCCCGTACGTAAAAGTTTAATTTGTCCAGTGAGAGACTTAGAAAAGAGTCGAGAAAGGATTCAAGCCATAGCTTTGATGCATCCTGAAATATCTTTCTCGCTGCGTAACGATTCGACTGGAGAAGTGTGTTTAGAAATTAAGAAATGCAAAGACCTTTTGGGAACATTTCGAACGTTATTCGGGTATCAGAAAGGACTAAGTGCCAAAGTAATTAGATATAATCAAGGGCAATTCAGCGTGGATGGTTTAATAAGCGTGGAAGGTCACTATTCTAAAGATTTACAATTTCTGTATATTAATAAAAGATTGGTGTTAAAAACTAGACTTCATACCAGCTTAAATTGCATTATCGGAAAACGATTATTAGGAAGAAGTAATCATAGAAGCTCTACTTCTACTCAAAGTCCGAAGAAGGATAAAAATCCAATTTTCATCCTCAATATAACGTGTCCTTTGAATATTTACGACGTAACCTTTGAACCCAGTAAAACTTTAGTAGAATTCCAAAACTGGGAACTAGTTTTAAATATATTTGAAGGAGTTTTGAAAAACTTTGTCAAGGAACATTTTGATGAGGATTTGGAAGAAGAAATCATTGAAAACCTCCCAAAACAAGATGTGGACAATAATGAAGTCATCAGTACGACAAACGTTAAAAATTCTATGCACTCGTTACCCGCCATTAGAAAACCTAAAACTTTAAATAGAGAAGAACCGCAACCTTTAGGTCATGAAAATCCATCTACAAATCCAGAGCAAAGTTCTGAAAACTTCGCCACTCCTATTTGCCAAAAAAGGTTAAAAACCCCCAGCCCCGAAAGAACGCAGAAAGCAGTAAAGGCTTTTACTTGCTCACTCGCCGAATTTGCAAAAAGATTTCGATCGGAACCAAAATTGGGAAAGGGTTGGAAATTACCCGATCCTACACCTAAGATCAAAAGGAACATAGTTGCGCCTAATGATTCTGTCGCAAGAAATACTAATTCTGAAGTTTGTAAACTAAATCCGCAAAAAATGGATAAAGTTCAAAAGAAAGTGCTATTTAACTTGGATTTAAATGAAGATATTGAACCGCATGTTCCTGAAAATTATTCAGAATCTTCCGAATCCACGAATACTCAACCTTTTACAGTTTCAAGCCCTATTTTGAATAATTCTAATCAGCTGTCAGAAAGAATTGAAAATAATGATCAACTACCAGGATCTGAACCATTTTGTATCACGCAACCATTTGAAATCGAATCCAGTTTGATAGAAACTCCGAGAGAACTTATTTCAAACTCCAAATTTGAATTTCAGTCTGTTGAAAGTGACGAGACAATTGACTCTGCCCTCGATCAAAATTATCAGAGCAGATTCTTTGACAAGACTACTAAATCAACTTGCGCTAGTTTTTTGAAAAAATGCAAGAATTCAACATTATTTCTTTCTTCACAAACAATACCCATGTATTATTTACCTTATACGCCCAAAGAAACGAGGTTAAATTACGTTAGTGACTCAAAATCGAGCTCTACAATAAGTTCTCTGTGTTATTCCCCAACAATTGCCAATACCACTTCGGAGACAATAAATCAAATGAACCAATCGTCGGAAGAAGAAATGGAGACGAATTATAATATTGGTACAACAAAATCTAGTTCTTTGGAATCATCCGAATGCTTAAAACGTGCATTTCCGGTAACCCCTTGGCCAAAAGAAAGTTGTTGGATTGCTGAGGTTAAAAGTAAAAACCAAATGAACACATCATCAGTAGAACTAAGTTCTTCAGAAATGGAACCAGAAGAGAATGTCACGGCAAGATCAAGTTCTTCGGAAACGGAACTGGAAAATAATGTTAGGAATGTGTCTTCGGAAACATCAAAAAATTCCCAATCACTCCTGGCCTCATTATCGAAAGATGAATGTCAGTTTGAGACTAAAAACCAAGCAAACCCTAATCTGATTGAACCAAATCAAACTGGCGGTACTAAGTTTGGTTTAGAAAGTAGAAACCAAAAGAACCAATCATTGGAAGAAAGATTTTCTAGTCAGAAGAAAGAACTGTACAAAGTCATTACTGGTCCAAAATCCAGTTCTCAAGATTTATTTCGAAATTCGATACCCCTAGAAATAGAAGAAAATCGAACTGAAGATGTCAACAATATAAAAGATTCTTCGGACTCTCTAGGGAACTGGATTGACCAATGGCAATCGTTAGGAGATAAATTCAATTCCTTATTCGAGAAGATGGATAGATCATCTTCGTCCCCAAAAAAGGGCGAATCTGAATTAACAAAAGTTAAAAATAAAGAATGTAACGAAATTAATCAAACTGCGGAGAACGATTCTAACTGTTGGAAAACTTATCAAGATCCAAGAACCGGATCCACTATGTACATTAATAGAAAAACGGGTAATTCCTCTTTCAAAGTACCTGAAAAAAGAAAGGATACGTTATCAGAAACAGACCGTACGTTTTAAAAAAATTATTTTCTACTGCATAAAATTTTAAATTTTTTATTTGTCGCAGTGAAAAAACCTAAGCATTACTTTCTAAGTCACGATTCATCACCTTTTCAACCCCGAAAAGATAGAAACGAACATCATCGCGATAAAGAAACTGGTACGGTTTTGAGATCGGGTGTTACTCAGAGTAATTAAAATATTTAACGTAATAATGAAGAGGAATACGGGATTTTAATGAAAAAAAATTATATTTCAAGTATTTTTTTCAAATTTGCGGCAGTTTAAAAAAATTTAACCATCATATTTGAACTCCCCATGGTTCAATCAACCAGAAAAAAAGGTTTTTGGTATGGGACACTCAAAGTAAAATTCTACCAAAAAAGGACTCGTTATTCTTCTCCATTATCCCTTTAAAATTTTAAAGACTGAGACTGTTCGAAGGTCTGGTTGTTATAATACCCCCAAAATTCCTAGTCATAATTAATTGAGCAATTCTGTTTATAGCGTCGGAAGTTTCAAGCGTATTGAAAGACTGGGAAAACCCGGTTTTCGAAAGAAACGATTCCAAGGTTGTTTATTTATTCAATAGTCGCTTAACATTAAGCTAAACAAAAGGGCCTAAGTTTCTATACTTTTTTCTTTTCAAAATGTTTATCTCTGTCAAGGATATTAATGATATTTGGGAATTGTCTACATCTGACGCGTTGGTCAAAGCCCACCACTCTCTTTGTAAATACAAACTTAACAAGAATATGCTAAAAAATGTTAAGGTAATTTAAATTTACGTGTGGGAGTTCAAAATTTAAATTTTTATAAAACAATAGTAAATGATTTTAAAGAGGTGGCATTTGATTATTTTTTGTTACAGGTTATAAATCAAATTGATGATAAATTTATCGTTTGTTTAATGAACAATGATGATAATGGTAATTTAATTTACGCTAATTAGAAGGGAATTAAGGTTTTAAATTAATATTTGACAAGATTTTATTGTTTTTGCAGAAAAACTATTAGTTTTATTTGACCAACACGCTGTTCACGAACGTATCAGGCTAGAACACCTTACAAATGGTATCCAAACCATTTTGTTAAATTATTTTTAAACTAAAGGAAAAGATCAGAGAAAAATTGTTCGACTAATAATTATTAGAAAAACATTTTAAAAAGTAAAGGTTCAGCATTTTCAATGTCAAAGCTAGCTAGCAATCAATAGATTTCTAAAATTGATAGAAATAAAGGGATAATGAAGCTTGATGAGAAGTTTTCTATCGATACTTTGTTAAAATATGACCCAATTCGGTAATGAAAAATTTAAATGCAAATATGAACCAAGAAATATTTTTTTAAAGCAAAAAGTAGGGTTAGTAAGGATACATTGAATTTGTTATCTAGCCAAATTTCTGGCTACCCCTAACCAACAAAAGCTGGCACCTCTTAAGCCTAATTTAAAATGATTTAATAAGCAAATAGCGCTTGCTCTCGCGTGATTGGCTGACAACAGGTTTGGTAGGATATGTGTTAAGCCTACTTTAAATTTCGAATTTTAACGATAACAGATTGATAAAACACATTATTTTTGTCCAGGTTGATTAAACTATGTTGAAACGCACCCTTTCATATAAGATGGAATTATTTTTCGTTGATCTTTTCCTTTAAATATTAAAATAAACCCTTAAACTCCTTCAACTTAATTCCTAGATTTGTGTAAAGAAAATATCACGAAGTACGCGGATATCATCCCACCATTGGTGCTAAATTTAGAAGGAGAATGGGTCAGATTAGCCCGAGCTTATCGAGACGAGTTAAAAAAATTGGGAGTTAACTTACTCTTCAATTGCACCGACGTCGATCACGTCTCTGTCCGTACGGCTCCAACTTGTTTCGTCGAGAGAGAATCAAATAGTTTGAAGAGGGGTCGATCAACCACTTTGGAAAACAACCTAACAGTGAGAAATTAAATGAAAAGTCAAAAGGAATAATTTTAATAAATTTGTATTAATCAATCGATAGGATTTAATTAAAGAGCAATTAACTAGGGTGCGAGATAAAACTATGGGGCCTTCTCTTCCAGTTACGTTACAAAATATATTGAACTCGCAAGCTTGTCGAGGTAACCAAGCTGAGAATTATTAACCAAAGATTTGAATAAAATTAAATTTTTAATTGTAGGAGCGATCAAATTTGGTGATAAATTATACACGGATGAATGTCAGGAATTAATTTCAAATCTAAGTGATTGTAATTTACCTTTTCAATGCGCCCATGGTCGACCTTCTCTCGTCCCACTTTTAAATTTTTCTAATTTAAAAGATTTTTTTACAGTTAAAGTAAGTATTTAATCTCAGTTAAATTTAATCAAATTCAAACTGAATCAATTTGAATTTGATTAAATAATTAATCCAAATAATTACTTTTCAGACCCATCCAAAATACGAAAATCTGCGAAAGAAAATTTAAAATTATCTTTGTTTTATGATTAGTTAAATTATTATAAATTTAAAAATGTAAATGAAATGTTTTAGGCCAAAAAAATCTAATAAAAAACTCATACCAATTTCTGTTTTCTGTCTTTTCTTATTTATTTGATTGACTTTTGTTTTTCAAGTTTTTTTTCTTTTTAGGATTCTCCTACAATATTTTGTTTATTTTAGGTTGTCTTTTAATTTAATCATAAAATCATATTTATAATTAATTTAACTAAGTTTCTTTTTATCCAAGGGCCAATGGTCAAGGAAGGGATACTTTTAATCTATCTAAAAGTTGTGGCTAATTAAAAACGTAATTATCTTAATTTAATTACGCTACAATGTTTAATCTGTTCGGGTTCAATTTGAAATTTTTTCCTTAAAAATTCAATAGCTAAAGATTAAAAACTAAGAAAAGTAAAAAATTACACTTATTACACAAAATTTAATTATTTACACAAGATTTTTTAATTTTTTTATAATCTTAATATTATTTTGGGGAGGGGCCATCTTTACGTTTATTTTTAAATAAATATAATAATTTTTGATTTATTTGTAGGTATAAGGTCAATATAGGCTGTGGGAGAAGAAGGTAAGGGTTTGGAGTATTTTCTTTAATTCTTTCAAGAAGTATTTTAATATATATTTTATTTAAAATAAAAAAAAATATTTTAAATTATCCAATATCATTATTTAAACGTACTTGAAAAAATTATTAACACGTCTTATTTTGTTTACCCTAAATAGACCATTTTTACCCCAAATTGGCCACCATTCCTCGTCCGCTTAGATCTAACTTTGGCCAAGGCTTAGCGACGGATTACTAAGTTATTACTCTCTCGAGCTAAGCCTATCATTCAAACTTGGTCAACTTGCCAAGACTTATTTAGTTTACTCTCAAAATCTTAAGCCTAATCACTCAAATTCTTTGATGTCATCCGCATTTTATTACAGTGACAATTCCGATTACCTATTGAGTCCGTTTAGGTTTAAAGAATATAGATTTTTTTGATGATTTCTCCCATAAGCTAAGCCTAATCATAATCAGTTACTCTTATGCCTTGCAAGGTCAAGTTCAACCAAGGCTTAACATTAAGGGTTATGATTATTTTAAATATTAAGTAATTAGTCCAGAAATTTAGATTTTTTTACATCAAACTATAAAATCTTTTGAGGTATAAAACGGTGAGTCTAATTAGTTATTACCCAACATTTGAACTTAATAAGGTAAGCCTAATCACTCAAAACTTGAGTCCAAGGCTTAAAGAATAATGATTGCCAACAATTTGATTTTCTTAAATGTTTACGAAGCTAAACCTAATCAATTAAAAGATACACCCAAGGCTTAGCGGTAAAAGTAATTAGGTCTAAAACTTTAGGCCTTTTTTAGATCAAACATTCAAATTATATTAAATCTATTTATAAGGCTAAGCCTAATCACTAACTCGTCTCAAGCAGACGAAACGCGGTGGCCATTTTAGGGGTAAAAACCAAGAAATCACCCACGTACAGCTAATTTAAAAAATTATTAAATTATTTCTCTCTTCTAATAATTTTTTTTACGTTGATACCCTTTTTTTTATTTATTTACGAAAGTTTTTCTTTAAACTTCCGTTCTCACATTCAGAAAGAAGCTCAATATTTTATTTTTAAACCTATAAAAACAATTTTGTAGTAGTTTTATTTTTCGTTTTCACACATGTGTTAACTGGAATGAATTTAGTCTCTATTTTATATCGATAGTTTTGCGGGAAAAAAAACACAGACTCCTTATTTTTTTTTTTTTTTTTTTGGTTTCTTTTTCTCGTTAATTCATTAATAATTAATTATTGTAAAATAAACGCTCGTCTCTATTCCTCATTTCCGAAGTTCGTTAACGGAGTTTTTCTTTCAATTTTAATTAAAGGGAAGCCCATATGTGGCACTTTTTTTGTTTGGTTAATTAACGCTTAACGTTGATTTACTCGTTACTCGATTCGCGTCAATAGTTTGATAAGAAATATCCGAAGTTAAATACCCATTGTATTTGATTTTTACGGTTTTAATAAACTGACACGAAGAAATTAAAGGGACTTTCCTATTTGTTCTTTTAAATTTAATTTTTCCCGCAGTTTTTTAATTTTAAATTTTAAATTTAGACAAACTTATTTTGGTGGCAACGTTACTCATTTTTTCTTTGATATAAAACTGAAAGTTCGAGTCTTACCTTTTTGTTTTTGCCAGCGTTGTTTAAATATCGGTTTGGCGTGTGAACTTTTAAACGCGAGAGTTTTTTTTAATACCGGTATAAGTAGCGTTGCGAGGGAATTTTGGGTTAGCTCTGCGATTCGTAACTGGAGGAACCGTGATCCCGTTCGTCGTACAGTAAATGACGATCTCGGGGACTGGGAGGAGAGCTCATGTTCGAACTGTTGGAAGCTATGGAGTGACGAGGACTCGATTGGTCAACTTGTTCCTAAAATTGACCCAGTAATTTATTGATTATTTTCCCAAAGAATTCATCCCTTTTTCCCTTAAGATTTTTCACTCATTTTTCCCTAAGAATTTTCGGCCTTTTTCCCCCAATAATCATGCCCAATTTTTTTCCTGTCATTTTCCCCATAATCTGAATATATTCTTCATCTAATAAAGTTGCGTAAAATACCTCATGACCAGAACCAGCGGTATGAGTGCTGGTATTGGGTGTCGAATGTTCTTGCGACGATAAAGAACCATCGGGAGACATTCCAGGTAAAGAGGATAAGGGTCTTCCGTGGATAGGTGGAGGAACTGTCGGACGCTTTCCCGTCGTCGCTCCTACGCCCAATCAAAAAAGGAAATACCTATTATTATTCCACCCATCAAAAAAGAAAAAACTTACGAAAAAGTCGATTAGTGGTTAAAATTTACCGTATTTCCTACCGTTTTGGGTATGGCTGGTGGGTGTTGATGATTTTCGGTCACCAGGAAGAGGTAATCTAGATCCGACTCCGCTTCTATGGGTCAGCATCTGTTTCACCTTTTGGATTTTCGTGTCCTCAGGGATAGGGGTAACGATGGCAGGCTAATAAACAAATCGACAAGATTTCAAATTACCACTAACTTAAATTACTATTCAATTATTCATTTATATCAAATTATAATAAGATTAATCATTACCAAAAAGTGTTTGCTAAGCCTAACATTGAATTTGTAAGATTTTCCTAAGCCTAACATTGAATTATTAAGTTTCCTAAGCCTAACATTAACAAGTAGTTTACTAAGCCTAACATTGGATAATAAGAATTTCCTAAGCCTAACATTGTTTAATAAGAATTTCCTAGCCCTAACATTGGATAATAAGAATTTCCTAAGCCTAACATTGGATAATAAGAATTTCCTAAGCCTAACATTGGATAATAAGAATTTCCTAAGCCTAACATTGGATAATAAGAATTTCCTAAGCCTTACATTGGATAATAAGAATTTCCTAAGCCTAACATTGGATAATAAGAATTTCCTAAGCCTAACATTGGATAATAAGAAT
Organism: Odiellus spinosus; assembly: GCA_963920705.1. Lineage (NCBI taxonomy): Eukaryota > Metazoa > Arthropoda > Arachnida > Opiliones > Phalangiidae > Odiellus > Odiellus spinosus. The sequence continues at coordinate 7,525,391 of OY987227.1, read as the reverse complement.
TTCCTAAGCCTAACATTGGATAAGAATTTCCTAAGCCTAACATTGGATAATAAGAATTTCCTAAGCCTAACATTGGATAATAAGAATTTCCTAAGCCTGATATTAGATAATAAGAATTTCCTAAGCCTAACATTGGATAATAAGAATTTCCTAAGCCTAACATTGGATAATAGGAATTTCCTAAGCCTAACATTGGATAAGAATTTCCTAAGCCTAACATTGGATAATAAGAATTTCCTAAGCCTAACATTGGATAATAAGAATTTCCTAAGCCTAACATTGGATAATAAGAATTTCCTAAGCCTAACATTGGATAATAAGAATTTCCTAAGCCTAATTAAAAATATTAAAATAGTTCCTAAGCATAACACTGAATTTAAAATCTTAGAAGTTGTCAAGCCAGGCATTGATTAAAATTAAGTTACATTGGATTAACTTAGTTGGCAGCTTACCTGGGGTATATCCATTAATTTCTGAAGCTGTATTCCATCCCCTGGTCCCATATGAGAGACGTGATTGAAATTTGTGGGTGCAGAAATCATTCTAGATCTCCGATCAGCCCTAAAATCATAATCGATTAAAAAGTTTACTATAAAACTCGAGCTATTGGCATTGATAGATTTTATCTTACGCTTTATTTCCTTTTTCGGGTTCCCTGACAGAGAAACGTCTTCTTGTTCTCATCATAACTGGTTTTCCCGAGCGACTCCTGACTTGTTGCATGACAAGTTCGGGCACTTTAACCATATTTTCTCGATGGACTACGTTATGAAAGTAAGCTACGTGAGGCAAATCTGTTGCCTGAGTTACCGCTAATATTCCTGATCTACACAGAGGTTTCGTCTATGGGAATATTTTGAGGAATTTTCAAAGATTTTGAAGGAAAAAAGTTTTTTCGAATTTGATTTCTTTTACCTTTTTAAGATTAATAGTTTGTACCCAATCTCCCGTATTGACATCGAAGATGTCTACGTGCGTTTCGGTATAAATTGATACATAATCGTCAACGTAACTAACGGACGTCACGACTGCTGGGAACATAATCTCTTTCTCTCTTGATTTGTTCCCTTGTTCGTTGACGTATATTCCTAAATCTGTAACAAAAGATAAATAAAAATTGTCCGAATCAAAAAATAATGGAGACAAACTACACTCAAAATAGTCAAACTATGGTCAATTACGCTCAAAATAGTCAGAACTATGGTCAACTACATTCAAAACAGTCAACACTATGGTCAACTACGTACAAAATAGTCAACCTATGGTCAACTACGTTAAGTTACGTTCAAAAACAGTCAAATTATGGTCAACTACACTTGAAAAACAATTAGATGTTTGATAAAAGTTAACTTACGACTAAACAATAATAAGTATTCCTTTTCAGGAAGTTGAATGGCTATGAGAGCTTCCATTGGATTTTGACTTAAGTAAGACAGAGCCTGGCATTCGGAATTGACGAGACATCTAGAGAAACCATCGTCAACTAGAGAGCAAAGGTGAAAGGTCGAAGGCATTCCGATGCACAATAAACTTCCCATAACGTCCAAGCATTGCGCGGGAGCAGGTAAATTAATTTCTCTTTTCTTGATGTGACGACCTTTAACCCTGGTTATCTCGTAAACAATCACCTGTTCGATGAAACAAAAAAAAAAAAAAGAAATTGTATTTATTTCAATAAATTTAAGAAAAAATCTAATCCTTCCCAAGTTTAAAATTAAAATTAAGCCAGTTAAAGTCCCAGTAGCTTCCCAGAATAAAAAATAATATTAATAAAGAGGCTAAACAATAGATTTTTCAAGTAATCGTCATAATTGTGTAACTAGAAACATTGGATAATTAAAATCCCGGCAAAATAAAACCTAAAAAAATGGCACGAATCAAGAATGAGACTATATAGTAAATACTAAATTCTACAGGGACATGCGAATACTCGTAACCAACCTTTAGAAATTTGAGTAATGCGGAGTTTTAAAGAAATTTCGGAGGAAAAAAATAAATCTATTTTACAATGTATGTAGTTACTAAGACTTGGCCTCAAAAATAATTTATTTCCTATTTCTTTATAATTGCTAAGCCTTGGCCCCAGGGAAAGGTGGATCGTCCGCTAGTTATAAGTCTCGCAGCATCAGCCCCCATAGAAAACAACATCTAGATTTAATATAATAAATATATCTATGGTTCTAGCTAGAGATATAAAAAATAATCGTTCAATGTCAGAATTCCGTGATAGTTGCTAGGCCTTGGCTTTGAAGACTATATAGCGGACGACAGAATAATTGGTCAAGGTCTCTCGTTAGCAAAGGGAAAAAAAAAATTTATGGCAAATTTCCATATAACAAGAGGCTCGTCTGCTGAAACTAGGCCCGAAATAGTATAACTAGCATTCGCCTGCTAGAACTTGGTCGAAATATGCCTAATTCTAACTGAATATTAGAAAAAAGTAAAGATTGAAGTCAAGTTTAATTTTTCGATATATAAGAGGATATTTTGGATTAACGAGTATTCGGAAAGTCCTAGTAGAAAAACTAAATAAAATAAAAAAATGCGGGAGGCGAGTGGGTCTTTAACGCAATTTAAAATTTTGGGTTAATTTTATAATTTATCTCAGCTAATTTTTTTTTGTGAAGAAAACAAAACACACGGAATGTCCAGTTTTAAGTTCTTGTCTTGTCCATTGTTTGAAATGCCCTTTAGGAGTATTGTAAGCGTAAGATTGATCTACAAGTGTCTATAAAAAAATTAAAAAACGGAGAGAGCCACCGGTTAGATCACGCAACATTAATTTTTCTTTCCTTTTTTCCCACCTTTCCCATTTATAATTCTATTTCACACTGTGCTAACATTCGATTTCAACTTTGGTGCCATTTTTTTAAGTTTAAAAGGAAATTTTTACGGGGACATTTACGGGGTTTCCTATATATAATCTCACTTGACGTTTTACAGCCACGCAGAAAAAGTAATTGACGTTGGTAGTTCGTTTGGCAGCGGCTGTACAGATTGTAATGACTCCTTTCGTATCAGCCACTTTGATCCATTCAACGTCTTGACAGTCTAAAGCTCCGACCGGAATCAGACGCAAATTACGTTGTTTCCCTGTAATAATTATTTTGTTAATAAGCTCCTAAAGGTTCCTGCTGTAACGATTCTATAACCCCTCATCTGCTCTATCAGGACACCCTCGCATTCTACCCGGGAAAATGGACCCGTCCCTGCTTGGCCTTACGAAGACCACTCGTGGTTATCGTGCTTAATTATTTGTAATCTGTTTCCATCTCGCGTCAAATCTTAATTACGACTGTCTACTTGGAAGATGGTAAATAAAAATTCTGGGTATTATTTTTAAACCTTTTTTCTTTATTTACAATCTCCGTATGATTTTAATCCCTAATAACCGAATGATTAAAGCCTTGGTTGTTTAAGTTCATTTTTGAATATTTTTACATTAATGGTTTCACAGCTGGCTGATTGATTAGCATTTAAGGATGAACTACAGTAATACAAATTACTATAGATTTATCCAAAGAGATTAAAACTTTACCAGTAATCACTATAAGTAGTTGTTCTTCAGCAACGTATTCGATCGTGGCTATCTTCTTTCCGTCTCCTATTCTAGCAATCTCTTCCGAGTCTAAGTCAACGCAATATAGACCTTCCTCTGTTCCCAGAACTATTCGATCTTGATCTAAAACATATTATCATCATCAAGCTCTCAAGTTCTCTTAGATACGAGAGAAATTATCAATTTCTAATATAGTATTTTTTTTAATGTTGTTAATTATTATTGTAAAGTTATTAATTACTACGTTAAATCAAAAATTTTAAAATACCATATTTGAACGTTGGTGATTACTATGGTAAATTGACACAGTTTATTACGCATTTTAAATACTGAATTTTTACCATTATTGACCCTTACGGAAAAAAATTAGTCTGATCTGAAGAGGTCTTCAAGAACGCTACAAAAGTCTTGGGGAAGTCTTTAAGACCTCCCAAAGACTTCTTGACGTAATGGAAGACTTCCCCAAGACCTCTTAAGACTACATAAGACACCTGAAATACTTCCCCAAGAGCTCTTAAGACTAACTTTTTTTAGTAAGGGGAATTATCAATTTTCAAATATCATATTTTTCCTTTGATAATTATTGCAGTGAAATAAATTTTTCCAAAAACAATGGCATTTTACCGATAATAAAACTCTCAAAGATTGTTTCTTAAATGAAACAATTTAAACTGATTGTTTTATATATAAAAGGTGTCTTACCTATCACAGCGGCTGACATGATATTTCTTACAATGGTTAAAGTATTATCTAGAATTTCTTTGGCTTGAAAAACCATTCTAGTCGGTAATTTGTTTCTCCTTAAGATCCTATGCAGTTCACTTAAGGCATCCACCCATCGTTTCTTTTCACTCTCTTTATCTACTAACATTAACGTGTGGTTTTTCATTCCGGGAGGATTCATCATCGACGTCGTCACCTAATTTGCAATTAAAAAGTTTCTCCGTTGAACGATGATCGTTGTAGATTATCAAACCTAAACTTACTTTAAATATACAGGGTATATCCTTTTTATTTGCGTGAATGACATCCGATTCCAGAACCGAGCTAACGGAAAACTCTTCGTCTCTCATATCGAGGACTTGAGAGACCGAAACGAAAGGCTGCGCGTTTTTATCTTGAGAAAGATCGTAGAGGAAGAGTTTGAAGTCGCAAACGACGACGAATTGCCTTTGCCAACCCTTTTTTACGCCTCCTAGTTTAGGCACCTTGACGTAACCTTCGTACGCCGTTCCCACGCCCCTCGTTGGGTCGATACCGACCGGCCTTTTAGCTTTTAAAGGGTAAATTATAGATTAATTCCTGTCCCAAAAAAATCTCTCCACATTGAAATATTTTACGCTTACATTGGTCAGCGGGAACGGGGCAAATTGCTGGCACTTTATCTTGACAATTTACGTGACACGCAAAACCACAAACTACGCAACAAAAAATTCCCCTTAGATATTAGGGCTGCGTTTTCGGAATTTTCAATATCATTATTAATGTTTACCGGAACAAACGGCTCCTTGACGCAAAAGGCCAACCATCAAGGAAGTACAATGATTGCATTTTAAAGGGGCTACGAAAGTTTGAACCATGAACTGATGAGCTTTCGGCTAAAAATTAGCCAAAAAAATGCAGAGTTAGAAAAACGTGCTTTGTATGTTAATTCCAGTCATAAATAGCCGACAATCTTTCGTCTGCTTAGTCTGAATAGTGCTTAATTGATTAGAGACATTTTTGGTGCGGTTTTCGGCCTAATAGTAAGATGCTACTCATAGGTTTTGTAAACAGTAAGCCTAAAGGAATTATAGTAAAAATTTGCTAAGCTTAACATTTGATTAAGGAAGAATTTCTAAGCCTAACAATGATTAAAAATGAATTCGCTAAGCCTAGAATTAATTAAATATCACTTCGCTAAGTTTAACATTGATTAAAAGAGAATTTGGTAAAAAAAATGAATTTGCTAAGCCTAACATTGATTAAAATTGAGTTGAATACCTATTGGAATAAAGTTAAGCAAGTAGTAGGACAGATTTCTCTTATGTAAACCTAACACGCGTTTACTATTTTAATTAATCCAATAAAACCATCAAAAATTAGCAGAGAAAAAACCTCAGGCATAATTGGATCAAAATAAGCAGACGATGGGCGACTGCCATCTTAGGGCAAAATTCAAAAAAATGTATAAAACCTACGGCTGATTTGGGTGGAAATAGACTAGGTGCTCTGATATCGACAATGGGAGAAAGCGATACGCTATTATCCTAAACGCAAAATCCCAGATTAAAAATGTCTGTTTACAACGTTGAAAATAGGTAACATTCACTTACCCTGCCAATTTCAGAGATATTGGATTTACTGCTCGCGACGGAAGGAGGTTGATTATCTTCAACATCAGCTTCGTCACCCGCTTCTCCCGAACCTCCGCTTTCACTACTGGGAAGCCTGATGGAAGTATCCTTAAGGAACTGATCTAAGAAAGACATCTGCGATGATGGTCGATCCAAGACTGCACCATTTATCGTAGCAACGGCCAAAAACAAATAATAGGTGTGGGAAAAAAAATAAAGAAAAAGCATAGCTACATCAATCCGATGTGCAATTCCCAATTCTTATTCTTACTTTAAAAATTTGACCAAAATAATTTCACAGTCTAAAAAGGACCCGTAAAATTGGGAAAAAGATTTCCTTCAAACCCCCAAAGGTTAAAAAATATTGATGGATTTGAACTAGAATGATATCGATATTCGTTACTTGATATTAAGGTTTAACTGATATCAGTTTTGCATTTAACAGGTATATGGATACTCATCAGGGTTGCCACAGTTTTTTCAGATTCAAATTCCTTGACTTTTCCAGGTTTTGGCCTGACCTTTTCCAACGATTTTTCCCTGACCGTTTCTGCTATACTAACCAATTTTTAACCTTTTATTTTTTACATAATTGCATTCGCCAAACTTTTAGCACATGTATCTTTGTTCAAATCTATACAACTGATACGGTCAGCTTCAAATCTTTTCTGCAGATAATGATTGCAATTTCCTGGCTTCTTGAAAGATCTATAAATTCCCGGACTTTAAAATATCTTAAAATTCCCTGACGATTTTGGTTAATTTTCAAATTCCCTGACTTTTCCCTGACCTGTGGCAACCCTGTTCATAATCCAAGAATTTAATCGGTTAACCCTTAATATCAGTTTCAGTTAAATTACGCTACAATGACCAACACTAGTTAAGATCAACATTTAAGCCTAACAAAAGCCGGGAGGGGGGAGGTTAATTAATAAAGGCGTTAGCAACACTACATTTAGACACCGTTAAACTATCAAAATTTAAGCGCATAAGCTTATCAATAGGCTGCTTTAAATAATATTTATGCTGCAATATTAGGTGCTTGGAAAACAAAGGGGAGGGATCGAGGGAAATGGTGGAAACGGTTATTATTTATAAATAATTACGAGTTACCCTTGAGGTAATGTAGTAGATCTTGGACTTTTGGAGCTGCGTTTACGTTACGTTAAGTAGAAAGAATGAAAGAAAAAAAAAAACACAAGCAAATATGTATAGAAGAGAGAGAGAAGAAATGAATGAAACAATAAGGGCCATTACGAGAGATATTAAGCGTCACGAGATTAGTAATTTACTAAATTTAGTTTACCAATGTAATTTAAATGGAAAAAATTATTGAAAATGAACTAAAAACTTACATCCTTCTCCTGACTCCAACCTCTGCTGTAATTCTCGAATTTGATTGTCTTTCCTCATCAATTCTTTTTTGTACATTTCACACTTTTGGTGAACGTCTCGATGCTCCCTATCGATCGAGCGATAAATCACGATTAATAAAGGGATTAATTAAAGGGAGAATGTAGCAACCAGCGAGTGATTTTTTTATTATTAAAATAGGCCTAATAATTTACAAACTAATATTAACATTTAGAAATCAATTTTTTGACTCGCTTCAAAAGTAGGCTTGGCAAGGATCCATAGTTTGCTGTCTAGTTGTTAAACAGTCTCTGGTTCTTAAGACTAATTTGATACCTTGGTAAGTCTATATTTAACTTACCTTAAAAGTAGGCTTAGCGAGGATCCATAGTTTTGATATTACATCATTAAATATCTGGTTTTTAAACCTAGTTTTAATCCTTGTTAAGCCTATTTCTAACTTAATTAAAAAGTATGCTTAGCAAGTATCCATCAAGTTCAATCCCTCATTGTTAAACATTTTATGGTTCTTAAGCCTAGTTTGAATCCTTGTTAAACCTAGTATTATTTACTTTAAAAGTAGACTTAGCAAGGATCCATGGAGTTTGGTACCTCGTTGTTAGTCTCAGGATCTTAAGCCTAGTTTGGAACAGTTGGAATTCATCCGAGACTCATTACCGACAAGATATGGAATAATCTCCATGGATCCTTGTTAAGACTACTTTCCAAGTAAGTTAAAAATTGATTTCTATGTTAATATTTTTTTTTTTTTACTTATGGATTATTACTGTTTAAAAACTACTCGTTGCGTTGCACTCTCCCTTTAAACTAAAAATATAGAAAGCCTAGGATATGCTCGTACTTTTGTTCGGCGACTAGTTCAGCTCTGACGCGGCTTAATTCCTCCCCGATAGCTTGTTTGGCTTGAATCTCGCTTTGTAGGTTCGATTGTAAGCTCAACAACTCCATTTTTTCCAATTTCTGAGAACGTCTGTTTCTCCAATTTTTGTCCTAAAAATAAAAAATAAAATAGAATTAGGCCTAAAACTAAATTAATTTTATTTCACTGACATTTTGAGTTATTTATTTCAACGGCAAAATATTGCAATAATTTATAAACTAATAATAAACAAGTGCCTCAAAGATATTGAAGATATCAAACAATACAAAGAAAGACTTTGTGTTTTTAAAATGAAAATATTTCCCAAATATTGGAATTTTTATATTTAAAAGGGAAAATGAAATGATATTAAATTTATAAATTATCATAAAATAGATCAATTCTTTAGGGATAAAATAACATGCGGGTATTTTCAAATTTATATTTAGTCATTTCAATCTAAGCCCAAAATGTTTGGTCTAAATAGCGTATTGAATGATTCCAAACATTGTATTGAACTAAAAATTTGGGCGGCTTATTTTAAATAGTCTAGTGTTGTAAGCCTACATTTTGGGCCTAATTAGCAATGACAGCTGAGTAGTAGCTATGCATTTAGGCTCAAAATGAAAAGGAGAGACTTAAATTTGGGTCTAATTACAGAATATTTAGGTCTAAATCGTTACAGAAGGTTACACCTTATTTAAGCCTAATATTTATAACTAAAATTTAGGCTTAATTAACTAATATTGAGGTTAAATCGTCTTAAGAAGGTTCCAGCCCATATAAGCCTAAAACTTAGGCCTAAATAATAACTTTTTCTCGCCAATCTGACTTTAGATCCTATTTTTACATTTACAAAAACTGACTAGTCATCAATCTTTATTATCCCTTTAAAAGAGCCTCTGAGAAAATGCCACTGTACGTTTAGTAGCGTTGATAAGATAATATCAAATGTAAACTAACCGTTGTGGGAGTCGGTGGGATTCCACTCATCTTCAAGCCCTCCAATTCTTCCGTCATTTTTATAGCCAGCGCTTGTAGATAACCTCTGGCGTCTTTTTCATCGCTTACCCTTAATAAAAAAAAGAAACCGCCGTAATAATGTTAGTTTCTATCAATTTTTTTATTACTTTTCTATCTTACCATTGAATAATTTCGCTAATTTGGGCTTCCCATTGAGAAACTGATTCTTTCTTTTCGCGTAAGTGAGATAAATCTTCTTCTAGGCGCCGACGTTCTTCTTGTTGTCTCGATAATACAGTAGAGAGCTACAAAATTGGGGTTTTAATGTAAAATAATGATTATTAAATTTATACAGTGGTCAACAGTTATTGACCGCTTCATATAAATCGTATTAAATTGAAAAATTTCATGGCTCGAGTGAAAACAAAATTAATAAACCCAATTTTCACAGCTTGAGTGAAAAATAGACCTAATTTTTTGGTTAAAGTCAACATTATGATCTAAATTTCATTTGCTTAAGTGAAAATTAACGTAAAATTTCATGGCTTAAAGAAATAGATCTAATTAAATTTCGTGATTTAAGTTAAAATTGACCTAATTTTCATGGCTAGATTGAAAATAGACCTAAATTAGTACTTTAGGAATAAGTTAACTTTACTAATTAGATTCTAAATGTTAAAATGATAAGCCATTTTTTAACGGATGACGATTGAAAGGAAGAATCTTACCCTATCAATTTCTTGTCCAAGTTTCCTATTTTCTTCGTGCATTAGTTCTTTTTCTCTGTCATGCGAGCGTTTAATTTCGTTCATCATTTCCTGATAATCGGTGGTACTTTCAGATCGCGCTTCGTCCAGTTTGTCTTTGGAGGAGATAATCTCCCTTTCAAGATTTTCCTGAATATTTTCCATCTCCCGTATTTGTTCCCTGAGGTTGGATATCTCGGAAGTGTGTCTGGTTTGGATTTGGGCGAGAGTTTCTTTATGTTGAGCGTCTAACGTTTCCAGTTCAGATTTTAAGCGATTAATCTCTTGATTTGCTTCGATTTGACTGGGGGTTCCTAAGCGACCAACGTGCCGTTGTTTCATCGATTCCATTTCTTCTTCCAAGTGATGAGCATATTCTTCGCTGCGTTCTCTTAATCTCCTTTCTTTTGTGGCTTCGGCTTGCGCTTCTTCAACTCGAGCTTCTAATTCTCGACGTAACTTATCGGCTTTCCGTAAATCTTGTCGAAAGTTATCAATCTTTTGCATGGCCGTATCAAGTTCTTCTTCTTTATCGCGAACTTGTCTGGATAACTTTTGTTTATGCGATCTTAACTCGGATAATTTATCACTCACTTCGGAATATTCGGCCATAGCCAGTTTACGTTGACCTAAAGCATCTTTTAATTCTTTCGACTGTAATTTTAATTTTTCTTGAGCTTCAACCACGTCACGATGAAGTTCGTCTTTTTCCGTTTTAATATGTCTAAGCATTTTTTCAAGATCTTTAATCTTAGCGTTAGATTTCTCATCATAAACCGAATCAGAGTCTTTTTTATTCGATTGAGCTTCCCGCGACGACTGAAGCCCGCGAAGTTCTGATTCCAAACCTAAAGAAAGCTTAAAAATTTACAGGCTGACCAATTACAAAATGACAATTCATTGCCAAATTTTACTCAAAAATAGTCCCAATTCGACCAAAAAATAACGCTAATTCGACCCAAAAATAGCCCAGTTTATGACACAAAAATGGTCTGATTTGATGCAAAACTAGCTCGATTGAACCCAAAATAAAACGGTCTTTAAATGAATTATAAAAAATCCACGCAAAATGAGAATAAACATACCGGCATTCTTCTTTTTTAAGGTATTAACTTCGTCTTGTAATTTTCTAACTTCAGTTTCAGTGACGCTGGGTTTTCCGACATTGTTTTCTTCACCGTCACATAATACGCCTTGTTGTTGAAGTAACCTCGATGTGGCTGCAAAATTCGATAGATTCCCGTAAGATACGGAAGGAAAGGGAGAACAAAAATAGGCGTTCAATCTACTTTTATATTTCCTAAGTAATTCGGCTTTCTCCACCTCCAATTTTTGAACTTTAAGCTCCGCACTTTTAGGCCCAATTTCTTCTTGACTCGATTCTGATACTTTACTGTAAAGAAAAATAATAATGTTGAAGATTTTGGGTCAGGCGAGTACTCCTTGACACAACTTGGTATTTGATATTAGACTCCATAGCCTAACTTTTTTTAGTATTGAACTTATATTCATAAAAAAATATTTTGTAAAATATAATATTCAAGATGCGATAAAAATAATTTCCAACAAGGTTAAAAAATAAATAAGAAAGTTTACTATTCAAGATGCGTTAAAAATAAATAATAAAGTTTACTAACCTTCCTGACGTGAATGTAAAACCAACAAAAGGTAGATGAAGGGTTGAAAAAACTGGGTTTGCGGTAGGAGGACCAGATTCCTAAATAGTAAACACCAAATTTTATAATTTGGGCATTATTATTATTTAATGACGACAGTAAAACCACGCAGTAACGAAATTCTTGGGAAACGAACTGATAATATCATAATTTACTAAGTTACTAAGCCTTAGCTTTGCAGATTGGTGAAGGTCATTGGTTATAATCAGAAGTCGTCCGCTAAAACTAGGCTTAAAATAGGCTTAAGTCTAAATGAATATAAGAAAAAGTATAACCAAAGTTCCTCTGCTAAAACAAGGCCAAAGAATAATTCTAAGTTATAAGAAAAGGTATAACTAGAGTTCGTCTACTAAAACTAGTCCTGAAATAGGCCTAATTCCAAGTGGATATAAGGAAAAATGAAAGATTTAAAGCAAATTTCGGCTGCTAAAATTTGACCTAACTCGATATAAAGAAAAGATTTAGTGCACATAACCAGTTTGCATATAACTAGGCCTAAATCTAATTAGTAATTACATGTAAATAATTAACCAAATTCCCTTACAGTTAGGCAATTTTTTTGGCAATGGGAATCTCGATAAAATGTGGTTTTACTCCGAGATAAAACTCCCATTTTAAATACTCAAATTTAAATACGTACGGATGGTTTAAGGTCATTTTCATCGACATCGAAATTTGATGTATCAGTTGGGCTACTAACTTCTGGAATATAAGGCGCGTCACCTTCGAAAGAAAAATTAATTTAATATTGCGAGATAAAACGTACTTCTCGGCTTCCGAGATACATTATTAAATTACAAAACAATAAAAAAGCATTATCTATCTTACTATCTCGTATGCTGCCCCAGTCAACGTTAGTAAACCAAGGGTGATTCTTGAAGTCTTCCAGACCATTCTGGCCCAGACGGCATTCGGCGCTACATATCAGTCGCCTCATTAAATCTTTCGCTTCTTCCGATACGTTTAAACTAGGATCATCGGGGAAATCAAAGCAATTCTAAAACAAAAGCAAAAATAATATATGTTTTAGTTCATTTAAATAAAAACTTCAATAGTTTTAAGTATATAGGTTAGGTTTTAATTATAATAAATTGCATAAATAGGTCTAATAAAATGTTTAAAGGAATTATAGTTTTAATTCAAAAGGACAGTTTGACTTAAATTATCCAGAATTCATATAAATTTATCCTATAATTTCTCATAGGTTAGAATCATCCTATAATTCCCAATAGATTAGAATTATCCTATTATTCCCAATAAATTAGAATTATCCTATAATTCCCAATAAATTAGAATTATCCTATAATTCCCAATAAATTAGAATTATCCTATAATTCCCAATAGATTAGAATTATCCTATAATTCCTAATAGATTATAATTATTATTATTATTATTATCGCAGTATAGGAAATATATAGTATCATTTCATAGTATAGGAAATATATAGTAACATTTCATAGTATAGGAAATATATAGTATCATTTCACAATATAAGAAATATATAGTATCATTTCACAATATAAGAAATATATAGTATCATTTCACAATATAAGAAATATATAGTATCATTTCATAGTATAGGAAATTCATAGTATCATTTCATAGTATAAGAAATATATAGTATCATTTCATAATATAGGAAATATATAGTATCATTTCATAATATAGGAAATATATAGTATCATTTCATAATATAGGAAATATATAGTATCATTTCATAATAAAGGAAATATATAGTATCATTTCATAATATAGGAAATATATAGTATCATTTCATAGTATAGAAAATATGGTATCATTTCATAGTATAGAAAATATGGTATCATTTCATAGTATGGAAAACATATAGTATCATTTCATAGTATAGGAAATATATAGTACCATTTCATAGTGTAGGAAATATATAGTATCATTTCTTAGTATAGGAAATAAATAGTATCATTTCTTAGTATAGGAAATATATAGTACCATTTCATAGTGTAGGAAATATATAGTATCATTTCTTAGTATAGGAAATAAATAGTATCATTTCATAGTATAGGAAATATATAGTACCATTTCATAGTGTAGGAAATATATAGTATCATTTCTTAGTATAGGAAATAAATAGTATCATTTCTTAGTATAGGAAATATATTGTATCATTTCTTAGTATAGGAAATATATTGTATCATTTCTTAGTATAGGAAATAAATAGTATCATTTCATAGTATAGGAAATATATAGTATCATTTCATAGTATAGGAAATATATATTATCATTTCATAGTATAGGAAATTTATATTATCATTTCATAGTATAAGAAATATATATTATCATTTCATAGTATAGGAAATATATATTATCATTTCATAATATAGGAAATATATATTATCATTTCATAATATAGGAAATATATATTATCATTTCATAATATAGGAAATATAGTACCATTTCATAGTGTAGGAAATATATAGTATCATTTCTTAGTATAGGAAATAAATAGTATCATTTCTTAGTATAGGAAATATATTGTATCATTTCTTAGTATAGGAAATAAATAGTATCATTTCATAGTATAGGAAATATATAGTATCATTTCATAGTATAGGAAATATATATTATCATTTCATAGTATAGGAAATGTATATTATCATTTCATAGTATAAGAAATATATATTATCATTTCATAGTATAAGAAATATATATTATCATTTCATAATATAGGAAATATAGTACCATTTCATAGTGTAGGAAATATATAGTATCATTTCTTAGTATAGGAAATAAATAGTATCATTTCTTAGTATAGGAAATATATTGTATCATTTCTTAGTATAGGAAATAAATAGTATCATTTCATAGTATAGGAAATATATAGTATCATTTCATAGTATAGGAAATATATATTATCATTTCATAGTATAGGAAATGTATATTATCATTTCATAGTATAAGAAATATATATTATCATTTCATAGTATAGGAAATATATATTATCATTTCATAATATAGGAAATATAGTACCATTTCATAGTGTAGGAAATATATAGTATCATTTCTTAGTATAGGAAATAAATAGTATCATTTCTTAGTATAGGAAATATATTGTATCATTTCTTAGTATAGGAAATAAATAGTATCATTTCATAGTATAGGAAATATATAGTATCATTTCATAGTATAGGAAATATATAGTATCATTTCATAGTATAGGAAATATATATTATCATTTCGTAATATAGGAAATATATATTATCATTTCATAATATAGGAAATATAGTACCATTTCATAGTGTAGGAAATATATAGTATCATTTCTTAGTATAGGAAATAAATAGTATCATTTCTTAGTATAGGAAATATATTGTATCATTTCTTAGTATAGGAAATAAATAGTATCATTTCATAGTATAGGAAATATATAGTATCATTTCATAGTATAGGAAATATATATTATCATTTCATAGTATAGGAAATGTATATTATCATTTCCTAGTATAAGAAATATATATTATCATTTCATAGTATAGGAAATATATATTATCATTTCATAATATAGGAAATATAGTACCATTTCATAGTGTAGGAAATATATAGTATCATTTCTTAGTATAGGAAATAAATAGTATCATTTCTTAGTATAGGAAATATATTGTATCATTTCTTAGTATAGGAAATAAATAGTATCATTTCATAGTATAGGAAATAAATAGTATCATTTCATAGTATAGGAAATATATAGTATCATTTGATAGTATAGGAAATGTATATTATCATTTCATAGTATAGGAAATGTATATTATCATTTCATAGTATAAGAAATATATATTATCATTTCATAGTATAGGAAATATATATTATCATTTCATAATATAGGAAATATAGTACCATTTCATAGTGTAGGAAATATATAGTATCATTTCTTAGTATAGGAAATAAATAGTATCATTTCTTAGTATAGGAAATATATTGTATCATTTCTTAGTATAGGAAATAAATAGTATCATTTCATAGTATAGGAAATAAATAGTATCATTTCATAGTATAGGAAATATATAGTATCATTTGATAGTATAGGAAATGTATATTATCATTTCATAGTATAGGAAATGTATATTATCATTTCATAGTATAAGAAATATATATTATCATTTCATAGTATAGGAAATATATATTATCATTTCATAATATAGGAAATATAGTACCATTTCATAGTGTAGGAAATATATAGTATCATTTCTTAGTATAGGAAATAAATAGTATCATTTCTTAGTATAGGAAATATATTGTATCATTTCTTAGTATAGGAAATAAATAGTATCATTTCATAGTATAGGAAATATATAGTATCATTTCATAGTATAGGAAATATATAGTATCATTTCATAGTATAGGAAATATATATTATCATTTCATAGTATAGGAAATGTATATTATCATTTCATAATATAGGAAATATTTCCTTATAGATAACCAATTCATAGTATATTAAAATTATAAAGTATAGTATGAAAAAGATTTAAAATTATAATATAATCAAAAAGGGGTTAGGAAAGTATCGATTTCAATCTCTGCCAGGCAACTAATAGAAGAAAAAAAAAAAAAAAAAAAAAAAAAAAAAAAAAAAAAAAAGGGTTCTTATAGGAAGATTATTTAAATAGCTGATAATTTCAAAATATCTTTTGAAAGTTTATTTTTTCGGATATGGGTCAGAGATTTCCTCGACAGCGCCCGCCCTCAAAACATTTTTTTAAAGCATTAACTCATCCATAGATAAACATGGAAAGCTTTTAAAATAAACGCAAAATTCAGGAGGGTGGGGGGTGGACGCCCCACTGGGATTCTTTTCAATTTCGAAGGTAGAATTCTTAAGCAGCCATTGAGAATTAAAAATATATCACCCAATACTGTTCAGATACTCAATTTACGCAATTTATATTTTATTTATATATTTATTATCCATAAATTAAATTCCCATTGAAAATATTTTTCCAATGCGAATTATGGTCCCTTTCAAGATTGTAACTGAATAAGCTCCCTAAACTAACACGTTTATTTGGTTCAGATATTTGATTGGTTCTGTATTGTTTGAGGAATAGCGTGAGTCAAAAAAAAAACGTACCTTGTGATTCATTATCTTTCCGTATGTTTCTACTAAGGATTCGGCGTAAAAAGGCGTTTCTCCGTAAAGCATTTCAAACATACAAACTCCCAGAGACCACCAGTCACATTCTGGCCCGTATCTACCTTGACCATCTTCCATCGCCTGAACATTTTAAACATTTAGTTAGTCAGTTGGCTTATCCGAAGATAATAAACAAAACTAAATACGATTTAATTTCTCACCCTTAATATTTCGGGAGAAATATAATCTGGAGTACCGACGGCTACGTTAGACTGAACCTAAGGATTTAAATCAAAGGTATTAGTGAGTAATAATTAGTCTGATCAATTCGGAGAGTAGGCTTAAAGGATCCAAGGAGTTAGATATCTCGCCGAAAAGGCTGTATTCTTAAGTATAGTTTTAAAAGTTTTATAAAGCTTACAGTTCCGTCTTCATTAAGCCTGAGACAGGATCCGAAGTCGGCGAGGCGAATGTGTCCATTGGCGTCCAGGAGAACATTGTCAGGTTTAATATCACGGTGAACGTATCGCAGGTTGTGGATGGAGTCGATGGCCAAGATCATTTCCGTGATGTAAAACCTGGCCATATCTTCTGGCAGTCTGTCTTCGAATTTGCTTAATAACGTTAAAAGGTCTCCCCCGCAATAGTAATCCATCACTAGATACTGAAATATATATAATAAAAGCGCAAAATGTATGTTTGTAAACTAATTAACACTTAAAGTGGCACTGTCACCATTTTTTTTTTTATCCGTTTCATACCCATTGAATCTTACATCTTGACGCGTTTTTTAGGATACTTTTCCCCATTCTGATCATATTTTTGGAAAGATCAAAATGGAAAATTTTGGGGTCAATTGTAGAGATGTGGTGTCAAAAAATGGAATTATTTGTTCTAAAAGTTGATTTGAACAAATTCTAAACTGTTTCTACGTGTCTAGTGTGAACTTAACTTTAGATTTCGCGAGAAAACGAACACAGCGTCACTTTAACCGCAACTAGACCCAAGAAAATTGATTTTCTAAAGAGTATGGGAGTACCTTTCAAGGTTATAACTCGTCTTTCTTACGAACTTGACGTCGTGATGGAATATTTAATATAAGAGGACATATCCGGTTTATTGGAAAATCATAAAAATTTAAAGGGAATATAACTTCCTCGGCTTTCTTTACGAAAGATCCCCCCTAACTTTAAGGAAACCATCCGACTATTTTACTGGTAATGCCAGTTGACAGTAATTACCAGAAGCAATCGCTAACGAGGCCAAAAGAGAAAAAGCGCAGTTATCTTTTGGCTCCCATATTTTGACATTAAGAAGACAATAAGCCGGATTACTCCGAAGAATTCCCCCCACCTCGCTTGACTTTTATTCCATCTTAGAGGGTGTTATACCCTGTTAAAAGCTTTTCTCTCCAACTATTATGGAAGAGGGGGAATGAAGAAAGGACCGGGTCCTCCTAAAAGCCTTTTCAATCGATCACAGAAACGAAAACAACGATTATTTTACGCCCAAAGACAATCTTACGATTCTGAAAGAGAAGCCGCCGCGAAAGAAGAAGCGAGATTTGAAATGACTTACGAGGTTATTGTCATCTTGAAAAGAGTAGTGTAAATTCGTGATCCACCTTTTATCACCGTGAACCAGAACGTCTCTTTCTTCTTGAAAACACGCCGTCTAAGTAAAAGTAGCACAGGAAATAAACAAAATTCAATTTAATATTAACTTAAAAAATAATTTTCAAAAACATTTATCGCTCCGCGTGGTTTATTTTAACGATATTAACATCATTTCTACTATTTTTCTGGTTTTCAAATGATTGTCTTAACACTTTTTAATTTAATTAAACTCTGTGGTTTAACTTATTTACGACCGAGCTTCGAATTAAAAGACGGAGAAGTAGATTAATTACCTCGGCTCTTTTAAGCATCTCCCATTTATTAAGAATCTTCATGGCGTAGACTTTCTCCGTGTAGCGATGCTTGACAACGGCCACCTAAAATAGACGCAATTACGCCGAGACAAATTTCAGCTTCATCATCATTACGAGTACGAAATAGTCAAAAAAGCCAACTACACCAACGTTCACTAATGCAACAATAACGGTACCTAGACTCAAAGGGAGAATGCAGCCTGACAGCGAGTGATTTTCTATCAATTACTTATCATTTAAGACTTATCCACTTGGAAAATAAAATTATACCCAAATATTAAGCTGTAAATCAATTTTTAACTTACCAGGAAAATAGGCTTAACAAGAATAAATGTGAAACAATGATATCTCGTCGCTAACGAGTCACCGTTGAACGAGCAACGTTTAACTGTCTGAATAAAGCGCGCGCTCTCAGGTGATTCGACGGAGACTCGTTAACTAGGATATATCAAACTCTTCATGGATTATTGTTAAGCCTACTTTCTAAGTATAAGTTAAAAGGAAAATTCTAGCTTACTATTGATTTCATTCTCCCTTTAAATAATGTATACAGTAAATGAAATCACGTCTTCATAATTTAATTAAATTGCCCTTTACGGTGACAGTCTAACCGGAAATAAAAACTAACGAGATACAGCCCTAAATATGTTCGTATCAAGATGAGTTTACAGTCGTTTACAGCATGGCCAATCCTAAGGCGGATTGCTATATTCAACGTTAAACCTCATATGGAGAGGAAGTAGTTGTTCGTAATTTTTTGAAGGATATAATATTTTAGATTTTTTAGGCCCTAGAAGAAGAAACTGAAGAGTTTAAAGGCATAAATGGATCTTGAGAATCATACTCAATTTTAATCTTGAAAATAATCAAGATTACAATAGAAAAATAATTTTCCGATGAATATTTAATTCCGTTCAAAGGATGTAACTGAACTATAGTACGATAATCATTTGATTTCGAAAGACAGCTGCATACTGAAACCTCGAAATCGTTCTCAGGACTATCTTCATTACAATAAAGCTTAAAGGGACAATGAAGACTCGTAACTTGTTATTTTTAGTTGATTAAAACTTAAAATTCAAAACATTACAATCAACCGAAGGTTTCTAGTTAATTAAAGTCGCGATTTTGGGCGCGTTAAGCCTAACTTCATTTTAATACGGATAAAAATATGAAGAGAGAATGCAACCTGAAAAATAGTGATTATCGGAAAGTAGGCTTAACACGGATTCGTTAAAAGTTTGATATCATCACGTTAACGAGATAAAGCGCGCGCTTCTTAAGCCTAGTTTGATATGCAAACCTCGGTTAAAGCTGATTAAACTGGCTTATTACGCCTCCAGAGGATCTAAATGACGGTATCAAACGCGCGCCGAAGAATCATTCGTTCATTCACTCACTCCTACATTTGAGGGGGTATGGTCAAGACTAGGATTATTTAAGGATAAATAATCGAGATATAAGTTGTGGGGTTGCATTCTACCTTTAAAGAGGAAGAGAGCGTGTTTTAAAGAGTTAATTAATGATGTTGACCCATTCGGTGAAACGTTGGTATATGTGTCTGTTAGTGTAGCAGTTATATTAAGTTTACCTCTCCGAAAGCTCCTCTTCCGATCACTTTGAGAATTTCGAAATCTTCTTTGCTAAGGCGTAATTGTTTGATCTTCTGCACGACGGGTTTCGCTGCGAGGGTGACAAAAAAAAAAAGAGAAAATAAATAAAAACTTAAATTTTACACTACAGCTATCTCTTATTTAAGTATACGCTTCTCGATGTAGAGAAAGTCGTATATTGTTGAATAAAACAACTAATTTTTCCCCGCCAAAAACCCCAGGAAGATAATCTGCATTACAAAAACATTGCTGATACGACTACACAAGCTCGTTCTAATTAATGAAATTCACTCGCGTGACATTCTTTTCTCTTCTAGTCTTCTTACCTTAGTTTTGCTTAAAATATTATTCATCAACGCGTTACAAAGTAATACCGTTAAATTTACGAGAAGTGGTAGATTTTAAACATATCTTATTAAGATCTATAGATAATACCAAAAGTCTATCATTTATTCCATAAAAGTAAACAACGCCCCGTAGATCAGTACTATCGGAAAAGGTCCATGTAAATGTACAGTTAGATTTTGATTCGAGACACTCTAGCGGCCGCAGACGGTGTAAATAGTGAAATCGGAAGCGCCACCCTTTGGAGAGATTTCTGAGTTGGGGGTGGGGGGAGAGACAATCTAGCCAAGCGCGGCCCGCCTAAATTCCGTCACTCTCTCCCGACTCAAAATATCGAGGAAGAGTCCAAATCACTCGAGTCAGACAGGGATGACGACTTTTTTGGCTAGTTTTAAGTGATGGGTTATGACGTAACACTGGACCTTTGCTAATAGTATTAAGCTACGGGGCGTTGTTTACTTTTATGGAATAACATGATATGTTTAGCTTTTTCATATTATTGAAAACAAGATTATCAGAAAATTATATTTAAATTCCATTTAGATTAGGTGAGAAATGTGTCGTTGATAGACTTACTTAAAAAAATATTTATACAACATCACAAGATAATGGGACAGTTTAGGAAATATACAAGTTACTTTTAAAAATATTGGAAAACCGAAAACATATGGAAGATATTGGGTAGAACAGTTAAATGTTGAAAATTCAATTTTAGATAACGGAATAAATTTCCGCGTAATATCTGGTTACTTCACTCGAAAGTTAATACTATCACTAGCTCGCCTATTTCTCTCAGAATATATTAAGCTAGGTGTAAAAACAAGAATAATAAGACGTAAGCTTTCGTTTCGTTCCAACAAAGATTCCATCAGCCAGGTAATTTACACCCACACAGAAATGTGAAGCAGCCGCTTTCAAATAATAACTCTACATAGTTCATTAGTGCCAAAAAGAACTAGGATAAATAACAAAGTTTAAATATAGCGGTGATTTAATCACGAGAGAGAAAGAGACGGGAGCTCAAGATTACGAACAAAACTCGTATCGAATCATCACGAGGATACATTTGGAATAAACTTATTATCGAGATCGGGATAAAAGTGAAAAGCGTATTTTCTGTCGACGTCACTGTGTACCCGCGTTTTAATTCCTAATTTCTATTCAATGTCAGATAGTTAATGAGTGACGAAGCTACGAAAAGAACCATTCGTATCTATCGGAATATCTACCCGTTATCTCGAATCGTATCTAACATCGCTTTATCGAAGCTTCCTTCACGATTACCGACGATTGTATCGGATGCCAAAAATTTTCTCGTTAGTATATCGAGTTTTACATTTACATTATTATTAGCGGGTTTCAATTAGGAGCCGGTTGCGATTCGGGGAAGGATAAGTGGAGACAGAAGATTTAAAAGTTCTTAAATATAATCGGGCCTAAATGCAGAATTTATCCTCGTCTTTTAGGAATTCGTTGAGGATGAATCAACACGGCAAAGAACGGGCAAATACCGACCAATCGGACGCGGTCACCGTTAAAGTCGAAGGGAAAGAGTTCGTGGTCAAAAGAAGCCTACTCTTGGACAACAGTTCTTACTTTAAAGGTATTTACGGTCTAAACCAACCAACATGAGTCTTAGTCTAATAAAAACACTTCTGGGGGAAGTTAATAAACTCCGTGTTGAACACGTTTGACGAATCAATTCACTAACTAATTAATGCTCTATGTCAGTGTAGGACTAGTCTTTGTAATTAAAGTAGGCTCATTTCCGTAAGCAAATGAACGGAGTATATTTCGCGGAATATGCCTATATTACGTTTCTGTTACTCTAACATTGAATCATCAAGTCATAGAAACTTTCCCCGAAGGAAGTTTTAACTTTTAAGACTTCTTTGTAAAAATATTGATGAATTGAGCCAATAGTTTGTAAAACCAAACGAAAAACGCGTGCTTGTAGTTTCCTTCCGCAATTTATCGGTCACGTGACGATATTCGTTCTAATAAAGGTATAGATAGGCTTACACCACTATACTCTTGCTTCGTTTGGTTTCACAAACTGTCTAAAACATTTCTTTACTTCTCTTGACCTCCTTAATTTCAATTAAAGAAAAATTACCGCTGGTCGAAACTACTGGAAGCGTCTCTAAGAAGAAGAAGGTGGCTAACTCGTCCCTCGAACTGAATGGGGTATCGAAAACGTCCTTTAAATGGTTGATTAAATTTATGCTGGACGACAGATTAGACGTGGGCAAGTGTTTCGAGGACGAAGAGGTTCGTGACGCGGCTGAAATCGTGGACGCGGCTAGGTTGATTCGATACGAAGATTTGTTGAGAGCGTGTACCGGTTTCGCCGAGAATTGGTACGCGAATGGTAATCTGGACGCCTCCTACACCATGGCCAAAAAACTGGGGATGGAAGAAACCGTCGAGGATATGCGATTACTCGTTTTTAGACTCTTACTTCCGGATAATGGGCAAGAAATTACCCGTAGCGCTGACGTTAAACTCGAAGACGTACCGTTCAACCTCTTAATAGGTGAGTTTTCAAATTTGACCTAATCAACCAGCAATTAAAGAAAAGAGAATAATTTTATCGGTGGTCCCGCAGATTCTCTAACGTCGTACGATCAAGACGAAGATAAGAAACGACTCGTCGTATCGTTGAAAGACGAAAGATCGTCGCCGTACCTTCTATCCCGTTTAAAGAAGATCCTAAGATGGCTGGTAGCTAGACGGGACGTACCGGCCAACGGACCTCAACGTTTGCTATCCAGATTACTCCTAGAAGAACTGCCGTTACCCAAGATAGAAGAAGCAGTAAGAGAGATACTTATACACAAAAACAAGTATCCGTCGTTGGTTCGGGCGGTCGAAGGGGAATTGATACAAATCAAGCGAGATATCGCTTCTAAAGTCTCAGAATTGGTTATCATCGAGAGCAAAGGCTTAGGGGAAAACGAATCAAAAATATCCAAATACGTTTGCGGCGAAGGTCAAGAAAGGTGGAAAGAAATCTTTTTTAAGGTGGACTTTGAACTAGTGGACGCGAGCATCGTCTTAGACATTCTTTACTTGTTCGGAATTAGATCTCTGGCGACGTATCGCGTAATTACGTCCGATAAAGTTGGTTTTCAAAGATATCCCTTGGAAACGTTCGCTTGCAAAAGCGTCTACGTCGACCAACACGCCATCTATTTGATCGGTGACGATTCTAAAAACGGTTGCCTGACGTTAGGAACGTACGACTTCATGGCCTTATCTTGGACTTGGAAACCTTTGCAACCGGTATCGGCTAATCGTCCGGCACTCACGGTACACGAAGGCGTGGCTTACTTCTTAAACGGTAATCGTTGTTACCGGAGCCACCTAAACGGTACCCAGACCTGTTCCACTTGCATTCTGACCGATTTAAGAATCTTACCACACGATAAACAAGCTAAGCCTTTTTTGGTTTACCTAAGAGGTTTTCTATACGTTTTTTCCGGTTCTACCTTCTTCAAAGTGTCTCTCGAGAAGGAACAGTACATGGAGAATCTAGGATGGACGCTATCGAACGTGTTGGATTTGAAACAAAGGGCGGTTTGCGCTGGTGAAGAGGGAATTTTCGTTTCAGCCACGACTGAGAAGAACGACGAAGACTTAAGAATCGTCCAATACGATTTTAAAACTGACAAGTACCCGACTATCGGATATTTACCATCGCACTCGATCATCTTAAACGCTAATCGCTTCTATATTTTAAGAAATAAACATCAGTGAAGTGATTTTGACTGTTCTAAATTTAACTAACATTTCATATTCTCGAATTATTAAAAAGTTTTATATATTTAAACAAGATCTACGTTTTAACAAATATTTTGTAATTTCAATAACTATTAATTAGACAGTAAATGTTTTCGAAGAGTTGGGAAATCAGAAATACGAGTATGTTGGTGAAATTAACATTAGAACTTTTGTACCAGGTTTTTACTGACTAAATTACCATTGGTACCATGCCAAATAATATAAGTTTGTTGAAAATATTCCTTGAAGTTTCCCTGAACATTTATAGCTCCAATTTTAAAATTTCCTAACATTTCCCTAACCTTTGAGGTACTTTTTAAATTCCCCGACTTTTCCACCTTTTCCTTAACTCGTGGTCTACCCTGATTAGTTTCGTTAAAGTTAGAGCAAGGTACCCGACAGTTCTTCGTAATATTTCTCAACCCACAAAATTTAATTTCCACAATATCTTCACGAAATTAATGTTTAAAATCTCAATATTTCTCCAATAACTCAAAGTCAGTAATCTCTAAATTTTGTATCATTGTTTTAACCTACCACCGACATCTTGCAGAAAGACTAAATAGTAATAAAATGGTTTACAAATTTAATTCCAGATGGAGATAGCGCCATTGTAGATCTTTTAAATCGTTAAGCCTAATTACCATTACAATCGTTAAAGAAAAAAAGGAGTAATGAGAAAGGGGGTGGAAAGTGTAACGCGTTCCCTCATTTAAGCCTAGTTTTACGATTCAATGAAACGGCGAGTCACGCGTCAATCTTAGACTCTGGGCGCGCGATAGAGAGGCCAGGGTTGATCCATAATAGTCGGACAATTAGCGGGGGACACGATTTTTAACCAATTACTCTCACGCTAGGCGCGCGGGAGATTTAGGAGGTCAAGATCCAAATTATAAAAGAAAGAAATTAGAACTTCTATTCTGGGAAGTCATATAGTAAGAGGTAAAGCTAGTTTTGATAAATTCGGGGGATCTAGGCCATAACGTACCTAACGATGGATATTCTAAGGTCACTCAACCCTAAGAAGGATAGAGGATAGAATATAATAGTATATATATATATAGGTCCGAGGAGTTGGGTACTCGAATTTGATAAAATTCCTCTCTTGGGACGAAAGGGTTGAAGTTTAGAATTTAGTTTAGCAAGAGAGCTTACGTAGCTCGTAGTGATCGGCGAACCGCGACCATAATAGAGTTCCCGACCCCGTGGATAGACATAATAGAACTATACGTAGAGTACCGTTATCGATTGTCTTTAGAGTTGACTAACAGTTACTAACAGATTCGCCAAAAAGGTTTTAGTTAGGAAGACGGTGAACGGACAAGGGGGATGACGTCACGTAACCCTTTTACTGGGAGAAGTGTTGGTAACGGTTGATTACCATAATTACCCCACACCGAGACCTATGACGTTGAGAGTTGAAGATCGCCTCCTCCCCATAGTTAATATTACGTCACAAATTGGAAGAACGAAGAAATTTCTAGCGTTGCCAATTTGAGGTGAAATATAAATTTATTCGTGGCTTTGATATGATGTTACAAACTCAATTATATTCTCAACGGTTTACGAAATTTTCCCCATCCTGCCAAATAATTGCCATTCATTGCCAATCAATAAGTTATGTATTTCTCGCGTAATCCATGAGGAACTTCACTAGTATTTTTGGAAATATCGTCGAAAATATACCTACACGATAAAAACATCGCAAAACTAAAATAATACTTAACAATCCTTTACTACCGTAAAATTTAAATCATTTTTAATTAAATACTTAAAGGGAGACTAAACTTACCCGGAAAATAGGCTTAACTGGATTCGCTTTGAAGGGTCATTGACCAATGAGCAAATACCCGTCGTTAGGACGAGATCTTCGAGCGATTTTCAATAACATTCGATCGGTCGCTGACCCTTCAATACGAAGAAATTCAGAATCTCCATGAATTCAGCTAAGCCTATTTTCCGGTTAAGTTTTAAATTTAATTCTAGTTTAGGCCTTTTTAAAAGATAAGGAATCGATAAATAAATGATGTTAGATCGCATTCTCCCTTTAAGTTTGTAACTAAACACTCATCCTAACTGTAAATACTTTTCGTAGACATTTTTGACGTGTCAAAACATCATCACCATCATGATGGGGAAAACCCCAATCAAGATGATACCTCCCTACCATCGTATCATTACCTAATCTATCCTTTGAGCCATAACCATTCGTGATCAAGGGTGAGGAAGGGAGGTTGAGGACGTTAAAAGGCCCCATTTTCTCATACAGTGCGTAAAAAGTGACCGAGAAGCGAGCGAGCGAGGGTTTAAATCAAAAACAAAAGGGGAAGTTTAAAGAGAATCGTATATCCGCTAAGCCTACACCTGCGGCTCCACGAAAGATCACGAGCTGGCTAAGGCGTAATCGTTTTCCCCTCACAAAGTCACGACCGAAATGCGTGCTGAAAACCAACTTGAAGTACCTACATTATAACCATTTCCAAAAATGATGTTCACGCAGTCTAGCGAGTGGAAAAAGGAACCTTTCTTGAGAAAAAACACACTAGGTTTTAATACATTCGCGTGCTTAGATCTCCCTCAAGAATTCAAGAATTAAGAAAGAAACTAAGAAAAAAACTGGGAGACGAATACTATGGTGGTGTTTTTTTATTTTTTTTTTTCTTTTCTTACAAAGGACTGGTTTAAGCAACTCTTTATACACCTGTTGCCTCCCTCCCCCGTGACTGACAGTTTTAAGTTTAAGGCAGCAGGTGAAAATAGAAGACTAGTTTCCTCGCTAAATCACAAAGTGACGCTGTCACACATTTCACACACACAACGGAAAAATATTATTATTATATATTTTTTTTTAATATTTTCAACAGTAAAACAGACATCAAATGTCCGTACGTCCGTAGCTTTTCTAGAATTTTCAAGAATGTTCCAGAAAAGTCTGGAGAGGTCTAGAAAATTCTGAAAAGTGCTTGAAAGTCAATAGAAAGGTTAGGAAAATTCTAGAAAAGTCTTGAAAAATCTACAAAATTCCCAAGTAATCAGAAATTAGTTTTAGATTTTAGTCTCTTTCGCGAAAGTACTTAATCCAGGAAATCGACTATTTTTCGCAAATCAAGTGGAAAAAATTTAATATATATTTAATTAATATAATACGCCTTAATCCCAGAGGTTTAAAATTTGTAATATATGTTTATTATTAGTATAAAAATATTTTCCATATAGGCATAGGCCTTCGAAAAAAAAGGTGATAAGTTAACTTTAAATCTTCGTAAGTAGAAAAATAAATATTTAACCTTTACGTATCCTAATCTTCTCGTCGGTTATAATCTTACAGTAAATCCAGATTTAATTTTTCTTTTATAAGCAATATATAATATAAAGTGCGAATATTATACGGATTGGGGGGATCAAGGTCAGTTTACGCTAGCTAAACGCATCTCTTAGAATTAAATTTAAGAAAAAAAGAGTTTAAGATTAGATTCGTCTTGACGTTTTAAAACTTTTTAAGGATAATGCCAAGGCATCAATTATTCTACGCTCTTTAAATATATTCCACCAAGAACTTATTTACGAAACGAGAAAATATAAGATGATAAAATAGAATTGGAATTTATCGCAGAAATATAAATTTTATTTTGAAAATCATTGAATTTTATATTTTTTTGTGATTTATTGAGTTTTTGGGTTTGTGTTGCTAAAATACTCTAGGTGGTCCTCCTCTACCGACCCCCTCCCCCGTGACTCTCTGAGAGCGAGGGGTTTATCTTAAGTAATTACCTAACTGAGTGCGATTTTATGATTACCAAAGTTACGTAATCGCGTAGTTCATGTAATTAGTTAACACCTCGGCGAAAACATTAATAATTAAATATAGAAACAAATAAGCCGAGCCGAAATCAAAAAGTTTAACTTCATTGAAACATAAAATCCCAATTTGTAAGTACCCGAGTCTCACAATTACTTCTTGGTTCCACCACCCAATAACAAAAGAACCCTGATTCCACTATGAAACCAGAAAAAAGATATAAAGATCATTTTGATTAGTGATCAAAACGCGAAATTTTTGAATGAAGTTAATCTCCGAATAAAATTAACTGGTACCCAAAATTTTGTATTAGGACTTTCTAAGATAATCCTATAAGTGCAAAGACGGTGAGGCCCCGCGGGTTTTATTCATTAGGAACTTTAAATCTATATAAGATCTGAAAAATGATTACTCTCGAGGTGCATGACTGTGCCCCGTGAGGTTTTCTCTTAGGGCTGTTTTTGGTTTTGATTAACTATAAAGCTATATAATAGATATCTCGATAATAATAAATGAACTGTTTTAAGCTACCGGAAGCGGTTTTTGCGGCGCATCCGCTCGATAGGGGTCCTACTTCATTCTCACCCCTCACCCCAAATCTTCCCTTCCCCCTTTTTGATATATTGTATAGGTTATAAGTATAGTATAGAGAGTTCTTCCGTGAAGCGAGACCCACGCCAAGGTTTTTAGCACGCGTGACAATTTTCACTATAGACCCGAAAAGAACCCAACCATACCACTTTTAGAATGGAGAAAAGAATACGAAGGGAGAGTCAAACAGACGTGAAAATGAGGTCATTTAAAAGCGGTTTTCTCACGCAACCTTCTTAAATTTGTACCAGAAGTATAACTTTAAACAACTCCTTGATCCTTCACACGTTCGCTTTCGAAGCCAGTGAACGACTATTACCTCATTTCAATAGAGTGATTCGCAAATATAATACAGCAAAGATACTTCAAAGGAGCGTGGTATTTAAGTATTTTTTAAATCTCGAACCACCATTTTGAATCCTGCTTGGATTTATTTTTATTTCAATATTACAAGAAGCAAGCTCCCAAAAGGTGGCGCCACATTTACCATTAGACGATATCAATTCGAGCAAAAGCATGGAGACTGTGGCGCCATCTAACATAACAAAACATAAGATTTTCCCAAAGAAAAATTCCGATTGGCTGGCATCCCTTTTTGTACTTTGTAAATAGGGAAAAACAATGAAATTGTAAATTTTTTGCTGCATCGTACACTCTTCCGTTTCGCCACGTCTGGCTCTACTCTCTTAATCAATTCTTCTAGCTTTTTGTTTGTTATACGATTGTGTTTACTGGGATTAGATTTAACATTATGTGTTAATCCGCATCAGCTTTCCCCAATACTGTAAACTCGATGTATATCGGAGATTTAGTACGAATAGTATATTGTCAGTGACAACTTTAGTTAGCAGCGCTTACAAAGCAAGGAGCGCCGCCTCATCCGTTAAACCACCATAGATATAATTAGCCTTTTTACCAGAGCCTGCAAACTCAAGATGGTATAAACAGCGTATATAGAATCATGGAGAATATAAGTGGAAAAGAATGGAAAGGGGGTAAAAATGGTATTTCATATAGTTGGGAACCATTTTAATTTACAGCGAGTGGGAATATGGTTCCTCCCTTGTATCTCTAATACTCGAAGTAAAATGGTGAAGTAGTTTCGAAACTGGTGAAACCAGAGAGTGGTTTTAATTGTGTAATATCGACTGTTCCTTCCTCTTTCAGAGGAGAAAATGCTTCGCTAACGTTTTTACTTGAAACTCGAGCGGGAAAATAACGCTCAATATCACTTTCTTAAAATCCTTTTTTTCTATGAATATATTAAACCAAGGAGGATCAGAGAAGGAGAGGAAATGTGGGGACGGCGCGGTTCCTACTGCGTCGGCCTAAACTCCCACTCTGGGAGAACGGGGGTAGAGACGTTTCGTGGTAAAATGTTGTCGCGTGGGTAAAACGAATCCTTTATGAGACGCGCTAGCTAGCGACCACGTGACAACAGTTTACCTCGAGAATTTCCTATCCCCCCTTTCCACCCGAGTGGGAGGTTGGCTCTTCTCTCTCTAACTCAACGCAGCCCCACATTTCCTCTCCTTCTCTGATCCTCCTTGATTAAACCCGGCTAGGTGGGAGGTTAGGGACACATAATGGATATTCTCTTATCTTTCCAAAAACAAAGCAAACACTTTTTGGCCCCAAAAGAATAATTAATAGATCGATAGTGAATTCTATATATTTTAAAAGAAAAAGGGCCCGATTTTGGTCTCGTGTATCCCGATTCTAGAATAAGTTCTTATTTTTTTAAAAGGTTTCCCCAGATGTAATTGTCTAGTGTTTTTATTTATAACTCTTAAGACGAGATAAAATGCTTCCAAATCAAATCAAAGACTATTAATTTACAATGTCCGTACGTTTTTAACGTCCGCAACTTTTCCCAGAATGTTCTAGAAAAGTCTGGAGAGGTCTAGAAAATTTGGGAAAGTAAATTTGGGAAAGTCCTTTAAAGTTCTAGAAAGATTTGGAAAATTCTAGAAAGTCTAGAAAAATCTGATATGTCTCGTGATTTCTCACGGATTTTTGCAAGTGTACAAATAAATCGAGTCAAAAGTAGACCGTTAGTGTTTACAGATACAAAGTAACGAGGAAAGTAACTTGAACTAAAACCACCGGTAGTAAAAACCGAAATCTCAGAAACACCAGCTCATTATATACGATCCTCTTGTTAAACATCCTGATTTAGGACAATTACTTAAAGTGATTCATGTTTGGAAACTCGTAATAATCATCATTTTATCGGGATTTCGCGTTCTAATCTCCGATTGAGGACAAGGGCAAACATTACCGGTTATAGCGTCCCAAATTGATTTCGACATTTTGGACACGGCCGAAAACCGAGAATAATCTACGATTACCGGAGAACAACATTTAATATAACAATCGTGTTTGTTGTTCATTTTAGAAATCGAGGTCAGAGGCTATCCAATTAGACATTCCAGACGGGTAGTATAAACACGTACATTTGGCGACAAATAAAATAGTTCTATTTACACACGGTCTCTAATATCAAAAACAAAAATAACTTGTTATCAGAAATAGTATCCCTTTAAAGGGAGAATGCCACCTAAATACAAGTGATTTTGAATCGATTCCTTATCATTCAAATAGCCCTAATTTAACTGTAATTATTTTTAAACAAATATTAAACTAGGAATAAATTTATAACTTACCATCAAAATAGGCTTAGCTGGATTCATGAAGATTATGAACTTCCCATATACGGACTAGCTACTAATAACATCGATGGCTCTTATACGGGGAATGCAGGATCTCTATGATCAATGTCATTGGTCGCTAGTCCTTATACGCGGAGTTCAGGATATCTCCACGAATCCAGCTAAGTCTATTTTGATAGTAAGTTCTAAATTTATTTCTAGTTTAATGTTCGTTTGTAATTTTTTTACTGTAATGTTTTTGTACTGGTAAGGTTCCAATTGCGCAGTTCCCACAAGCGCATTTCCTTTTGCGCAGTTATCCATTTCCGCAGTTTTCATTTGCGCTTTTCCATTTGCGCAGTTTTCATTTGCGCTTTTCCATTTGCGCAGTTTTCATTTGCGCTTTTCCATTTGCGCAGTTTTCATTTGCGCTTTTCCATTTGCGCAGTTTTCATTTGCGCTTTTCCATTTGCGCAGTTTTCATTTGCGCTTTTCCATTTGCGCAGTTTTCATTTGCGCTTTTCCATTTGCGCAGTTTTCATTTGCGCTTTTCCATTTGCGCAGTTTTCATTTGCGCAGTTTTCATTTGCGCAGTTTTCATTTGCAGGTTATGTTAGGTTAGTTAATCACTCGAACTAGCCTGTCCCTCTTGTTATATTATAAGTTAGGTTAGTTAATTACTCGAAATAGCCTGTCCCTCTTGTGGGCAGCTCGAATGGCAAACTGCGCAAATGAAAAACTTCGCAAATGGGAACCGCGCAAATGGAAATGCGCAAATGGGAAACCGCGCAAATGGAAATGCGCAAATGGGAAACTGCGCAAGCGGACGCAAACCGTTGGATTAGGCCTATTTAAACGATAAGGAATCGATAAAAAAAAATCACTTGTTGTTAGGTTGCATTCTTCCTTTAACAGTATAGGTCAGGCGACATCACGAGTGTCCTAGTTTTATAATAGAAGCATAAACCACATGGTCTTACAGTACATCCTTTATAATGTAAACGTGTTTTTGTCTGGCACGCGTAAGCTAACCATTGTCCATACGTCACGTTGTGTCGAACGTCACGCGATTTTGCCTGTTTGGTTTTGCAACCGGAACCGGCAAAACTTCATTTTATTATTTTATGTTTTCTAACGGGAATTTTCAGAAATGTGTAGTACCGTTTCAAATATATTCCCAGTATAGTATACAAAATAACACGGAAATAAGGCTCTCCCGAAAAAAAAAAAATGCATTTCCCTTCTTAAAGCAGGAAATGGCGAAAAAAGTTTCGACAACTATATGAAGTTTATCGTATACTCGCTAAATCCCGCCACTATTGCCGCTAACAAGGCCGTTGTCGTCTATTGGTTAGTTGCACCAAGATTATGAGGTCCAGATTCATCGTATACTCGCTAAATGCCGCCACTATTGCCGCTAACAAGGCCGTTGTCGTCTATTGGTTAGTTGCACCAAGATTATGAGGTCCAGATTCATCGATATATTTTGGTTTGGTTAACGTTTATTGGGTAATTAAATATTGTTGATGAAAAAAGTGAATTTATTACTTCTATACATATATACTAAGTACCAAGAAGAAAAATTAAAACGGGATTATAATAGAATTAATACTGCTTATATTTGAAATAAATACTACTAATAATATTATTATTACTAAGACTTAAATCTATTATGGAATTTAAACTAATACGATTATGTAATATAAGAAATATTGTGTTAAGCGTGTAGCTTTGATTGTACAAAAATCATTACTTAAATTACTAAAGGCTGTAATCAGTGCAGGGTTGCCACAGTTTTTTTAGATTCATATTCCCTGACCTTTTCAGCTAATACTACCCAATTTTTAACCTTTTATTTTTTATATAATCGCGTTCGCCAAACTTTTTGCACGCGTATCTTTGTTCTCATCTATACAACTGACACGGTCTGCTTCAAATCTTTTCTGCAGATAATGATTGTAATTTCCTGGCTTCTTGAAAGATCTATAAATTCCCTGACTTTTTAAAATATCTTAAAATTCCCTGATTTTTCCCTGACTTTATGGTTCATTTTCAAATTCCCTGACTTTATGGTTCATTTTCAATTTCCCTGATGTTCCCTGTTTTCCCTGACCTGTGGCAACCCTGCTGAGTGTACAGATTAGGTGGTTAAACGTACCAGGTAATATTATTTTAATATAATTAAATATTGACTCAGTCCAGCTAATGTCCAACTATAATGTGTTTTTATAATATTATTATATAATAATAACACTAATATTAACGTATTATACTTGGACATTAGCTAATCGAAGTCAATACTTAATTTGTAGCCACTAAAACAATTTAACACACTAACCCTTTGGAGTTAGTTAACTTCTTTGCCTCCCCGTACTCTACAGCTATAGAAATTCCAGTTTGTTTTTCATTGGCGCAGTAATATTTGTGAAGTTCTCTTAAGAAAACGTGTAAATTCTATACATGTTTTGAATGGCACCCACGTAAATTACCCCATTATGTCGTGATTTATAAAACGCAAACCCATCAGGAGGTCCTATTCTTTCTCTCTCTTTATTTCACCAAATAACGGAAAATGGTAGATTCAAGAATTACTTCGAATTCTTTCAATATCCTTTTCGTGAAAAATGGGCCAATTTGCTTCAATTTTCAGTGAAAATTTAGAGATTTTCGTGATTTGATAGCAATTTGGTGCGGGTTTGAAAATACGTTTTCTGGCGGGCTACCGAAATTTTTAACGGCTACTAAATTGCCACGAATACGCCGTTTTTAACAAAATACCTCACGATTTATTTATAATTTATGAATTTAAAATGACAAAAACAACCGAAATCAAGAACTTACGATCAAACACTTTGCAATATTGTTTAAAGGGAGAATGCAACCTAATAAAAGGGTTTTTTATCGATTCCTTATGGTTTAAATAGGCCTAATCCACCAATAAAAGTTTACAAATCAAATATTAAACTAGAAATAAATCTAAAACTTGCCCCGGAAATAGGCTTAGCGGGATTCATGGAGATCTTGAATTGTCTCCTTGTAAGGTTTAGCAACCAAAAGATATGGGTTATTTTTGGATATTTTTCTCGATTTCAGGCAGGATTTTATTATTTTAAAATAATCAAGGGAATATCTACTTTTCAATGATGCAATCGGTTTACGCCTAGGTGGTCATTTAGAAAAGTTACGGCCATTTAAATATGGGGCTATTTTCGAGATTTTGCATGATTTCTATCGAGTGGCGAAACAGAATTTTATGATCTTAAAATAATCTAGGGAATGTCTTCTTTCTAATGGTGCCAACGATTTTTGCCTAGATGATTGTAGAGAAACGTTACGATCATTTTAAGATATGGGTCATTTTTGGATATTTTTTCGATTTCAATTAGTGGCGAGACATCTTTTTTGAGTGGCGAGGCAGGCTTTTATTATTTTAAAATTATCAAGGGAATATCTACTTTCCAATGGTGCAATCGGTTTACGCCTATGAGGTCATTTAGAAAAGTTACGGTAATTTTAAGATATGGGGCTATTTTCGAGATTTTGCATGATTTCTATCGAGTGGCGAAACAGAATTTTATGATCTTTAAATAATCTAGGGAATGTCTTCTTTCTAATCTCCACGAATCCCGCTAAGCCTATTTTCCGGGTAAGTTTTAAATTTATTTCTAGTTTATTATTTGTTCGTAAATGTTTTAGCGTATTTTATAGAAAACTTTATATTAAAATACGAAATCTAAGAAAGGGGTGGGACATTTTTTTCGTTTAACGGATACGTGTACTTGTAGCTACCTTCTACAATGCTTTTGAATATTGCGTAATAATCCAACACTTTCATAAAACCAAAAATTCCCCTGAAGTCACTTTTATTATCGACTTTTTAAGATTAGGGAATTCGTAACCAAATTTAGAAAATCGAAAGTCATCCGAAAAATTGAAACCTTCCTGGCACAATGAGAGGCCCGGCTGATCTATTATCATCCTTTTTACCAAGGATCTTTTTGAAAACGTCCGCATAAAAGGGGTTTATATAAAAAGGTCTGACATAACCCAAATCCCAAAAGCAAAAGGGAAAATGGCTAGTCTTTTCATGAATAGATCATTTTTTAGCCAACACAACTATTATGCGAGTAGAGGAGAAAAATAAATTTTGATAAAAAAAATGAGAGTGCAAAACCGGATACACGCATTAGAGAATGTCACCTAACTATCATAATAATAGTACTTGTATACGTATACTAGCGTCACTCCGTGTTATTTTCTCATAGACCTTAATGCAGTCAAAGGTAGAGAGCCGCTATTACTACAATATATTAGCGGATAGCCCCCCAAAAAATTATTTTCCCCGTCAGATCCCAACTCGACAGAGGGATAATTTCAGCTGGGGACCCCTTTAAACCTTTTTATACTGTTTTATCATCATAATACCAACAGCGACGAATGTTAAAACGGGGGGTGCTTACTCAGCCTAGGGTAAAATAAAAGTCTGGAAATCATTAAATTTATAAGACGGCTGTTCCTAATCGCTTCGCTTAAAAGCATTTTAACCCCACACACACACCCTGGCGCTTATAAGAAATACCAAAGATTCAAGACAGGAAAAAACTACTGTTTCCAAAAGTTTAAAATAAAATTTGATTTCTCGAAAAAATATATATATTAATGCTTTCCGGTTAATTAAATTAAAATTGTTTAACAATGTTTTAAGACACATTAACATGAAGCAAAATGGACTATATAGCTTTTAAATAATACGCGCATGCGCAAGGAGTAGTAGGATCATTGAATCCTAGTCGCGGGTCAACCTGGATATATTCAATTCTTGGCGATCGCCGAATCGTGATTGGCGGAATATCTATGACGACATTGAAGAATCGTGACTGTTTTAATATATTGTCTTTATGGACCAATCATCCAAGGGGCCAGTCACTCAGAGTAATCGGTGTACAGGCGTGTACCTTCGACTGTACTTAAGTGATTACCCGTAATATTTAAAATTCCTGCCTTTGACAGTGCTAAAATGATTACGCGTAATCCGTAATCGGTGTACAGGGTGTCCGAGAGTGATTAGTCCCTCGCAATCATCTAAAAGATCTTCCGTATATTATCAATAGATTAAAGGATGGCTTTAACGGATTTTGTTATAGGGGTCATTCCACGTGAGATCGATCAATGATGTCATGATGGATCGGCCGATTTTTTTTTTTTTTTTTAAATTTCACACACACTTTTGGCACACTTTGAAACCAATAAATCCCGAATTTGAGCAGAAAATGCGCGGAAGTTTTGGAAATACGAGGATTTAAGCAATATCTACCGCTAATATAATTCTAATTATATTCCACCCGGAATTGTCAGCAGAATAGAGTATATAGAATTATCCGAGCTGCAGCTGCTAATATAGAGTAGCGTCACCTTACGCTATTTTTTCATAGAACCCAATACGTTCAGAGGCAGGGTAGTCGACGATACCACTCAAGGTGAAAAAGACTGAATTTAGTACAATATGGAAAGCTTTCGTCTAGTCTAAACAAGGTTGATTTCTACTCAACGGTTGTGGATTATACTATAATTAGGCCTTGATTGTTGTTGATTAGACACGAATTATACGTAATTACTAGGCATAGATTCAATACTTCAAGTGAAGTTGGCATTATGGTTCAAAGCTGCGTCGGATTGATACGTAATGTTAAACCACATAGATAAGAAAGTAGTCGGTGTTACCAATTTACCCCTCAACACCAGATATGTCTTCTATTACCGAATTGATAAGACCGTGACGGGAAATATAATAGCTACGTTCATGGGAACTTAGTGGAGATAGTACCACCTATATAGAGAATAGCCCACCGGACACTTCGGTACGTATCGCTGAACGCGGGCAATATGAGAATCTATGGTACTATATATAAAGGGAAAGTCTTAATTAGAAGAAGAAATTTTAAAATGAAAATACCAAACAATTTATAAAAATTGATTTAGCTTGAATGTGCGAAAAACGTGATTATACAAAGTCTAAATTCAAAGGGGTAAAACCTTCTGGATTAAAGACCAGAGTTTTCTTCCGCCTATCACCCAACTCTGCATAGATTAGTCTTTCCAAAGAGGTTTCTGTAGCAATTTAGGCTTAACAACGAACATGTTCAATGGAGAAGATTATTTGGGTTTAAAAGTAACTTGTACGTTCTTGAGCTTCGAACGTATATTTAATAAACTGATTTATAACCAATAGAAGTTTATAATCTATTTAATTTCATCATCAAGCTTGTCAAGAAGTTTTGCGTGAAAGATTTTATACCGTTTAATATTTAGCCGCGTTCTTCATACTAGTCTTTGGAGTTGATTCAAATCGTTTCATAACGATTTGTTGAAGTCGTGTGAACGGGGAATCGATTTCTCGGAACTACTTCGGGAACCAGTTTAAAACTGATTCGACTTCAACAACCTACATATTGAACTACGATAAATAGGTTTTTGAAGATAGATACTTGGAAAAGATGGCGAGCTTAAATCGATTCCAAATGATCGGTTTGATTTTTATCGATTAAAATCGATTGGGATACGATAGTGTGAACGTAACTTATTTATTTTTGTTATCCGATTTTGATACGTGAAAACTCATTTCGGTTTCGAAGTTCTCAATGAATTAAATACACGCGATAATCTGTTGTTATCGTTAAAAGTTATATTTACACGCGTGACTTATCCTTTAACCTTAATTCATACGACTACAAACGGATTACGAGAGGAAGCTAGACTCCCAAATTAACATTCACTCGAAAATGGGTTACATTGATAAACTTTACGCAACTCGAGGGGCTGTATACGTTCATGGGCAATTTGCACCAAGTGCTTAAAGCCCAAACGAGATATACGTTAAAATCCATACACGGGGAAAATAAACAGAGGAAGAGACAGACGGAACAAAGCGAGCAAATTTTTCAATCTCTTTCGTTTTTACCTCCGCCTCCAATAAGGTAATAATGACACTAGTTGGTAATGACATTCCTCGATGGGAAACTTATCCCTAAATCTGTTTACTTGGTGACATAGAGAAGGGAGAATCTCTGGGAACCTAGTTTCGTCCATATTGACAAATCAAGGTGAAGACAGAATATATTAAATTTGAAACGATTAAGAGTCCGAGTTAATGATTAAATATTAATAATTACATTACGGCGTTCTACATTTCTCCACGATAACTAAGGTTAAAACCCATACTGAAATTTCACACGAATATAAGCCTCCTAAATTCATACGACAGACGGCGTCAGCTTATTTATTCAGGGTTGCCACAGTTTTTTCAGATTCAAATTCCCGACTTTTCAGGTTTTTCCCTG
The DNA here is from genome assembly GCA_963920705.1 of Odiellus spinosus. Lineage (NCBI taxonomy): Eukaryota > Metazoa > Arthropoda > Arachnida > Opiliones > Phalangiidae > Odiellus > Odiellus spinosus. Next base: position 7,486,721 of record OY987227.1, on the reverse strand, counting down.
ACCTTTTCCAACGATTTTCCCTGACCGTTTCAGCTAATACTACCCAATTTTTAACCTTTTATTTTTTTTATAATTGCGTTCGCCAAAACCTTTTGCACTCGTATAGATACAACTGACACGGTCAGCTTTAAATCTTTTCTGCAGATGATTGTAATTTCCTGGATTCTTGAAAGATCTTTCAATTTCAAAATATCTTAAAATTCCCTGACTTTTCCCTGACTTTTTTTATTCATTTTCAAATTCCCTGATTTTTCCCTGACCTGTGGCAACCCTGTTATTGGTTCCGCTTCACCACAGCTAACTTATATCGTAGCTGATCTATGTTGGCCGTAGTGCGGCGTTGGCAATAAATAAGCAGACGCCGTTTATTAGCCCCGGCTCCAATTCGTTCTTGCTACCTGACTTTGAAACTGTTCAATAATCTTTTCAAGTATTAAACAATTCCATTTTTCGACAAAGGATCTCTTAAATTGACCCCAAGTTTGACCTTTCCCAGCCGGGTTAGAAACGTTTTCAAAGTCAATCGTGTGGCCGTGGCTTACGATAGCTTTATTAGTTAAATAATTTAGAATTAGGGTTCGATAAAACGAACGAAGAACGTGTACCTGGGACAAGATTTATTCATACAAAGCGGCCCAAGTCGTCAGATCGTTTTAGAGTTCACGAGTTTATCAACGAAGTCTATTCTGAAATCAGAATGCCATGCAACGCTCTAAAACGTGATAATGCGTACAGGGTTTAAGATTTCCCAACGCGTTTATTGAAATTGTACCATTCCAAATTCACTGAAAATTTGGCAGGATTTAGATTAGAGAAGCTGAAATTAACGAGAGTGAAATGAACTATAAAGTGTTGAAATACGCGTGGAATGCGTGATATAAATTTATCGTGGAAACAATGAGATTTAATAACTGAATATATATAATTAATATTCAAAATGAATATTACGCAACTGGCAATAATACTATTTAATGAATAGAATTCGTTTCAGTACTCATAACTCCAGCAAATAAATATACAAATAATCAAATCCAGTTGTCAGTACGCGTAAAGCTCGGGGTTCCGTTGATAATTAACAAAATTAAATGGATTAAAATAAGAACGTGGGCTGGTACTCGCTATATTCTTATATTGATAAATAAATTTAAAATGATTTTAACGGATTCAATTTCAGTTCTGACTTTGTTGTTAGGCGATAAGACGAAAATAACAAGCGCATACATCTGTATTACAATTACAAACAGTCAGATTATGAAATATACAAACGTCAATATCAAATTCATTTGATTTTTTTTTTCTCTCTTTCGTCATTCGAGCTAGAGCTAGTACATGGCACGTAGGCGATTTTAAAATTGATTAGTTTTACAACGAAAATTTGTAATAGAAGGATTCGTTGTAACTGTATACTTTTATAAAATAAAATATTTAAATAATCCGAACTAGAGTTCTTAATCGAGTTAGTTACCATGGTCTATTTCCAGGGTAATGCTAATTCACGGTTACCTTGGTAAAATTACCACGTAATCTACCGCATTTCCAAAATTATGGTAATTTTAGAACTACAATACCAAGATAAATGGCCGTATTTCTTCAATGGGGTGTAGGATTATTGGAAAATTCGTTATATGATTATACTTCACTAAAATATTCGAAGAATACCAATGTAAATGGTGGAATTTCTTCATTGGGGAGTGTAGGAATATATTGAAAATATTTTCTATTGGTCGCTGGATTTCGTTAGCTAGCCTAACTTCCATCAATAACCGAGCGAGCCGCTTCCGCGGATTCGTGTTGGAATTCGGCTGAGCCAAAATTGATCGAAAACAGTTATAAAAATATCGCGTCGACTTTTCTAAAGAAATCAGCGTGCGAAAGCGAGCGCCCATCTGGTAAATGGATATATATTGCTATTCCTAAGGCATCCAAATCACAACTGGAATTTTCTCGCGTAAATGAAACGTGAAAAAGAAAATTTTGTGAATGACGTGGTTCGAATAATAACCAGTTAAGCGTCGACAATAATTCGTGTCTCTGTCAGGTTTATAATTAATTTATTAATTAAATTTGAAAGCATTTAGAACTATGTCCGAGTGTTCAGCGACACGTACCGAGGGTACCACCCCCATAGAAAATATATTAACGGTACTAGTCGCTGAACACGGTCACCGTATTAGTTAAGATAATCGTCTTAGAACGCGTATAATGTTAGCTATACTTTTATCAGAACAATGCTACACGTTCACGTAAGCGTATGGGAGAAATAATAGGTGTAATCAATCACGAACAAAAAAACTGAAGGATTAGAAAGAATAGCCATTGAATTAAGCCCATTGATTGCTGCCACCCGCGTTTAAAACTAGGTTGTATCTAATCAGTGTACACCTGAGTTCACTGATACAGCTTTGACAGTGCATTGAGTTCGAACTCTTATGAAGTCACCAGTAACCCCCTTCACAAATTCAAAGCTTTCGGACACCTTCTCGAAGTATACTAGTCACGGGACTTTTGGAAAATTTATCGGACAACATCGTGTCCCGCGCTTATTTCCGTTCCCGCCCCCAACCGGCAATGACGTATAAAGCCATTCTGCAGAATCACTGAATTCCTTAAGCCTTTGCCTTTTATCGTGCATCTTCTACGATACTACAGCGATTTATGTTAAACCTTATCTGGCGTACGTGTAATTCCTCGTTCGATTGATTTTTTTTCATTCTATCTTTCCTTTAATACATCGGGATTAGATTGAAGCACCCTCCTTCTCTCTCCCACCGCGTTTTTATAAAGCGTATTACATTTTGGTGGTTCCTTTTTTTCTGGGTCAAATTGAGGGAGGATCGACCACCGAGAAATATTATTTTTATTCCATATCGGGGATTTTTCCGAAACCACGAGTTAAAGGGCAAATGTCACGGTAGAAATAGATCAACGTACAATAGCAATATCGTGCACCCTTTTATATTTAAAATATAGGTTTGGACTAAAAATCCTTTTCGGACGATATCCTTTTTTATCGATTCCTTATCGTTTAAATAGACCTAATCCAACAGTAAAAAAGCTTACAAATATTAAACTAGAAATAAATTTAATTTAATATCAAAATAGGCTTAGCCGGATTCATGGAGATATCCTGAACTCCCCGTATAATGACTACCGACCAATGATATTGATCGATGGCTCTTATATGGGGAATACATGATCTGCATGATCAATGTCATTGGTCGCTAGTCCTTATACGGGGAGTTCAGGATATATCCACGAATCTAGAGAGTTTTAAATTTATTTCTAGTTTAATATTCGTTTGTAATTTCTTTTACTGTTGGATTAGGCCTATAATTTTTAGTAGACTCTCTCTTTTAAAGTGTATTTCAATTAAAGTTTTCAACAATAAAAAAGGGGTCGTAGCCTTAACTCTACAAAGTTATTTTATAAATAAATCTCGCCAAGAGTAAACAACGATTAACCTTAGTTGAAAAGCGTCGTTTCATATTTGTCAAAATTTAATCATTTAACGCCAAGTTATTTTGTAAATGGATTTGTTCTTTTGTTATTGTTATATAGGATATGAATTGAAAAATTTCAAATCCTCGATTTCTTATCAAGACCGGAATAATAAAAAAATACGTAGACGTACAGCCAAGAACTACTTTTAATCTTAGGAGCGTCATCATTTTGTATTAAAGCGCAAAATTGTTCCGAAACAACCGACTCGCGTTTTTCCATTAGGAAATTAAGTCGAGTTCAGACATCGCGACGTGATGTCATTCAGACACAATGAGGACGAAATAACTGAAGGGGCTATGTAACATTTTGGTTATAGATTATTAATTATGCAGGGCCACCACAACACCCCCCACCCAAAAAAAACGTTTCCATCGATTTATAGGAATAGTAACTTAGAAATATTAAAAAATATAGGAGAATTACTAGCGAACTTCTAGGAAACTATAGGAGAATTACTAGCGAACTTCTAGGAAACTATAGGAGAATTAGTAGCGAACTTCTAGGAAACTATAGGAGAATTAGTAGCGAACTTCTAGGAAACTATAGGAGAATTAGTAGCGAACTTCTAGGAAACTATAGGAGAATTAGTAGCGAACTTCTAGGAAACTATAGGAGAATTAGTAGCGAACTTCTAGGAAACTATAGGAGAATTAGTAGCGAACTTCTAGGAAACTATAGGAGAATTAGTAGCGAACTTCTAGGAAACTATAGGAGAATTAGTAGCGAACTTCTAGGAAACTATAGGAGAATTAGTAGCGAACTTCTAGGAAACTATAGGAGAATTAGTAGCGAACTTCTAGGAAACTATAGGAGAATTAGTAGCGAACTTCTAGGAAACTATAGGAGAATTAGTAGCGAACTTCTAGGAAACTATAGGAGAATTAGTAGCGAACTTCTAGGAAACTATAGGAGAATTAGTAGCGAACTTCTAGGAAACTATAGGAGAATTACTAGCGAACTTCTAGGAAACTATAGGAGAATTACTAGCGAACTTCTAGGAAACTATAGGAGAATTACCACCGAACTCGTAGGAAAATATAGAATTACCACCGAACTCGTAGGAAAATATAGGAGAATTACTACCGAACTCGTTGGAAAATATAGGAGAATTACTACCGAAGTCGTAGTAAAATATAGAATTACCACCGAACTCGTAGTAAAATATAGAATTACCACCGAACTCGTAGGAAAATATAGGAGAATTACTAGCGAACTTCTAGGAAAATATAGAATTATTAGCGAACTCGTTGAAAAATATAGGAGAATTACTAGCGAACTCGTTGAAAAATATAGGAGAATTACTAGCGAACTTCTAGGAAAATATAGGAGAGTTACTATTGAAATTATAGGAAAATATAGCAGAATCACTACCGAACTTTTAGGAAAAATCTAGGTTTCAAATACGAGCGTGGGTTTATAACATTTTACCTCCCAGGTTCTTTTCTTGCTTTTACTATAGTTTCTGTGGTCTGAACGCGACTTCAGAGAAAATAGAAAATAATACAACGAAGCCAAATTATAGAAAAGAAAAGGCGGGAATGGACGTTCCAACGAAATAAAACAATTAGGCTTAGCGAGAGAGAGAAGGAAAACAACACGCTTGCCGAATATACGATTAGAATCTAGGCTTTTCCAGCATTATAACGGGCGAGCGGCATTCCCTATAGAAACTCAACCAACAAAAAAGTCGTCTCATAAATTATTCACGCGTCATTTTCACTTTTTAAAGGGAAAGCGAAGCTACAAACCCATTTCTATCTTCAAAACTCTGTTAATTAGGCGTTATTATAAAGGCGCGTTACACTAAGCCTCAGAATCGATTCAAACCGTTCACCATGGAGTTTTGAACTGGAAACAGTCTTTTTTCCCAATCTATTTGGATCGATTTTACCGTTTTAAATCGATTTGGATACGCTTAAGCTACGTAGTCACACTAGCATTTCTTAATCGGTTTGAAACGGTGAAATCAAACCGATATTAAAATCGCCAGGAATCGTTTTAAGCGTCATATGTTCACGAATTATCTTTATAAATCGATTTATCGTGTATATTCATAAATAAATAATTTATTTTTTTGCTTCTAGTTTGACTCGAAAGTAAGAATCTGAACAGGGATTTACGCACTCATTTCTTAGTTTACAAGTTTTTTTACAATAAAAATGAAATAATTTAGTTTCTGAATCCCTTTAAAACTTAGGTAAATGATCGGGAAGAATCGTTATAGATATTTAAGGGGTTTAACACACGGTGCGGCAAAGCAAAGAGAGACAGTTGAGGGTGGGAACCGCCCAAAAATACAGGGAAGCTGCCTCGATCTGCGGGTATAACTTAGTTTGGGATATCGTATTAGAAATATATAGTAAGAATATAAATTACTTTTAATTATGACTGGTTCTTTTTAGAGGAGAGCCAAAATGAGTTTTAGCTTAATGACGCGAACCACCCATAATAATAATAATAATAATATTCATGAAAAAAATGCAATCCCACATTGAGAATAATCTCCCCCCCCCCCCCCCTTGTAATATTATTATTATTATTATTATTTCTCGTTATATGGGAGAGTCTGTAAACAAGTTATTTTTAATCGACTGTTATAATATACCATAAAAGATTGCGAAGTTAGGCTCGAAGAAATTTCAGATTTATTACAAAAGAACTAAATTACTGTGGCCAATCCCAGAGTTGGTCTTTGATACGGAATAAGAAGTTAAGAGTTAAATTGGTTCACGCGCCATTTTTATTCGAAATTTTATTGGCATCAGCATCTATGACTTACAATCTAAAATTTCTTCTCGACGACGGAGTTAGGCTTAGCTAATCTAGTTCGCGACTTGTATAATTAAACAGGGCTCCTACCAAAATCTGAAAAAAACTATAGGGAAATATGGGATTTTTCAGGCTAGAAATTGGGTGAAATAAGAATAAAATTTTTTAAAATAGGGAGCAAATAGGAACCAATTTAAGAAGAAATGAGATCTTTAAAAGTGATTTTGTGAAAATTAAAGTAGGTTTTTTTTTGTAAAAACATTTTATCACAAATCTAAGATTAATTTTATCACATTTTTCTTGATAATTATATCATTGACTTAATCAGCTTTAAAAGCGGGAAATTTAAAATGGGTAAATTCGACATGGCGTAAAATTTGGATTCAATATTATTGGCCGGTACTTAATACCAAATGTACTAGAATTATGGTATCATTTTATGATTTTTTTAATCTTAAACTCGATTAAAAACTACTCGTTATCAGAGTGTAAGTATCCCTTTATATTAAAAGAACGAAAAAGAAATTAATGCAAATTCAAAGTTTGTATTTTCCAGGAACGCGTCATTACACGATCTTCACGTTTTACTCGAACATTATATATTCAAACACGCGCATCGCCGTTTCTAGGTCAATTAAATACCTACATACACAAAGAGGCGGGGGCGTTTTACCAGTATTCGAGGGTGGAAAACAAATTTTTACATCTTAATTTTTCTTTCTAATTTATTTTATAACAATTTTTAGGTAAATTAAAGGAAAACTCTAGACTAAGTTAAAAGAAATCACGTTCAAAAATAAATAACTCGATAAAGGAATAGTGAAGACGATTAACTTGTTAATTTTAATTAAATATGAACGTTAAATCATAAAAAGAGTTAATCAAAGTGAGGCTGTCAGCATTTTTTCCTAAGGCTTATATTTTCAAATGACAAAAAGTAAAGATTTAATTATTTTTTCGCTATTATTAACGATAAATTTTGAATAAAAAGTGAGGGACTTATGGATCAAGTACCTTCACGAAAAAGACTCCTTGAAAGAGACCGCGTCACGTTACGCAAAGCGGGAAAATCAACTTTAACGTCTATAATATCCACGCGAACATTTTATGACGTAGCTAGTATTACAAAAAATATTGTTTTATAGGTCCTTTTGTAATTAACTTAAGTCTAATTTCGTAACTTAAATAGGCCTAATTAACCGCGAATTATTACGAAGACTTTGGAGAGGTGTGATAATTAAAATTTCGTAACAGCCTCACTTTGACAAAGTTGTAATTTGAGTTTTTTAAGATTATCTCAATTTTCATAAATAAATTTAAAACTAACTTTCTACGCTTTCTATAGTTGGATTTGTTCGAAATTACAAAAAGGTGAACTTTTAATTGCGTTATACTTTAATTTTTTTTTTTTTTTTTTTTTTTTTTTGGCACGAAGTCATAGATCTGAAACAATGGTTTCATTGGTAAAACAATGGAGTTTTGTAACCTCCCCATTTTTTATGGGGTGTTTCCCGTGTTAGCATCATTTTCTTTCGAGATATTTTTTTTAACATATCCGAGTCACGAAAATGATCTAGGAGGGGAGGAAAACATACGATTACGCACTTTTACCACAAAAAAAAAAAAAAAAAAATGATATTACAAACTAAAGAACCTTACATACGAACGGAAATTACGAATACAACTGACATTATTAGAATCAAAAGTAAATCTCTTTATTCCATAAAAGTAAACTATGCCACGTAGCTTAAAGGCCTAAGATTACTTCTGCCTGTCACCCTGGAAACAAACTCATCCTCCAGGCTTTCTCTTGCCTTTCTACCCAAAAGGGAAGCTCAGAAGGTGAGCCCACTTCCAGTGAAACAGGCAAGTTACAGGCAGAAGAAATCCTAGGCCTTTAATACTATCAGCAAAAGTACTGGTAAAAGTTCCGGCAGATTTTGATTCGAGACACTCTAGCGGCCGCAGTCGCCGTGTAAATATTGAACGGAGGAAGCGCCACTCTTTGGAGAAATTCCGGAGTTGGGCGAAGACAATACAGCCAAGCGCGGCCCGCCAAAATTCCGTCCCTCTTTCCCGACTCAAAATATCGAGGAAGAATCCAAACCACTCGAGCCAGACAGGTTTACCTAAACCTTTGCTGCTAGTACTGAGCTAAGTGGCGTTGTTTACTTTTATGGAATAAAGGGATAGACTTTTGGTAGAATATTTATTATATCATACTAAGGCTGAGTAGGTACATGTCACTACGCTGTCCAAGACAGGAGATTACGTGGGATCCGGTTTTAATTGCAGAGGTAAACAGTCCTCCAAGGGACTGGATGAAACAATTTCCAGATAAAAACTCAATATTCGGAAAACTATAGTCACTAAGCGGTATATATAGTTACTATATTCTCTCCTCCAAGGCTTAAACCACTCGATAAAGATGCCTCACAAGTCAAGGAGTTGCGTGAAGATTGATTGATTTTAGTCCTAACCTTTAAGAATTATTTTATATGCAGCGGAAATTTTAGGGCTCCTTCTTAGGTTCATAGAACTTTCGCGAAACCGATTTCACTGAGATTTCCAGGTTTTTCCATACAGGGTTGCCACAGTTTTTTCAGATTCAAATTCCCTGACTTTTCCAAGTTATTCCCTGACTTTTTCCAACGATTTTCCCTGACCGTTTCAGCTAATACAACCCAATTTTTAACCTTTTATTTTTATAGAATTTCGTTCACCAAACGTTTTGCACGCGTATCTTTGTTATAATCTATACAACTGACACGGTCAGCTTCAAATCTTTTTCGCGGATAATGATTGTAATTTCCTGGCTTCTTGAAAGATCTTTAAATTCCCTGACTTTTTAAAATATCTTAAGATTCCCTAACTTTTTAGAATATCTTAAAATTCCCTGTCTTTTTTGGTTCATTTTCAAATTCCCTGACTTTTCCCTGTTTTCCCAGACCTAATCAAACCCTGCCATAAATATTTCCCTGAAATTTACGGGTCCAAAAGACCAAAATACCCACTTTTGTCAAGAAAAAGGAGTAATAACATTGGGACACCCTGGAGTGATTTAAAGTCTATTTGATGAAATATGCCCAAATCTCAAATTTCCCTGAATTTCACTAATATTCTTAAATTACCCTGAATTTCACTAATATTCTAAAAATTACCCTGAATTTCACAAATAATCTTAAATTTCCCTGAATTTTTAGGCTATAAATTTATTTTTATTCAGCTCACCAATCAGGAGAAACTAAAGAAATGGTTCTTCGCTGTAATTTAAGGCTAATTTATTACAAGTACGCGCCCTACACGCGGAAAAAAAAAAAAAAAAAAAAAAAAAAAAAAAAAACATTTTTGTCAAACTTTTTTATCTTTAGTCTGGAATGCGATAAGCCCATCTATTTTGTTTATAGCCTTCGAACTACAATCGTAGATCAGTTCCTCTTTTCAGAGCGAATGCAGCTAAATAAGATGAACGACTCGCTTCGAAATATTACATTCTGTAAGAAGTAATAGATTCTATTTATAGAAAAGAGTTTTAAGAGAAGTATATAGTTTATTACAATGTCACTCTTCAGCGTGGGCATTGGGGGGAAACCGGGATAAGTTTAAAAATCCAAGTGAATGAATAGTAAAGAAAAATATATAACCTAGCTTTGTACTCGCTGACGGGTAAAAACGAAATAAACTATAAATTGGGGGCTATAAAATATCTTTCGTCTAAACCCTCTCCTGGACAACAAGAAGGAGAAAAAAAAAAAAAAAAAAAAAAAAAAAAAAAAAAAGATAAGGCGCCGGCTTTAGAAAGTTGACATCAAAGAATTATTCGACTTTTAGATTTCAGTAACCTATATGTTTTTGAACCACATGCACTACCAAACGTCTTCAAGACAACTCAACACCATGAACATCATATTCAAGGCCGCATCTTCAGACTGGGACTAACTGAAAAGTGCAAGTAACTTAAAAATCTAGGAGTTATTTGGTCCATCACTAAACGAGTTACCCAACACTGTGCCTCTAGTGGCCAGAAATGAAATCAAATTGGTGTAAGAATTTTCACAAAGTTGCTATACCTTAAAGGGAGAATGCAACCTAACAACGAGGGATTTTTTATCGATTACTTATCGTTTAAATAGGCTTAATCAAACAGTAAAACAATTAGAAACAAATATTAAACTAGAAATAAATTTAAGACGCACCATCAAAATAGGCTTAGCTGGATTCATGTAGATCACTTGAACTTCCTATATAAGGACTAGCGACCAATGACATTGATCGATGGCTCTAATACGGGGAATTCGGGTCTCCTTGATCAATGCCCTTGGTCGCTAGTTCAGGATATCTCCAAAAAACCAGCTAAGCCTATTTTGATGGTTTTAAATTTATTTCTAGTTTAATATTTGTTTGTAAATTGTTCTTTTACTGTTTATTAGGCCTATTTAAACTATAAGGAATCGTTAAAAAAACAACTTGTTGTTAGGTTGCATTCTCCCTTTAAGAAGTGGAACTCTTTAGGAGAAGCCTAACAAGCGGGTAAAATTCCGAACAGACGCGTGATAAATATTGGGAACAGGAAAATCGATTTCAATCTGAGTTGACAGTTCGTATAAAAGTAAGACATTACGATTTTAGGGTGCCCATATAGTTTCATTCGCGCTGAAAAATGCGATGCGAATTCGAATCTTAGATAAACCCTCAACCATCGAGTTATTTTTCAAGTTTTGTTTCGACCAAGGTTTAAAGTTAAACCAGAGCAAAAAATTGACGTAGTTTATAGTCAATATATCCTCGACTTCGACTATGGTCGCGTCTTATCTCGATACAAACTAAAGGAAATAAATCTTTAGCGGATGTCGAGAGTCCCTCTTTTCTTTAGCTTTCAATTCACCCGAAAAATAAAATTCGAAATGAGACTACTCAATGGCACTAAACTTATAGCCCTCGTTTCCGACGCTAAGAGTTTAGTGGGTAAAAAGCCTGGGAAGTTGGGTTTTAAAAGCCGGATTAAGGAACGAAGGATATCGACTTTATTGTAAGGTATATTCTTATCTGGAAAAATATGGCGCGAATCTCGGGGAATGAAAAGCGACAAAAATCAGAAAAAACAAGGTTCCCAAAAATCAATACAATCCCAGAGGAATCAAGTAAAAGAGAAAGTTTGCCTTCTAGACAATTCTTCCCCAAAAATAGTGTCTCAAAATGTTAAGGACTTCGAATGAAGCGGAGTTTGTATTGAAATATAGAAATATTATAATTTTATAGCAATTTTAGAGGGTTTCGTAATAATTAAATACTGATTATAAAATGTCAGGCAATCAGTTAAACCTTTTGATTGCGTTTGGTAACCGTGACGATTTTGGAAGCACTATCAGATACTATAAGTCTATTATTAAGTTTTTACTGAATGTGATATTTCTGTCTCCCCAGTGTTGCCAGTACCTTTGCGAAGGTGAGAGAAATTCAGGCACTTCTCATTGGAACTGATTCGAACAGAACTCGATTCACAGAGGTACTGACTACACTACAATGAAGATATAGCCAGGGTTTTTAGAGTATTACTCTAAAAACCCTGATATAGCGTAGAAAAATGGGTGGAATTTACTCTAGCCCCGTTAGAAAAAACTGTGTAGTCAATTTAGTTAAAATAAAATTTTACATTTTACATTATAGCTTTAAAAAAAATTGTAAAATAATACGAAATATCACAATTGTATTTTACACCCTCTGATACTACTCTATATAAATGGGGGCCCAGACAGTCAATTAAGATTTATATCTGTAAAAAAAGCAGCCTTTTTCCAGTTAAAAAAATAATTTTTATATCTTTAAAATGAAGGGTAAAATAATAAGAAATATCACTATAGAATTATATTTTACACCCTCTGATACTACTCTATATAAATGAGATCCCAGATAATCAATTAAGATTGATATCTGTAAAAAAAGCTGCCTTTTTTCAGTTAAAACATTAAATTTCACATTTTACTCTACCATTAAAAGAACGTTAAAAGAATTAAAATGCCATTATAGAATTGAATTTGGGCATGGTGACGTTAGGTAACATAATGGGAAAGGGGGGAGGGCAAGACAGCATTCAATTTCGTTTAAAAAATGATTTTTTTTTAAAGTTTAAATTTTAATTTTTACATTTTACCGTACCTTTAAAGGGTTCCTTAAAATAATAGGAAATATTATATAGGTATAGGGCAGTGTTTCGGTTGGCAGCTCAAAACGCCCAGTTTTAAAAAGAGAAAGGGAAGGAGGTATGAAGATTGATATATCTATCAGGAGTCGCTCTCCGAGGTTGAATACATTATAGGAGTGTAATATGATTTATGAGCTATGAGCAAACTTAAAATGGACGATATAAGTTTACTTAAAATTCACCGCCATCGCCACCGCAAAAAAAGCAAAGTCAGCGAAATGGAATACCTTCGAAGTATACTCTACGTACTTTATATAAAAGCACTCTTATCACAATTTTCGAAAAGCGTAATTTAAATATCGTTAAAAGGACAAAGGCCCTCCAATATAAATAAAAATAGAGCTCGGAATCGGATAGTGAATAACTTTGGATATGCATTGATAACTAGGCTTTTTTTCACATATTTTAATCTCAGATAAATTGTTAATATAAAACCACAAATTATATAAACAGACGCGTATCAAATGGATACGAATTATCCGAAAATAAAATTTGAAGCTCGATTAATAAAGAAATTACGCGTTTATTCGAACGGATAACGCCAAGATAAAATACGACGTTTCTCCAAATCCGTGTAGAATGAAGTATAATAATTATATTTTAATCCAAATTCAAAGGAACAGTGGCTAAATTACTACATTTTAGCTTTGAGATCTCAATTTGGGTTAAAATCCGCAAAGAAACTCGAGTTTCAAATTTTCTCATGGGGGGAATGAATTTCCTATATAACAATGAGTACGAATAAAAAGTTGCCTTATCATTCGGGTATACGTTAACTCGAATAAGAAATGGATATTTTTCGCGAATAGATAATATCCGATTGACATTAACGATGGTTCTATTCAATTAGCAAAACGAATTCCGTGCTCTAGTCAAAAAGGTTTCAGTTTGATTTAATTTTTTAAATTTTGGGTGAAATTTAGGCAAAACTCGTATATTTGGTTTGCAAAAAATAATTGAGATAAACTAAAAGTACTGAGGAAATGATGTACTTTGTAAAATAATTTGGGTAAACTAAAAAAAACGTAAAAATTGGGTATGATTTGTCAAATTAATTTGGGGAATAAGACAAAGTTTGCAAAAAATATTCGGTAAACTAAATAGAAGAAAGAAATTAATTGCAATTAGGATCAAAGTTGAGTAAGGTTTTAATCTTAGTAGCTTGCCTTTTTGGTTGAATTTTGTTCAAGAAACCTCTCGGATGTTTATTAATTGAAAAGTAAATTTGGAAACCATATTTGAAAATGACATATTTAATTTCTAAACTAACTTCGTATCCTTTCCACGAAAGATAAAATATTCTAAAACTACCAAAATACCTTGCCATTACGTCTTTTATAGCATTTCTACCAGGCGTGGTTTGTTAGTATATCGGTTCCTAACGTAATCCCACGCTAAATACCCAATGAAGATAGAGTACTTGATCGATATAGCGTTATTTATTATTAACAACCTTGTTACCTCCAAGGCCCCACGCGTAAATGAGAGAAAACTAGATCTTAGGGGACTCGGAGAATTGCTGGTAGGACATTAAAAAAACGTCCATCATTAATATTTCTATATAGGGGAAATGCCAATAAGTACATGAGAGAATCAGTAATGACAGGGTTCCCACCAAAATCTAAAAAAAATAGAGGGAAATAGAGGATTTTTTCAGGCTAGAAATAGGGTGAAATAGGGAGCAAATAGGAACTAATTTAAGAAGAAATGAGATCTTTAATTTTCAAATTGCCCCCGTCGAAGCCCAAAGCATGAAAAATTGAAAATATTTCAAATTGCCCCGTCGCGGCCCAAATAATACAAGGTCGGAAAAATTTCCAATTGTGATGAAAGCAAAACATCTAAGTCATGTTGAATGAGATAATGAGAAACCACAAAATATAGTGGTCATAAACCTCGTTTGAAGTCATTTCCGATGATTTCTGGTTTACCTTATGACAGAAATGGATCGTGAACAAGACACGAGTATCTGTCTGTACAACTGCACATTTTTTGTGGAAAAACCAATATTGCGAGGCTGACAAATACACTAATAGTACTTTTAACTTTCTTAACTTACGCATTGAAACAGTTGGCGAAATGTAAGCCTTATCTCAGTATAGGAAGCCACTCTTATTCCCGAATAGGTTGTTATAAGACTATTGAATGCAGTGATATATTAATGGGTAAATAAATAAATTCATGCCATAACTTATGGAGAGAGTTTACGAAGTATACAGTCGTAGATGTCCATCAAATATTCATGGGATAATTGACTGAAAAAGAGCGGTATTTATATGTATAGAAGAGTTTGTGTGAATTATTAACTATATATTTAACCTAATGGGTAGGGTTTTGGACAACGTTCCTCTTTTGCCGGAGTGGTCCGACAACGTGACCAAGTGAGAGAGGAGAGTGGTGGATTTATCGAGAAAAACATTCACCCCGATTCTTGGGCTTCCCAGTTAACACCGACAGATAAGTGCAAGAGGGATGGGCTATATTTCCGCTTTATCTGTCTAGAAACTTGTATTAGAGACCATTGTATAGACCGAATGGTTCCTAACCCTAGGGAATACCACGTGCCAGCAACCGTATAAAGCTTTTTCTTAGATCCGCCATCCCCCTGTAGTTTTCCCTCACTGGCTTTGATCAATGGAACGGATTTTTGGAATGGGAAGGTTGTAAGGTTGCAGCCAAGAATATCTTGTAATTCCCCAAAAATCCATACTTCAGTCCGTCCCAGATTCTGGCGCTGAAAAAGGTTTAGATGGATCGTCTATACGGAAAACATCTTACAAACGTCACACCCTTCTCTATCTTTTAGACAACTACTTTAACGGCTTTTAAAGTGAAGCTGACACGGATTTTTCACGAACTTCAAATGGAAATTGAGTAGAATTTTCGTAAAGATCGTTAAAAATCGATTCAAAATATTTATACATATGTCATAGAAAAAAATTACCGGAACAGTAAAAATTCAATTTCTCCATTTTCGAAATTTTTAAAATTAAAATTCCCAGCAATACTACGTCATATGGTCACGTGATTTCGCTATTGTAGAGCCTACAGTTGATTCTCGCGCTGTATTTACGAACTAAGAAGTCAACTCCTGCACAGATGGTCATAAACTATTGATAAGAACTGGTAGAACGACAAATTCGTGGTTGCCAAAATGGGTTAGGTTTTTCTAGAAAGTATGAAGTGTATATAGGAGATGCGAAAATCGGTGTCGCTTCGTTTGATGGTGCGGGGAACACGAATTGTAGGAATGTCTGAAAATGACACGACATGGAAAGTACGTCCAAGAGAGGGAGAGACATCACTTATCGTCACGGTGACAGCGAATAAACGACATACACAAAGGATGATCGGGAAAAAAGTCATTTTGAACCACTATCCATTTTGTCATTATGGATCGTTGGTTGTCACGCTCGTACTATTAACAACATTTAGAATTTAATTCCCTAATCTACCGTTTGTTGAAACGTACCCTAGAAATGCTTCTGAGCTTCTAGATACTCTTGACCATCTACACCCGACGGTACACTAGCATTTTTTTCTGATTGCAAATCTTCTAAAATAATTATTTATGTACGTTTGTCAGTGGAGAACACCCAACGCCGTATGCAGTATGATAAACTTCGTTGCAAACTCCGGTTTTTATTTCAAAAAACACATGTCGAGTTTGAATTTTATTTCTCGCGCGTGAACAGGGTATTATCACGTGACTCGAGTCGCGCGCTTTTTATTTAAAATTATTTCAAATATCTATTAAGCCTAACACAAGGCCTAGGCCTAATTTAATTATTAGGCCTATATGTTTTGGTGATTATAAGTTTTTAGGTCCAATTGGTCTTTGGTATCATCCAATGGATGGATAAATCACATAAACAAACGAATCTCATTTATCCGCTTCAATAAATACCGATATAAAATACAGAACCTCGAAAAATACAGCGCTCAACATTGGTAAAAGATTTACAAGTCATTCTAAATATTGGAGGGGGGAGGGTCAATGACCTCGAACCACCATTCAGTCAATAACAAAACAAAGGTTCCCATCCTAAACGCTAATGAAAGATTGGTGTCCCCTGACTATCCAACAACAAACTTCTCCCGCACAGTGACGTAGTGTAAACGGACAAGAGCACACTATGATATATAGCGCTCATTTTAGCACCACCTTATAAACCGGAACATAATAGCTAGAAAATATTCAGTATTGGTAGTCTTGGAACCATCAAAAACAACCGTTAAAGTTACTCCCCACCCTTTCACATCCAAAAATATTCGGAGGTTCAAAGGTATTTGGTGTATGGTTCCAAGACTGTAAAATACGATAAACAGAAGGTAAAACATCACGAAGCAACGTATCGGGAGTTATATTGGGGAAATGAAGTTGGTAACCTCGGGAATGTTCAGTGGGTACGAGACCTAAAGCCTCCTCCGTATTTACTCGAAACGAAACCATAGACGACCCACGTCTATCCTAGTTTTTAACCTGTTGAAACATTTAGACTGATTCTGAATCAATTTTGTCAACTAGCTTAGAAGCAATAAGGTTAAAAGTAAGATTAGAAAAGGTTCGAGCAGTGACGTCTTTCAACTCTATTGTCACTGAAAGAGTGGATGAAGTAGCATAAGCGTATACGAGGGCGAGCAGGATGTTTGCCCCTGGTCAACAAGAAACTCGGATGAGTGGGGAAGGGGTGATAGAGAGAGTGTGTGGGAGAGTGATAGAGAAAAATAACGGGGCCCCCAAAGTACTCAGGCACACTCCTGACCAGTGTGCACCGAGTGGCGTTAATGTCTATAGCTCTCTTTTGGGGTTGACCTCAGTGGGTTTACAGTCTCTCACCCCATCTTTATTTGTTTTGACCGACAGCGGCTCTTCTAGAGAAAGAGGGAACCACCCACACTATTATCCCGGTTATCCCCAAAATTACAATCGTCTGGGTTTCACCGGGATATAATCAATAACATCCATAAACTAAAGTTTCGAAAATTTTAAATTCGCCCGATTGAAACACCTAGCAGTTAAACTTAAAAAAATGTATTTTCCAATTTGATTTAAGATTTTACTAAAGGCTAAATATTTTAAAGAAGTATTCTTGATAATTGCACGTCACTATCTGTTAAACATTACCGCATAAAAAGACTCCCGTTTTAAAAAAAAATTTGACCATTTTAAAATCAGGATAAACCCGTTTATGAATTAATTTTAAATCAAACGAACGTCACTCGTAGTTTGATTTTCAATTGGCCACTGAGAAGCTGGAGATGTTGATTGTTTTTCAAAGAATTGAACATTTTCTTTTATAGGCTAACCTTTCAAATGATTAAATTAGATGATTACATATAATTTTGAAATATATCCTTCATTATAATCTACAACTAATTTATGGGTAGCCTTTTTCTTTAAAGAATTAAAACAATTTCGGTGAACTTTTGAACATTGAAGGCGCAGACATTTCTACAAATGGGTTCACCTACTTGGTACGTAACATTTTGTGTCCTAGCTTCAATAGACTATCACGCGGTACCAAAAATACGATATTAGAAGCGTAAAAGTCTGTCTTCAGTAAAGATACCACATTCGTCTATTGACGTAAAGAGGACACTTATTTCATTGGGTTTTCCATATACCAGGAGAACAACCCTTTTGCAGAAATGTCTGCCTTTAATTAAACCACGTTGACTTTGGTTTTCCCAGTGAATAGGGCCAAAACATATCACCTTTCGTATCTTTTATCATATTTACTTTGTTATAAAGGAATGGTTTCAATAAAGGGGTGTTCGCGAACGACTGGTAGATGTCGTGAGCACGTGACTTTCTCGCGCGTGTTCCCCCTTTGTCTGTATAAAATAAAATATATTCGGTTGAATAAAGATACATTAGGGGAAAGAGAGAAAACTGGATACAACTTGAGCTGTACGATCTCTTTCATTCTATTCAATTCCTTTGGGTGGATGAAGTTTTAAACAACGTATGGCTGTGGACCAATTTAATCGCGTCTGGGGGGATTTCTTCGTTTCTTTCTCTCTCTCGGCATTTGTTCTCGGACTTAATTAAAAGATTGGTCACTGAACGGATTTCTCCAAACCCACTTTCTTTTTTTGTTTTCGCTATCGGAGCGAATTGGCGGTAGCTTTTATTAGCAGACAGCTATAAGGGTAATCAGACAGATTCGAATTTCCTTTTATTAAGGACCATGTACTTGTCGACGCTATTATAAGAATACTTATAGCAACGTATACTTGTATAATATGGCAGAGGGTATAAAGATAAGTTAACATTTTTCTCTGCCCACGCAGTTTTAAATAGGATGCTAACTTTGCAAGTACTGTCAAGTTAAGGGGGGTAGGGATATGAATACTTTGTAAATCAAAGTTTATATATAAGTGATAATTTTCTCAGTTTAAAGGGACACTGACACCATTTTTTTTTACGTTTTTAGCGAGGGGGCAGATACTGGAGAACCGCCAGCACTACGAATGTTCAGTTCAAGAGTTTACAAGAGCATGAACTCAAAAGCTACGCAAAGCTGAACACGGAGATATCAGATGTACATCGAAGTCAAGAATGATTTTCACATATACTTTTAAAAACCCTTATATTCGAATTTTACGCCTAATAGGGTTGACGCGAAAAATAAAACTTGAAAAAGTAAAATTCCAAAAATTAATATATTTAATTTTATCGAGGACTTAAAATTATTAAGAACTTTCTGGATTAATGCCATTCGCGAGAAAAAAGGGGCGAAATCATTCGTATTGACACGTAATAGAATCAACAGAGGGCTCTATAATAGCCACGCAATCATATTGATGACGTAGAATCACCGGAAATTGGTTTTTAAAAATTTCGAAAATCACGATTATAAAATAAGTTGTTTTTGCTGTTTCGACAGCATACAGCATATGCATACATAACTTGAATCTTTTTTTTAACAATAACAACCTTTCTCAAATAGCAGTTGGATCTTTTAAAAAAATCGTTACAGTCTCCCTTTAAAATATTTAAATTACAAAAGTAGTTACGTTACAGTAGTCATTTCAAATACGAGACTTTTAACCCGTAATTTAAATTATGTTAATTTTTTTCTATGAGGTTTTAAACCGCTTTTTAAAGGTAGAATTAAACAAGAGTGATTTTTTATCGATTCATTATTTTTTAAATAGGCCTTATTTAAAAGTAAAAAATACCAACCAATATTAAAATATAAGCTCTTAGGCTGAAGAAGGATTAAATGTAAAACTAAGATAAGGTACTTCGTCTTAAATCCAACCGTATCACCGGCTCGCCTGCAGATTTGAAATTAAACAAATTTAAAATCCTTCGCCTTAGTTTGTTAGCTCTTATTATACGAAACGGTGTCCCCAAGAGGTTCTTAATTACCCAGAGACCATTAAGTTTAAGAGGTTCGTTTACGAGAGCTTAAAACCTCGCTTAAATCTTGAATAATATAGAAACCTCAAAAGGAAGGAGATTTTATCTTAAAAAATAAAGATTAAATAAGGGGTAGGAATTATTCCTATCTAACGATTTTATTGAGAAAAATAAGATTATTTAACAAAAAGATGAGGAGAAAATAAACTTGGGTATCCAAGGCCTTAAGGCAGCTATTTTTTATATACAGTAATAAAGTGACACTGTCACGCGCGTGGGATGAAAACCAAATGTAATAGTCCTGGTCGATTTCCAAAACCGGAAGTATAGAGACCCTCGCGAAAAATTTGGCGGGGAAAACTTTTGTCACGTGATCGTCCTCCATCTTTTTGTAGTATGAAATTTTTGTCTGCTCTAGTTATCAGTTCTAGTGGAGAGCGACAGACTAACAACTTGAATTTGGTTTGCGGGAAATAAAATTAGAAATAGTCTGGCAGCCTGTTACTACAAAAAGATGGCGGCGCGGCTATGAGACAAGCGCCCATTTCCGGCAAATCGACCAGGACTATACGAGTAGTATTTGCGGAAAGATCGTTAAACGGCGGGTGAAGAAGAAAATTGAGTTTTTTTTTTTTCTTTAATTTATTATATTTCTAAAAATAAGATAAGTTCAGGAAGTACCTCTAATTTGGACAAAAACCTAATTTTGGTATTAAATAAAAATAAATTAATAGTAGAATAGATAAAATTTCATTTCCGCTTCACCCTCCCTTTAAAAAGCATTCAAAATATATACAAATATATTCGTACTCCACATAGAAAGCATTATAATCGACAAGTTTGAAATGTTTGGAAAAGACAAGTGGAATCTCCAACGTTTCGTCCAGTCTTTTTCGTGAAAATACTTAAGATATTTCTACCTGTCATTTCAAACTCATCGCAAATCACGTTTAAGAATCATTTTACGTCACCAAGCCGAAAAGAAATTAAATTAATATCTTTTTATCATTTCAATTTTGAAGTTTATTATTTATGGGTTAACCCAGATGTGGAAAATCTTGAATATAAGAAAAATTATATCAGTTTATTCCACAACGCCCCGTAGCTTATTATCAGCAAATGTCCAGTTTTACTTCAAAATAGCGAAAAAAGTCATCACCCCTGTGTGGCTAGAGTGGTTTGGACTCTTCCTCGATATTTTGAGTGGGGAAAGAGGGGCGGAATTAAAGCAGGCCGCGCTCGACTCTATTGTCTTTCTCCCAACTTCGGAATTTCTCCAAAGAGTGGCACTTCCACCGTTCACCATTTACACGACGACTGCGGACACTAGAGTGTCTCGAATCAGAATCTGCAGGTACATTTATCCGGACCTTTGCTGATAGTATTAGGGGCGTTGTTTACTTTTATGAAATAAATTGAAAGACTCTTGATATAAGTAAATAGAAATATCGAGAGACCTTGGAGAAAAAAATCTTAACAGCGTCACTTTAAACTCTTTTTTTATTATGTTTAAATTATACGATGTGCGCGTAAACCCAGGCAAACTCGTAAAGATAAAAAACTAATTCCGTGAGCTTATCTAAATGGAACTTGTACTTTAGTAACTTCCTATATCTGCGAAGAAGAAATAAAAAAGTTTCTAAGTACACTTTATTTTTACCTATACCAAACCAAATCAATAAACACATCTTAAAATCGAAAAAATAAAAAATAAATCTATAAAGTGACGCTCTCACCATTTTTTAGAATGTTTATGTATTAGGTACATCTTTATTTTTGCATACTACAGGAATGCCACAGTTTTCTCAGATTCAAATTCCCCGACTTTTCCAGGTTTTTCCCTGACCTTTTTCAACGATTTCCCTGACCGGTTCAACTAATATTACCCAATTTTTAACCTTTTATTTTTATATAATCGCGTTCGCCAAACGTTTTGCACGCGTATCTTTGTTTTAATCTATACAACTGACACGGTCATCTTCAAATCTTTCCTGTAGATGATATGATCAATGAAAGATCTTTAAATTCTATGACTTTTTTGGTTCATTTTAAAATTCACTGACTTTTACTGACTTTTTGGTTCATTTTCAAATTCACTGACTTTTCCCGACTTTTTTGGTTCATTTTCAAATTCACTGACTTTTTTGGTTAATTTTCAAATTCACTGACTTTTCCCTGACTTTTTTGGTTCATTTTCAAATTCACTGACTTTTCCCTGACTTTATTGGTTCATTATCAAATTCCCTGACTTTTCCCTGTTTTCCCTGGCCTGTGGCAACGCTGTACTATTAATGAACTTTTGAAAATTATAATTTTCCGTGATAATAATAATGAAATTAAATTTATTTGATTAGGCCTATTTAAACAATAAGGTATCGATAAAAAAAATCACTTGTTATTAGGTTACATTCTCCCTTTAATAATCTTAACCTATTGCGACACTAGTAGCGAAATCTTTAATTCGCTAGAAAAACGAATACATTAATTTTCTTTGAATGAATGTATAGCGTGCGGAAGAAACTGCATATTTAATAGGTAAGTTTTATATTAGTCATCACTGCGTCAAGGTTAATTTATAACCAGCCTGCAGCGGGATACCGAGAAAAAGAATTTACCCTATTCCCGTTCAAGGTGAATTGTCCCTATTGTCAAAATCGAGGCGGATTAATACGCGATGTTAAACCCGGTAGGGAAAAAGTAGTACATGACAATTCACCTTGTTAATGAGAACGATTCGTAATATCTGGTCCATATTCAAAATGAATTATAACAAAATTTCCAAATTAATAAAAAGCCAATGAAATTAATTATCCCCAAATAATAATTTGGACTATACAAATTCGCAAACAAACGTATATATATGAAATATAATACTAAATTAATTAACAATAATTTAAATGTTAAATTATTTCAGTAAATGATAAACAAAGACGGGGTATTTGTTAGGCTTTGGTGAAACCGCTTTGAAAGAATAGGAGGATCTTATTTTCCTTAGGCAAAACCGGATTATAATCAGGGCAACCAAATGCTTTTTTTACCATTCGCGTAAGCAACGTCAGTTGAAAAAACTAATAAAAGTTTTGATTGGCGTTGAGGGGAGAAGCTTTCCCTTGGGCTACAAGTTTTTCGAGGTATCAATCTCATTAATTATATTTTTTAAAATATGTATCTAGTTACTATATTTTTTACATATCTTTACGGTTACGGAATCAAAGTATGAGTTACAGTTACGCTTTATAGATTGTCTAACATTATATCCTCATTAATAACCACGAGCTCTAAAGTAATTGGCTGTTGCTTTAGTGTCGATATGCAATTTCGCTACTCAATAGACGAATTCCAAATAGAAAATGAACTTCCAGGGGCAGCGTGTCATTGTACTTCAATCTTTACGCGCTATCGTAGTTCCTATTCTGATCCTATTCCGTTTGGCTAAGCCACGACGAGAGACAAACCCCTCCCCTCGCGCTTCGAGACTCGACGTGTTTCCCGTAGCAACGGTAGTAATACGCGGATAGGGATGAGAGCGAGAGATAGAGTGAGGCGTAGGCGCGCCATCTATCGTGATAATTTATTATATTTGTACCCCAACGGCCGTAGCCCCTGGATCAGTTGGTTTATGAGTATGGAAATTTCGAATTCGTCAATAGACCTATCAAGTTAGAATATCTTTGCTCCCATGTCTTAGGAGCGTAAATTAATTGTTTCTCGCTATTATACTAAACTTAAAATAATTATTAGCCTCATTTTCCCACGCTTTTTCTTAATATTTGAACGACAAAACCAAATAATACCTTTATAATTATATACTAGCGGTCGATTTTTCGGTAATTAACAAAGAAAAAGCGAAGAAAAGTGGAAATTAAACGCCTCGTTACGCGCCGCTGCTGAACAATTGATAAAAGAAATCAAGGCGTACTTTATACGAAGGACAAAAGACTGGGATAAAAAATAAAATCAGCCGTATAATACCCTTATTCCGTAACCAATATTCTTACACGTTCAAGACCATGAACTTTACGAAACTACTTTAATTTCTATCCTGTTTTACGTCGCGTATAAAGGTGTCTTGTTTTAGTTACAAGTTTGGGACACTGTTTGCGAATAAAAATCTCATCAGCACGTCTTCGCGCTATGATCTCTTAAAGAGCAATTAAGTAGAGCGCCGAAGGAAGTGAGGGGGGGGGGGGGGGTCATTACAAGGATTAGCTTTCATTTTTGTCTCACATAGTCGCGACAAAGATTATACAAAGTTAATTTCCCAGACTTTTCCAGATTTTTCCTGACCATTTCTAAATAATTTCCCAAACCAATTTTAGTATTTTACACGAATTTATTCTTACGAGCGATCTGTTGGCAATTCACACTTTTCATTTGACATTTTTTGTCAATCAAAGGTCAATAGTTTACTCTGAATATGAGAAACATTATTTGAATATTTAGGCAAATATTTTCAGTTTTTATAATTACGTTACAATTAATTGGTCAACCAATGATAAACAGTTCCTTGACACGTACCAAAAGAATTAATTTCTCTAACCATTTGGGACACTCTCACATTCAATGACTTTTCCCTGACCTTTTGGGCCAATTTCCAAATTCCCCGACTTTTCCATGACCTTTTTGGGGCAATTTTGAAACTCCCTGACTTTTCTCTGACCTTTTGCACCAATTTTCAAATTCCCCAACTTTTCCCTAACATTTTTGAGGCAATTTTGAAATTCCCTGACCTTTTGAGGCAATTTTGAAATTCCCTGACCTTTTGAGGCAATTTCCAAATTCTCTGACTGTTCCCTGACCTTTTGGGTCAATTTCCAAATTCCCTGATCTTTCCAGGTTTTCCGGATCGTGTACGAACCCTATTTTTCTAATTATAAAAAACAAAATCTCGCCATTTCAAAGAAAAAACACTCCTTTTTGGAAAAACAAGTCTCTAGTCCTTTAAATCCCTATATATAATCATTCTTTAGAATTTTTAAGTTCCCATAAAGTCACGGACTGATGGTAAAGAGAATTATTGTAGGCTCGAGTGATTCTCAATTAACAACAAAGTGCGCGAGATGAAATTAAATATCATCACGATATTTTGCACTGCAGTTCAAAGCCATAAATCCCAATAAACTAGGATCAATTCATAATACGGGATACACCTTCAACTCTGGTCTAATCTCAAGGTGATAAAATAACAATAATTTCAACGTCATATTGTATCTCGAAATTATTTGAATAAGCCTAAAACGATGGATGGGTACCTCGAAGATAACCGGAAACCCGGCTTCGTACACGCTGTATTTTCAAATTGATTCCGTTACGTGACTTATTAAGAAGTTTGTCCACGCAACTAGACCGTGCAGAGCCACGTTAGGGGAAGGAGAGAAATAGGGTAGGGTTTTATTTATCGAGAAGTTGAGTCATCGAGAATTTACATTTATTTCCACCGTACTGCTCGGTACTATCGTTTTTAGAGAGTGTCGTTTCCTGAAACTTTAAACCAACAAAGACAAGGAAGAGAGCGTTTTGTTATTGGTTTATCTTCGCGAGCTCATCTCGTTAGGAAATTGAAGCGCGAAATATATAGACGGACGGACGGACTACGCGGGGAAGATTGTAAATTTAAGGGGGTGGAGGAAATCTATAAAACGTCTTTCTTCACCGAGTATCAGATTTTAGTTCCAAGAGGTTTTCCTTTAAAGGGACAACGAAAGAAAAAAGAGTTCAAAGTTGACAATGAATTTATGATTTTTTCAGTATTTCCCTGACTAACTTATAGTGAGAATTTAACCCTAACCGTGTATAAGATTACTCAGCGTTCAAACAACATTTGGAAAATAAATTTCCCCGATTTTTCCAGGTTTTATTACTGGTGAATTTTCAGTGATATTTCCACGTGCATCAAAATATTTGAAAAACCCTTATAAAGTCTATGGTTTTAGCTGACCGCGATCATACAGATTTTAGCTGCGTTCATACTAGGCCTTGAAATCGATTTAAACCGTTTCAAAACATTTCGCTCGAGTCGTTTGAACAGTAGACCGTCTTTCCTGGAATCGATCTGATTCAATTTCACGAAACAGCTTCGTACCGATTCGGTTTCAACAACAAACGATAAATCGACTATTACGCGTGAATACGTGACGCCTAAAACGATTCCTGGCGATTTGAATATCGGTTTGATTTTACCGTTTCAAATCGATATCTTTTGTTTCATGGAAGATTAGAATCAAATACTTCCATAAATTTCACTAAAGTTACGGTCACACTAGCATTTCTTAATCGATTTGAAACGGTAAAATCAAGCCGATATTCAAAACGCCAGGAATCGTTTTAAGCGTCACGTGTTCACGCATTATCTTTATAAATCGATTTATTGTAGCTTCATCTATCGGTTGCTGAAACCGAATCGGTATGAAACTGGTTCCCGAAGCAGTTTCGAGAAATCGAATCAAATCGATTCGAGGAAAGACGGTTTCCCGTTAACACGACTCCAGAGAAACGTTTTGAAACGGTTTAAATCGATTCCAAGGCGTAGTATGAACGCAGCTTTTGTTTCATGGAAGATTAGGATCAAATACTTCCATACATTTCACTAATTTATGCTAAAATTCCCAAGTTTCCCTTATATATTTCCTGTATCTGCCAATTCTTCACGCACTGTTTTTGCCGTTAGAGGACGCTTATGAAGGTCAGGTTTTGTTATTCATTTGTATATATTAATATTAATATTGTACATATTAATATATTCCATCGCTAATAGTCTTAAGATGTTACAAAATTATCATTCATCTTCCCTTTACGATTAAGTAGGGGGGGGGGGGGGTTGAAACGAAGAGAAAAATGATTATGGGAAAGCCTTCTAACTAACGTTATAAAGGCAATATAGCTATATAGGAACCCCTTTTTGTAGCCGCGCCGAGAGGTAATCGCTAGCCGAGATTCTCCAAGAAATAAAAGAAGAAAAATCATTAAGTTGGGACTGGAGGAAAACTAGCTTTAATATTACGAGGAGATTATATTTAGAAGATGCACTCCCCAAAGAGAATCACGTAGAGAAAATTCCTATGGCTTCGAAAGAAGACGCAAATACACAGCTCGAGCAACAAATCAAAACTATACAGACAATAAAAAAATATTCGTTTTAAAGAAATACTGAAACGCTAATTAAAATAGTATTTACTATTAATGGGACGTAGTTTAACTAGGAATTCATAAAGGACTATTTGTCTGGATTTAGTGAGTGCGCGTCATAGAATACGACCCCTATTCCACGGGAGGGGTAGGAGAGAGGACGCGGGTCTTATTTTAATTAGGCTAAACCGGTTCGTAGCCAGGGCAACCATGTTTTTGACATTCGCGTCAGCAACGCCAGTTCAACAGCGAGGGGCTATACACTTGGGAAATAAGTTGTTCAACAAGCAGCGAGAACTGTATTTGCATATTTCTAAGAAATCATTATGAACTATCGGAAATATTAAAGGAAATTTTAATGGAAATCGTAAGAAATATCGGAAAATTTAAGGGAAATCGTAAGAAATATCGGAAATTTTAAGGGAAATCGTAAGCAATATCGGAAATTTTAAGGGAAATCGTAAGAAATCGGAAATTTAAGGGAAATCGTAAGAAATCGGAAATTTTAAGCGAAATCGTAAGAAATATCGGAAATTTAAGGGAAATCCTAAGAAATCGGAAATTTTAAGCGAAATCGTAAGAAATATCGGAAATTTAAGGGAAATCCTAAGAAATATCGTAAATTTAAGGGAAATCCTAAGAAATATCGTAAATTTAAGGGAAATCCTAAGAAATATCGGAAATTTAAGGGAAATCCTAAGAAATATCGGAAATTTAAGGGAAATCCTAAGAAATATCGGAAATTTAAGG
Organism: Odiellus spinosus; assembly: GCA_963920705.1. Classification (NCBI taxonomy): domain Eukaryota; kingdom Metazoa; phylum Arthropoda; class Arachnida; order Opiliones; family Phalangiidae; genus Odiellus; species Odiellus spinosus. Next base: position 7,459,002 of record OY987227.1, on the reverse strand, counting down.
GAAATCCGTACGAAATTTCGGAAATTTAAGGGAAATCCTAAGAAATATCGAAAATTTAAGAGAAATCCTAAGAAATATCGAAAATTTAAGGGAAATCCTAAGAAATATCGGAAATTTAAGGGAAATCATAAGAAATATCGGAAATTTTAAGTGAAATCCTAAGCAATATCGGAAATTTTAAGTGAAATCCTAAGCAATATCGGAAATTTTAAGTGAAATCATAAGAAATATCGGAAATTTTAAGTGAAATCATAAGAAATACCGGAAATCGTAAGAAATTTTTAGGAAATTCGAAAATATTAGAAGTCACGAGAAATTCGAAAAATACATAGGAAAAAAAAAAAAAAAAAAAAAAAAAAATCACAAGAAATCATTGGAAATTTCGTATATCAAAAATAATATAGGTTGAGCGTGATTTCCCGGAAAAAACATAAGGCTTCGTATTTTATTCGTTTGAGTATGCCTTTAGGAGTTCTTAACTCCCACTCCTCGTAATGTTAAAGACCTTAGTATATGAAGGACAAAAGGGGCTTCCCGCGGGCAAAAATTCCACGAGTGTATCAACAATGAACTATAAACGAGGGAAGCGACTATACCAGTACGCCAAATTAATTACCAGTCGTATATATCGAGAGAGCCGCCGGTTAAATACCACGTACAATTCTTATTCGCCAGATACCCCCCTCCCCCCCACTACCACCACCGTGAAACTTCAATCAATAAAAATATATAAAAAACAATAGAACTATTGATCTGAAGCCATACATATACGCGGTTAGCGAGGATATTTCCAAAGGTGTACTCTCAACTAGAACTATTGACAATGGACATTTATATTAAAGGGAAACTTGGAATTTTTGGACAATTATTAAACACGTTCTTGGCACTTGAATTAATTTCTAAAGTTTGGTTGAGTTTGAATAAAATTAAATATAAATTCCCTTAAATTGATTATAAAATAACGAAATATTTTTGGTGAGTTTTTCTCATTATTTTAGCATTCATAATCGATTAAAAATAGGTTGTTTCGGCCTTTCATTCTCCCTTTAACTAGATAAATATGAATAATAAACCCTCGCATTCAAAAGGGTCCTCTAACGGCCCAAACAGGGCGGGTAAAAATTGGAATATATTCATATCAATAGCAGTCACGAATACTTTCGAATGCACTGTTTTGGCCGTTAGAGGACGCTTATAAACGCCAAGTTTTGATATAAATCTTTGTCTATGAAGATCATCATGTGTTTATTAAAAGTCCAAGGCTTAATAATTTTCGCGAGACTTGACCTTTGGATAAAGGCAATTCAGACCATTAGCCGAATTTAAAGAAAGATTTCTTACGCGTAGACTAAGCGTCTTTCCTAAGTTTTCTCGACTTCTTTAAAGTGAGGCTGTCACTATTTTTGTTTGAATGCCAATGGAGTATATTTAAAGTTTTAACATACTATTAAAACGCCATATTCAAAATTTTATAACTCTGGGTTGAAGCGTTAGAAAGAAACTTAAAAAAAATGTCATTTTTTTGCGATATATGACGTAGTTTATTTCTGGAACGTTAATTAACGGCAATTTTCGTATTAAAGGTAGTTGACTTTCTAGATCAAGTACTTTTACGAAGAAGACTGCACGAAAGCGACCTTATTACGCGAGTGAATCAACTGTAGGCTCTACAATAGTGAAATCACGCGACCATAGTGATGACGTAGTATTGCCGGGAATTATTATTATAAAAATTTCGAAAATGGGGATTATTAAATATGTATTTTAACAGTCGCTATAATTTTGTTCCATGACATATGTATGTATATTTTGAATTGTTTTTTAACGATCTTTCCGAAAATGCTATTCAAATTACATTTGCAGTTCATGTTAATCCGTGACACTCTCACTTAAAAAAAAAAAAAAAAAAAAAAAAAAAAAAAAATCAATATTTTCAGACTTACAATTGTAAATCATAGTCTGCGGAAAATAAATATATATAAAATCCATTTTCCCCATTCGCCGCTCTAAGAGTTTAAGAGTTTAGTAACTTTAGTAAATCGGATTAGGTTGACTCTGCCGATTTAAATAAAAAATATTATAAGCCGCGTTCATCTAAGCCTTGGAATCGATTTAAACCGTTTCCAAACATTGCGCTGGAGTCGTGTGAACAGGAAACTGTCTTTTATAGAATTGATTTGATGCGATTTCTTGAAACTGCTTCGGGTACCAGTTTCGTACGGATTCGGTTTCAACAAGCGATAGATGAAGGTACGATAAATCGATTTGTAAAGATAATGCGTGATCGTGTGACGCTTAAAACGATTCCTGGCGATTCGAATATCGGTTGGATTTTCCCGTTTCAAATCGATTAAGATATGCAAGTGTGACCGTAACTTTGATTTCTAGGGAACGTTTATATCTCGAACCCGATTTCTATTAGGCTTTAAGAGATTATCTTTAGCCCTTTCGGAACTTATAAATAATATAAATATATATACTCGATATAAATAATAATTCAAACGAGTTTAGAAAAACAGTTTTATATTCAAAATTCTTCCGAGGTTTTCGACCCACGCCGCATAAAACTTAAGCGTTAACATTTTGGGTGTGTTAATGAGAAGGCGTAAAGGTTGAAAAACGCCAAAATAAACGAGGAAATGAATACGATTAAGCTTAAGAAGAAATTTAACACCAGCGCGGTGAGGAAAATAAAAACATATTTAGTGGGATTGCCTTTTACACCTTATTTCTACTAAAATCTTGGTTTTTTTCCCTGGGTGAAACGTAATTATACTTCAAAATCATGTAATTATTATTAAAAATACGTGTTACAACTCTAATTATCAAAAATACTACTAATATATATTATAATTTTGTAAAATAATTAAAATTATCCAGGGTTAAAATATTTTAAGTTTCAAAATAAAACGTTATCATTAACCACCATTTCTTAATCAATTTGAAAAGGTAAAATCAAATCCATATTCAAATCGCCAGGAATCATTTTAGGCGTCAAGCGTTCACGCTTTATCTTTATAAATCGATTTAGCGAAGCTTCATCTATTGCTTGTTGAAATCGAATCGGTACGAAACTGGTTCCCGAAGCAGTTTCGAGAAATCGAATCACATCGATTCGAGAAAAGACGGTTTTCCGTTCAAACGACTCTAGCGAAATGTTTTGAAAAAGGTTTAAATCGATTTCAAGGCCTAGTATGAAAGGATCGGGAAACCTTGATTCGTGAATTTCGAAATTATCAAAATAACCGCTTAGAACAGTTAATTTATATTTATTTAATTGAAAATAAATGACTTAAAGGGAAACGATATTATTGTATCTAGTACCGATAAAATAATTCACTTTTATACTCGGGAACAGATCTTTCGAGGTATTTTAAGCTAAGCCAAATTCGAGCCTAATCTCGTTTGAAAGTAAGGAACGTTGGAGGCGCGTGATTTTGGCGCGAGAGTTGCCATGGTTACACTCGAGCGCGCGCCAATCTATAATTGGCTTCAAACTCTCCATTAATTATGATTGGCTATTGAATTACTATATAAGTCAAATAGTTTTTCTGAGGATAAATATAGATTTTTATCGAATAATACGAATTCTAAATTAATAATAATTTAACACTTCTAATTACACAAGTTCCTAGTCCCTTTAAAAGGAAATTATTTTAAACTGAAGGCTTATTTGTCACTGTAAAAACGCAATCATGATTTTAAAATAAGATAAACATAATTTAAAACAACTTCGTCTAATTAAAACTATCTTAAAACTTGCGCAAAATTATAATCTTGAATTTAAAAAAATTATCACTATCACGTTGAGACTATAAGGTTACCAAATCATTAAAAGTTAAGAAACCTTGACCTTACGATGTTATTAAAACTATATTGGCAAAATTATTATGCCAATATAAAACAACATAATTTCGATTTCAATTGCAAAAACACTATTATCGCAACCATGGAGCAATGAAATTTGCTCTATTCAATACGAAACAGTGTAAATATTATTGCAATTATTGACAAATAACACTAAGTTCAAAGTTTCTTAATATTTAATAAAGTGGTAACCTTATAGGAACCCCTTCTTCGTTACGATAATATTTAACCAATAAAAACACCCGTTAAAATTAAATTTAGAAACCATAATTTGAAGTTCAAAAGATCACAAAGCGAAGGTAGTGAAGTAATTTTGGTAAAACTAAAAACCAGATATAGATTTAAAGATTTAAGAACAAAAAGGGCGTAATTGTGATAAAACTGGCGTACGAATCATTAGAATTGGGAAAATCCCACCAATAAAGATACGGTACCCATTTTCAAATCCCAAACAATAAATTTTCGTTAAATTTAAATTTATTTTAACCAGGGTTACGAGTCATAAACGAGCCTTTAAAAGTCATAGTTCAAAACTAATTTCGTTTTATGGGTGTAGTTATCGTATGACCCCGGCTTTGACCTCAGTGGAAAAACATGAAAAACACCGTATTTGTGGGCGCGATCATCCGAAACCTTGATCAAAGAGAGAGTTTCGTTTAAAACACAACCCGATACAAAGACAACCTAACATTAAAATTACTATCAAAGCCATCTTCGCCCTTAACTCTTGGTGTCGGTTAAAATTTAACCTCTGACCTTCTATATAAAGAGATCATCGAAACACGCAACATAAACCAATTTCAGATATTCAGAATCTTTCATTTTCACGAGAAGGGGCATTTACCCCGGCAAAGAAAAGTAAAAATCAAGCCTAGAGACCAACAAAAAGATTATATTCATGCGAAACACTCCTTTAAAGGGAAAATGCAACCTATTTTAACAACGAGTGATTTTTTATGGATTCCATATTGTTTAAATAGGTCTAATCCACAAGTGAAAAAATTTACGAACAAATATTAAACTAGAAATAAATTTAAAACTTACCCGGAAAATAGGCTTAGTGGGATTCATGGAGAATTGGAGATTCTGATTTCCTCGCGTATAAGGTTTAGCGACCAATCGAACGCGATTGTAAGTCTCGTGGAGATCTCGCGTGAATGACGGGCCTTCGCTCATTGGTCGCTAGATCTTACACGGAGGGAATTTATGATCTCCATGAATCCTGCTAAGCCTATTTTACGTGCAAGTTTAAATTTATTTCTAGTTTAATATTTGTTTTGTAAACTTTTTATCGATGGATTAGGCCGATTTAAACGATAAGGAATCGATAAAAAAAACACATGTTATTAGGTTGCATTCTCCCTTTAAACTGTTAGTACCCCTTAAACGGTGAAATTATGTAAATATAATTTTAAATTTAAATTAGGACTTATAATATAAGAGAATTATGATGGTTCGAACAGAATTTCTGAAGTTAATTTCCAGGTTTTCCATATCTAAATAATTTCCCTGACCAATTAATCTTTATCCATGAATTTATTCTTACGAGCGAGCTCTTGGCAATTCCCAATTTTTATTTGACATAGTTCCATAGTTTCATGGTCGATAAGTTGACTCAGAATTTGAGAAGAAATTTTTTTCAAATTTCATGGGTTTCCCATGTTTTCGAGGTCGTCTACGAAGTACTGGAATGCAACATTTTGCTAAGCCTAAATACTCGATACACGAATGATGGAAAACCTCTAATCTTTAATCAGTTTGGTAAAATTTAAGTCTCTCTATCACTATCGAAGGCGGTTAGGTTGAAATTCCTTACAACGAAATGTAGAGATACCTTCTACAGCTACGAGAAGCCTAGAATTTGTAGAGGTGTACTTAAGGGGGGGGGGGGGCTAAACTTGAGACTAGTCTCTTAGAAGCACTCCGCCTAATTAGAATGCGAACTTGAAAATGAAAAATAACAACTACACGCAGCGCCGAAGCTGAAAGCAGCGACGGAAATATGGAATTAGTACGCGCAGGGCGAAAGGTTTTGGACTAAATGAATTTTCGGTGTCTAAATGAGGGTTCTAAATTCTCCATTAGCAACAGCTGTTTCTCGGCTCCAAAAACAGATAAGGGATTCTTTCCTATACCCTTCTTTTTTTCTCATCAGCTTTTCTTGACTCCAAAACTCGCTAAGTTTTTGAAAGAGGAATAATCGATCACCCTGTGAAAATCTCTAAAGGTCTATTCTACACGAGAAAGCTTTATTCGAATATTTAAATTTAAAAGAAAGATAAGTAAGAGTTGACCTAAATATGTAAGAACATTATTATTCGTTGTTAATTTGAATTTTCAACTATTTTTTTTCCGAAATAAAATACATTATCTAACTACTATTTACGGATTTTTACGGATATATGAGTATGATGATTGAAGTAGATATTATTATGTTTTGAAATTAAGAAAATCCCATAATACCCTCTTCAGACGAGGCCTAATTAGCCGTGGTTTAATCAGATTTAACCGAGGTTCAATAAACCTCATTAATCGTGATTAAATCACGGTTAAATGTGATTAAATCACGGTTAAATGTGATTAAATCACGGTTAAATGTGATTAAATCACGGTTAAATGTGATTAAATCACGGTTAAATGTGATTAAATCACGGTTAAATGTGATTAAATCACGGTTAAATGTGATTAAATCACGGTTAAATGTGATTAAATCACGGTTAAATGTGATTAAATCACGGTTAAATGTGATTAAATCACGGTTAAATGTGATTAAATCGCGGTTAAATGTGATTAAATCGCGGTTAAATGTGATTAAATCGCGGTTAAATGTGATTAAATCGCGGTTAAATGTGATTAAATCGCGGTTAAATGTGATTAAATCGCGGTTAAATGTGATTAAATCGCGGTTAAATGTGATTAAATCGCGGTTAAATGTGATTAAATCGCGGTTAAATGTGATTAAATCGCGGTTAAATGTGATTAAATCGCGGTTAAATGTGATTAAATCACGGTTAAATGTGATTAAATCACGGTTAAATGTGATTAAATCACGGTTAAATGTGATTAAATCACGGTTAAATGTGATTAAACCGGCTAGCTACACCTCATCTGAAAAGGCTATAAAGCTTCAACCAGTCAAATACTTATTTATTTACGCCCAAAATTAACTTTTAAAGTCAACATATATCTTCCCTCCCACTGGGACCTATTCAAATCGTCCCCCATTTTTTATCCAGAATATGCAGTGTTTCTTAAAGGGAGAATGCAACCTAAAGACAAGTGATTCCTTATCATTTAAATAGGCCTAATCCACCGATAAAAAGTTTACAAAACAAATATTAAACAAGAAATTTAAAACTTACCATCAAAATAGGCTTAGCTGTTTTCATGGAGATCACCCGAACTCCCCTTATAAGAACAAGCGACCAATGACATTGATCAATGGCTCTTATACAGGGAATGCGGGATTTACATGATCAATGTCATTGTTCGCTAGTCTTTATACGGGGAGTTCAGGATATCTCCACGAATTCAGTTAAGCCTATGTTGATGGTAAGTTTTAAATTGATTTCTAGTTTAATATTTGTTTGTTAATTTTTTTTTACTGTTGGATTAGGAGTATTTAAACGATAAGGAATCGATAAAAAAAAATAAATCGTTGTTAGGCTGCATTCTATTTTTATAAACCCTAAAAAGTAAATAACTCATTGCTGTATTGCATTCTCCCTTTAGAAAAGTTAGGAATTTTTGAAATACAAAAAGGCGCGATTAAAATCGAGTAAAACTTTGTTCCAGTGACCCTGACCGCACGCCTTAAGGCTTTCAAGAGTGAGTGAGAGGAAAGGAGAAGGTTTTTAAGAGAGCTTGTAGCTATAGGCTATTTCTAGCGTTCCCATTTTACCCAAGAGAGAGTCCGCTAGACTCGGAGAAAGCGCTTATATCATATCGTATATATTTATAGAAATAAAGTTCCCTAACTGGAGCCTCGCACCCCCTAAGTTAGAACTCGTACAACTGGATTTTTTGTTTTTAGCCGTCCAGGGGGGCCAATTCGACTAAATTCGTCTATTCCACCTTTCATTGTCAGCATACCTGAATGCTTACCAACGTCCTTATCCAAGTCATACGTTTACTTATACTATATATTTTATCAGTACTGAAAATCAAGTCCAAAAGAACACGACAGAATTCAATTCTCTTTACTTTTTGGAATTTATCTAACCATAAAATTTACGCAACCTTCGTTTGACCTTTACCAACACTTCTAAGAGATTCAAATAAGATTCGTAAATTTTATTTCTAGAATTTTTAAAGTTTGTAGCCTTTTTTGTTCCTAATTTTCCCTGTGGTTATCAACTACAAATAATTCGAGTACAATCCTGTACTAAAATGATTACGTAAGGCTGCGTAATTAGTAACGTAAACGCGAGCGTAAATGGTACAGATTTTGATGTTTTAGCCCAAAAAAATTGTTCCCTGACTTTATCTAGTAATTCTGAATCCCCGTGCTTCAATCACTTTGAAAATAGCTCCAAAAACTTAAAAAATAAAATCACTATAACGTTATTTGTCGCTAATTTTTAGGGTTGGTAGGTAATTATTTATTTTCCCACGTTTTCCCCGACATTTTAAATAATTACCCTGATCATTTTTGATTCCCGGGCGAATTTGAAAAGCGTCGAAAGTTTGCTCGGAATATGAAAAATACAAGACTCAAATATACAAATATTTACAGGTAATAATTTAGTAACTGTTACTGCGATACAAAACAAATGAATTTCCCCAACTTTTGGGTCCATTCTCAAATTTCCCGCAATAAACCTTTAGTTAGGAGAAACTGATTTGAAAACCTCGCCGATTTCGATTCAAATCACTCCAAATTAACGATCGTAAATAACTACATTATTTGCTGGCCAATTAATTGAGAAATTTCATTCGAAATTTTTTTCTGGCCGATTTCGATCGGAATTTGACGTAAAAAAAGATCAGGTTTTCACCGAGACTTCTCTTATGATGTCAAAAATCACTTAACTACCCGAAAAACGTTATCAGCCCGTTTTAAAAAAAGATATTGAGGTTATCTTAAATTACTCCGCTAAGTTTGTACCCGGAAAAGTATAATCTGGTTTCGGGAAAGGAGAAATCGTTTCGTTAAAACTAAAAGAATGAGAATAAAAAAAAGAGCTAAACCTAATTATGTTAAGTAGATCGTGAGTAAGAAATTAAGATGAGGGTAGAAGAAAAAAAGCGTCAAAACAAAGCCCTTCTTTCATAAATAAGTGCGCGAATTTTTTGAGAGGGATTTTTCCTTAATATGGCTTTGAAAATTTTAAGTTAAAGACTTATGTCACCTATTTAATTATAAAACGACGATAAATCAGGCTTAATTCGAAATAGGACTAAAAATAACGGACCACGTTTTAAAATATTAACGGTATGATTCAATAATAACCTTCGACATCAGCAGACAGTAAGCCTAATTAGATTACTGTCGACATTAACCCTTGACAATACCAAATGATTAAGCCTAATTGGATTACTCGCCGACCTTTGACACGCGAAGGAAAGTTACTAAGCCAATGGAATTAATGACGATCTTTGACCCAATTAGGCTTCTTAGGACTAAATGAAACCCCGAAATATAAAGGAGGAATTGCGCTCACCGTATTCGATGAAACTCGAAACTGTTTTCTCCCGTCGTAATGAAGAATTTGAACATTCCTCGTACAGCACCAGCATAACATCGAGTAGCGTTTCGATGCTAAAACTTCGGCCTTGGGCCACGATGGGTCCTCCAGCGAATATTTGTTCGAGCTCGCGTACACGCTCATCCGGCGAGCGGCTAGCCATATTGGGTGCCGGTGATCTTACCGCGTTATCACCGGTAAACTGTAGTCTTTGTTTGACGAATTTTCGGGAGAGCGCCACTTTCTAAAGAAATCGCGAGCGCGACGATAACGAAACTCGAGGAAAAAAGTTCGCAGAATTCACCGTGAAAATACATAAATTATCGCCGAGAGAACACCACGTTTTAATCCTACAATAACAGACCAAATTTCGACCCGATCTGAAAATTTTAAAAAGCAGAGTTTAAGAACCCCGGCTTAATCCAATCAAAAGTAACTCCATAAACGCCAACGGTAACCTTTAGTCTACCTTTACACTTATCTTTAAGCAATGGTCAAGTTAGCTAGACGTACAAGTAGGCGTTAATGAAATATAAGAAATCCCCTACATATGCGCCTATTTAATTTTGAACCGCTTTAATAAGGCAACTGAAAGTACCCGTTCGTGTTTATAACGTAAAAATGTGTCTTAAACCGATAAAAACAAATCAAGTAACCTAGAAAGAATCATTATATTTCGCGGAAGCCATTCCCCTTTCATTTTTATAATAAAAAGCCCCAAGGCTTAAATGAAAAGAATGATACATTTCCGAAATTTAATACATTATTTTTTTTTCCACCCAGCCCTATTATGAATCATCCCTCAGGTAAAAATCCCCGGAAAAATTACGGTAGATTAGGCTTACGTCAAAATTTCCTTCGTATAATCCAAAATCATTCGTTTGTCTTCTTTATTTCGTTCGAAACGGGTAATCCGCGTTAAAATAAATAACAATTTATAAACTGGGTGATTAAAAAACTACCGAATTTCACGGTGATAAAAAGCCTAGGCTTCTATTCAGTGACGAGATTTTTTCACTACGGCAGTACGGCGTTGGGGATGACCTAGGCCTAACTCCGGGGGCCGGCTTTAATATTGGCGCACTCCGCGTCGCGATTCACATACACTTAAAAACACATTTAACGGCGAATTATCACAAGATTCACGGAACTAATTTAACTAGTATACTAATAGCGATTACTAAGGAGAAAGCGTAATTCCATAAACTATTTTGATTAATTAATCTTCGTAGCAAAAATAAACGGGGATTTTCTACACAGTCGCGTCAAACGCGGGCCTCTTCACCCTGAGTACTAGGGCTTATTCGCGAAAACCCAAGAACGACGAAATCTCATTTCGCATTTCAAGCTCCGGAACAATAGAGGTCGCTACCTTACGGGTGAAAGAAATACATGTACGTGTCTATGTAAATATTCACCGACCAATCAACGACTATTCATTTTAAAGCGCAAAATTTGGGTTTCTTAAGACGCTGTGGCCTTATAGACAATATAATGATATTGAATTTATCATTGCAATAAATATTTTGTATATAGAATATAAAAACAATTATGATATATGAAAAGATTACTGGATATTGAAGGCACCCGCTAGTCTGGCTCCATGAATTTACTCTCTTCAAAACGGAATATTGGCCAAGGCCTAACTGCGTCTTCTTTATTTCCAATATTTCTGTATTTTTCATATATTTGGGAAAATGATGGAATTTCCCGGGAGAAAGGGTGTCATTTTTTGATTTTAAAAATCATTCGTTGACGTTATACCTATTATAATGCAGATTTTATGGCGTTATCTTTTAAGTAGGAGAAAAGTAAAACATCAGGGGCACTATTGTTGGGCTGAAACGATTACAAGTAATCGATTACTATTAAAAATAATTGCCAAGGTCCGGTAATCGATTAATTTACTCAGTAATTGTTACCTTTACAAGTAAATATGATCAGCTAACACTAATGGGCGATTCCTTTCAATGCGTTAGCAAACGGGTTCTGGGATATACCGAAACTTAATCAAAAATACGTGGACATTTTTGGGAATATGATTTATTACAGCAACAAAATATTGGCCGAGCCTCGACATATGACTAGGCATATAGAAGAGTGGTTAGCTCTCTTGTCCTATAAGATTTAGTAGATGGGAGGGGATGTTAATTGGTCCACAAAATCAGATAATTTCAGTATTGACTCTACTATAGTTCAAACATTTCCCAGTTGAGTTTGTTAAATTGTGAGTTTTCTCAGCGTTTGTTAAAGGCGAGGATTACTTCTGCCTGTCACCCTGGAAACAAACGCGCCTTCCATGCTTTCTCTTGCCTTGCTACCCAATAGGAAGGTCAGAAGGTGAGCCCACTTCCAGAGAACCAGGCAGGTGGCAGGCAAAATAAATCCTAGGCCTTTAAAGGGGTTTTCCTCCAACACCATCCAACGTAGATTAAAGGAACACTCTTCAAAATCTTATAGAACAAATAAAATAAATGTTTTACACTTAATTTTATTTTATTTATACACGTTTTTTTTTGTTAACAACCAGAATCATAACGGGCTAATGAGAAATTATCAACTCTTGAAAAAATTTGCCCAATTTGACTATAGCGTAAATTGTAGCTTCGTAATAAGCATAAGTTTGATGATAATCTTTCATAATAAGGGTTTCAGTTACGCTATAATTTACTCTGGGGCTAAAAATTCCAGGTTTACACGAATGTTTCAAATAGATAACTTCTACGCAACCAATTTTTTTCAAGATATCCAAGAGATCTAATAGTTGTACTGGTGGCATACACATTTCAAATTTCTCAAATATTTGTTTTTCACTAATGCCTGGATTAGCCATAATATGACTCAAAACGGATGATAAAAGTTTACGCAAGATGGGTCGATTAAGACCTCCGTCAGGTTTTTTCCAAATTCTACTAATAAATTTAATGGGTTCGCAATGTAAACCTTGTGATACTGTCAAGTTACTGGTCGTAGATGAAAGAGTTCTTCTACGACGTTTCCTGGTGGTCATTTTCGTACATGTCTCGTCAATTTTGCTTAAAATTTCCTTTTCGAGCAAATCAGAAACGTCCTTGTCAATATCCGAGACCGACGGTTGCTGTCGACAATCACTATCTAAAGTAAGAAGCGTTCCTTTGTCGAGAATTTTACTAGATGTCTCTAACCGAGTAAAAATCCTTTCTTCGAACCATTTTCTAAGTTCTTCTTTCTTTATTCGTTTCATTTCGTCACGTTCGACTTTAGATACAAGGTCTTTCAAACAACAAACCACGTTAACGATATCTAAATCGCTAACCTTCGCGACTAAGTCTTTCAAACAAGTTAAAATCGAAACGGTGGCTTCGCTAAGCGCACTATTAACTTCTAAAGAATCTTCCATCATTTTGGATACATTCGCTTCCAACCAACTTGTTACATTTTCGGCGTCTTTGACTTTGAGTAATAGATTTTTGTCAAACCACTGTAATAAATCGGATATTTCGAGGATATTCGAATCACTGTTGGAGACGCTACAATCCATTTCTTCTACGATACTCAAAACATCGTTTTCTAGCCACTTTCTAAGGTTAGACGCGTGAACGACTTCGGGCAAGATTGTTCCTTCCAGTAAATTTTTTACATCCTCAGCGTCAGTTATCCTTGAGATAATCTTGCGGTCTAGCCAGTTTTTTAGTTCATCGAGTGGTAAATCTTCGTATTCTTCAGTCGAAGTTGTTGGCAAGATTTTACTTAAAGCTTCTAAAGTCGTCAGAACCTTGGAATCAAACCAGTTAGTAACTTCTCGCTTGATTTCTTGATTCTCAACTTTCTCAATAAGTGTCTTTTCAAACCATTCTTTAAACTCTTTCGTAGACTTTCGGGATTCATTTTCTTCAACTTCCGCCTTTTTAATTCGTTTTTGCAAACTTTGAAGACTACAAATTATGGTAAACTTTTCTTCAAACCAACGTTTCAAATCGTCTGCCTCAATTTTATCCTCTATTTTTCTTAAGAGGGAATTTTCCATCCATTCTTTTAGTTCATGGGCAAAATTAGCGTCATCAACCTTCTTCAAAATTTCGTCATTCAACCAATGCCGCAATTCTTCTCGGGTTTCTCGCTCCCGAATCCTTTCTAGAACATTTTCCTCAAACCATTGAGTTAAATCTTCGAGAATTGGTTGAAGAAGCGGTATTAGCTCTTTAGTTTGGGGAATGGATTTGTCGTGAACTTTAGATACAGTATCCTCTAACCATTGCTGAACATCCATAGTCTGAGAGACTACCAAATTAGCTTGGGATTCGTTAGCACTGACATCCATTAATTCTAACGACTCTGGCGTTTCAATTGGTTCCATACTTCGAGAATTTTCAGGAGCATCTTCCACTTTGGATAGATTATCTTCTAAAAATTGCTGAACTTCTACAAAGTGTGAGACAGCTAACTTAATTTGGGATTCGTTGGGATCAACTTCTATTATTTGCAAAGAGTCTCGAGTTTGTTCGTTAGTTTGCGAAGGCGCTGATTTTTCTTTAACTTGTAGTTGGTCTGGTTTTTGAGCTTGAAGAGCTTCATTTGTTGGCAAAGTCTCTGGTTTTTGAGTTTGAGGTTGAGAAGGGTCTGGCTCTTGAGCTTCTATTGGTTCATTGGTTCGCGACGTCTCTGGTTCGCCTATTACCTTAGGGAGATTGTCATCTAGCCATTGCTGAACTTCAACAGATTGTAGTACTAAATTATCTTGCGCATCGTTAGCGCAAACTTCTATTTTTTCTGGAGTTTGTTCAACTTGGGAATCGCTTAATTCTAACGATTCTTTAACTTGTTCAACTTGGGAATCGCTTAATTCTAACGATTCTTTAACTTGTTCACATTGAGAATCCCTCAATTCTAACGATTCTGGAGCTTGATCAGTATTCCTCAATTTTAATGACTCCAGAGGTTGTTCTACTTGAGAGACCTCCAATTCTAACGTTTCCTGAACTTGTTCAACTTGAGAATCAGACAATTCTATCGATTCCGGGACGTTTTCAACTTGGGAATCTCTCAATTCTAAAGATTCCCGAACTATTTCATCTTGAGAATCCCTCAATTCTAACGATTCAACCCGAGAATCGCTTACTTCTAAAAATTCAGGGACTTGTTCAACTTGTGAATCAATTAATGCTACAGATTCTTCAACTTGTTCAACCTGAGAATCCATTCGTTCAACAAATTCTTCAGCTTGTTGAAGTTGAGAAACCCTCTTTTCGACGATTCGTTCTTCCTCGGCTTGTCGCATGATTTCCAAGTCATCCAAAAAAGTTTGATCTTCCAGAGTTCTTAGTATGCTATCTTGAAACCATTGTTGTAGATCATTGATAGCCGACTGGTTTTCAACTTTCTCCAAGATACATTTTTGAAACCATAGTTTGATATCGGCGACGGAACATTTATCCTCGAGTTTCTTGACGATACTTTCTTGAAGCCATCGGTTGATTTCGGCGACAGAGGAATTGTCGCTGGCGCTTTTGTTAGCCGTTTGGTGCAAAGCTTCGACTTCTCGCGTAACTTTGGCTTCGAGCCAGCTCTTGAGACTAACGCGTTCTTTAAGCTTTTGAGTACCTCTCAAGTCTTCATTGGTAGATTCCAAAGTATGCATTGAATCTTGGGGTTTAGGGTTAATGGCAACTTGAGATAAAGATTCGGACTCTTCTTCGGTGACGGTTGAAACCGTTTGAACTTTGTTTAAAACGTTTTCTTCAAGCCACTTAAGTACTTCCGACTCAACCATGTTGCTAGATGTATTGGTAGATTCTATCATTATTTTGACCTCCACCAGAAGATTATCAGGTTGGATTTGCGAAATTGTATTCGAATCCAAGGAGATATTTGAAATTGCGACTTCAGTTTCCATCGGTATTTGGGTTGGAATTTCTTTTTCTGTTTGGGATTTCAAACTTTTGGTCAAATCCACATTTAATGATGAATTTTCGGATTCCATCGGAATTTTGGACTCTATCTCTGAAGTCGGAGCGACCACTTCGTCAGACTCAGCTGCCCAAGATTCACCAGTAACCAAATCCAAGTCGTTATTTTGGCAAACAGGTTTTAGAACCGATTCGTTCAACCAAATGGAAATTAAACTAGGATCATGGTCAATTTCTTCAACTCTTGCCTTTTTAACGGTAGTTTCATCAGAACCTGTTATTTCCGCGGATAGTTTTCTTTTTGATCTAACAGCCGTTGCTGGTGTAGGGGCTTTAAAAGATTTTTCATGCCCAACTCCGTCTCGAAGCGCCTCTAAAGCTTCCGAATCTTCGATATCCAGTTGCTTAGGTTTGGGTCTCTCGCAACTGTTGATACGCATAGCAACTACCGTGGCCAAACCTCTATTTTCTTTGGGTATTTTAACGGAGTTTAAAATCCAAGGACCGGCGAAAACTTGAGCTACGTAGTTACGTTGGACAACTCCTACACTGATTATGGCTTCGCTATCCAGTAAAACTTGCAAATGATCGTAGAGACCAAATTTAGAGGCAATCGCGTTTCCAATTTCTAAAAGATCGGGGATGGTGCATCCTATCTCCTTCTTGTTTAAGATGGCTGAGTAAATTTCCCATCCAATAATAGCTTCGTCAGACGAGTGTCCATTCGCAAGGTAAAACTTATTCAATTCTTCTAGAGTGAGGACTTCCTGATCATCAGTTGATAAGAGAACTCTCTGGGCATCTATCAAATTTCTAATCATAGTGGTATCCAAGTTTAACATTTTTTCTTCATTCAATTCATTTGCGTCCAGCGACTCGAGGCTGGCCTTTAATTTGCAAGAATTGATCAAGAAGGAGTCGTGAGAATGTTGTACGACTTGAAACCCTGTCAATGGTTCGGTTAAATCGTGTCTCATCATGTATAACGCGAAACGAGAAGCTTTGGCTGGCGCCGGTATGCACGAACCGCTGGATTGCGTCGACGTTTTCTCGAATAACTTCTGTTTAAACTCTTCAGTAAGTTTGCTATCAAAAACGATAATCTGTTCAGGAATTTTGATAGAAATATTGATGTTTTTGGTGGCCATGAAAATGGCGAGAGCAGCTGTTTCGTAGCCATCAATGTTGGAAGACAGTTCGAGTTCTTCGGATTTTCGTGATACTTCTAGCATCTTGGTGAAAAACTCGTAGGTATCTTGGAAAAGATTATCTTGATATTTTCCTTGAAGGAGGAATTCGAATTTGGAGGAGAGTCTGTGCGGCATGGCTGAGAAAGGTACGGAAACTTCTTCTCTCTTGCTAATTTCTTTTCTCTTAGTGATTATTCCTTCGTGCTTCAACTTAGCAATAACCGATCGTAAAAGGGTGTCCGGATAACATTGGTAAATTTTGTACAGAGTATATGACCAATTGGTTTTATCTCCTACACAATTCAGTCCTTGCAAAACCACGGAAAAGACGACGCTGCAATGAATATCGATGGTATTCTTCGGGGTCACGTGGATGTACTTTTTACGCTTCAAACTGCCACTTTCGGAAAACAGGTATTTTCTTTTAAAATCCTCCACGGATTCGGGGAGAGCAGTTGTTTCAGCTACTTCTTGAGGTTTAGTCGTGAATTTATTTATCAAATACTTTAAAACTTCGGTGAACATGGACTTCCAAACGGCGTCTTGATTCTTATTGGGTTTGGGACCTTGAAATTGCTTGACGAGTTCCGAATCTTGATTGGCTTCGCCCAGATAAACGGAGACATTAGTCACGGTTAAGGGGTTTTTCAACATGTAGAGAATTCGTCTTTGACAAGCCTTGGAAGATTTGTTCGTAGATAAGTTCGGTAAGTGTTGGTGAATCAAATCCCGGACCACTGAATAAGGTACCACCATTTTGTAGTAAGGATCTAAGAAACAGGAAGCCACTTTACAAAGCAAAAGAAAACTATCTTCTTGGGCTGTCCACGTGACTCGCAGTTTGGTCATCTTATCCAGAGCGACTTTATCAGCTTCGTCATAGTAGGGTTTCCTGACTTTTTTGTAATTTCTCTTGATAACTCGAATTATAGGTTTCATCTTTCTCTTTTTACCACCGGAGCCGATACTAACTGCCCCGTTGGATAATGTTTTAGACATTTTGATTACTCGAGGTTCCCCGGAACTCGAAGCTATAGGTTCTGGGACTGACTGATTCGATTCCAACTCTGAGTGTTCTTTATTATCGGTCGCATTTTTTGAGGCAACGGTCTTCTTGATAAACTTTCCCAATCGTTTCCTACTTCCTTGGCTTTGAGCTTTCTCTTCATTCGAAGCCAAATACGAGATATAATTATTTCCGACCATATTAATAGGAATAGTTTCCTTTTTAGCCGCTGCGGGTCGGTTAGTTCGCGCCGATATAGAAGGCCAATTCCAGTTTCGTTTCAGATGAAAATACATGGCAGAATCAAAACCACAAGCTCCTAAACCATCACCGGGAACCTTGAAATCATCAACAATCTCGTTTATTTCTTTCGGCCTGGAAGCTTCTTCGAGTTCGGGTTTATGAAAAACGTCAAAAATGGTGACCGTTAGATTTTTATCATTTACGTACAATCCTAACGGAGTATGAAGACTGATCCTTTCGACATTCATCCAATAATCACGAACGTCCTCGTTGTTTCGAAATTCGTAGTTAATTTTGGTGTATTCTTTGCGGGTGACGTGCAAGTAGCCGGGATTGCTAGAAGAAGTATCTGCCAGGCAAGTTTTTCGACGAACATAGATTAGAGATTTCTCTTTCTCTTTCATTTTCTGGGTAACGAATGTAACTAAGCCGTTGAAAGCCAGTTTCATCATGACCTCGTGAATGGAATGAACGTATTTTCGATGATACAATAGGCCATTCCTGATCTCAGGGGGGAAATGTTGGATTAAATAGTTCCTTTTACGCTCGTCTTTCAGAACGTCTTCGAATCCGAGAATTTTGTAGTTGAAATTGACGATGCGGACGAGTAGAGAGGCCGGTAGGCAATGCATTAGATCAGCAAAATAAATAAATCCTTCTTTAAGTTCGGGTCGTTTGGCTACCGGGTGCAAAAATCTTCTCCAATCTTCGCAATCAAGGTATACGGGAGGAACCCCGTCTTTCCCTGATGGAGATGAGGGAGTCTGATTACCTTCGTAAAAATATACCAAGTAACACAAGAGTTCATGTAGAGTTTTCATCCTGATGCATTTAGGTTGAAATCCGTAGACTTTGCCAATACTGGCGCTATACTCTAACTTAATTTCGCTCTCCGGTTTGCTTAAGCTGAGAGGATCATTCTCCTTCTCTTCTCGCTGATTCTCTTTGGATTTGGGTTCCGCGTGACCCAGACTCGAAATATAACGCATTTTAGTATCGTCGATGGCTCTCTTTATTAAGGGATCGTCGTACGTCACCGATCTATCGCAGATCAAATGCATCTTTCGAGTAGATTGATCAAAATTTAGAATGGTTTTGATGGATTGAATGTAGCCGTCTTTGGCTAATCGGTGGATTATCCTGGTAAAGGAGGCTCGGTCTAGTTTTTCGACCACTCCTTCTTCGGTCTCTTCTTCAATAATTTTCTTTTGTATTTTGTGTAATTGATCAAAGACTTTATATTCCTTGACCAATTCTATGATTCTGTTGGCTCGTTTCAACATCCGATAAGTGAAGCTCGGGACGTTAAGTTTTTTGTTGATATTATTGATGTCTTTCAAACTGAAGGACCAAGATTTACTGGGTTTTCTGGGGGCGTCTTGGGGGGTGGCTTGAACCGATACATTCATGTGATCCATATTATTCAAATCCTGACTGAAATTTGCCGTTTCAAGACTACACGGTAGCTCTTCCTCAGCCTCGGTCGTAAAGTTCTTCAATTTTTGACGCATTTCCAAGAGACGTTTGTGAGCTTTACTTTCGTCTTCAAATCTTTTCGAGATATATTGCAAGGATCTTTGACGACCTGAATCTTGCATGACGGTGATCACCACTCCTTTTCTATCGAGAATTCGAAGTAAACCTCGAGTTTCCAACTTGGGCAAACCTAAAGCTTTTCCAATGCTAACGGAATTGGCTCCGTCAGATCCCGCATCATCGATGACCTTCAAAGTTTGACAGAGAATTGGTCGATCTGCGACTATTTTAGCGGGCGAAAAATGAACTTGTTTGTCGACTTGTTTCTCTTCATCATCGTCCATATCGTCGTCTTCGTGATCGTCATAGGGTTTAACGAGTTCAACGACCTTGATCAATCTTTCTTTACCATTTAGCGAATAATGTTCTTCTTTCGGCAAATCAGGATAAAATTCCGATGAATTTACCACTTTAACTTTGACACAAGTTTGAAATATTTTACCAAACATTTTTTTAAACATGGCTGGTTTCAAACCCAATTCCGTTCGCAGCTTCCCAAACTCCTCTTCCTTCTTGGGTTTATTCTCCAAAGTTTGGCACATTTTTATGATCAAAACTTCCATTTTAGATTTACGTTCGACGTAAAATCTGGCCAATTGTAGGAGAGAACCTTTCACCAGTTGTCCTTCTTTGGATTTCTGATAATGATATTGCTTGACTATGATTTTATTAGCCAGCAAAACTTTCCGATAGTAAAAAAGAGTTTTAGGCGGTAATTTCAAACACACCAGACTGTTTTTACCGCAAGTTACTTCCCCGTGATGTCGGGATCGCGCGATTCTTTCCAAAAGACAATATTGAATCAATCCGAAGCTGGTACTAGGAGATACGTCCGAACCTAGCAGAGCTAAGTTACGTTTAGTTTGAGAGGCAACTATGACCAGTTGTTCCCTCGGCCATTTTAAAAATACGTCTTGTAATCTCATCAAAATGGTTTTGGTAGTTTTATCTCTTATCAGATGGGTGACGTTAATTCTTGTCTTGAAATTGGAACAAGATCCTTTCACGTGCTTGTCTTCGACTGGTACGTACGGATACGGGTCGGGTATTTCTTGTTCGTGCTCCACTACGATGCCAAATTCCATATCCATGTTTAGATAACGATTAAATATGACTAACGGGGTGCGAGGCTCTGGAAGCTCGAAGAATTCCAAGCTTTCGTCTGGCACAATGCAATTCCATATGAACGATTTTGAGTCGGAATCCATAGGGAAAGGAAACTTTGGTCTTTTGTCGAGTCTTTTCCATAAACTACTTAAAGTTAAGCCATCCAATCCTTCCAAGGCAATTTCATCTAGGATAGCGTACATATAATCGTAATCCATATCGTCATCCATCTATTTAAATTAAAGAAAATTATTAAATTAATAACGCGAATGAAAATATAAATTTAATTCAAAAACGGCGTAAAAATACTTACTCCAAGAGTCCAAGCAGGTTGAAGCAGCACACCAAAAATATTAAGCCTTGGTCATTCAACGATTTAAAACCTTATTCTTCTAACGAATAAAGCTACTATTAGGTTAAAATTATGTTTAGCCGATTAAACAGGCATTTTTATTCGTTATTTAATATTAATTGCGAATAATTAAAAACATAAAAGAAGTATTTTTTGATTAAAATGGACTGTAACATCTTGCATCGTTCAATCAGGATTCAGGTTCGATACAAGAACACGGAGAGGCCTCAGGGAAAAAATTGAATCTGAGGTGGCAGCACTCGCCAACCAAAAGTTTTGCGGGAGATATTGGCGCTAAATTTGATTAACATGTGCTTCTATATGTGGTCATTCATTTAAGCCGAAAATAAGACAAAATAATTTAAATAATAATGTTTTCCGAAGGATAAAAATACGTAGAAACTAGGCTTAAAAATAAAGACAATTTTGATAATTTAATTGATAAGGGGCTTGTACGTTATAAAGTTCTCCGTAAACGTTTATTTAATAAACTGTTGTTCTCAACCATGAAGTAGCAGTCTCGTTAATTAATTTAATAATATTACAACTTATAAACACGGTCAATAAATTTTGTGTGAAGGAAGTACAAATGAAATTAATTTTTATTAATTCATAATTAATTTCATGTCCCCTTAATAAGGCATTTACATGACCCCTTAATAAGGCATTTACATGACCCCTTAATAAGGCATTTACATGACCCCTTAATAAGGCATTTACATGACCCCTTAATAAGGCATTTACATGACCCCTTAATAAGGCATTTACATGACCCCTTAATAAGGCATTTACATGACTCTAAATTACGCTCATGTAAAGAAATGTGTTTTTATAGAGTTTAATCGCGATAAACTAGAATAAAAAAACTGTGTTACTGTTTTATCAGCAAAATAGGGCTTATGATTTTCCTTCAGGTTATTGCTGTCTCCATGTACCTACGTACAAATACTTTCAGAGAAAATGCAAAGAGTTGAGTTATTTGTGCCTAGAAACATTTATCTAAGTTATAAATCCCTAGTACGTTGGTCCTCGAGAAAAGGAAAAAAAAAAAAGTTTTTTTATTTTATTCAGGAGAGGATCTAGTGAAAGTAGAATTTATCTTTTTCCACCTTATTCTATACTCCAAAGCGGATAGTGAAGGGGTTATAGGGAGCTAAAATAACCACCAGCGAGAGATAAACTTACTATAGTTACACCCAGTCTTGAAAGGGAAGTATTCTGACATTAAAAACCAGTATTTTCAGGAGTATTTTGATGTCCTCTTTAGTTGGTAAACGACTATACGTGATGTATAATGTGGAAGCGAAAAGAAGGGATCTTATTTTTCAGGAAGTTAGAGAGAGAGAGATGGGGATAGCTAGTTCCGCGTTATATATTTTCCTCGGGTAACGAGAGGCTAAAAATGGACTTATGTCCGATTAAACGGAGTTCTGGTCCGAGAGAAAGGTAGCGATGATCTCGATATACGAGACTCTTTTAGATGTCACGACAAACCTCCTAATTTATCGCTTCCTATCCAAAAAATAAGGTAGCTTCCTATAGGAAAGAAGTCTTTGAGGTTTTCTTAAATAGAAGATTTTTTTCCAACATTTAACGGATATTTGAAAGCGGTTAGAAAAATTATTTATTATAAGCTAAAATATTATATATTTATTATTTATTATAAGCTGAAATATTATATATTTATTATTTATTATAAGCTGAAATATTATATATTTATTATTCATTATAAGATGAAATATTATATATTTATTATTCATTATAAGCTGAAATATTATATATTTATTATTTATTACAAGCTGAAATATTATATAATATTCATTATAAGCTGAAATATTATATATTTATTATTTATTATAAGCTGAAATATTATATATTTATTATTTATTATAAGCTGAAATATTATATATTTATTATTTATTATAAGCTGAAATATTATATATTTATTATTTATTATAAGCTGAAATATTATATATTTATTATTTATTATTAGTTGAAATATTATATATTATTTATTATAAGTTGAAATATTATATATTATTTATTATAAGTTGAAATATTATATATTTTATTTATTATAAGTTGAAATATTATATATTTTAGTTATTATAAGTTGAAATATTGTATATTTTATTTATCATAAGCTGAAATACTATATATTTATTTTATTATTTATATACATATACTATTTATTTTAAGTTATAGAAATATTTTTTTCGGTTATCTATTATTCTAACGATTAAACTAAAAAGAATAATCTGTTCCGCTTTCATTGTTGATGAGGCTACGCGCTAACAATATCCAAAATTCCTAGAGACACAAGATATGAATGGCAAACATTTGTATTTCCTTTAAGGACTAGCTTCGCGATACAATGAATCGCTATCATAGTGACAAACACGCGATATTATTATTAAAGTAATACTGTCACTAAAAAACGACCACACGGCATAATAATATACATATACCGATAATAATAATTATAATTACTGAAATTATACTTGGTTTCAGTTTTCCTTCACTTATAGATATAATTTAATTGAAGAAACTCAATTAAACCTCTCGTTAAACACTGTAAAAAACTTCTCTGAAAACGCTAAGCCTAATCTCAGATTAATAAAAAAATTAAAACTCTCGCTTCAATAGGAAAGTTTGTATGAACCCTACTTTTCCCAGTGAATTTAAAATTATGTATCAATTCGCTCGAGCTTTAGCGTTATTGTCCGACAGACAGTCAGACATTGTTACAATGCTACTTTACACCTTCAAACGAAAGAAATTGATATATTTTTGAAGTTTCTTAAAAACGCGTGTACAAAAGAGCGTAAAATATTGATTAAGAATGAAAAGACTAAGAATATAATCTTTAAAACTAAGACAGCGTCGCTTTAATTTCTGGTAGAACTCTGGAGTCCTTAAGGCTATCTACGAAGAAAATCCGGCCAAAACTAATCCTCTTCTCAATACAACCGATACTCAATCGGAGTTCTCAACGAACGCTACGGTAGCCTGAGTTCATTCTCGAAGTTTCCTTCTTATAATATTATAACACGATTATACCGAGATTAGGGAACGTCGCGTCTCGGTACTTTGAGCGATCTCAAAGTGATACGGACAACGCGATTGGAAAGGGAATAGGGTAAGAGGCCTAAAGGCTATCGTTAATTGATTTCCAAATTGCAATTTACAACTCTTCCCGCGCCATATCGATCTGACAGCTAAACTAAACCGAGGAATACATTGGCAATCACGCGGGAAAACACGGACCTAGAGTGGAGCGGATGATCTAGAAAGGTTTGTTAAGTTTAGGTTACGGTGCGAGGAAACGTTGTTCACTATAGAAGGGTCTCCCTACATTTGTTACATTTGTTAACGGTGTCAATTTACCTTGGTTTTAAGAAGGCGATCTGTTTTTTGGCGTCTTACGTAGAAGAAAGAAACGAGAGATATTCGGACGTCGATTGGAATTTGTGACTGATTAAAGAATTAACTTGGAATTTGTAGACGACTTGGTGGTTCCAATCATTCCCTCATTGTTTTTGTAAAACGAAAAGACACATGCAAAGAGAAAATAAAATAAAATATAGAATTAACTCTCAAACGAAACGTAATGCGAGGTTTTGCCTTCTTCGATGTTTTTTTATAAAGAGTGGTTATTCTTTGGTTATAATATTATCTTATAGACTTATATCCAAGTGGAGAGGGTTAAACAACTAAACTCAGACACCGAAGAAAGATTTTTTAACTCGCAAATACTACCTCTATGTTTTAATTACCTCCATTCGACGGGTTTAAGGAACATTGCAAATTACTTAACCAATCCTAGCGTGGCTAGATCATCTTTAAGTTACGATGTTATCGTAGTTTATCCATTATACTAGAGAATATCCCAATTTTATTGCTCTCACGCCAATTCGCAATCAGCCGAATCCCATACGACAGACTAATTTGTAACCTACCTTAACCCAAATCGAATGGAATTCACTCAAACGAGAACCATTTCTTTTTAAATCGATCATTCAATATAAATTCGTACCAGCATTTCTAAATTAATTAATCACGAAAGTATTGGATTAAATAAACCTTTCCAATACGAAAGAGTAAAATTGAAACACCTGTCCGATTTTTGAATTCGGTTCCTAAGGAGTTCTTTTCTTTTTTTGTTTAAGAAATATAAACTTTTCCATGATGGGATAGTACGCTCGGACTAACTCGATTTTCAAATTCGAAAGGAAAAGAAGGAAAAATTCGCCTGGAGGAAAATTGAGCTGGGAAAGGAGAATCAAAGAGACTTTTAAAGAACCTTCAATTTCGAGGAAAAATGTTTCCGATGAAAATATAAGAATCGTGGTACCATATTTTTTTATTCTTTCTTTTAAGATTAAAGCTAGTTTTTCACTGTGAATTATTTCTAAAATTCTTCGGTGGAAAACAGAAAATAAACAACTTTTTTAGAAAAATATTTTTTAGGGTTACTACTAAGCGATGGTATTTCTCAACAAAGACAGTATAGCCGCGTTCATAATAGGCCTTAGAATCGATTTAAACCGTTTCATTTTTCGTGTGAACGAGAAATTTCCGTCTTTTCTCGTATCGATTTGATTTGATTTCTTGAATCTGCTTCGGGAACCAGATTCGTACCGATTCGATTTCAACAACCGACAGATGAAGCCACGATAAATCGATTTATAAAGATAACGCGTGAACACGTGAGGCTTAAAACGCTTCCTGGCGATTTGAATATCGGTTTGATTTTACCGTTTCAAACCGATTTAGAAATGCTCGTGTGTCCGTAGCTAAAGGCAGTATAGCTGCGTTCGTACTAGGCATTGGAATAGATTAGACCGTTTCAAAACTTTTCGCTAGAGCCGTGTGAACGGGAAACCATCTTTTCTCGTATCGATTTGATTCGATTTCTCGAAACTGCTTCGGGAACTAGTTTCATACCGATTCGGTTTCAACAACCAACAGATGAAGCTACAATAAATCGATTTATAAAGATAACGCGTGAACACGTGACGATTAAAAAGATACCTGGTGATTTGAATGTCGGTTTGATTTTACCGTTTCAAACCGATTTAGAAATGCTAGCGTGACCGTAGCTTATGTGAGGGTGGTATCAGAGGCGAGGGAAGGTTCACGCTCACTTAAATGTGTTCTTGACTAAACCAAAATTACTAATTCGGAAATAATGTGAATTTTAATTATTTTTAAAGGGCTAGGAGGCAACTCGGTTTTCGAGATATATCCAATATAAATTATCTATTATTTTACATAATCATGCCGAGATTAAAACGGCAAGAGAAAAATACTCTTTTTGTAACCATCAGCGAAATCAAAATGGACATTTTGACATCCACCATTTGGCGATGAAATTATAATTAATAATTATATATCCTCGATAACAGCGCGTCAACGTGTTTGTCAAGTTTGTCAACGCCAGTTAGGCCTAACACGAATTAAAAATGCCCGTAGAGAATCACGCTAAGCCTAAATAGCTACAAAACCTGGGGTTTAAAAAATTGTAATATATCCCAAGTTGAGATTTATTCTAATTATATAGTTTAGTAGTAAAACAATTGCGGAGTCCCTAAACAATTAATCTCTTGAAGCATTTAACTTACGGGAAATGTCATACCACTTATTACTTTTTTTTAAATTTTATAATAATTTAATTATATAATTTTTTAATTCAAAATAATAATACGGCTGAATTTGAAACCCACTCTAAATAAAAATCCTCTTAGTTTAAAATGAAATTGTAAAACAAAACAGTGATTGGCTAGTCAAAATCAATGTCTAAACTGAAACCCATATAGAGCGGCGAATGTGGACAAAACCAGTTCTTATAGGGTGTTAATTGACAGAAGTTTGGAACTGTCTGTTCCGTTGAGAAGAGAGAATGTTTGTCACGTATATATATAGACCATCGGTGAGAAAGAAAAAGAACAATCCAAGTTCGTTTCACCTAGAGATTTCAAACCGAATCAAACTTAAACAAGCTTATATTTAAGCCTATGATGAGTACGTCGTTCTACGAGATATGGGGGTTGGAGAGAAATGACATCTTCGATTGTTTTGGGAATAAGAATTGAAGACGAACGCGTGCTTACATTTTTTCTAGAAAAATCGGCCAAACTAAATCGATAATTGCTTTACCAGATTGAGAATCGATCGGAACTAACATAGCGAGTAAATACAACGTGATTTTTATTCCATATTTGTTACTTCGAAGAACGTTTAGGAAACTATACTTTGACGCGTGCTGAAAACCGAAACTGATTCGCTGACAGCACGAAGACAACCAGGGAAAGAACGTTAGGCCTAAAAGAAGTCCAAGACGTTATAGGCGTTATATATATAACTTCATATAGATATTAGACCTTATTCCCCGTCTCATTTAGCCATACTCTGTCCTACATCTCAGTCCAGCTCCGTCTCTCTCTTAGTCACGACTGACTTAACTTCTTTCAAGGGTTGTTAACACCCGAATTTTTTATCAACGCCAAATCTATCTATACAGATTAATATTAATAATGTTTAACCATTTGAAAATCACCTTAAAGGGACTATCCGCGATTTTTAAAACCACTTTAAAGAAGACTACTTTTCTCGCTTAGCAGACGACGTTGGCCATAATAAATTCTGCGTACGTAATTGAATATGATTTCAGAGCAGATAGAATTGGAACACCAACAGGTCCCTAAAATACCTACAAATACCCATTTTATTAAGACGCTCTTAAAATCAAGAACTCATTATGTACCTAAGAAAATGGGAGCAAAATATTCGTGAAGTGAAAGTTTAAATCAAAAATAGTACAGCAAAATCCGATAATATTGGCCTAATTAAAACAACAAGGCTTAGCTTAGGAAATTAAGCGTTACGAAGAAAAAATGACACACCAGAGGGCGTTTTAGTACTGTTTAGAGGTATTAGAAACCGAATAGCGGACCAATTTTAATTAAAAATTACGCGAGAAAGGTACCAGAGGATAATAATTATCAGGTTCTTGTTGTACTTGTAGCCAGTACTTGTTTTGGAGCGCGTCATCGTCAGTAATTACTGGTTAAAAATCCTCGATTTTTGTTCCCAAATGACGGCGTTACTAGCCCTTTAAAACCCCTTCTACACGCATCCCCGGATAGCGATATTAAAGAGACATTCCCATAAAGCTTCTCTATTCCTTCGTAATGACTCGCTCTATGGATGGAAAAGATTTATAATGTCACTAATAGCTCCTGGGACGTCTTTAAGATACACTAGCCCTCTCTCTTTCTCATTATCCCTCTTATTGAGACGTTAAGCCCCGCACTTTTGTCACGGATAAAGTACGACTTAAAATAGTTAACTAACTAGTATATAGAGACTATTATAGAATGAATGGATTTTATAATGACCTTCCTACAGGCGCTAGATGTACCCGCTTTTCCTTCTCAAATCTTCATTAATTAATAGCGAGTTGGTCCGTTGGACCTTGTTCGAACAGACTTACCAATACTGTACATTAGAAGAACTCTTATGACCTACACCATCTACACTAAATAAATATTGATCATTAAAAACCACTGGTCCTAAACCTCAATCTTTAGGTCTATTAAAACGTTAATCTCCCTTGATTATCGCTCCATGGTTATTGGTTTCTGAGTCCCTGATCAATGGCGGAGCTTCAATTTAATTTCAATAATGGATCTCTTATTTCGATTTATGGCTTCGATATTTACTATGGGTCCTAGATTTTGAATTATGGGTCCCTCATTTTCGAGTTATGGGCCCCTGATATATTAACGGTGCCCTGATATATTTTAATATGCCCCTGATAACGATAGAGAGCCCCACCTATTTCGAAATACGTTCCCCTTAAAGGCTTCAGGCGGAAAATGTGAAAATTATTCGAATAAGACCTTTCCTGGCACTCTAAAGTCAATTTATGGACCCCTTGAGAAATAAAAAAAAGGTTATAGTTCGCGTGGCCTCAATTTGCTATACTTCGCAAAAAAGTAAAAAGTTTTACGAACTTTGATTATTAACAAATTTTATCAAGAGTTCAAGATAATTATCGGCGCGTATTAATTCAAGAACCACATCTTACAATTTAACGAAGTCAGAAGAGAATTGATACGCAATGTTAATCTTCATGGCTTATAAAAGTAGTTTTACAAACTTATCGATATCAAGACTATTAACACGCACGCGGTTATATTTTATGATTTGTTTACTGACTTAGAGACAATAGAGCTTAAACCAAGGAAGAAAGAGAAAACGCGTATGAAGTTCTTTCCGTTTCATCTCAATCCCTCATGGTTTCGAAGCTTATACGTTAAAGATCAAAGTACGGCTGTCACGAATTTTCACGAATTCCAAATGAAAATTGAGTAGCATTTTCGGAAAGATCGTTAAAAAACGATTCAAAATATATATACATATGTCATAGAACAAAATTACAGCGACAGTAAAAATATATATTTTATAATCACCATTGTCGAAATTTTAAAATAAAAATTCCCCATAATACTACGCCATAACTATGGTCGCGTGATTTCGCTATTGTATAGAGCAATTGTATACAGTTGATTCACGCGCGTTCTGGCACCAGTGATAAGGTGGCTTCGCGCAGTCTTTTTCGTAAAAGTACTTACATCTAGAGTCCTACCTTTCGTACGAAAGTTATCGTCAATTACGTTCCAGAAATAAACTACCTCATATATCAGAAAAAAGTCCCTATACATATTTTTGACATTTTAATTTTGAAGTTTCTTTCTAACGCGTCAACCCAGAGGTATAAAATTTTGAATATGGCGTTTTAATTGCATGATAAAACTAAAAATATAATCCAATGGCATTCGAAAAAAATGGTGCCAGCCTCACTTTAAAAGCTTGCGCGATTAATATGGTTCGATTCAATGAAGGATAGGCAGTGCTGTGGAATAAGGGCAGTTCTAACCAACTCTCGGCCAATGGATACGCAAACGGGGACGGATTAAAATTACTCTTTTCATAATTAATGATCTTCTTCCGCCCCGGGTTATCCTTAATACGGGGCTAACGACTATATTTTCCTTCCCTTCAACTTAAATTGAAACTCATAAATATTTCCTAAATTTACTAAAAAGAAATTGTATGATATATTATAGTGTATTTTAAGATTTTATATTTGCTATTCCATTCTGCTGGGGCACTTAAAAAGTCAGGAAGTTGATGAACTCAATCAACTGTCAAAGTTGAGCTCGCGAGGCGCTGTCAAAACCGAGCTCGCGAGGCGCTGTCAAAACCGAGCTCGCGAGGCGCTGTCAAAACCGAGCTCGCGAGGCGCTGTCAAAACCGAGCTCGCGAGGCGCTGTCAAAACCGAGCTCGCGAGGCGTTGTCAAAACCGAGCTCGCGAGGCGCTGTCAAAACCGAGCTCGCGAGGCGCTGTCAAAACCGAGCTCGCGAGGCGTTGTCAAAACCGAGCTCGCGAGGCGTTGTCAAAACCGAGCTCGCGAGGCGCTGTCAAAACCGAGCTCGCGAGGCGCTGTCAAAACCGAGCTCGCGAGGCGTTGTCAAAACCGAGCTCGCGAGGCGTTGTCAAAACCGAGCTCGCGAGGCGCTGTCAAAACCGAGCTCGCGAGGCGTTGTCAAAACCGAGCTCGCGAGGCGCTGTCAAAACCGAGCTCGCGAGGCGCTGTCAAAACCGAGCTCGCGAGGCGCTGTCAAAACCGAGCTCGCGAGGCGCTGTCAAAACCGAGCTCGCGAGGCGCTGTCAAAACCGAGCTCGCGAGGCGCTGTCAAAACCGAGCTCGCGAGGCGCTGTCAAAACCGAGCTCGCGAGGCGCTGTCAAAACCGAGCTCGCGAGGCGCTGTCAAAACCGAGCTCGCGAGGCGCTGTCAAAACCGAGCTCGCGAGGCGCTGTCAAAACCGAGCTCGAGGCGCTGTCAAAACCGAGCTCGAGGCGCTGTCAAAACTGAGCTCGAGGCGCTGTCAAAACTGAGCTCGAGGCGCAGTCAAAACTGAAGTCGCGTGACATTGAATTCAAGACTGTCTCTGCTTCCGCGCTTGGAACCCAACTCTTCCTAAACGAGGTCCATATGTCTATATAGATTGGAGTTAGAAGAAACGCCAATAGAAATTTAATGAAGCTTGAGATATTCTCGGGAGAATTATGTTGAAGCGGCAGGGACTAAAAACGCAAATTTCGGTTCTGGTCTCATCTCCTTAAAAGCGCGAGGGTTTTTAAAGCAAATAGCGAAATTTCCTCGCACTCGTGTTTGACATCCAACTATTTATACGGCTCTTTAAAATGACACGTTAGAAATGAAATTTGGCGTACGCCGTTTGGGAGTTAATAGCGCGCCAATTCGGGTCGGCAACGTGAAAGGACGAGTTTAATAGGCTTAGAAATTCCTGTATAAAACCGCACTAGAGCGCTAAAATGGAAAAATACTCTTGCCAATTGAAAAAACGCGAATTAATTTATCAATTCTAAACTGTTTATAGCTATAAAAGATGGAAAAGGAATTATATTAGTAGAAATTATAATCTAAGCATTTTAAAGTGATTGATTTTAAACGCGGGAAGAAAGATATTAGAGTTATTAAGTAACTACGTGTTATATCGTACTCCTTGACTTTGAACTCTATCGCTTCTATCCAGTGGATGAACTTACGAAAAGTTGGATAACGTAGAAACTTTCAAATATAAATTAAAAATACTAAAAATTTATAAAAAACATTTTCTCGGCTTTTAAATTTAATGAGAGCTTAATTTTTTTTCATAGAGTTTTGAAACTTTCAGAGAGAGTTGAAATATTTTAAAAACATTTCAACCTATGTACATATTTCCTAAATCTATCTCAGTCAAATTTCGCGCCACATAACGCGTGTAATATGAAGTAGAACCCGGACTATTTGACTGTAGATTAATATCTTAAAAAAGAAAGGTGTGGAATTATAAGCCTATTTAAAATGATAGTACGTATTAACTCTGCGATATGAAAAAGTGGAAATTTGTCTATAATAAATGTAAATTAGGTATATATAAATTCTATAGTAGGTCAGATTTCTCCTCGTGTTATATAAGCTAGAGATTGTTTACTCAGCCATTAGCCTAGGGAGCAGTGTGAGGAATTAATGCCCAGCACGCGAATGACTAACGGTCGAGGCTATAAGATGGATATTCTTAGAATAGGCTTAACGCGAGTGAAAGAAAAATGCACCCTGCAGGACATTGGAGGAATTACGTAAGGGAGGTACCGCCGCAGCTTTGACAGTGTTTGGTTAAAATTATCGGGGCCATAGTCGTACTCCTACACGAGATCTAAATCGGGTTAGGTACCAATCTCCGCTTTATAATATAAAATTGTTTATCAGTAACGGTAAAAAAAATTAGGAATCCTCTAATGATTTTTTAGACCAACAATTTAACAAGCAGTTAATGACAAAAATCCTTTAAAGAGTCCTAATACATTAAATTCAAGCGTAGAGAAATACAATTTTGACATATTTTAGTTTACGTGAGAGGGGATTGTTTAAAAATGTGGGATTTGGATGCTTTGTTTATTCCGATTTTGGAATAATGATATCCAAAATGATAGATATAAAAAAAATGGAGGTAGAATGGTCAACTAATTCCTTATTCTACGACATCCACTAGCATATATTTAAGGGTTTAGGCTGACCATGGAACTGTAAACAAGCGAACAAAAGAAGTGAAGAAATGGTCATCAATAGTCGATCTTAGAGTAATTACTTCGCTGGAAGAGCGGGTTAAAATTAAAGAGTTCGTTTCTAGAGTCTTTATTTCCATTGTTTATAGTTTCACGGGCTAAAAGCGCCTTATACGTGAAAACTGCCAGTCGATAAGACTTATCATATTCCTCCCAGTCTGGCCTATCGAGGAAGAGGTAAAAGAGAAAGGTGGAAGGCTACGCCTATTGAGAAACAGATCTAGAAGTATAACAGGGTACGAGTGGATGTCGTAGAATAAGGAATGAGAAAGTAATTTATCTCTCGCCTCTTCAGTCCGGGAACTCTTTCTCTCTCTCTGCATGCTGGACCGTTTGCAAGTCGGCGTGCGAAAGGTGGTGGTGGGAATCGGGGTGTTCATATACAGCTTCTTCTCTTACCATCCAAGCGCAGCCAACGCGAAAGAAAATCGAGCTCTTATCTCTCTAGCCGAAGAAGGAAAGTGGTCCTCGGGTCCTTCTTCGAAATAAGACTTAAGAAGCGCCACGGACACCAAATCCTTCCTTCTTCTTCTATAGTCTTATACATAGCCAGCGAACGAAACGAATGATCGCGTTTAAATAAGGTTCTTTAGGCCCTGGGAAAGAATATAACACCGGTTGAAAGAATTAAGGTCAAGTGGTATCCCCAGCTAGGTTAATTAATATATAGTGTTTTATAGCGACACTTTATACGTATAATATATAGAAGATTATGAATAAAAACAACAGGCTAAAGGCGTATGGCGGGTCGGAGTATAACGTAACAGAAATCTAATATTGTAGAGAAACGGTCCACGTGCCTTGGAAAAAAGAAATATGGAAAGACTAGAAAGAGTGCCGGGAAGACTTTAGAAAAATAGGTCACGTGTTCGAATAACCAAAAAAATAATTCAGTTTAAATCATGTCACAGAAAGACTGAAGCAAGATGCTTCAGAAAAATATTTGATAGACGATGTCACGTACCAGAAATACTTTAGAAAGACGATTCACGTGCCAGAAATATTTTAGAAAGACATCTCGCGCGCCAGAAATTCTTTAGAACGACAATTCGGGTGCCAGAAATTCTTTAGGAAGACAGTTCGAATGCCAGAAATACTTTAAAAAGGCAATTCGCGCGCCAGAAATTCATTAAAACGACAACTTGGGTGCCAGAAATTCTTTAGGAAGACAGTTCACAAGCCAGAAATGCTTTAAAAAGGCCATTCGCGTGCCTGAAATACTTTAAAAGGGCAATTCGCGTGCCAGAAATACTTTAACAAGACGATTCACGTGAAAGAAACACTTTAATAAGACGATTCGCGTGCCAGAAACACTTTAAAAAGGCAATTCGCGTGCCAGAAACACTTTAAAAAGGCAATTCGCGTGCTAGAAACACTTTAACATGGCAATTCGCGGCCAGAAACACTTAGAGAGACTTAGAAAAATTCGCTCACTTCAAATATACGCTGTCATTATATAAATGTCATTATGTAAATAAATATTATTTTTAATTTAGTTATCATAACGCGCGATCCAGGCTTTCTAATGTTCATCTAAGAATGAGTGTCTATTTATAGGTTAACTTCATAGGACCTTTTCTTCCGGTTGAATTTGGATGGAGGTCGAGGCTTGAAATACCCATATATATATATATATAGTTGCTCGCTTGAAATACGACCACGAGTAG
The DNA here is from genome assembly GCA_963920705.1 of Odiellus spinosus. Lineage (NCBI taxonomy): Eukaryota > Metazoa > Arthropoda > Arachnida > Opiliones > Phalangiidae > Odiellus > Odiellus spinosus. The sequence goes on along the minus strand of OY987227.1, from coordinate 7,424,759 downwards.
CTCGACTTTTAGAGTTGATTTTTTATCCGGGGGCCCCATCATCCCCATCTAGTTCGTATTTCTTTTTCGACTTCTATTTCTTTTCTCGTTCGTAAACAAGGTCCAGATGGCGCGGAATTTTATATATGGCGGCAAAGTCTCCCCCGAGAATTTTCTGGACTGTTCAGCCAATTTGGGTCCAGTGGAGAGAGCGAGGGGTCGTATACAGTTCGCCGTTTTTCAATAAAACCTTTTTTACGCTAAGTGAAGCGCGATTCTCCTTTCCGAAAAAATAAAAAATAAATAAAAAATAAGGAGGATAAAAAGGCCAACAAACTCCTCGCGTTCCTATTGGTTACAGTATATTCGCGGCTATTCCGATAGGGTATTGAAAAATCTACGACAAACCTTATGCAAAAACGCGCGTGCTGGAAAAATAAATTTACTTTTTCTCTTTACCTATATAAACATGGTCCGAATCAATTTGAATTTTTAACTCGTACGAAGTTTCAAACTATATTATTTCTTTTTAAAGGAACAATGAAGCGGTTGACCCCGAGTTAAAGGTCTAGAGATACCGCGATTTTCAACAAAATTCAGTAATTACGATTCTGCTATATTTTTCAAGATACGTTTATCCAATTTGTCTTTGCATTTCACCAATAAATTTCCAGGGTAAATTACAGAAATAAAATTACCACGAGTGGTTAATTAAAGCCTATCTTTAAAATAGGCCTATCTTTAAAATAGGCCTATATTTACAAACAAATATCGAGCTAGAAATCAATTATTACAATTAACAATATAATTAGTGAAAAGTTTGAAATTCTGCCTTTAAAAAGTATCCGTCTAATCAAGAGAAAAGCGCTAGTTGGTGTCGATCGCGTTATGGAATTAAAGAAATATTGTGGCCTGAGAAAAAGAGTGTTGACGTCACTCACCCTATAAATCACCCTTTTTTGACCAAGAATAAAGCTTTCGCGTCCAAACTAAGTTAAGTTTATTTATAGGAACCCAGTTTAACCGTGAGATGCCAATTTTTTCATGGATCTTTGGTTAAACCAACTGTTTCTGAGTAGTAAGTTAATTGTTTTCTAGCTTAGTAATTGTTTAAAAGCTTTTTTTTTACTACCTTATAGTTGATATTATAAAAGAAGTTGTGGGTTCGAATGTTGCTAACTACGTCACGAAATCACGTGGCGTTAAGGTTATACAGGGCAGTTATTTACGTTTTCATAAAACGCTTGGGGTCAGACGACTGAGAAGACACTAGGGAGAGATCCGACCTTGAGAGCTGACACGGATATGGAAAAAAATAAGCTTACGAAATGCTCGGTGCTTACGAGCGCTAGAGCTTTACAAGCTTTTACGTAGCTGATGACGTCGACGGCAACATGCCATAAGTAAGCTCCTCCTCTTTTATGATAGTAACTATTGAATTAAGCCTATTTTATCTATAAAAACTCAAGTTTTTTAGTTTAATTCTCGCTTTAAAAATATTTAGTAGAAAGTCTAGCTTCGTTCGCGTTGCCAACTTAAACTGAAACATATTCTTATTTTCGTAGACAGCTCTCTGAAAATAAATCTATATATAGGTATGTAAACTGACTGCGTATCCTCTGTAACATCGGCTTTTCAAAATCATAGTCAAATTTAAAGGGACTGTGATATCGAACAGAGCTGATCTGTGTATATCGTATCAAAATCCATTGGCAAATAAGAATTCTTCAGTTAAAATGAGAAAACGGATATTTCAATCAATGCCAGCTACGATATAAGTTCAGAGCATTCTATCAGTTACACAAATGTCCTATTGAATAAGTATAGTATATAGAATCCGTGTTTTCAAAATATGACTCTTTTTTTTTTAAATAAACCTGAAATGAAACCCGAAACTCTAATACGAAACGAGCTACAGAAATGAAAAGATCATACAAATATTTACAAAAAAAAACAAAAAAAACTGGAAGTTCATTGAAAAAATTGCTACGAATATCTCTAATAACATAAAGGAAAACTGTCAGAATATAATTTTGGTTCAAAAACTCTTGAAATGTAGGATGTAACCTAGTGTTTGTTATATAAAAATTGTTACATCAAATCCAAATGAAAACTGAGTAGAATTTTCGGAAGGATCGTTAAAAAACGATTGAAAATATATATGCATATGTAATAGAACTTTAGAGCGACACTAAAAATAAGTAATTATATAATCGCCATTTTAGAAATTTTAAAAATAAGATTCCCCGAAATACTACGTCATCATTAAAGTCGCGTGATCTCGCTATTGTATACATAAATATTTACAAATTAACTAGATCCACAACCCTACCAAAGTCACTCGCCAAAAATGTCAGGAATAGAAAATATTTTCACGCGCTAATGCTCGCCTTTTAAGGCGGATGCACACAGATCTATTTTCACGCGTTTCACGCTCACGCGCTAATGGTACTTCTATGAGCGCACGAGCGTAAAACGCATGAAAATAGGTCTGTGGGCATTCGGCTTGACTGTACTTTCACGCGCCAGAGGGGGACATGTCCCCCTCTGGCGCGTGAAAGTACAGTCAAAGGCAGGGAAAAAAGCTTCTATATTGCACATCGATGTTAAAAAGAATTGTTTATCTATATAGTTAATTTTTCAGAGCCTACAGTTGATTCTCGTGCGTTCTGGCACCAGCGATATGGTCGCTTTCGCGCTGTCTTTTTCTTGAAAGTACTTAAAGGGCCGTTAGTTGACACTTAAGATGGCATTCATCTTTAATATTCGTCCTTTAATTTCTTAAACTCTCCCATGTTGATTTACCCTAATCCTTTTAAAGTGGAATTTTCTAGTATTCGGTAAACATTAGTTCGGACGAGTTCCGGACGAAATAAAACACGCTATATACGGTTGGGAATATATCTCCCACGGGTGCAACGAGATAAAAAAGCAATGGGTCACGAACCAGTTCCCGATGTATACCATTCGCGGGGAGACGTGTAATGGTGTTGAAGGCCTTCTGGTAGCGTTTTTCCTATAGATTCTATTCCCTTTTCGCATCTTATTTATCAAATACTCGGCGATAAACGAACGTGGAACTCTTTCGCTATTTTAGTCGCCTTTCTATATTAATGACTCCTTCGTACCGTCTATCTTGCTAGTAACTTATTACTCTTTCTTAGGGCACAACCGAAACATTACCTAACTTTCGGTTAAAGACATCGTAACTCTTCTACCTTAAGAATTCATTACGGATTAAAATATTTACGTATACTTATTAAAATTCCCGAGTTTCTTAATAATAGAGTCTCGCTAGAAGATAAATTTTCACTAATTGAAATTAATCTTTCAAGAGTTCTTGATTCAGTTTTAAGAGGATATTTTGTTTAAAATACAAAAAGAAATTCAATGTCAAGTAGAACTTATAATAACGTAGTCATTCGTCCTAACCCCTTAAAGTACACATGCAACCTGTCTCAATTCGGGCCTCGTCTCATGCCAACACGTGATTTTCTTTTTCAAGAATTGAAAAATATCCTGAAGGTGCCGGCGCGCGCGTGACGTCAGTTTTACGATTGGATTTACTCTCGCTATAGAAAATAACGCTAAAAAGTCGCGTTTCCTGGGAAAAGTTTAAACGTAAACGTTTCGCGTTTATTTTATTAGTATTAACTAGATCTTAAACTATAATATTATTAAAAAATTGAGGCGTTAAAAGAAATAATGGCTGAAATACAGCCCTATATATACGTGTATGAACTCGAAAGCGACACAAATGATGAAAATTCTGATCAAAATAATTATAGTTCATCGGAAGTTGGATCATCCGATGACAGTTCGTTGAAACCATTTTGAGTTCGTTGAAACCAAAAATGTTTCAAAAGGGTTTCAAAAGGGTTTCAAAGGGATTTCAAAAGGGTTTCAAAGGGATTTCAAAAGGGTTTCAAAGGGATTTCAAAAGGTTTCAAAGGGATTTCAAAAGGTTTCAAAGGGATTTCAAAAGGTTTCAAAGGGATTTCAAAAAGTTTCAAAGGGTTTCAAAAAGTTTCAAAGGGTTTCAAAAAGTTTCAAAGGGCTTCAAAAAGTTTCAAAGGGTTTCAAAAAGTTTCAAAGGGCTTCAAAAAGTTTCAAAGGGTTTCAAAAAGTTTCAAAGGGTTTCAAAAAGTTTCAAAGGGTTTCAAAAAGTTTCAAAGGGTTTCAAAAAGTTTCAAAGGGTTTCAAAAAGTTTCAAAGGGTTTCAAAAAGTTTCAAAGGGTTTCAAAAGGTTTCAAAAAGTTTCAAAGGGTTTCAAAAGGTTTCAAAAAGTTTCAAAGGGTTTCAAAAGGTTTCAAAGGGTTTCAAAAGGTTTCAAAAAGTTTCAAAGGGTTTCAAAAGGTTTCAAAAGGTTTCAAATGGTTTCAAAAGGTTTCAAAGGGTTTCAAAAAGTTCCAAAAGGTTTCAAAGGGTTTTAAAAGGGTTTTAAAAGGTTTCAAAAAGTTTCAAAGGGTTTTAAAAGGTTTCAAAAAGTTTCAAAGGGTTTTAAAAGGTTTCAAAAAGTTTCAAAGGGTTTTAAAAGGTTTCAAAAAGTTTCAAATTGGTTTTAAAAGGTTTCAAAAAGTTTCAAAGGGTTTTAAAAGGTTTCAAAGGGTTTTAAAAGGTTTCAAAAAGTTTCAAAAAGTTTCAAAAGGTTTCAAAAGATTTCAAAAGATTCAAAAGCCTATTTTCCGAGTAAGTTTTAAAATTTTAGTTTAATATTTATTCATAATATTTTTACTGGTGCATTAGACCTATTTAAACGATAAGGAATCGATAAAAAAATCACTTATTAGGTTCCAATCTCCCTTTAAAGCCGTAATTTCGATTAAATGAGTTGCTACGTTTTTACAAGCGAAGGACGGCTGATCGCGCTTTCCAATATATTGGCATTCCCGGCGGCCACGAAGGATTTGGCGTGGATTTATCGCGGCTGATCCTTCGCTATGAGAAATTAATCTTGTCCGGGCACTCCGAGACAGCTTTGTTTACCTTAAATTAGCTAACAAATCCCGCTATGATTAGCGAAGTTTTTCCCCCCAATCCAACCATCTAACCGAGCCTATAACGTTAACTTCATTGAACCGTACCTATCTGGTCCCTACGTCAGAATTAATAGCGTTAATTCTTTTCCAGAAGGCCCAAAGATAAAAGAATAAAAAACGAAACACACATTTTACCGCCCGGTACCCGTTTTACAAATTAAAGGGTTAGTTCGACTACCTTTTAATATTTTAATTATAGAAAGTACCTCCTAGAATATAAAAGAAAATAACGCTCCGTAGCTTTGCAAAGGTCCAGGTAAATGTACCGGCAGATTCTGATCGAGACACACGCACTCGTGGTGAAATAGTGAACGGAGGAAGCGCCACTCTTTGGAGAAATTCCGGAGTTAGGGAAGGCAATATAGGCAAGCGCGGTCCACCTAAATTCCGTCCCTCTCTCTCGACTCAAAATATCGAGGAAGGGTCCAAACCACTCGATCCAGACAGGGGTGATGCCTTTTTTGGCTAGTTTTAAGTGATGAACTAGTACCTCTACCTGACCCTTTGCTGAGAATATTAAGGTACGCGGTGTTGTTTACTTTTATAGAATAAAGTGATAGACTTTTGATATAATATAATTTTTAAACCTATAATGAAATCTTGATCGGAAGAGTTTTTGTCTCGAATTCGACAGTATCCTAATGACGTCACGATCAAATTCTATAGCGCGTGATACCATAATTGCATTTAGGCTTAGCTCGCGCCACTACAAAGGTTTTCAACTCGTATTAGGTCATTATAACGGTGGCGGTTTCCTAATGACGTCATTATCATTTCGTCGTCGAATTAATGATACTTCAAATTGTTAATTTTAATTTCTTAATTATAAAAATCATAAAAAATCTATCGCCATTTCACTCTCGGGGGGGGGGGGGGGATTTTTCCTAATATGAAATATATTTTAATAGAAAAATTGAAATTTTCCAAAAAAACGAGTCTGCAGCACTTTAAAGCAACTTTAAATATTAAAATTTGGAAATTTAATTATCTAAGTTTTCTGAAATCTAAAAGATCTGTGTCGACAGATACCGCCTAGTAGTTCATTTACTGTATGGCAGCTACGCCGCAAACTCCAATGCACCGCGAGAAGAACATTTCTACAGGCGTCTAATTGAAAATACCTTACGAGTTTGCTCCTGTAAGCGAGCTTCGTACTGAATATGGAAAATCTATGGTTGAAACACATTTACAGGCGTTTTATTATTTTTTAATATTTGGTTTATTAATCAAAAAATTTAAATTAATCATTAAACTTCAATAAAAAATGTATCCTCCCTTTGAATTACGTGATTCAGTATAGTCAAGGGACTCCTTGAGAGGGGTGCTATTAAAATTAATACTCTTATGGAATTAATTGCGAGTTTATGACCATCAACATAATGTTGAAAATACTCTATAAATAGAGAAAATGGCGTGGTATTTATAGAACCACGTGTACGAGACTTTTTGGGCTATGGCTAACGATTACCCGATTAAAGTCCGATAATAAAAAGTTTTTCACTTAGAACTTTCTAAAAATTACCCAAATTTTAAAAACTGATTACCTTTCTGGTAATTTACCGTCTCACGATAATTTACTGGAATATAAATTACCATTTTGGTAAATTTACTAGATTAAACCGTATATTATCATTACTCTTGTAATTTATCATGTAAATTTCCATGGTAAATTACCGATTTATTAATTATAATTACCGGTTTTCTATGTAATTAGTATATTTTAAAATATCTAAACAATGTTTAATTAATATGATTAATATACGTTGTCGATATTGTTTCAAATAAAATTAGCACGTGTATCAAACTAACTCTTGTCCAAATTTTTACGAAAAAGATTTTGAAAGTTTGGGAATAAAAAATATTTTTCCATGTATATAATCTTATATACTTTTTTTAATTATTTTCGACCCTATTACGCCAGGAAGATAGCACCCATTTCCTCCTCCCTTCGAGTCAAAACTCGTTAGAGCAGATTTCTCGTAAATTCGCGAGAATAATTATTACGGAAGATCTTTTGACATTTCAAGCCACGCTATAGACGTATAGTCTAGTCCATATCGAGTTCGAAAGGGCCAACAAAACAGCCCATCTTAATTATCAGTTTTTAACAATAAAACTTAACTCCTTCAACTTCCTGTTTATTTTTCATACTTTTTTTTTTAAATATTATATTTTTTTAAATATTAAATTATTAGTCCATAAAAGTAAACAGCTATCAGTAAAGGTTCGGGTAAAAGTACCGGCAGATTCTGATATCGGCCGCAGACGGTGCATGCGCCATTCTTTGGAGACAATATAGCCAAGGGCGGCCCACCTAAATTCCGTCCCACTTTCCCGACTCAAAATATCGAGGAAGAGTCCAAACAACTAAAGACAGACAGGGGTGATGACTTTTTGTCTAGTTTTAAGTGATCGGCTACGACGTTTACCTGACCATTTGCTGATTTCATTAAGATACGGGGCGCTGTTTACTTTTATGGATAGACTTTTGATATTACTTTAAATTCATAGATTCGTACAAAAACAATAATGACAGTATATTAACGAAAATGAAAATATTAAAAATAACCTATAGTAGGGATATTTAGAGGGATTACCAAGTTACTAATCAACTAAACATGTTTATGTAAGAGTTGGACGTAGGATTATTTTCGTTTGACAATGAAATTATATTTGTTTTGTTTTAAAGTTGCTAGGGACTATAGCCTTAAGGCGAGCCTGTCCAGTAAGCCTCCGTCGTTCTGCTATAGCTTTGGAGGTGGGGGATGATATTATCTCGGTCTAGAGCGGGCAAAGGATTATTAAAAGAAGTCGGAGTCCAGTCACGCGCGAACTTGATTAAATCAGCTTTCGCTAACGAGTCAAAGCGTTCTACCATATTACCTATAAGCGGGCTAGAATACAACACCTTAGAAATGCCTCTTATACTCTCGTTCAAGGGAAGGTAACACGTTAAACTACATTATTCACTATGGGACTTAACATCGAGTATCAATCCGCCTCGGCTTTTCGCTCATTTCGCCAAATCTCCTTGAACAACCAAGCATAATCGTGGTCGGTAATAAGGCCTTATCCAAGTCGTAGAACGTGGATCTATATGGGATGCGGCAGTTTACTTATTTTTAAAGGGAGGGTGAAACTTGAATAGATAAAGGGCTGAAAGAAACTTCCACCTCTCTTCCCCAGCATTCCTTTTATTAGAGGGCTGCCAGGAGCTAGTTTAGCGCATTCAGAATTAAAATTAGTTCCAAAACTGAACTGCTAGCCTTTTTTAGTTAGTTTAGTTTGCGCACTAATCTGAGAGGCGTCTTTGGCTAAGGGTTTGAAACGGTAAAACCAAACCGATATTCAAATCGCCAGGAATCGTTTTAAGCGTCACGCGTTCACGCATTATCTTTATAAATCAATTTATTATAACTTCATCTATCGGTTGTTCAAACCGAATCGGTACGAAACTGGTTTACGAAGCAGATTCGAGATATCGAATCAAATCGATTCGAGAAGAGACGGTTTCCCGTTCACACGACTTGAAACGGTTTAAATCGATTCAAAGGCCTAGTATGAAAGCGGCTTTATACTCTTGATTGCTGTAATACTCCAAATTATTTGATAATATTTTTTTTATCTGCCATATAAATTTATTAAATCAATTTATAACGATCTAAAATCCATTTCGAATGCAGGAGAAATCAGTAACAGCGTCACTTTAAGTTAAAACAAGAGAAATCAATGAGATTAAAATCCCGGAATTAATAAAAAAAAAAAACACAATTAGTTTTTACGTAACGAATAATTTTTTACATCATTAAAATAAATCACCAGGACTTAATATTAATGAGTTCTTCGAAATTAAAATTTCAACAAAGAAAGCTTTAGATTTTTGTTTTTAATCGGTTTTTAGATAAGATTAAAACGTAATCCTCATTTTTAAACACCGGGGTTTCCTTAGTTGTAAAGGATTAGTCGCCCTGCTCAGAAGCTTCTCTCATTTCTCCGACTAGTTTTATCTTAAAGGGAAACTTGGAGCTATAAATGAAACAGCTTTTGAATTTATCTTCGGAATCACCGGATGCCAAAAAATGTATTCGATAAATTTTCAAAACAATTATCGTTACAAATCGATTTATCGTAGCTTCATCTATCGGTTGTTGAAATCGAATCGGTACGAAACTGGTTCCCGAAGCAGTTTCGAGATGCCAAAAAAGTATTCGATAAATTTTCAAAACAATTATCGTTACAAATCGATTTATCGTAGCTTCATCTATCGGTTGTTGAAATCGAATCGGTACGAAACTGGTTCCCGAAGCAGTTTCGAGAAATCGAATCGAATCGGGAAAAGACGGTTTCCCGTTCACGGTTTAAATCGATTCCAAAGCCTTGTATGAGCGCGTCTTTATACTCTTGATTGACACTTTTTAGACACTTTTAGGCGTTTAAATTAATTTAAGGTTAATTAAGTTTGAATCTAAGTGAAGTATAAAAACAAACCAATCAAATGAACTCAACGATTACATCTCCCGTCTTCAACGATTAACAAAAATTAATCGTTGACGGGTTGCATTTTACCTTTAAAATGATTCAAAGGTACGAATTCAAGGCCAAATTTTCAGGCCAATAACAATTGAATAGCTCCAAATTTCTCTTAAGCCTTTATAAGTATTTCGCAGCCGCTCGCTTTAGAATCTTAACTTAAATCTTAATGAGATCAATTAATTTGACGAAAAGAACGAAAGAGAGATTTTCTCGCGCCATTAGCTTCTCGTGATTAAATTCGGTCCACCTTAATTTATCCAAAATTGCTTTATCTATATTTTTTTATATTAATTTTGAAGATTAGTTTCGAATTCGGGTCATATTAAAGGGATAATGAAGCCTAAAATCAAGTCTTAATTCGAACAGTTTTCAATCAAAATGTTTTTGGCCAAAAAATGAACTTTTTCGTTTAGTTACATGGCGAAAAAGTAAATAGTTGGCCAAAAAAATCCTATATTGAAAACGCGCCTTTATAATTTACAAATAAATTATACGATAAAATTTTCTTCTTTAAATCGAAAAATTGCTGTTAGTCTGAGGCAATTAAAAGCGTGGGCTTCTTAACTAGCTATAACAACAACTAAAACATTATTTAGTTTAATTTAATTAGTAGAAAAAGTACTTCGAAGATTCTCGGAACCATTCCAAACTTATTTACTACGTTAGTGAATATTTAAATGGTGTTATATTCAATTACAGTGTTTTTTATTTAGTTATACTGATATTCTATAATATAATATAAATATCTTGAGCTTCTGATTTGAAAGCGACACCTTTCTATTTTAATATCTCGTCGCGCGAAGAAAAGGTGACTTTTCTTTCATACCTGTGCCAGAAATATTCACATTTCTTGGAAAAAAACTTCTCTGCACAATTTTGGGTTATTTTTTTTCCTTTTCTTTTCATTTTATTTCACGGCGCGTACAAGAATCTTCTCATTGGACTCTCGGAGTCTTTTAATACCTTCTATTCCGAAAATTTTATTAAAAATCTTTTTGATTCGCGGAAAGAGAGAGAAAGTGCGTGCGTACGAGGCTGATGCCTTCTTTTTGGACTATTATCTAGAGAAATCTTTATTGAAAAGAAGATAAATCAAGGATGCTTTCATTTTCGAGAGAACTCTCTCTCCCCCCTCCATCTCATCTCCTTCCCATTCGCTCCCTCGTAAAGAGAAGATGAAAAATCAAATAAAAATGACGTACATCACTCCTGAATTTGACGTCAGATGGTTACGAATCGATTGAGATTATTAACTATTGGTTTGATTTCGTTTTCAGCGTTCCTTTAACCGATGGGGTGGAAAAATCCCGAAATCTTTAAGAGGAAACCTCGCCTGGTTTCATTTAGGGGTGAAATTAGTCGAATCTGATGAAGAAATTTCTTTCAAAAGCGGCCCCATTGACGAAGATACCTTTCATCGATAACATCCGCTAATATAAGAATATCCCTCAATAAGCTAATAATTCTATAAAAAATAAATGTGGATTCCATATTCAATATCTTTTTGAAATATAAATTTATAAAAAATTGTGTTTTGAAGTTTTAACATTAATGCACGAGGATAATGAACTCACTGTAAATAACCTTGATAATTAAGCCCACTAACGAATGACCTTGATAATTAAGCCCACTAACGAATGACCTTGATAATTAAGCCCACTAACGAATGACCTTGATAATTAAGCCCACTAACGAATGACCTTGATAATTAAGCCCACTAACAAATGACCTTGATAATTAAGCCCACTAACAAATGACCTTGATAATTAAGCCCACTAACAAATGACCTTGATAATTAAGCCCACTAACAAATGACCTTGATAATTAAGCCCACTAACAAATGACCTTGATAATTAAGCCCACTAACGAATGACCTTGATAATTAAGCCCACTAATGAATGACATTGAAAATAACCTCATTAATGATTAACCTTGATAATTAATCTACTCAGGCTCTTACATAACGTTGATAATTAATCCACTAACTCTTACAAAACCTTGATAGCGAACAGACTAATCAATAACCCTTAATAATTAAGGTACGTGATGAAGGAATAAATATTGCGTGGTTTATTTATCTTTCCCTTCTGATTCTCGATTCAACCACGATCGAATAAACTTGCCAACATTTATTTTTGCTATCATCAAATAAAGGCATATCGTTGCGTATTTACCTCGTTTTTCATTTTTTGTTGCAGTTTTCGGCGCGGCGTCTTTCCTTACATAAAGGACAATGGTAGATATATTCGTTTTCTATTATTCTCGGAGCCCTTTACCTCAATGATATCAGAAGTGTACGATATTACTCGCTGTACTCAACCTCAAGTTAATTAATTTAACATAGACCTTGTTAGTTCCTAAATTTGCCTATGTTAGCTTTTAGAGGACGATTATCAACGCCAGGTTTTGTTATTTATACATTTCCATCGTTAATGGTCTTACCAAAAGTCTATCACATTATTACATAAAAGTAAACAACGCCCCGTAGCTTAATATTATCAGCAAAGGTCCGGGTAAATGTACCGACAGATTTTGATCGAGACACTCTAGCGGCCGCAGTCGGTGTGTAAATAGTGAACGAAGGAAGCGCCTCTCTTCGGAGAAATTCCAGAGTTGAGAGGGAAGACAATATAGCCAAGCGCGGCCCGCCTAAACTCCGTCCCTCTCTTCCGACTCAAAATATCGAGGAAGAGTCGAAATCACTCGAAGCAGACAGGGGTGATGACTGTTTTGGCTAGTTTTAAGTGATGGGCTATGACTTAAAACCAAGAATCCATTCAGGTTCCATAAGAATATGGGAGCATAGCTTTAGCCTCTGGTACCATCCTCCCAAACTTTGTAACAAAAGTTCGTCTGCAATTTTCGCAACATTTGTACGCTTAGATCTTTTTTCGGTCGGCTCCATTTTTATTACCCAAAATATTATGTCAAGGTCGTTAGTGGCGCGGGTTAATAATATAATGTCAGGAGCGATTTACTTAAAAATCGATTCGAAACAGACGAACTTTTGCTACAAAGTTTGGGAGGATGGTTATTGAATCGCGGCCCTCCCATATTCTTATGGAACCTGAATGGATTCTTGTTAAAACTGAACCTTTGCTGACAGTATTAAGTTACGGGGCGATGTTTACTTTTATGAAATAAAGTGATAGACTTTTGGTCTTACCCAATAATTCAAAACCGCGAAACCCGTTCTTTTAAAATAAGTTTGAGGTTCAATTTCGAATTTTTGACGATTCTACAAACGTAAAAGTAAAAATGATATATTATTTCTTTGAGCCGTTTGTTTTCAAGGTTGTAACGGGTTATGTCAGCGAGAATGGCTGTGAAAATATTTGTAAGATTCTTTTTATCCCGCGAGCAACGTCTATCCAAACGTCTATCGGATTTTGGATCGAAATTCCGACACCGGTCAAAGAAATGATGTTTTCCCCCCAAAACCTTCGAAGAAAGTGAATAAAAAAACCTTGAATAACTTTTTATATTATTTTGTTCGCGATCCTCCAACGAATAGGGGCTAAGGCTACAAAGAGACTTGTATTTATATTGACTTTGACGATTTATTTTATTCCCTTAAAGTGAGGCTGTCACCGGTTTTCCTAAATGATAATTAGGAATAGATAAAATAATTACTTCATTACTCCTTATAATAATTTTTCATTAACCTCGTTTTCATAAGGCAAAAAATAACAAAAACAAAATATATCTAGGTCTTTAGAACGAATATAATAGAAACCTAGAAGCCATACAAATTTGTAATCAAATATTTAACTGGGTTATAGTTTCCTTAACGTTATTTCTTTCATTCACGGTCTCTTCGCGAAATACGAACTAAAATATCTTGACGTTTGCTTTCAAGCTTTTCCAGGATAACACGTGTAAACCCATAGACATAATATCACTACTAGTATCCACGCATCTTTACGAGTTTTGGTTTTTATAGTTTATAGCCTTAAGTGTGATGAAAACTGCGCGTGGCTCTGACTGGAATGATTACATCTATTGAAAACTACAATTGAAACTTTATTTTTTACCTTGAATTCTGAGTAGATCGTTAATGCAGGAATGCGTCTTCCAAATAGGTTTACTTTGAACTACAGCCATAGCTTCGAGGTGTAGTAGCTACTTATCTCAAAACTAGCTCCGGTGTGTCAAGAAAAGGATGATATTCCGAGGAGAAACATTCTAGCAGGGCTTTTTTTCTTTAGAATCCCTTTTTTTTTTTTTTTTTTTTTTGATATCTCTCGATACTCGACCTTTTTAGGGTGGGCCATCTATAGAAAGAAGGTCAGATCTGCTATAGAAAGACGGAAACTTCGACTATATTCGAATTTCGAGGGATATTGACTTTATTTTGCCACGCTCGTGATCAAGGTTAAAATTTGCTTATATCAGAACGCTCTCAAAGGAAAGACTTTTAAGGTATATTGGTTTGTTATCCGATTGTATTTATACGGACATGGTACTGTAAAAAAATTGGTAGGATGCAAGTTTTTTTACGCAGAAAAAAAAAATCGTATTTTTAATTTTAAATCGAAACTTGGAGCTAAAAATGGAACAGCTTTTGCCTAAAAATGTATTTTTTTACGAATTTTTAGACACGTTTTTGGAGTTTTAATTAATTTCTGAAGTTTGGTAAAATTTGAAAAAAGTAAATTTTAAATTAAATGTTATTTCTGTTTCAACAGCGCTTGAAATGTCCAAACTTTAAAAATAATAGGCTAACTGAAAATATGTAGTTGCGTTCATACTAAGTCTTAGAATCGATTTAAACCGTTTCAAAACGTTTCTCTAGAGTCGTGTGAACGTGAAACCCTCTTTTCTCGAATCGATTTGATTTCTCGAAACTGCTTCGGGAACTAGTTTCGTACAGATTCGGTTTCAACAACCGATAGATGAAGCTACGATAAATCGATTAATAACGCGTGACGCTTAAAACGATTCCTGACGATTTGAATATCGGTTTGATTTTACCGTATCAATAGATATAAGAAATGATAGCGTGACCGTAGCTTAAATATAATTCATAATCCTTCAAAAACAATGATAACAGAAGCGCCCTAACTATCGAATTGGTTTTTGTAAATGCGTAGTGACTTTACAGGGTTTTTTCTGTATCGGTGTAGTATAAGAATGGATAAAGGATAGAATAGAAATGTATAAAGGTTAATGTATCTCCCGAGGCTTTATCTAAGCACGAAATCCCAAAAATAGCTTCGTACAATCGTTCGATAAAATGGCGCAACTCTATACCCATACTTTTACTACCGATATAGTTTCGAAAGATATTTTCCACTGCTGCAGAGATTCAAACCAATACACGAAGCTATTTTTACAGCTAAGCGGAATTTCCACCGAGTTCTTTGCCGCTTCAAAAGCCGCGTTCATACTAGGCCTTGGAATCGATTTAAACCGTTTCAAAACGTTTCGCTAGAGTCGTGTGAAACGGGAAACCGCCTATTCTCGAATCGATTCGATCCAATTTCTCGAAACTGCTTCGGGAACCAGTTTCTAACCGACTCGGTTTCAACAACCGATATACGAAGCTACGATAAATCGATTTATAAAGATAAGGCGTGACGCTTAAAACATTTCCTGGCGATATGAATATCGGTTTATTTTACCGTTTCAAATCGATTCTAGTGTAACCGTAACTAAAATGATACAAAATATTATAAAAAATTAAAACATTAACGCTTCAACTAAGAGGTCGACAACATTTACTTGAGAAGTCAGATATACACTACTATAGTGAGCTCTCGAAATCAAGGCACTGATAAGCTAAATTTTCATCTCAGCCTATCTTATGTCCCATTTAAAATAATTTGTAACATTTCGGACGCTTCTCTATACTTCGCCATACTTTTAAGCGTTGTTTAGCGCACTTTCAAAATCCCTTAAGGCACAAGGACGTCGTAAGAACGTTTATCTATCGCGAAGATATTTTGCGCGCCAAAATTTGTTCCTTCTCGGATTTAAGAGTTTCAAGTATAGCTAACGTCATACGCGTGTGTATTCGTTAAAAGTGTCCGCCCACAAAAGTTTCAATATACTTTTCGTGTTTTTTATTTATCTCTTCCGTTTTCTTCAAAATATAAAACATATCCGACCGTATATAAGGGTTCTCTGTTCAATCTCAGAATATTTGAGCCAACGTATAAATGATGGCAAATTGATGAAGAAACGCCTTTTGAAAAGTCCACTTACATACATCTATAGCTTCCTTAACATTGCCTCATTCCATATGAACGGTTCTTTAGTATTCTTAAGCCACGTTTCCACTACAGACATTAACTGCGTTCATACTAGAGCTTGGAATCGATTTAAACCGTTTCAAAAAATTTCGCCAGAGTCGCGTGAACCGTCTATTCTTGAATCGATTTGATTCGATTTCTCGAAACCGCTTCGGGAACCAGTTTCGTACCGATTCGGTTTCAACAACCGATAAGCTACGGTCATACTAAGCATTTCTTAATCGGTTTGAAACGGTAAACTCAAACCGATATTCAAATCGCCAGGAATCGTTTTAAGCGTCACGTGTTCACGCGTTATCTTTATAAATCGATTTATAGTAGCTTCATCTATCGGTTGTTGAAACCGAATCGGTACGAAACTGGTTCCCGAAGCAGTTTCGAGAAATCAAATCAATTCGATTCGAGAAAAGTCGGTTTCCCGTTCACGCGACTCTAGCGAAACGTTTTGAAACGGTTTAAAAAGATTCCTAGGCCTGAACGCGGCTTTAGTGTGAAGGTATCTTTATAGAGACATGAAAAAATTTCATTCTTTCGTAGGATGGCAATTTCCATGGTTTATTTATGGGGGCGTAGAATAGTAAATAAACGACTAAGATTCGTGGCGGAGGTTTTCCAGAAATTGGACTTTACTACGCCTATAATATAAAAACGAGGTAGTCCGCGAGACTCCAAGACAAACCACGTCATCGATAGATTCTTTTGTCAAAGTTTCTTTTAATGGGGGCTCATTTATCAAGAGATTGTTTATCTAAGAAACTTTTTTCCAACTTTTATATCGTATGCCAGAACCGAATGGTATTTTAGGAAATATTTGTTTCAGAATATCTTTAGGCCGAAGGATCAATCCTTGGATTAATTTTTATCACCTATTAAAGGGTGAATGCAACCTAACAAAAAGTGATTTTTTTATCGATTCCTTATTATTTAAATAGGCCTAATCCACTGGTGAAATTGTAAGTTACGAATAAGACCTGATCTCTGGATAAGATTTGCGCTTTAAAAGTGTTGGCGGTATATTTTTGCGTTAACCAAATCCGGCCGAGACACGCTTCGGAGTAGTCCACCCTTATTCCGGGATCGATGGCAATTTTTCCTCAACTTATACGTAGAATCAGAGGTATATAATAACCCCCTTCGGGGGAAGTATGAAAGGTAGGCAAAATCGACGAACAACAAGTGCCCGGCGTAAATCGCGGCGGATAGACACACCGCTTTACTCCCAAAAAATAGTTACACCATTTTGAACCTCACTAAATTTTCCCTACGCACACTTCCGGAACTCGCGAGCTGAAGTCAACCTTCGACTCCATTTTAACAGACAGCCTGACTCCTGAGACAGGAAGTTCTAAACACAAATCGAGCCGTCTTGTTTATACAAAGACCATTTACTAGTGTAGCGACATTGAGAAGTCCAGCGCGAGCTAGTGGCCTAGATAGTCAGCAGCGGGCTCTTGTTGTTCGTGATTTTTAGCATTGGTAGTATAGGGGCTTTCATACTTCCCCCCGAAGGGGGTTATTATATACCTCTGGTAGAATAAATAGCGAAAATAGAATTTCTTATAATAATCATGAAGATGATGATGACGAATGATGTTTCGGGGCAAAAGTTTAAACCCATACGTCACCGCGAGCGAACGAGAATTGAATCCAAACGTCCGCAAAAATGCTCTTGACAGTTTAATGATTTTTGATAATAGGGCGTCGAACCGAATGTTTCCCCAGACCTAAAAAGTTCGAATTCGTACGCGGATTGCCCGGTAATAATTGACCCTCGAATCTTTTATCGACGTCAGATCGAAATCCACGGACGCAAGGTCGAAGTTTAGCTCGATAGAAGATTAAAACAAAAAGAGGGTGGCCATCACGGGCCATTTCTGTTTATTGTCGTCGAATCTCGCTCCAAGTCACAAATTCACTCGTAAAGTAGTTGGCTCGGGTCGGGATCGAGTAAGCCGAATAGAGTCAAAGTCTAGAGTATAAGGACCTACTTTAGTTTGTGGTTTGTTTTATTCTTCCTCAATATAAATGTCTTCATTCGGTTTAGTTTCTTGATACGATGATCATAAGCTTTATTAGAAGTTTTTATTTTACTCTTTTGTCTACCGTTTTTTTAAAGGGAGACTAGTAGTCTTAATTGAAAATATGATTTGTCGTCAGTTCAAATTCGCCGTTTGATAAATATTTCATTAAAGGGTTAGTGAAATGACACGACAAACATTTTTAACTGATATCAAAAATGATTAGAAATAATGTCTAGGGCGATTAACGCGAATACTATAAGGATTAAGGAGACGAACGAAAAGGTCCATTTTAAACTCTGAAAATGTTTTCGAGATTACCCCATACGAGTCTCCAAAGACAAAAAGAAATGTCACAGTACCCGAAAAATTTCGGAGCAATCAAGTTCGCGTTTTATTAATTAAATTCAAAGCTAAGCCTAAATAATTATAGCGTAATTAATTTACAGTACCGCACCTTATTTTTGATAGGTTGCTTACGTGTAATCAAATCACCGCTATAAATCCCTTTCCTTCAGCCTCTCTTTAACAATAACGATATTGGAGAAATGACCTTTCAACTTAGCGTATCTATGAGACAGTTCGTGGTTCGGCGAGCTAGATTTCGTCGGGGTATCAAAACTACGAGGCTTTACGGTTCCCTAGACTTCCCTTTATTAGTTCTATCTTAACAACAGACGAAGAAGAGGGTGGGGGAGGGATAATGGAATCGGGGACGTTTAGTTAGTTATTTCTTTTGTTCTTATAGTTCTTGGTAATGGGCCAGACAAAAAGTACCGGACTACTGGTCAACAAATAAAGGTCAAACCTGTAATAACAGAATCCCGTACAAATTTTTGTTGTACGCTTTCATTCCGTTGGTGATCTTTTTATTTCGTTGATTCGGCGTCTCTCTCTCTCTCTCTCTCTCTGATGATCTCTAGCTGTTGTACGCGCGGAATTCGTTGCGCTGTAGCAGTAGCTCTTTTAACGCCACATTAACCCAGCCTCTTTTGTTCTCTAGTTTCGGTAGCTAGGCATACATATAATTCGTATTTGGGTGGATCACGTTCGCACTCGGCTTTCGACCATAAACAATAAACGGAAGGACTAGAAGAAATTATCCTTTGTACAGTTAAATGATTCATGTCGGGCTTAAAACTGGGTATTCTCTGGTGTCTGACAATGTCGTCATTAAAAAGTCATTCGATTTCTATGTCGTCAGAAGTATACAGCCATTCAGGGAGCCCCGGAAGCGTAACATACCCAGAATTCCCCGAGGTTTCTAGTACCGAGTACGTGAATGTTCTATAGGTACGTTGACACTACCGTATCCCTATCGAGTTTAATCGATTAAAAATCAAACCGGAATCGATTTAACTCGGCATCTGTTCACGTATCATCTTCATAAATCGATTTGAAACCGTTTCCCAAAGCAGAAACGAGAAACAGATTCAAATAGATTCGAGAAAAACAGTTTCACATTCACAGGACCGCGGCTAAACGTTTTGAAAGGATTTATAAAATAAGCCGCGTTTCCATGGTTCTACAAAAACCTATATATTCTCTTCCACACTTATCACGTTTAATTCCTTTTGATACGTTAGGTAGGCGTATTTCGACGTATCGCAAACTAAACCCGAGTTCATACTAGGCATTGGAATCGATTTAGACCGTTTCAAAACGTTTCGCTAGAGTCGTGTGAAGATGAAACCATCTTTTCTCGAATCGATTTGATTGGATTTCTCGAAACTGCTTCGAGAACTAGTTTCATACCGATTCGGTTTCAACAACCGATAGATGAAGCTAAAATAAATCGATTTACAAAGGTAATGCGTGACGCGTCTTAAATCGATTCCTGGCAATCGGTTTGATTCTAAAGTTTCAAATCGATTAAGAAATGCTACTGTGACCGTAACTTAACTGGGACAAACCGGTCTCGCTAATGTTTTTTTACTCGAGACGAGTACCGGGGTCGTGGTCCCACGCCCAAAAGATTATTGCACTATTTTTGGGGTCCTGAATATAAAGCTAGAACTAAAATCGTTTGGCACACATCGAGAATCCTCTACTACACGCCTAGTTTATTATTATTATTATTATTATTATTTTTTTTTTTTTTTGGGCTCGACCATCGAGGCTTCTAGAGAATATAAATATGTTTTATTGTAGGAACAATATTAACTTCCAAGTTGTTCGGACTTCACGGTGGATAAGATCGGACCTATAACGTAATTTAGGGAACGCATTTCCGCGTTTTTCCGTTATACGATGGTCGTTATATCAACTTCATTTGGTACCACCAACAATACTAAGATACAAAGTTATCCCTACGGTTATTTTCCACGGATATGAAGGGTACCATTAAGCTTCATTCTCGCTAAAGCGTAAAGGTGTGATGGAATGTATCGCGTCACAAAATTGCGTTTTTCCGAGTCACGAAAGTTCTAGGGATGTTGGTCTTCGGATCAATATTTTTTCGTCCAAGTGGGACACGTACCAAAACTTTTTATAGTCAGTTTGATGATTTAGAAGCAGTGAAACGAAAGGCGGGAAAGAAAGAGTTACTCCCTGCTCGTATTTCTTCATCTATATAGTAGCGAGTGTCTCTAAGCGCAGCGGGGCAGAGAATACAAACTTTTGTTAAGAAATTGGAAAGAAAGTTTCTGTTAAGAGGACTGTCCATATATGACTAATCATTTATTACGTCAAATTTATCTTTTTGTTTGATGGGCTAGATAAATACAATCGGTTCGTATTATAATAATTATATAAACTATGTCAATACATATTTATTTTCTATCAACTTATTATTGGGGAAATATTATTAGGGTTGTAGCTATTTAGGACTATTAAATATGCCAAATCCACTAGTATATATAATTACAAATAAATATTAAACTAGAAATAAATTTAAAACTTATCATCAAAATAGGCTTAGCTGAACTCATGGATATTCTGAATTTATTCGCATTGATGGGTCATCGACCAATGAGCAACGGTTCCGCCGTTAAGGCGAGATCTCCGTGAGACTTCCAATAACATTCGGTTGGTCGCTGACCCTTCAATGGGAAGAAATTCAGGATCTCCATGTATCCAGCTAAGCCTATTTTCCAGTAGTTTTTAAATTTATTTCTAGTTTAATATTCGTTTGTAATTTTTTTACTGGTGGATTAAGCGGGTAAAAGAAACACTGGCACGCTCTGTCTTTCCAACAAAGCTAATTTAATGACAAACGACAACGTTTCCTGCTAACGAAAGGAAGCCTATTTTTTACAAGTAGGCCCCTGCATTAGACAGGCCCCGTTGGCGGAGGTGGACATGAGCTTGACCGTATAAGTGATGATAAAACAAGTTTTTTCTGTAATTAAAAAATTCCTCGCTTCGCCTAAGAAACTAGCTTAGGTTTCTCATTATATAGCACTGAACAAGTGGAATTCTCTTTAAGGGTGGAAAGCAACCTAATAAAAAGGGATTTTTATCGATTCCTTATAGTTTAAATAGGTCTACTCCACCAATAAAAACTTTTGCCCCGAAACATCTTTCGTCATCATCATCATCATGATTATTATGAGAAATTATATTTTCGCAATTTATTCTACGCATAAGTTGAGGAAAAATTGTCGTCGATCCCGGAATAAGGGTGGACTACACCGAAGCGTGTCTCGGCCGGATTTGGTCAACGCAAAAATATACCGCCAATACTTTTAAAGCGCAAATCTTATCCAGAGATCAGGTCTTATTCGTAACTTACCCTGACTCCCTGGCGGTAATCGTTTGCAAAAATATATTTTTCCAAAGACGGTGTTTTGATTAAAAGCCTTTTTTCTTTTAAATCGCCTGAGTTTAAGAATTTCTATAGCAGAGATGAAAATCCGATTGGATTTCGTATCGACATTTCGAAAGTTGTTTTTCGCGAAGAGTGTATGTTTGATCTTGGATTAATTATTTAAAGGAAGAATGCAACCTAACAGCAAGTGAGTGATTTTTTTATCGATTCCTTATCGTTTAAATAGGCCTAATCCACCAATAAAAAGTTTACGAAACAAATATTAAACAGGAAATAAATTTAAAACTTACCCGGAAAATAGGCTTAGCAGGATTCGTAGAGATCTTGAATCGCCTCATTGTAAGGTCTAGCGACCAATGAGCGAAGGCCCGTCGTTCACGCGAGATCTCCATGTACGAGACTTAGAATCGCGTTCAATTGGTCACTAGACCTTATACGCGAGGAAATCAGGATCCCCACGAATCGCGCTAAGCCTATTATTTTTCGGAAAAATTTTAATTTATTTCTAGTTTAATATATTTTGGTAAATTTTTTCATTAGTATATTAGGCCTATTTAAACAATAAGGAATTGATGTTATTAGGTTGCATTCTCCGTTTAAGAAATAAGGATATCTCGTCTCTGCTAGGTTAGTGGACAAGAATGAAGGGAGAGTATATATCGTTGGAATTGAGATAGTTATCGTGATTTAGTGATCCGGGCTAAACCACTCGCCAAAATGTCGATACGAATGAGTTCTTTGTTCTTTTAGTATTAAGGAATTCTCTTTTCTATCTCTTAGTCGTATATCCGATATAAAGGGTTGAGTGATTGGGAGGGAGGAGGAAAGAAGGGGGAGGGGCGTATAAATGGAACGTATACGAGCCATCAAACTCCGATACCCGATAAACCTCTTTCACTCTCGAGTCTCGAGCGACGTCGGACAAAACCAAGTATGTCGATTGATTTGACTCGGTTTGATTAAATAAAACTAACGACATTTTGCCTTCAAAGACGTATTTTTTAACATTAACGGGAGGCGTGCGGTCAATCTTTTACTCCATTTATAGATACCTAAAAGGCGAGTCAGTGGATACTTTTCTATTTCAGCGAAGTAGCCTAATTTATTATCATTCATTATCATTGGCGTTCAAAGTTGGCCGTTGTTCAAAGTTAAGTCTCTTTTGTTTAAATTCGTCCTTTGGCAAAATGAAAATTGCCATAAAACGAAATCAGGTAGGAAATGTGTCGAAAGAAACACAATTTTTATCGCAAAGTTAATCATGCCTTTAGTTTTATTGAAAGAGAAGTTATTCGAGTATTTTTAAAAGTGACCTTTTTTACGAACTAACTAACCTATCATCATAACCGAATTTAGCCCTCGAATTAAGCCCTAACACGTGGCTTTGCGTGTTAGGGTTCAGGTTTGGTGGTCAGGGTGCACATAGAAACAAATTACAGTTTTGAAATGAATGTTTCAAGTCTCGTTTCGAGTAAAAACAAATTGATGGGGTAATTTGTGCCAGTAAGAATTTGTATTTTTCGATTATGGCTTGGAGGATATTGTACGTGTATCCATCTTTGCTACTGCGCAACGCATTTTAAAAAAATAGCTTTCAAATTGATTCTTTCCAAACGAAAAATCGTTTTAAAATACATCGGAATCGCGTATCACCGAAATCGGCCCAGCAGGCGTCAGTGTCCCAAATCTTTAACAACGAACACTTACTCGATTCCATTACGTGGAGTAACGACGTATCTTGCTAAAAGATATAAAAGTAGGCCTAAGTGGAGATTAAATAAAAAATCTCGGCGGGAGGGCGGGCCACAAAGAAGTCCCTTAGATTAAGAAAAAGACACCTGTCTTTTTTTTTTTTTTTATTTCACGCTAAGAAGCCTCGTCAAAAACCCCGCCCATATAACTCGGGCCGAAATGACTTCGTACACTATATGGTTCGATATTTATATATTATGAAGAGACAGGACATTCGTCCATGCAGAAAGATGGTAAGGCTGTAAGATAAAGTCCGAAAAGCGTACCCACACACCCCCCTTTCCTCTGCTGGTCAAATACAAGGTAATGACACGAGTTAGATAAAAGGCTTTGAGTCACGCGATTTCGTTGTCCAATCGCCGAAAAAAAAAAGGTTCATGGAATAGATCGGACTCGAAATCCGTAAGTAGAATACTAATGGCGTTTTTCTTTAAGCAGATCACTAACTGCTCCCGTGGAACAATACAAATTACATTGAATCAATGGATTTCGGAGTGCTCCGGTAACCCTGAGAAAAATCACATTTATCGATTAAAATTAAATTTAAATACTCTCAGAACTATGGAGTTGAAATATATCCGAAATCTACTTTTTCTCGTTGAGATTTTAATACTAAAATCCCAAAATTTTTCTAAATTAAAAGTCAGAATTTTGGGCGCGAAAGAAAATTTTAATTTAGGATCTTTTGAAAGTTTAGGTTGTAGAAGAGGCTTAAGTCAGCATTATGACATTGACAACATCTTGCAGTGTTAGAATCTATCATAGATTTCATACGGTACGAGTAAGGTAATAGTTCTTAAATCTCTGTGTATAAATATTCCCAGACGGAAAGCAATCCAACTTCGTACTCATTGCAAATCGAGACTATTTAGGGTTAAATAGCCTTTTGGCTTAATGGTTTCTGTTCGATACGAAGTCATTAGTAAATCTTGATCCATAAAAGAGTGTGTAGAGAAACCCCCTATACTTCCCGCCACACGACTGAAGTCACTTCGTGACCCCAACGGCGTAAAACATCGATAAATTATTAACACGGAAGTTCCGTAAAACGGTAAACAAGCTAATGTCGTCTTTGTCCGACCAATCTTAACCACCAATAACACCGATACCATAAGTATAATAACATAACTAAACCTAAGTAAGATACCTAAGCTTCATAAGCCAAGAGCCTTATACATGACGAGTTTTGGTGACAAAATTGTGGTGAGGTCATTGGGGATCAAAGCACCGTGGTCGAAAGCGAAAAGCTACACCTGCATGGGGGGCAAAACACTGTGTTATCAGGTTGGAGGAGATTGCTCGTGACTCTGGAGAGGTAAACAGGATGGACCATGATCCTACTTCTCTCTTCCAAGATCCCAAAGCAGCGACCCCAAGCGGCAAGGATGGAACGATTCGCACCCGCTTTACAATCGTTGGACTAGTCCTCATGGTGGCTTTATATTTTTGTTTATCAGAACCCCATGAGATTGTAAGTAACCGTGAGTAATTTATACCAATCAAAAATATGACTTAGTTTTAGTGGAAGCGTGCGAATGGGGCTTAAAAGGTCTTCTCTGAAAGTGGAACGAAGCTAGCGGCAACTTAGTGGTTATTAATATTTACTTAAAATAGCGAAGCGGCTCTGATATTTAAAATCGATATCGCCGATTGGCAATACACCTACCATCTTCGCCATTTTCTCGAAATATTGCGTACAGAACTGAAAGGGGGTTCATTCTCAACCGAGTCTCGGAGCTAAGAATGTTTACAAAAGTATACCAATCTAGATGACATTAATTAACAATACGTTCTAGACGCGAAACACCAAAACTCATTAGGCATCGTGATCATTTAGCCAACTATTTTAAAGCGGCACAGCCTACTTTTCGTTGACCATAAAACCCCTAATTAGCCAACTGCGATAATTAGCCTAATTAATTAGACCATTTTAAAGGGAATGTTTCCCTTTAGGGTCCGAGAAATAATCATTTAGGAGCTTCGGAAAAATCGCGGGCTTACGCGCTCGATTTCGTCGTAAAGTTGGAGTTTCCCGCTACAAAATAAACTTCTCAAACCCAGAATTTGGCCAAAAAATTATTTTATTCATTTGGAACTAAAACTGAGCTGGCGACTTATCGTTAAAGACTAGGGTCGAATCGTGGCTAAATTCTTAAAGAGAAACGTCTAAGCTACAAAATCGGCCTTGTGCAAATTCTAAGCACCATCAAAAAGAGCGAAAAAATTTTTTTAAAGGGTAACTAAAGAGCCTAGCGCGCCTTGCCAAAAAATTAATTTATTCATTTGGAACTAAAACTGAGCTGGCGACTTATCGTTAAAGGCTAGGGTTGAACCGTGGCTAAATTCTTAAAGAGAAACGTCTAAGCTACAAAATCAGCCTGGTGCAAATTCTAAGCAACATCAAAAAGAGCGAAAAAAAAAATTGATTTAAAGGGTAACCAAAGAGCCTAGCGCGCCTTGCGAAAAAATTAATTTATTCATTTGGAACTAAAACTGAGCTGGCGACTTATCGTTAAAGGCTATTAACCGTGGCTAAATTCTTAAAAAGAAACGTATAAGCTACAAAATCAGCGTTTAATATCTGTTCGTTCTTTTGTTGTTACTGATGGACTAGGCCGCGAAATAAACGAAAAAGAATTGGATGAGAAATTACTCGTTGTGTGGATGCATTCTCTTTTTAACGAAATTACTTTTTGAAATCTCAAATCCTTACAATTACTTTATCAAATCCGAATCCTTACAATTACTTTATCAAATCCGAATCCTTACAATTACTTCTTGAAATCGTCAATCCATCACAATTACTTTATCTGATCCCACTTCCGATCTTTACCAAATATACCACTATAATTTGAAACGCCTTCGAGCTTCAATTAGTCGATGAGCTAAATTTAAAAAGGCACGATGAAGATATCTTGGCAACGAAGCGAAACTTTTAAAGTAATTTCTTCTTTCCAAGTAGCTGAAAATCACAAAAATCGCAACGCGAAGCATCGCGGCTACGGTTCTTAACCTTATACCCAATCCCGGGGTTCCTACAGTCCCTAAGTGACTCTTCGCGTGCTCCAACCCAGAAATGAACGCCAGAGTACGAGGTTACGGGGTCCTAGATGACCCGGCGGAGTTAATGGCCAACGTTTCTCTAAGGGTCAAAGGTCCTACGACCGGGAGAAGATACGCTCGAGTCGGTCACAAGTATCTGACTTTCCGAATGACCAACGTTCTCTCCCAAACGTGGCTAACAACTCCGCGCTCATAAAATGCGAGCGCGCGTTAATTAGAATTAATTAAGTGCGAGTTGAAACGCTGAATAATAATCGAGGTCAAATCAGCGAATAAATTCGTAAAAGAACCTGACCTATCGACCGCGTATCGATTTCAGGCGCTGGTTTGACTCCGACAACTAATTGGGTTTGGTAATTAAGAGAGTGTTGGCGTAAGGCCATTAAATAAGCGTTTAAAATAAGAGTAAGAAGTATAGGATTGGATAAGGTTAGAACGAGTTGATAGATCATGGACGAATTTTCGTAGGAATGGCTAAGATGTTCTTTCGAGGTTACGTGTTCGATATAATGGTATTTAAAACTTCTTTCGAAGTTACGCGTACGATATAATGGTAATTAAAACTTCTTTCGAAGTTACGCGCTCGATATAATTGTAATTAAAACTTCTTTGGAAGTTACGCGTACGATATAATGGTAATTAAAACTTCTTTCGAAGTTACGCGTTCGATATAATGGTAATTAAAACTTGTTTGGAAGTTACTCGTTCGACGGAATGGGAAATCAGACTTCACTCTTCCAATTCAAATGAATTGATCTTCGAGGCATCGCGTTATTTTCCCGTAAATTGAATTTTTTGGGATAACAATAATAATACACCACACAAGCAAAATAGAAAATAGCCACGCTACAATGGCAAGAAAATTGTCAGGGTACTTACAGCGAATAATAGAATCCCAGATATCCGATTTTGAGAAGATGAGACCAACCCGATTTTGAGAAGTCGAAACGAAGTGAAATGAAACCCAATATTCTATTAAATAAATTAAAAAACGAATCTTAAATATTTTTCGTTTTCGCTTTAAAATTAAGGATTTTCCTTAAAGGAATGGTGCGGTGTTAAAATATTTTTGCTGCAAACCCTTTAGTTAAACTCAAAACCAATTTTTCAAGTGTTAAAAAAATTTAAAATTAAGTATATTTTTAAATAAACAATTAAAACAAATTACATTGAGGGCACATAGGCGCCCGTATGAAGCTTTCCTGTAAAGCAAGAGCGCATTCGATACGTCACTTCAAGGTTTTTATTTCGGCAATAATCTGATTGGCCAAAGTAACTTGGCTCAGCTTTTAATCAATGGTAAAGTTGACTACTACGCGCTTGAACGTTAAATCGACGACAGGTTATAACGGCAGTGCTCGCCAGTCTAACGAACGGGACGCCGACTGAAGGAGCATCTAACCCCGGTAAGCCGTAGCCTAGGCCTAACTCCGTCGGCGATTCGGACTCTCGGAGAGTAATAGTATCGTCATGCCGCGAATAGATCCGTTTGAAGTTGAACCAGTGTACCGTATAAAAACTTAGTCCAAACCGAGAACTAAAATTTTTGCATTCTTTTATAATACAACTTGGCATTTTGAACTTTCTTTAAAACAACACCGATTAAAAAACGAAGGATTCTAGACTTTACTGGCTCAGACTCTCTCCCCTCGGAGTCTCATTTCATTGGTTTATAAGTTATTTCTATTGGCCTATCAGATTGCTAGCCTGGCCAAGCACGACAGAGAAGTTTAGAATTAGGGGCAAAAGGGCCACGTTCATACTAAATTTATTTTTAACTATAAAATTATTATTATTATTAAAAATTAATTTTGAGTTATAAATTTCTGTTGCCAAGAGTGCTATTGACCCTTAGAGGCAAAAAAACTTTATGGGTGAACCATTCCTTTAAAACTAATATGTTTATTTTTCTAGAAGGACATTTCTAGTTTAATATTTGTTTGTAAATTTTGTTCGCGGATGGATTAAACGTATTTTAACGATAATGAAAAATAACTAGTTGTTAGGTCGCATTCTCCCTTTAAGGCGGGGTTGCTCGATAATTTCACTAGCTAGGCATAAACAAGAAATATATCGTTGTTATTATGGCAGAGCCGTAAAGACATTCGATAGAGGAAGTGGTAAAAAAGTGACTTGGAAGCCCATTCGCGGCGGTTTGGACTTTGAAATTTAGCTTACTTTTATCTTAACCGTTATTTCAAGAAGAAGAAAAAGGCCTAAGACATCTTGTTGTAAAATATAGGCGTAGTACATTAGGATATTAAGTACGTTAAGATATTAATAACTTGAAGTAATAACAACGGGATACCCTGGAGTGCTTTCCTATTTCGATGAAACAACAGCTTTAAACGAAAATATTTCCCCGAATTTCATTAATATTTATAAATTCCAATGAAATTTTAAATCTTTTAATTATTTCTCAGACACTATAGCTAAAATTCCAACGTGCCGCGCAATCAACGACTCGGAGTCTTAAATACAACAGGCAAAGGTCATCGATGGACCCTTATGACGCGTCGCTTTTTCCACTTAAAAAGGAAAAAGACGAGACTGAAGGTATATCGTGTAGTAAGAAAAAATAATGGGAAACCGTAGAAAAACACGCTTCAAAGTGGATGGTAGCGGAGATTAGTTTAAAATGAACCAGACGTAGATTCCGATAAGAACCGTAAACACGGCGACATATTTAAAAATAATACAGCCTAATTACACTCATCGCGATAGATTCATTTTGTGCGAGGTTTTCATTTTGGCTTACCTCAGAAGGACTAATAATAATAATACGCACTGCGATACAAATACCAACAAATAAAAACATTTATAGGCAAATCGCGGAAATATAATTAGGGAAACTCACCGATTAGACCCGTAGCTTAAGAAATCCATTACATTTTACACTTCGCGATACCGCCGGCACAATCCACTCAAGATAGACAATCGTTGAATCGTAACAATAGGGGTAGGCCGAGGGTATCCCGAAATACATTTTCACTATTCGCGATTAAACTTCGCGTTACCCGCGGCAAATTTTGATCGAATTAGATAATACACAAACTAAATTAACTATTACCGATACATTTGGACGATTAACTCGAAATATTTCGACAAATTCCACGGAAATAATCTCCGCGTTGACGATCGTGCCCACGCGACTGTACACTCGTTGAATCTGGGAGATTTGTTACGCTAGGCCTACGACGCGTGAGAAGTATGGACTTCTCGGAGATTCATTTAAAATAATCAACTAACGGATACATCGCGCGTAATTAATGAAACTAACGAATTTAAATTTAAAAAAAAAGGAAAAATTAAAATTATAATTATATTAATAATAACGGAAATTTGTACTAGAATAAATTTATTCCCAAATTCCAACGCGGTATATGGTATATGGTAGGGTCGCTTACATTTAAAGATGGAAGAGCTTATTTTGTAGATAAAGAATGGGGCTATTCGCGGAACGCAACTTCGACTCTCTAGGAAAAGATCCGGAGAAGGTACGACCCAAGACTGACGTATAAAAGACATTTATGTCCGATATCTGGTTATTAAGTATACGCCTCATCATTAAATTCGTGAAACTTTGATTAAACAGGAGTAAGACCCCTTGGAAATAAAGCATCTAATTGAAAGCGCCATTATAGGTATATTGTCAACGTTAGAACTGAAGAACAAGATTTTGCCGATGACTATAAGTCACTAGCGTGGCTGGCAATGGATAACTCGAGACATACTCCAATATTTAGTCTTCCGAGAAAAAAGGTTTCTTGGGCAGAACCGGGATGATAACCATGGCAACCAAATATGTTTTCAGTTGCCAGCCACTCTCGTCAGCAACGTCAATTCAAGCGTAGAAAATAGTATAAGGAATAGAAACTTCAGTTGGTAGCTGTCCCAATCCAAACTGGGTCTATTCAACTTCCGGTGATCAATGCCACGCTTTAGGGCACGTGTTATACTTTTCGTTCATCAAAGACTTAAAACGCCAAGTCTATTATTTAGTCTACATTATTTTTATCGAATGCACAATGTCTGTTTGGTCACTCGGTGCCGCCAATTTAGAAGAGCTACCGGAAGTGGAGATAACCCTGCTTGAGCTCGACTAAACCCGTCCCCAAAATATTGTTCACGCAATTCTGAAGCTTTGTTTCTTGATTTAGGCTCTGTTAATATCATTACTGGTCAATCCCAGTGTAATTGCCTGTCATACTATCGACTTCATACTTTCCAAATATGTTATATACATCTGGTATAACTCATTGTATACTCATTGGCTTCGTAATATAATTTTTAATTTTTTAATATTATTATTATTATTAATAATATAATAATTTTGACTATAACCAGGTCAATAAAAATAAATAGGCGGTGTTTTTAATACCCTTTTGGATTCAGAGAATTTGCTTAAGATGACGGTTTGGCCCAAGATTTAAAATGTTGAAGTACTATTCAAAACAAAAGGATTTTATCATTTAAATTGGAAAAGCGAAATTTCGGTACACGAATAAAAAAGACATTTGTGAAAATATTTATAATGAGAACATTTGTTCGCGATCACTGTTGCAACACTGAGGAAAGCCCAAGCGGATTAATTCGTAACGTTATATCTCCTAAAGGACACATATAGTTGGTCGAACATAATTTAGAGTTAAAGTGAGACTATCACTAGAAATAAATTTAAAACTTACCATCAAAATAGGCTTAGCTGGATTCGTGTGGATCACCTAAACTCCATGTATGACATTGATCGATGGCTCTTATGGGGAAAGGGGGATCTTCATGATCAATGTCCTTATACGGGGAGTTCGGGATATCTCCATCTAAGCCTATTTTCATGGTAAGTATTAAATTGATGTTTAGTTTAATGTGTGTTCGCCAATTAGGACTATTTAAACGATAAAGAATCGATAAACAAATTACTCTTTTGCATTCTCCCTTTAAATTGTTGCGTTTCTCAAGGCGGATTGGTTAAGTGATTGTCCTTAAATTTACGCAACAAAATATTCAATTATGTAAATTTTGCGTGGCCCGCAGTTGGGCCCGGGCGAGTTTGGATAATCCTCCTTACCTAGCTGTTATAATTACGAAACTGCGGGGTTCGCGTGTATTTATACTCCTTTACAACCTTCGAATTATCCTTATTCCCCGTAGAAAATCGGGTTTCTCAATGGTAATTTGGATCTCTAAGTCGAGACGAACAGAGCGCGTTTACTAATAGTAAACACGAATGTAAGGAAGACGCGGGAAACTATAATTCTGGCTAATTAGAATACAAAATTGTTCGTCTAAAGAGGAACCCAAGGGAGAGCGGAGAAGTTTGCCAAGTTTGTTTGATTGTGTCCTCTCAACTAAGTCTAACCTCACCCCCACCGCGCCATTCATTCGCTACTAAGAAGCGGGTAAAGTTGTAAAAAATTTCGAGATTCAACAAAGACTTCTAGACTTAAAGGAAATTAAATGAACTGCGATGAACTCACATTTTCAGTCATTGCAATAAGTAATTATTAAGGGAACAAAATACCAAAACGAGACTTCTTTCTCTATTGGGATTAAGTTTAACTCCTACGGCAAAGTTACAATTTCCAATTCAAACCCACAGCTTACCTATAGTTTAGAGTTTCCTCCCTTGTAAAACTGATATTTGAGTTTAATGAGACTGAAAGAAACCCGGTTCCCAAATAATTCTAAATTTATTTCGCCCAGGTGATTTAAAAAACATCTGTTAAGGACTATATTTAGTTCAAATATCAATATTTATCCATCAAAATCAATAAAAAACAACTGCGAAAACTATTTACAATCTCCATTATATTTATTTTTGGGAAAGTGCGTACATAATCTCGGCACCATTTGTAGGGGTCTATTTAAAATAGACCCATCTTACAGAATTTCACGAACTGTAGCTTACAATATTATTTTAAAACATGTTTTAAATGTACTAAACTTGTTTTTTGAGCAGGAAATATTTTTATTTGGATTTAGCCGGTCGTTGTAGTACCCTTTAACTTACTTAAAGTGAAAGTAGGCTTAAGGATAATCCAAGGGGAGTTTGATATTTCACCGCGCTACAATTTAGTTCCTTCCGAGGGTGAGAGACAGTATATATATAGTTCCCTTATTTAAGAGTGTCTATATCTTTGTAAGTGGCGAAAATCAGAAACTAATTGCGATTGGGGTATACGTATCGGACTCGAACGTTAGTTTCTCTTCGCAATTTCCGCCTATCGATTTGGTGGACACGAACTGAGCAAAGCGTGAAGGAGGAAAAAGGGGGTTTAGCGAGGGCTTGTTGTCCAATTCCGTTCTCCTTTCCACATTCTCTAAATTATAAACAAAGCTCTTTAATTTGGTCGTTCGTACAGTTTTCTAAAAGTGATTTTCCCTGTAATTAAGACTCGGAGCTAGTATTAGGGGTTTCCAACTAAGTATTCTACACCACCTTAATTTTATCCTTTAAAAGTATATAGCTACGCGAATTCGGTTTCCTATCAGCCATTTTTCCCCGTCTGTGCATGGAGGAATTGAGAAAGGACTTCATGCAGCCAAGACTATATGCCTTCCAATCCACTCTTAGGTAGAAATATATGGTAAATTATCAAGTCTCGTTCGCATTACTATACAGTACGTAAACAATTTGTATTCCTTTTGATATTTATTTTTAAATAAATTGAAAATCAAACACTAATTTACAATAGTACGTCCGTAACCTTTTCCCAAAATGTTCTAGAAGGTTCCATTAAAGTCTGGAGAGGTCTAGAAAATTCTGTAAAATAGTTTACCAGCCTAGAAAATTATGGAAAGGGCTCGAAAGTTCTAGAAAATTGTGGAAAGTGATTGAAAAATCTGGAAAATAGTTTAAAATGCTTGAAAGCTCTAGAAAATTCTGGAAAGTTTCGGAAAATTCTAGAAAATTCTGGAAAAGGCTCGAAAGTTCAAGAAATATCTGGAAGAGCTTGAAAAGTCTAGAAAGTTCTGGAAAGTGCTTGAAAGTTCTAGAAATATCTGGAAAGTGTTTGAAAGCTCTGGAAATACCTGGAAAGTGTTTGAAAATTCTCGAAAATTCTGGAAAGTGCTCTAAATCTCTAGAAAATTCTGGAAAGTGCTTTAAAGCTCTAGAAAATTCTAAAAAAGTTCTGGAAAATTTCTATTTATGAATTTTCATCTTCGAAAGCTTGCATTTTATATGTCCCGTGATTTTTCACGGGTTTTTGTTAGTAAAACAATAATAATAAAAAATATAAATAAAAATAAGAACAGGTTTTATTTTTGAAACGAGTGAGAGAAAGGTCGAGATCCGCGGCAATAATTCTGGCAAATCCTTGTTGGTATCAGATTTTGGTTAGACAATATGACAAGAGGAGCGATTTGCGCCTCCGCGGTTTTGACTAATCGCAGCCCTCCTCTAATACCACCCTTTGCCTATATAGCTGTCAAAATGTTTCACCAGCCTTCGAAAGCGAGCGAAGTTTCGTGCATGGTCTCATCCCATACCCGTTTCTATACCTTGAATCGAAATTCTCGTAGAATCGAAGGGTTTTCAAGCCTCACTAACAAACAACCGAGCGGAAGTAGAAATATCACAAATCCTAAGAATTGTTCAGAACCACGAATTTATTTACGCTAACACAAATATGTAATTTAAATAAACCAAGGCTTAAAATTTAATTCGCTGTTTCAAAGATTTAATTAGGAAACGCGTTGCGCGTATTATAATTGGAATTTCTTTTTAGCGTTTGAGATTATCTACTGCGCGTGTTAATGATACCAAAATAGAGTTAAACCGACTACTCGGTTCATACAGAACGTCTGAATTGGTTCTTCTCCCCTCCGTAAATGGCGTCCGACATATTTTTCCGCGAAAAAATATCGTATTATTATCTAAAGAACTCGAGCTGTCAGAATGTTGACGCTAAGTTAAAGGCTTAAAGGGAGAATGCAACCTAACAACAAGTGATTTTTTATCGATTCCTTATTGTTTAAATAGGCCTAATACACTACTGAAAATATTTACAAGCAAATATTAAACTAGAAATAAATTTAAAACTTACCCTGAAAATAGGCTTAGCGGGATTCATGGATGTCGTGATTTCCTCGCGTGTAAGGGCGACTGTAAGTCTCGTGGAGATCTCGCGTGAACGACGGGCCTTTGCTCATTGGTCGCTAAATCTTACACGGACGCAATTCAGGATCTCCATGAATCCTGCTAAGCCTATTTTCCGGTTAAGTTTTAAATTTATTTCTAGTTTAATATTTGTATTGTAAACTTTTTATCGGTGGATTACGCCTATTTAAACGATAAGGAATCGATAAAAAAATCACTTGTAATAAGGTTGCACTCTCTCTTTAACACTTTCCTTTATGCCTTAGTCAGTACGAAATTGGTACTTACCGAGAAAATAGGCTTAGCGGGATTCATGGAGAACCTGATTATAAGGTCTAGAGACAAATCGAACGCGAATGTAAGTCTCGTGGAGATACACGGAGGCAATTCAGGATCTCCATGAATCCCGCTAAGCCTATTTCCAGGGTAAGTTTTAAATTTATTTCAAGATAAAAATATTTGTTTCGATAACTTTTTACTGTTAGATTAGGCCTATTTAAACGATAAGGAATGGATTAAAAATCACTTGTTATTAGGTTTCATTCTCCCTTTAAAGAAATTCGTGTTATAGTGCAGAAATAACACACGCTAAAAAAGTTTAAATCGAAAAGAAATTTACATTTTATTTTAAATTTTAAAATGGATTCATTTTCGGTGAAAATGGAGGAAAATCTAAGTTTTCATATTGATTCCTCAGCGGCTACCAAACTCAGAGCCGGATTAAGGATTATTACGCATAAATTACACGCTCTACTAATTTGAAAAAAAAAAAGGTTCAGGATTCATCTCTCTCAAGCTCGAGGGAAGACTTTAATTCAGCGCGCTGGCCCCTAACAGTGGCCCCATCCGAATGGTGCCCATGGGCAATTGCCCCCTCCGCCCTCTTTTTAATCCGTCCCTGACCAAACTCAATCCCTACGATTCGTATAAATTGAGACTATCTTCGACGGTACCGCAAAATCCAGGTGAAATAAGCTATCTATATCTAGTTGGTAGGAATTTCCGCTAGGTTTTCGCGTCTCACACTCTTCCGCGTTGGCGGTCTGGCTCTAGCGTAATCGAACGGAGTTAAGTCTTTGGCGGTAACCGCTTTGGCACGCGAGCCACGAGTTCCTAACAGTCTCGATAGCGCGGACCGGCTGACGGACACTGCGGGCCTTGTTTATCTCTGGGTCCAACGAGACTTTCCCGCGGACATCTAAGACAATAGCTGTCAAGCGCCGAATATTTCCGTCTCTATAGATATTAAAGGCTCGCGGCGTCGTTATTGGGATACTAGAGCGCGCGTGGCTTTAATTCCGATTGGTTCTGGATTATTACGCGAATTCCGAGCTTCGAAGTTATTCATTATAATACGATTTAATTTATTATACGTATTAGGCTCTGTTTATGCTAAGGATTTTCCCCAATTGTTTATTCGGAACAAAGAGTTTAACAACAACAACAACAATAACAAGATTACGAGCGACTAATATCAAACTTTTCAATCGAACTTTGTCGCGAAACTTTCAAGAAACAGGTGAGATTCGACAATTTTTTTGGCATTCAATTATTTTTTTGAATAGACTTTCGATTAAAATTAAATTTTAATTATTTTTACTCGACTAAAATTATTTATTTTCCCCTCGATTCAAATTATTTATTTTCCCCTCGATTCAAATTATTTATTTTCCCCTCGATTCAAATTATTTATATTTCCCCTCGATTCAAATTATTTATTTTCCCCTCGATTCAAATTATTTATTTTCCCCTCGATTCAAATTATTTATTTTCCCCTCGATTCAAATTATTTATTTTCCCCTCGATTCAAATTATTTATTTTCCCCTCGATTCAAATTATTTATTTTCCCCTCGATTCAAATTATTTATTTTCCCCTCGATTCAAATTATTTATTTTCCCCTCGATTCAAATTATTTATTTTCCCCTCGATTCAAATTATTTATTTTCCCCTCGATTCAAATAATTTATTTTCCCCTCGATTCAAATTATTTATTTTCCCCTCGATTCAAATTATTTATTTTCCCCTCGATTCAAATTATTTATTTTCCCCTCGATTCAAATTATTTATTTTCCCCTCGATTCAAATTATTTATTTTCCCCTCGATTCAAATTATTTATTTTCCCCTCGATTCAAATTATTTATTTTCCCCTCGATTCAAATTATTTATTTTCCCCTCGATTCAAATTATTTATTTTCCCCTCGATTCAAATTAATTATTTTCCTCTCGATTCAAAATATCTCCCCTCGATTCAAATTAATGTTCTTTCGATTCAAATTACGTCCCCTCGATTCAAATTGTTAATTTTCAATTCAAATTATGTCCTCTCAATTCAAATTGCAAAATTTTTTTCAATTCAAATTACTTTCTTCTCGATTCAAATTGCTAATTTTCTTTCAATTCAAACTACTTTCAATTCAAATTACTAATTTTCTTTCAATTCAAACTACTCTCAATTCAAACTACTTTTTGTAAGGTTGTAGGTTAAAATCCCTCCAGTGACCCAATACTTTTTTACGAGTGGGTTTCATTGGAACATTTTCGGTTACTAATTAACCTGTAGGTAATTTCTTATCCATGTCATAATGCAAATTATGTTTTCTCAATTCGAATTAAGTGTTCCCTCCAAATTAAATTTATTTATTTCAGCTCTTACTCAAATTAGGTACGCTCTCATCTTTCCAATTTAATATAATATATATTGATTAAAACTATTTT
The DNA here is from genome assembly GCA_963920705.1 of Odiellus spinosus. Taxonomy (NCBI): domain Eukaryota; kingdom Metazoa; phylum Arthropoda; class Arachnida; order Opiliones; family Phalangiidae; genus Odiellus; species Odiellus spinosus. The sequence goes on along the minus strand of OY987227.1, from coordinate 7,387,533 downwards.
TTTACGATTCTATAATACCTAATCCAAATTAATTTTTTATTTACACGGCGTAATATAAATAATATTAGAATATTATTAAATTTATTTAAAGTGAATCTTTCACGAATTTTTCACGAAATCCAATTGGAAATTGAGTAGCATTTTCAGAAAGATCATTGAAAAACGATTTAATATATATATACATATGCAAAATTGAACAAAATACATATTTTATAATAGCCATTTTCAATAGTACGTCATCACTATGGTCGCGTGGCTATTGTAGAGCCTACGGTTGATCCCTGTTTAGCCTACTTATTTTATGGCTTAAAGATAAACTTGAAGCTAAAAATGGAACAGCTTTTGAATTCATTTTCGGAATCAACATGGGCACCAACGCCGGCCTATTATTTTAATGTTTGGACGTTACAAGCGCTGTTGAAAGCTGAAATAATATGATTGGCCCGAATTTATATTTACTTTCAATCAAACTTAGTCAATCTTTAATATAGTGGATTAGGCTTTTTTGAAGATAATGAATCTTCTGTAGAAAACATTTATGTGGTTGCATTCTCCCTTTAAAGAGCAGTTTGCAATATGGCGAAACGCGGGCGAAATCATAATCCATATTAAACCATATGGAAAATAAGTTATTCACGACAAACCTTTCTCGTACAGAATTTACCGACCTAAATATATAAACTTCGTTTAATAATATACTACTCGTACTACTTTAAATTCTATTTAAAGTAACACTAGGTATCAACGCGCCGTAGTATTTTAAGTAACACGTTATCGAATGTAATCCAGAACAGCTTGTTATAAAAACCTAGTTCTTTGCTCGAATATACGTTAGTTTTTATTTAAAATTTATTGCCATATCCCATTCTTCGCTTTGTTACTAACTCCCCGTGTAAAATAGATATAGTTAAGGCGGATGAATACGTAATGGTATTCTTAGTAGAGTACGAAAGTAGATCAATCGAAGTGAGACTATAACAGAGCCCGAGATAGTCCAATTGCCATAATTCATATTATATTCCTCCTCCTTCACATATACTCCGCGTGTTTACTAGACTCGATAAATCTTCTACGCCAGAATGTGAAATTTTTTTGTAGCCGGCTTTGCAAAAATAAGCTTATTTCGGACTCAAGCCGCGAGCCTATGGTTAGATATAGTATATTTATAATATCAAAAGTCTATCAGTTTATTCCATAAAAGTGAACAACGCCCTGTAGCTTAATACTGTCAGCAAAGTTCCGGGCATGGGCCAAGAAACGATAAATCCAGGACATGACTCTAGCGTCTACAAAAAGAAACAGGCTACGTCATCACCGTACCGTGATGACGCGTTTTTTGGGGTCAAGTTTGTACAGTCAAAGCTATGGCGTTTTGGGAGCAAAGTGACGTCATATGACGTCACACGCTGTACGAAGGCTGTTTGTTTGGCCGACCGAGAATTTTATTCCCTCAAACAGGGAAGAGTCATGTCCTGGATTTATCGTTTCTTGGCCCATGGTCCGGGTAAATGAACCGGCAGATTCTGATTCGAGACACTCTAGCGGCCGCAGTCAAAAGCCTCGTTCACACTTGAGGGCAAAAATCGGTTCCTAAACCAGTACGAAGCGTTTTCCGTTTTCCCTGGTTCTCCCGCTGACAAGACGGTTCGCGGCCGTTCGCCCCGGTTCGACCTAAGCCAAGGCTTAGCGTCGTTTTAAAAAATGCCCAGAATTTAAAATTTTTGAATAATTATCTCAAACTAATTAGTAAATCGTGTTTTGTAACTCGTTGGTTAATAATTTTTGACAAACTATAATTTTAATCGCGTTATTTTAAGATTTATCAACAAAGTCTCCCCGGCACTTTGTTATTTTCTTGGCGGATTGAACCGAAGCGACTTGACCAAATTGCTTCCCGAACCAACACGGACTGATTTCTCACGTTGGTTTGATAACCAGTTATAGAAATCGAAGCGCAACGAAATGCATTTAGGTCTATGTATGAACGAGGCTAAAGTGTAAGTAGAGAAATCGGAAGCGCCATTCTTTGGAGAAATTTCAGAGTTGGGAGGAAGACAATACAGTCAAGCGCGGCCCGCCTAAATTCCGTCCCTCTCTCCCGACTCAAAATATCGAGGAAGAGTTCAAATCACTCGAGTCAGACAGGGGTGTTGAGTTCTTTGGCTAGTTTTAAGTGATAGGCTATGACGCTTACCTGGTTCTTTGCTGATTATATTTACTTTTAAGGAATAAAATGATAGACTTTTGATAATATATGAAAAAAAAAAGTGTATATTTATTCAATTGCCCAAAGAAAACCCTACTCTACACGCTACAGTTATTGGATACGAAAATAAATCTAATATATTTAAAGTAGATTGTTATGAAATTCAAAATAATGTTATTTTTAAACGACCTTTTATATACTTAAAGGTAAAAGGGGATATATAGATATTTTACTATGAATTTATTTATTACGATTATGAACATGTAAATCCATTAATTATTAATTCTTACTACGTAGAAATAGGAAAGGCTACGTTCTTATTAGAGTAAAATTTTCTACCTTCATTTTCTATACCAATTATTGAAGACTTACAATATCGTCTACTGTTAATTGTATTTAAAGTTCTAAAAGGGAATTAATATAAATTGTTACGGAAAATTAAGGTAATTTAGTATATAATTTAAAACGTTTTGAATTATACATGAAGAGGTCAAAGTTTAAAATGTTTTAAATAGTCTATCCTTTTAAATTCGTGTTTGGCGTTGTTAATTGCGTGTTAATGTAATTTTTTGTAGCTTTGCTCTATTAATGAAAAGTCAAATAAGCTACGTTCACACTTGCAACTTTGAACCCGTTTTCAAACTGTTCAAATCGACTTTTGAAATAAACAATTTAAATTTTGGACAAAAGGAACACTAAAGTTGACCCCGAAATTTTACATTTTGACCTTTCCAAAGCGTTTCAAAACGGTTTCAAATTCTCCAATGTGAACGCGGCTTTAATCAAGCGTATCATACACGAGTAGTTTGGTTATTTAGTCATAAATAAGAATTTTGAAACGTTTGAAAAAATAATTTCGCGTTTAAAAATCACAGAAATTGAAATTACTTTGTATATACCGATAAATTACCGCGTAATTTACCAATATGGTAATTATCGGCGGTATAGATTATATTATATCTATATATAAATTGCGTAGGCTTAACGCGGATTATAATTATTATAATCCGCTCAAGATTTTTAATTTAATCACTAAAATAATCTCATAATTAAAACATATTTTTAATTTTACTCTCCCTTTAAGCTTAAGGTTTATGGGCTCAAAAAAAATGGACTAAATTTCTGGTTTTCCAATAATCTACAGAGTGAAATCTGATATTTTATAAATTTTCATGAAAAAATATTTTTTTATTATTTTACGCTTTTAACCCGGGCGAAAAATTTAAAATTACTTTTAACGTTAGAGAAATATGGGAAGCGAATTTATATTCGAATTATTTCAATGGATAACTAACCATCTTCAGACGCGCCAAATTTCGTGGTTTAAATATAGGCTGCAAAGATATTTTGTTATAGCGCATGGAAAATTAATGATGAGATGGTCTCTTTTAAAGGGGAATGCAACCTAATAAGTGATTTTTTATCGATTCCTTATCGTGTAAATAAGCCTAATCCACCGATGAAAAGTTTACAAAACAAATATTAAACTACAAATAAATTTAAAACTTATCCGGAAAATAGATTTAGCTGGATTCATGGAGATCCTAAATTGCCTCCGTGTAAGGTCTAGCGACCAATAAGCAAAGGCCCTTTGTTCACGCGAGATCTCCACGAGACTTACAATCGCGTTTGATTGGTCGCTAGACCTTATACGCGAGAAATACAGGATCTCCATGAATCCCGCTAAGGCTATTTTTCAGGTAAGTTTTAAATTTATTTCTAGTTTATTTGTTTGCAAATTATTTCATTAGTGGATTAGGCCTAATTAAACCTTAAGGAATCGATAAAAAAAAAAATCACTTGATAGGTTGTATTCTCCCTTTAAATCGTGATCCGCGAAGAAACTAATTTGGGGGTTTTCGCGAGGAGAATTGTTAAATTATAAAATTGGACTAGTGTTAAGTCTATTTCCTTTTAGGCTCCTCGATATCTGGCTTCCTGGAGTGGGTTGCTAGGAATGTGGGAGCGAGGAGGACCGTCTTTTATATTTTTTACTAAACCATTTGGGATCTTTGAAGTGTATTATTGGAAAAGGATGAGGCGTCCGACTGATAAATGGAGTCAATTTCACCTCCTGGCCCCAGACCCTTTTCAAACTCCAAAAACTTTCATAACATCTCTATACGTACGCTAAGCCAAGAGTGAAAAAAGTTTCGGGTCCAAACGAAATATCCGTTCACAGTTTTTTTTTCTTCCCCAATTTTTTCGGGTGGTCCCACGCATCTTTTTATCGGTTTTATAAAGACCATATGGAACGAGGCTGAAATTTTATTGCGTAAACTGATCTAAACCGTTAAAACGCATTTTTCATCAGCTCCAAATAGAATTTGATTACCTTTTTGGAACTAATGATTCAATTTATTCGCAATAGGCTACGGTCAGAGTGGTATTTGTTAATCGAATTGAAAAAGTAAAATCAAACCGATATTCGAATCAACAGGAATCGTTTTAAGCTTCACGCGTTCGCGCGTTATCTTTATAAATCGATTTATCGTAGTTTCATCTATCGGTTGTTGAAACCGAATCGGTACGAAACTGGTTCCCGAAGCGCGGTTTCGAGAAATCGAATCAAATCGATTCGAGAAAAGACGGTTTCCCGTTCACGCGACTCTAGCGAAACGTTTTGAAACGGTTTAAATCGATTCCAAGGGCTAGTATGAACGCGGCTTAATTTATCGGTTGTTGAAACCGAATTGGTATGAAACTGGTTCCCGAAGCAGTTTCGAAAAACCGAATCAAACTGATTCAAGAAAAGACGGTTTCGAAACGGTTGGTATTAAAACGGACTAGTAATAAAGCGGCTACAGAGACTTTGAAGCAGTTTTCGTACCTTTTTGAATATTTAAATTAATTTTTTAAGGAAATAATTACATTATTTGGCTCAGGATCTCTAAAATTTCACCTTTCCAAAACGTTTAAAAACGGTTTAGATGTATCTAGCGTGAAAGCTTTAATATACGTCAAAGAAAAATTCAATACAAAAGTAATATTTAATATTAAATAACAGCCCTAGCCATTTTCGAAATTTTTAAAATAAAAAGTCTCCACAATTCTATACGTCATGGCATGGTGTTGAGACCACGAGTAATAAGGTATATATGAATATTGCGTTTTAATAGTTTAATAAAGCTAGAAATATAATCATATACTTTCGAAAAAAAAAAATTCAAAAAATGGTTACAGCTTCACTTTAAGATATTTTTAGCCCGCCTGTGAGCTTTGAAATTGACGAGACGTTTGGTGTTTTGGTACGTGTGTGTGAGGATAGGAGTTAGTTGGTCTAAAAAAATCAATAATTCACAACCCAACACCACCACCACGAACCGCACCAGGAGCCAAAAGAAGACGATCAGAAAAAGGGATGAGATTGGTTATAGCTCTTTTTCACGCTTTTTAAAAAGCTTTATTCGCACGATGATTGAACTTTTTCAATCAACTATGTAGCGTGATTCGAAACGTCACCAACACATATACATCTATTCCAATAGAAATAGAAATGTTTGAAAAAAATTGGACGTCTGTAGATATGAATGCGACTTTTTAGAATATTTTCTTCTTCGAGTCGAAGCTCGATAGTCATCCCATCCCAACCTTCTCTCTTCCTATTGGTTAAGGCACGGTAGCCCGTAACCCTACCTTATCCTTTTATTCTCTTTCTCTCACTCGAGAAAAGAGCTATAGTGTAGGACGAGTTAAGCCTTTGTTTCCAAAGCCATTTTAAACATTCCATTTAAAGTTTCGACCAAGAATAAAAAATGCAATAGCATTTTTTTTTGGTAAGAAAAAGAGTGTTTTATAGATTTCTCTTCTCCCTCTTTCCGTACCTCTTTTACCAATTTTCTTTCGAATAACACCAAAAATGGCATCATCAGAAAAGTTTCGTCGAGTTTTACGTATAGAATCGCGATAGAATTGTTGATTGATTCTAGAAAATTGCCAACTCTATGTAACAAATAGGAAGCACTACACGAACCTTCTTTCGATATATTAGATGGATTATTCAAAATCAGAAGTTTAACAATGATGTTCTAAAGTTTTAAATGTGGTTTTAAAGGGGCACGATAGCGACGGTTGAATTAATTTCCTAGCCCTTTAGAAAATATCCCTTGGTAAGAAATAACTCATCAATATTTTTTAAACGTTCATTAAGATACCAATAAACACGCAGTTGATGTTTTGAATTATTAGTTTTCATTAGAAAACGAAATTGATTTAAAAATATTAATTATTAATTATTGAAGCCTTGTTCCCGACTCTGTCTTTAAAGGCCTAGGTCTACTTCTGCCTGTCACCCTGGAAACAAACTCGCCCTCCATGATTTCTCTTGCCTTGCTACCCAATAGGAAGCTCAGAAGGTGAGCCCACTTCCAGTGAAACAGGCAGGTGGCAGGCAGAAGAAATCGTAGGCCTTTAAGGGTTTTTTCTCTACCTGTATAATACATATATAATAAAAACCTCCAACGTGAATCGGTTCAAAAAATATTCTTTTTTTTTTGGAAATAGAGAGAAAAAAATCTAAATTTTTTTGGATCAGTAATAAAATAATTGGATTTCAATTCATTAATTTTTGGAGCTCTTAATCTTTTAAACAGTAAAATAAATAAGCTTTTGGCTAGGTACATATCGAATTTCATATAGTCAAATTTATTGTTTCGCAACAAAGCTGTTTTCCGATAGGCTGATTTGTTTCTGACGGCATAGAACTGTCCTTCCCAAACGTTAAAGATTCAATTATGTAAATTGATAGCGCAAATAAATACAAAATTAACCTCGTTTGACCCTGAAATTAGGACAAATATTTTATTTTCTAAGTGCAAACTATTTTAGTAAACTATTTAGCAGCCGAGAACCGATTAGAATCCACGATTTCAAAAATTTATTTTAACTTACACTTTATTTCTTCACTTTTTGTTTTTGATAGACGTTCGGTATTTAAATTGCATTCCGCGAATCTTTTCGATTCATTCCTTGGGTCCGTGAGTTTAGCCCCATGGGTTCGTAAATTAGTTTTGGGTGTCTATCTTAGCTAGTTCTTCTCGGCCGGGTTATATTAGCCTATTTGATGTTTTTTTTTATTTATGAGGGTCATTAAAAACACATTCCTTTTCTAAAAGTCTTCTGTCTCAAACAACGACGGTTCGCGCGCTAAGTAAATGGCACGTGATAAAGTAGAGCTTTCTATCGAAAAGTGCATAGGAAGAAAAACAAAAAGGCGCGAAAAAAATGTCATATAGCGAGGCCTCAAAAAGAGTCCAATGGGGAATAATTAATCATTGAAGAACACTCAAAATGTAACAAAAACTAAAATTGAAAAAAAAAGTATACGCGCTAAGCCTAAATGTATTTTTTTTAAACTTTACTCGAGAACGTTTTTTTTTGTTTTTTTTTTCACGATCTTGGAACCTACCCTATACGTTAGATGTTTCTACCATGAAAGGCGGAATTTCTAGTTTAAAGGGGAAACAACACTTTAAAAACTTATTCGAAAATATTTCACAATCATTGGATAAGCTTTTAAACCAATTTATATTTATTTTCATGAACTCGAAATGGAAATTGAGTATCATTTTCGGAAATATCGTTAAAAAACGATATATGGCATAGAAAAAATTAACACGTCAGTAAAAATGCATATTTATGATCGCAATTTCTTTTTTTTTTTTTTTTCTTTCCTTTTATTTAAATAAAAATCCATTACAATACTACGTAATCGCACTATGGGTCCCGTGATTTCGCTATTGTAGATCCTACAGTTGATTCTGGCGCGTTCTCCCACCAGCGATAAAGAAAGCTTTCGCGCGGTCTTTTTCTTGAAAATACTTAATTCTAAGTCCCAACTTTATTTTTAAAATTATCGTTAATTAGGCCCTACGTTCCAGAAATAAACTACGTCATATCAAGAATCCATTCAGGTGCCATAAGAATATGGGAACATAGCTTTAGCCTCTGGTACCATCCTCCCAAACTTTGTAAGAAAAGTTCGTCTGCAATTTTCGCAACATTTGTACGCTTAGATCTTTTTTTCGGTCAGCTCCATTTTTATTACCCAAAATATTATGTCAAGGTCGTTAGTGGCGCGGGTTAATAATAATGTCAGGAGCGATTTACTTGAAAAATCGATTCGAAGCAGACGAACTTTTGCTACAAAGTTTGGGAGGATGGTTATTGAATCGCGGCCCTCCCATATTCTTATGGAACCTGAATGGATTCTTGGTCATGTATATATAAAATCTATACAATTTAAGTTTCTTATACACCAGTTAATTTAGGTGTAAAATTTACAATATGTTTGTTTTTTAAAAAAGTATGAAAACTAAAAAAAATACTCGTAGGGCTTCGAAAAAGAAAATGATGACAGTCTCACTTTAAAGAGTGAACTATTTTTTTTGGTTGTCGTTAAGCTTTGAAATATATATAATATATATTTTAACAGTTACATAATGACTACTTTCACCTAAGATGGATTAACATTACGTATCAATGAGCCTCAGGTTTAACAGTAAACGTTCCCAAAACACAGTCGCGATACTCTAAGGATACGTTAATGTTATATTCCGATTCAAGGGGAATTTACGAAATGGTTGAAAGTTAGGCGGTTTGGTATAAACTGTAAAAACATCGTAGAAAAGACGTCTATCGTCGCAAACTCTTCACTAACAACTGAGAATAAAATGTCTTTATTTTATTTCAAAAAGATGTTCGTTTTTTTCCGGTAACTAATGATACCTAGAAGTGAAGCGCTATTTATAAGGCCTTAAAAATACCTCTAATTTGATTATTTATTATATTTATTATTTATTTATTTATTTCAGTATATTACTTGATTTTAAAAACTTGATTTTAAAGCTTTTGGTTAAGTTGGAAAAGTGTAATTTCGATATCATTCTCGTAATAATGTTGCCAACTGCCATAATGTCAACCGTTGGAGCTAAAGCAGGCTTTAATAATAAAAGGAAATAACAGAAAGTTTAGGACAGGGTAAACGAGGGCTTCGATTCACCGGAGGAAAAACGTATCCTGAGCTGCTACAAAATATGGTTTACGGGAACGCGGAGAGAAGACAGATAGTTTTTTCTCGCTCTGACTATGCCATATTGTGAGCTTCGAAATATATATTTTTTTAGATGGCCATAAGAAGGTGTTTTCTACAAGCAGAGGGAGAAAGGCCGGTATAGTCCTAAAAGTTTTGTTATTTTTATTTATTTTTGATATAATATTCTACCTCTCTCTCTCTCTATCGCATATTTTCTCAAACCGTACATTAAATGTCGAGGAATAGTCCAAATCAATTGAGCCAGACAGGGGTGATGACTTTTTTTAGCAAGTTTTAAGTGATGAGCTAGTACGTTAACCTGGCCCTTTGCTGATAATATTAAGCTAAGGGGCGTTGTTTACTTTTAAAGTGGTGGACTTTTGGTACTATATATGACAACTTTCGCGTATTCTGACTATTCTCCCATTCTGTTAACAGAAAAAAAATGTCAAATATGTTAAAAATAATGTTCCGTAGCTATAGCTCCCTGACCATCTTAGTACGGACACGTCTATATTCGGAAGCTTAAGTTAAGCGCCATTTGGCGCCTTCTAAGATTACACCCGGAAGACTTAACCCGGGGAATCTTTGATAATCGTTTTCTCCGGAAAAGTGGTAGAGGGAAAAGAACCCCCTACCGTCCTAGCGTATAGCTATCAACTAAAAAACTACACCGAGATCATTAACTGCGAAGTTTAACGAGGAAAAAATAAGAGGTGGGCTTTGCGGAGTAGTACGCTTCGAGCGCGACCAAAAGATAACGGAGCCGTGGCTTGGAAAACGTTGATTTTTCTTCTACGTATAAAAAACGATTGGCAAAAAATTGGTAGATAAGCGGAAAACTTGGAAAATTGATTGGCCTACATGCGCTTCTACGAGAAGTACCCTACATTTTTTAACCTTTATAAGGCTATACTTTAACCGGTCAGCTTAAAGGGATATTGAGCGATTTGGGATCCAAGCAGATTTATTAAAGGAAATGAATCGAGATAAAAAACTAACTTAACCTATTTAATTGGCGATAATATCGAAGTTGATTAATTGGAAGTAATCCCTTAAGGATCAATTGGAACTAACCCCATATGTCGATCAATTGGAAATAACCTCATATGTCGATCAATTGAAAATAACCTCATATGTCGATCAATTGAAAATAACCTCATATGTCGATCAATTGAAAATAACCTCATATGTCGATCAATTGAAAATAACCTCATATGTCGATCAATTGAAAATAACCTCATATGTCGATCAATTGAAAATAACCTCATATGTCGATCAATTGAAAATAACCTCATATGTCGATCAATTGAAAATAACCTCATATATCGATCAATTGAAAATAATCCCATATATCGATCAATTGAAAATAATCCCATATATCGATCAATTGAAAATAATCCCATATATCGATCAATTGAAAATAATCCCATATATCGATCAATTGAAAATAATCCCATATATCGATCAATTGAAAATAATCCCATATATCGATCAATTGAAAATAATCCCATATGTCGATCAATTAAAAATAACCCCATATTTCGATCAATTATAAATAATCCCATATATCGATCAATTGAAAATAGCCTTATATGTCCATCAATTAAAAATAGCCCCATATATTTCGATCAATTAAAAATAACCCCATATTTCGATCAATTAAAAATAACCCCATATTTCGATCAATTAAAATAACCCCATATGACTTTTCGATATTTTTCCTGACCAAATTTATGAATATATTACATTTCTCTTTCTTTCGAGACATTCCCGGAAATTTAACGTAACTATATAATTTACAAGCCTATTTTGTTTTACATAATCATCAAATTTCGCGAGTTTGAAGTCTTTTTCAGTGACGGCAGTGGCTATGCGAGCGAGGTTGATTTGAAATAAAATATTTCAGTATCCCTTAACTTCCGATTTTCAACGCGACAAAAATAAAAAATAAAATCCCGATCAAAGATTTTCAAAAACTTTAATCAAAACTTGAACAAAGTTTAAAGAGGCTTCGGCGGTCAGGCGCTGATACTCGATCCCATCTTGACATCCTGGCGAGTTTCAGCGAAGTGCTCTTACAATATAGAGCTACCTTATAAGAAATCTCATTAGATTTACCTACAGGGAAACATTTTCTAGAGTCTTGTTCCGGTGACCCGATCTAAAAGATCAAAGCTATTCAAGCCCCGCTCGCCATACAAATTCGAGTTAGTTTTATCCGAATTTCAAATTTCGTTATATTGAGCATTTTTTTTTAGAAAGGCCTGATGTATTCTTCGTTATTTAGAGTTCAAGAAAGTTTGTTTGAAAGGCTCCTAAGTTTCAAGCTCTGAATAATTCGCTTTATATTGGTTCTTTTTTAATTGAAGCTGTGTGGGATTTTCTATGAACTCCAATGTAATTTGAGTTGCATTTTCGGCAAGATCGTTAAAAAGCGATTCAAAATATATATATATATATACGTATGTCATAGAAGAAAATTACCACGACAGTAAACATACATATTTTATAATCGTCATTTTCGAATATTTTAAAATAAAAATTCCCCGCGATATTACGTCATAGCACTATGGTTGCGTGGCTATTGTGAAACTATTAGTTTTCTGTGACAAAATTTAGCCTAACACCCACGTGATTTGAAATTTAAAAATGGCGCGAGATCTAATTTTAAATCCATATATATGAAAAATGAACTAGATCCACAATTCTTTTTAACATTCTTTCCCTGCCTTTAACTGTCAAATTTCACGCGTGTCATTTGTACCGTCAAGGCGAGCATTATCGCGTGAAAATATTTTCTATTCTTGACATTTTTGGCGCGTGACTTTGGTAGGGTTGTGGATCTAGTTGATTTTTCATATATTTATGTTTAAATCAAAGTAAAACTAAAAAAACGATTGAAGAAGGGTCTCGGCTCTATAAAAACCGTGTCATTTTCTATGAACAAAACCTAAATTCTATTATTTTTCACCACTTCATCAAAAATTTGATCAATCACTTTACTTTTAAACTATAGTATAGAATCTAACGCTCATAATTTCGCGTCCAGGCATTTTCAATCTCTAGTTTTTGATTTTTCCCAGGGTCAAGGCTTTTCTTTTGAGCCGGAAGTTGTGAAGTTTGCTCGGTAAGAGTCCGTATATAAAGAGACGCCATTATTTCGTTCTTATCCTCTCCCCATCCCACCGCCCACGATGCAAAATTTAATGAAGCCAGAAAACAGCGAGATTTCCTCACTCAAAGGGATTATGGAAAAGAAAAATGCGTTTTAAAGTAAGCAGCTGTCATCGTGTCTATGGATTAGTTTTAGTTTTATCATATTATTCAGCCACGAAATGAGGAGTTAAAAAGAAAATATCAAAATGAAAATGTCAAAAATGCATAGTTCATTTTTTTGCCCAATATATGACGTAGATTATTTCTGGAACGTAATAGATGGTTTTATAAAGTAACACATACAATAATGTAGAAACAGATAAAATAGCCGTTAAAAAGCACCCGTTTATATTGAAAATTTTGCGTTTTTTCAAGGTTGGTTCAAAGTATAGCATTTTCTATACGTTTGCCAACCTTGAAACTAACATAAATAGCCGTTAAATAGAACCCGTTTCTACGGAAAATGTTAGCATTTTTCAAGGTTGGGACATAGTCAGACTTTATGGAATCGTCTATAAACTATTTCCTACGAAAGGTAGGACTTTATGGATTAAGTACTTTCACGAAAAAGACTGTACGAAAGCGACCTTATCACGTATTTTTAGTGTCTCGGTAATTTTGTTCTATGACATATGTATACATATTTTGAATCGTTATTCAACGATCTTTCCGAAAATGCTACTCAATTTAAATTTGAAGTTCGTGAAAAATCCATTAGAGCCTCACTAATAATTTGAATATTTTAATGACACGAGAGTGTGAAGAAAAATATAAATTGATTTTAAATAGCTCCGACTCGGAGCTATTTAAAATCAATTTATATTTTTCAGCCTCTCTTTAGCTTTAACGTCTTTCTTTATTTTGACTTTCTCTAGAAACTAAAAAGAATAATAGGAAGAGGGACCAATATTGAATACGCGAGACAAAACTTCATGAATTTATCTAGACAAATTTTCTCTTTTGTTTTAGTCAATTTCAACCGGAGTTGGCTCCGCCTACTAAGTTACTATTAGTTTATTCTAAGACATAATTTCTTAGAGATATAGGCAGCCAAGCTTCGCGCGTGTTACCAACTCGAGGAGAAATTGACTGTAATTAACGTCCAACATATATTTTAGCTTCTATTAAGTTTTCAAGTAATGCTGTCGCCATTTTTTAACTTTTCATACTATTAAAACGTATTTAAATTTTACAGCCGCGTTTTAAAGAAATTTCAAATTAAAATACCGAAATATTTAATTTAAATTACATTCCCCTTTATGACGTAGAATGTTTCTGGATCGAATTCTTTCCAATTTGGACAATTTTTGACCAAATTAGGAAAGCCGATTTCTATGGTTATTCATTAGCCGCGTTCATACTTGGCATTGGAATCGATTTAAACCGTTTCAAAACGTTTCGCTAGAGTCGCGTGAACGGGAAACCGTCTTTTCTCGAATCGATTTGATTCGTTTCTCGAAACTGCTCCGGGAACCAGTTTTGTACCGATTCGTTTTCAACAACCGATAGATGAAGCTACAATAAATCGATTTATAACGCTAACTCGGGAACGCGAGACGCTTTAAACGATTCCTGGTGATTTGACTATCGGTTTGTTTTACCGTTTCAAATCGACTAAGATTGCCGGTGGATCATCGAGTCCGGTTGCAAGTATATAATTTAAAGCTGCAAAAACAAAATATTACCCGTTTTTTTATCGAGTCTTTTTTTTCTGTCGGTGTTCTTGGATAACGAACGTAAGTAAGTCAACGTAAGCCAAGGTCTTATTCTTAGGAGCAAAGTAAAGTAATTAAAATTAAGCCAAGCGACAAACGTAGTATAAATGACACGTACGTCTCACGCCTAAAACTAAAACTTTTAAATAAATTAAGCGTTTCATTTCTTAAGGCGAATTTTTAATTAAGATAGTGATGGCTAAAAAAACCTGCTATTAAAAATTACGTTAGAACAATGGAAATGCCATATATATAAGCGCATTGTTATATAGTAATGGGATTAGTTAAAACTAAATTATCTTTACAGCGGCTTTATGAAAAAAAAAAATTTTAATTTATGTACGGCACGATGAACAGTTTGGGAAGGCGGGTTTAATAAATGTGGCATAACAAGCTATAGAATCGCGTCATTTTCATGGTCTGACCCGTAGACATTCAAGGCGATTTTAACTGTTTAAATAAGCCTAATCCACCAGTGAAAAAATTTACGAACAAATAATAAACTAAAAATAAATTAAAAACTTACCCGGAAAATAGGCTTAGCTGGATTCATGGAGATCCTGATTTCCTCGCGTATAAGGTCTAGCGACCAATCGAACGCGATTGTAAGTCTCGCGGAGATCTCGCGTGAACGACGGGCCTTCGCCCATTGGTCGCTAGACCTTATACGGAGGCAATTCAGCTGATCTCCATGAATCCCATTATGCTTTTTTTCCAGTTAAGTTTTAAATTTATTTCTAGTTTAATATTTGTATTGTAAACTTTTTATTGATGGATTACGCCTATTTAAACGATAAAGAATCGATAAATAAATCAAAGGTTGCATTCTCTCCTTAGGATATATTTGAAAACAAAAGTTTCTAAAACTGTCAAAACGATAAAGTATAGGTATTTAGAGAAAACTGAAACGAAATATTACAAAACACGTTGATTATAAAAGTAACTTATCAAAACTTCTATAGCGAATGGAACAATTAGTGGTTATATTCCACCGAAACTGTTTCGGGAAATCGAAATATGAATTTTACGCGATAAAGAATAAGTCTCGTTAAAATTCATTTTTTTTTTTTTTGACAAATTAAAACAAATCAACCCTGTAAAGATTAAGTATCCTCTCTTCAGACGCTAATTTGGTTTAATTATACATTTTAGCCTTACGTTTACGTAGCCAGGTTAGTTCTAAAACAATGACTTAAACTATGTTTTCTGAAAATGATACAAGAAAGCTTCGAAAATAGCTAGGAATTTTTAATAATGATTTTGACTAGAACTATTATTTATCTTAATATATAAAGAAAAATAACAAAATCTGGAGTTCACCAGCGAACTCTAACGGCAAATAGTCCGGGCAAAAGTTGACTTTAATTGAAAAAAAGCTTGAAAAATCTGGGTTCACTCAGTTGCCAATTAGTTGCCAGAGAGGTTGCTCTAAAATTGCCTGAAATTTGCCTATTTGTCGCGTTATATTTTCGTAAGGGTAGATTTCAGATAATGGCACATTTTTTCCAATCTTATTCTAATATCAACTTTTTATTTTGAAGCGAAACTTGTTCTTTGACAATCGATAACTGTTGAAATTTCGTAGCGAAGGGTTCTTCCGTAATTTTTCCGCGGGGCAAAATTATTAAAGAGAAAACCGCGAAATTTTAAAATGAGCAAAATATATCAGAATTTACGATAACTTTGCCTCGAGCTAATATTTCAATATTTTCAAATTCTCTAGAGAAATTTCTATTCAACGAATGCTTGACAACTCCATTAGAATCTAAGCTATATATAGGGGTAGAAAATATACAGATTTTTGTGTGGTACAAAACGTGAAGTAAATTTTTCACCGGGAGTAAGTTTTATGTATTCCTCCGTCGAAACTTTCAACGCGTTACAAATCTTTCACAACCAAAAATACATAAATTTACAAAGAATATAATCACTAGAAAACTATAAGAACCATATTTATTTCATATTTTTTAGGTTTAAAGGGATCCTGTAGAGAATGGGAGTGTAAAACGCAGCAAACTTAATTTTTAGATTTCTTAGACGTTAAAATATGATATTTAGTAAAAGTAAAATATATTTTGATTTCGAAAAAACTGTATTTAAATAAGTACTTTTAAATTTCACACTTCCAGGCATGACTACCATACTAAACAAGTCCAATCAAATCTCGTCTAGTTAGATATGGACAGATATATGCCAGCAGAAGCCCCCAAAAGGTAGCGCCTCATTTCCCATAAAATACAAATTGAACCCTTAATTAATGGATGTAATTAAAAATTCTGGTACTGAATATGACGTAAAACAATAACAAGGAGCTGATTGTTTATCAACGATAGATAATTAATTGTTGTCTAAATACATAGGCAGGCAATTTTTTTTTTTTTTTTTTTTTTTTGGCAATAACGGAAACAGTGGGTTCATTTAAATTCGAGGAATCAAAACTATATAAGCAAAGTAAAATCTGATTGGTTGGCGTGTCCAATTCTACACGAACAAGTAATGGTGGATGAAAAAAAAAAGCTTGATTAAAATTCTAGCGTAATTACAGGGACTATCTTCGATTTTTAAAGCCTCCCTTTAAAGTCGCTTAGCAGACGACGCTGACCATAACAAATTGTACAGCCAAAGCAAGGCTGTGCGAGTTAAGGGAATATTATTTTAAAGGGGAAATTATAGAGCAGATAGTGCCTTTAAGTTTAATAAAAATAATTGACTAGGGGAAGGGGCTTTTATCAACCCATTTCAGTCTCCCTTTAAACCGAAATAATATTTTGATAATATTTGTGTTAAAAGCCGATTTCCTCCTCTACGAATGAAATTCAAAAGCACTTATAATATACTGACGAGGAATGGGGGTTTTAAAGTAAGCTTCGTAGGCACTGTAATCTTAAATTGTAAAAAGAAAAAAAGGGGATCTCATTGTTACTCTTACGTGGGCAGTCTAAAAGATCTAAAAAATAATACCATTAGAAAAATATATTTTCATCCCAGCTCCAGATGTACTATAAGCTAGATATAAATTTTTTTATATAAATCCATTAGTAGTTGCCAATATACAGAAACGTAGAATTTTTCGAAACTTACGCCTACCCGAAAATATAAGCTTCCGAATTTCGTAAGTAATTTAGAAAATTCAACAAGGCTATTTTTTCGTTTCATTTCAATAGAGAAAGAAATCAGCTCACCAAATATTGATAAATTTCATAGAATTCGACCAAATAGACAGAAGTGAACCAAAATATGCATTTCGTCCATTTTTATTAGGGTTTTTTCATATTTGGTCGAATTATGATGGAATTTTCCAATTTGGAACGTTTTTGACCAAATTAGGCAATTTCCCCTCAATTGGAAAGCTGATTTTTTTTATTCTATGGGTGCGTATTGAAATGAAGAGGAAAAACAAAGCGACAAAAAAACGTAAAACGGCCTAGCGAATTGCTTCATTTTCTAAAAATTAAAATCGAGTCAGGTTGCGTGTCTATATTACTTTAGAAAGAAATACTCGGTCGCGGTTTTAAGAAAGTTGGCGTAACTACAGCCAATCATAGCCCATCTTGTTTTAGATGCTTTCAAAATATTGCAATAATTGAATACGTAAGTTAATGAAAAATAAAATATAATTATGGAGCTAATAAAACAAAGTTTATTTTAAATGGAAAAGAGGGATATTTCGGACTGGGCTTAAAAGTCCTATCTGCTCTGAAACTTGCCCCTTTAAAATGCTCTTCCCTTACGCACGCAGCCTAGCTTTGACTGTACAATTTGTTTTGTACAACATCGTCTGCTAAGCTAGAAAAGAAGGCGACTTTAAAGGGGATTTCCAAATCGCAGATAGTCCCTTTAAGTGGATCTGATATCCTTTTCTGTGGGAATACACTACCTTCCTTAGAGTAAAAAAAAACATTGGAAGTTTTACACTGATAATGGTAGGAGCTGTCTTCATCAATATTAAATACTAACTTTCTTTACTATTAATATGTTAAGTTTTAATTGTAGCCCCATTGTTAACTGATGTCCAATCAAAATCAATAACGGTTGTACAGCGTATTTGGGCTTTAAAATAATTTTGTTAGTCAAGCAACATAAATAAATGGCTGTCAGTGACGTCATTGAGTCAGGTAATTCGTTACTAGATCTATACCAATTCTCCGCTTCGTACAAGTACATACTTTAACTTTTCTTCACCAACATCTTTTAACTCGCGAACGGGATTCCCAGGGGTAAGATCGATTCTTGCGTGGGTTTTTTTGACCCAGGCTATACATGTACAGTATAAACCTCTTGATTATGCAAATTTCTTAATATTTAGAGAGAGAAACATTAAGGACACTCGTCTCCGGCTTCCCGTGCTCCCCCTCTTTAGATTCGGCGCCACATTTGACGCCAGCTTGAGATCCGAGAGTGAAAGATGAAAAATTCGTGGATTTTCCTTTTCAAGAACTTTTCCCTACGTTTAGCTTATATATATAAGCAAACAAGATTTGAAAACGAAAGCTCTTGGTAAAGGGATAAGACTTGACTCGCTTTTTAGAACTTTATCTTCAAAGCGATCTCGGGGATATGGCCGGAAGTTATACACTTTATTAGCGAACTCTTTAAATTTTTCTTTCGAATCTCAGCTAAGCCTACTTTTTTGCAAATAAAACCGGAAGGTAATTAAATACCGACTTCTTATTATCACTTTTAAAGGGAGAATGCAACCTAATATTAAGTGATTTTTTTTTATCGATTCCTTATCGTTTAAATAGGCCTAATCCACCAATAAAAACTTTACAAAATAAATATTAAACTAGAAATAAATTTAAAACTTACCATCTAAATAGGCTTAGTGGCATTCATGGAAATCCTGAATTGCCTCCGTGTAAGGTCTAGCAACCAATGAGTCAAGGCCCGTCGTTCGCGCGAGACCTACAATCGCGTACGATTGGTCGCTAGACCTTACACGCGAGGAAGTCAGGATCTCCATGAATTCCGCTAAGCCTATTATCCGGGTAAGTTTAAAATTTATTTCTAGTTTAATATTTGTTTGTAAATTTTTTAAATAGTGGATTAGGCCTATTTAAACCATAAGGAATCGATAAAAAAAATCACCGTTTTCAAATAATGTGAGCGAGCTTTTTTGGTACAAACGACACATTTGGAATTAAGGTACTGAAGATATAAAATATAAATTCATTCAACCTTGCCTCGACGTGTACAAAATATCGAAACCCTGGATATAAAGCATAGACGTAGATGTTTGGGCTTAAACTCGCTTTGGTTTCTAAACAGGATGGTCATAGGTATATAGGTACAAGGACAATAGCCGGCCTGAATCACCCGACGTAACCTAGAAATGCAATCCCATTCCGCTGCCATTCACTCGCGATACGACAAGCCAAGACCCTGGAGCGCAAACCGAGAAAGAAATAGAAAGAGAACTTGAATCCATTATATTATTATAAGTTCGAGCAGCAGGTGTGCCAACCAACTTAATTCGAATAATACATAGATTCAATTTCTAGAAATAGCGCGGCAATCGCCACTCCATACCATTATCAAAAGCTGGAATACTCTAGCCAAGTCATTTTTACCAGTCTCGACTATCGTTGATAAACTAATATTTAGTCAATCGACGCGATGGAGACGTGATTTTCTGAAGTCAACACCATTTCAGTTTTCAGAGCCTATAAGGCCTAAAAATCACAATTTACAGGGTGAAAAGGAGTCTTTATGGAGGCTGAAACACTATAATAATTGACTATATAGAGATGAAAACTGAGACTGATAACGCTGATCTATATATCAATTTTATATCAACGAGGTCCTTTTGGTCGTTTGTTTTATTTAGACGGAATAATAAGTGGTGGAAGAAGCGAAATAACCTTGGAAGCGTCAAAAATAGCCGTTAAATCGAACACGTTTCTATCGAAGATGTTGCCTTTTCAAGGTTGGGTCGAAGTATAGGATTATCTATAATTTTTCCAAACTTGAAAACAATAAAAAGAGCCGTTAAATATAATTCGTTTCTACGGAAGATGTTGCCCTTTCAAGGTTGGAACGAATTGAAGTTTTATAATACCATCTATTCGGGATTGGTGGGAGCCAGGATATTCGATCAATATCTAGATTAGTTCGTATTAACTCGGATAAATCGAAACGCGAATTTGATTTCCAGATAGGTATATAAAGCTTTTTTTGCGATAGCCAAAACCCTGGTGTAAAGCGAAAGTGTGAATTTTATAGACTTAACTGTATGAAATGAATCTTTAATGGCGTCCTCCAGAGAACATGTTCTCTGGAGGACGCCATTAAAGATTCAGGGAAATATGGCCGATAGGAAAAGGTGGAAAGCACTTTATTAGGTTTGGTTTGGCTCATATATAAAGTCGTATAGGAAACGTTTACAAATTCGAATTTGGCAGGTGCGCGGCTATTCGCGTCGGGATTTAACGGCGTACCCGTACCCAATCTCTGTAATAACGATATTCGTAAGATTCAACGTAACTTTCAGGGATTCGAAGTTAAATTGCGGGTATGATATTATTAGGAATGATTCTAAGCCAGTTTATGTTCAAGTCAATTAAAAATTCAAATTGAAATAACCAGCGGGATTATATTATAATCTATACTACACGTTATAAAATTACATTTAATTCGAACTTAATTATTGATAGATAAATTTCCCTATTCAGGGAGGCCATCCAGATTTACTAGCATCTGCTTACGGTATTGGCCCTTAAAAATACTCCTAAAGTAAGGGGCTAAGTCGTTGCTCGTTGCTGACAGGGGTAAATTGCGCCTAATCTTTATTTGGGCCCAGAAATTGTCGTAAGTGTCTAAGAGAGGGCCTACTAGAGTCAACTTATCGGTTTCAATACGAAGGGGCCCTTAATTGAAAAAAATAATTATGGCTCCACTATTATTCACCTCTTGACCTTTTGCCCTTTCCCAATTTCCCAATATATGGTCGTTTATTCGCGACATAATTAAAATCAACAAGTTTTCATTATGGTCGAGGAAACTATATTCAAAAACAAGTGCTCCTGTTAATTCCACTCGGAAAAATAATTGTTTTATTATCTTTAAAAGTTTAAAATTTTATACCCGGGGCTATTGTCTTCCGTTTCACTCTCAGAAGGCATCCAAATTTATACGGGAAAACCGCTTTTCCTATATAATTTTGTAGTCCTTTCAAAGATTGAATAATTAATTTTAATTCTAGAAAATAGTTTCGAGTTTTCAGCTCGCGAAAAAGTATTAGATTTATTCTTCAAGTTACGCCAGATTTTTGTATACGTAATTGAAACCTGTACGCGTAAGATAAAATCCTAGTAGTCTTAATTAAAATTTAAACGTTCCTAGTCTCTTAAAAAATAACTTTTGAAGATCTCAAGAGATTCTGAAAGGAAATCGCCCTCGAGCTTAAAAAGAATCTACGAAGTTTTCTTTTCGTCATCATTTGTTCGCGTCCCCAATTAAAGATTTCCAAAATGTTTTTAAGAGTTTCATTTTGTTTTCCACGACACCGTGGGCTTAATTTTGGGAAGACGCATTGAGAACTGTTATTTTTGGGTCTCAGAGAAACGATAGTAAATTTGAAGGCCCGAAGTCGTACGTTACTTCGAAAGAATTCATTAACAAAAGATTTAATATACTACTTGAAAAGCTAAAAGAAGAAATTTCTATTTTTAGGTTCAATTGTTAGAAATTGCTCAAATTTTACAAAGCTCTTATAAAATTCAAATTAAAAAAGAACATGTTGATGAAGAAAATTTAAAATAATTTCATGATCTCGAATTAATTCGCGAGTAATTGAAAGAAAAACCCAAGGTTGTTTTAATTTACGCATTTTACTTTTCATTTCATCGTGCACCCTTAAAGGAATTTCACAGGAGCTAATCTTTCCCTCCAATTAGTTGGCCCAACCCCACCGTTCACACGCTAACAAGAATAATAAATTCCATCTAACAATTTTCACGAGTGACGTCACATCTTTCGTCACGTCAAATTTACTTCCGGATGAAAATTAAGTTTGAAGGTTAATTTCAGTCGCTATTAGAAATACTGATTATCTTTTATATGGCTCTTTAAAATGATTTAAAATTTTCATTCGTTATCCGAAATAAACTAATCAAACCACGGCCTAATCCGATCAATCGAAGTGAAAATGGCGAATAATTTTTCAAAATCCAGGTTGACTGGAAAATAATCCCTATCACGTGGAGTATGTGACGTAAAATGTCCGTAATCGGCAAAATTTTCGAAGTTGGCACAATAAGTTGCCTATAAATTGGCTCAGCAACCCAATTTTTCTGGGATTATTTTAATTTTACCAACTTGACCAATTTTTGTTCACACGGGTCAACTAGTTGAGGCAATTCGAGTTGTTACAACTAGGTGGAGGTAAAAATTGGCCAATGTAAAAGGCCCTTTAGAATAACCAAAGAAATTGACTTTCCCAATGATGAAAAAATTATTAATTTGGTCAAAAATGATCCAAATTGGAAAATTTCAACAGAGTTTAATCGCTACGTCGTTCTATACCCGTATTCCACTTTTGAGTAGCTCGGGCCTTTGAAATTGAATCTATTTTCAATTTTGCTTTCTCGTCGTCCTGAATCCGATATTTAGTAATTAAAGTCCGGATCCTAGGCTTACGTTTCACGGAGAGTAGTATTTTATTTTTATATCAAACTTAGAATCCGAGTTGGATATCAAGAGCTAGCGAAAAACATTAAAAGAGTATAACGTTACTCGAAAAAGCGAGCCGAAAATTTAATTCCGTTTCGCAATTTCTTTTAAAGCCGCATTCACGCTAGACGCTTTAGACGCGTTCACGCTAGACGCTTTAGACGCGTTCACGCTAGACGCTTTAGACGCGTTCACGCTAGACGCTTTAGACGCGTTCACGCTAGACGCTTTAGACGCGTTCACGCTAGACGCTTTAGACGCGTTCACGCTAGACGCTTTAGACGCGTTCACGCTAGACGCTTTAGACGCGTTCACGCTAGACGCTTTAGACGCGTTCACGCTAGACGCTTTAGACGCGTTCACGCTAGACGCTTTAGACGCGTTCACGCTAGACGCTTTAGACGCGTTCACGCTAGACGCTTTAGACGCGTTCACGCTAGACGCTTTAGACGCGTTCACGCTAGACGCTTTAGACGCGTCCACGCTAGACGCTTTAGACGCGTTCACGCTAGACGCTTTAGACGCGTTCACGCTAGACGCTTTAGACGCGTCCACGCTAGACGCTTTAGACGCGTTCACGCTAGACGCTTTAGACGCGTTCACGCTAGACGCTTTAGACGCGTTCACGCTAGACGCTTTAGACGCGTTCACGCTAGACGCTTTAGACGCGTTCACGCTAGACGCTTTAGACGCGTTCACGCTAGACGCTTTAGACGCGTTCACGCTAGACGCTTTAGACGCGTTCACGCTAGACGCTTTAGACGCGTTCACGCTAGACGCTTTAGACGCGTTCACGCTAGACGCTTTAGACGCGTTCACGCTAGACGCTTTAGACGCGTTCACGCTAGACGCTTTAGACGCGTTCACGCTAGACGCTTTAGACGCGTTCACGCTAGACGCTTTAGACGCGTTCACGCTAGACGCTTTAGACGCGTTCACGCTAGACGCTTTAGACGCGTTCACGCTAGACGCTTTAGACGCGTTCACGCTAGACGCTTTAGACGCGTTCACGCTAGACGCTTTAGACGCGCTCACGCTAGACGCTTTAGACGCGTTCACGCTAGACGCTTTAGACGCGTTCACATTTAGATATCCTTTGTCACAAAATGAAATTAATTCTTTGAAAAAACGATTCGAACATTCGAACGATTTGAAAACTGTTTCAAAGTGTTTAGTGTGAAAGTACCTTCTGATTCTCCATTTTTGAAACCTTTAGAATGTCTATCCTTCTTTAAAAAATGGAATAATTAGCTTGAAAAGTTAATCAACATTCAAAAAGGTTTGGAAATAGTTTCAAAAGTAACTATAGAACGAACGGGGCTTATCGAGAAATTGAATTCCAACGTTTCAGACTCGATTCTCTTCAAAACTCAACCAACCTTGCATGGAGGAATAAGATACGAGTGTCATCGATTCAGAGTCGGGATGGAAATAAGCGCGGGATAACTTTTCATTTTCGAGAGGGAGTCACTGGACATTTGTCCAATAAGAAAAAGGTCAAGCCTGATATTATTTTAAAATGTCCGATAACTTTTAATTTGCGAAGGAGGTTTAATGGACAATTGTCCAATAAGAAAAAATTCTTATTTCAGTCCCTGCTACAGACACGCCTGGATACTCTGTAGCCCAGAGCCTCAAACCTAGGACTATTAACAATGGACAACTTAATCTTAATAGATAAAGATAATTAAACCTAGCGTTCCTAGATTTTCTTGCGTTAATGATGAGCACGAATACAGTACATCCTACTTATTACAAATTTTGAAGCGATAGGGGTACCTTTATTTCATTCCCCCAAGGTCCGAATAAACCCAAAATCCAATTTTTACGAAGAAAAGAAAATAAATTGCATTAATCAAAAAGTGACGATTGGATTTTCCAAGAATAAATAAATAGGATCTCGAAGGATTTAGCCCTTTAGCGCCTCCGATGACATTTCCAACTGAAAATTTAGCGCGACGCTCCTATCGCTATCTATTTAAAAATATATTTTTATCTTAACGTAGTTAACCATCAGGATGGTGACCCCAAACATTAAATAGATATGATAGCTAATTGTATCGTAAGCTATGAGTCTGTGGCGATTGACTTTAGGGAGGAAGAAAATCTGCTCCAGAATTAAAGTCATCTTTATTGACAATAGCTACGGTCACACTAGCATTTCGGTTTGAAACGGTAAACTCAAACCGATATTCAAATCGCCAGGAATCGTTTTAAGCGTCACGCGATCACGCGTGATTTTTATAAATCAATTTATCGTAGCTTCGTCTATCGGTTGTTGAAACCGAATCAGTATGAACTGGTTCCCGAAGTAGTTTCGAGAAATCGAATCAAATCGATTTGAGAAAAAGTTTTCCGTTCACACGACTCAAGCGAAACGTTTTGAAACGGTTTAAATCGATTCCAAGACCTAGTATGAACGCGGCTAATGTGGAATCATACATTCCAACACTAGTTCTCACCAGAGTAATAGTTTTTAAGACCACATTTTGCGAAAATAAGGCGTGTTTTTTGTCAAAACAATACGCCGCCCAAAAAAAAATCTCAAAATGCCTTCCTAATCTAGCTTCAAAAATATCTAATTAATGTTATATCCCAAAGTTATTTTCGAATGTAAATAATAATTAAGTAAAAATTTAAAAATCTAATTTGGAGAGAAATCTTATTAATTCAATTGTATACGAGACAGTTCGTTTAAATCTATAGACAACAACCATATAAAGCTAAAATTAAGATTGGCAGCGAAGAAAATTATTCCTCCTCCTGGACCTTTATATATAGGCTTAAAATGATTTAATAGACAACGTAACTAATATCCACTCAGATACCCAATATATACTAACGTAATCATATTTGCTCCGTACTTAATTAAGCGACATATCGCCCTCGATAGTAAACGAAGCGACTTAAAGCCCGCGTTACAAGGCAACCACCAGTGATTTTACATCGATTTTGTATCGTTAAATATAGTCACTACTTGGAAAATAGGCTTAATTATGGATCTGTGGAAAATTTGAAATGTCGTCGTATACTCGCCTGCCACTCGCGAATGAAATAAATTATGTTGCAACAGACCAAAGAGTGCTGACGACACTCTTAGGAGATATTTAACCCGTCTAACTACTTTCATCGGTCGCGTATCGTCACCGAGATGAGATATAAGCTACATTCACACTTGGACCGTTTTGAAGGATCCAAAATCGATCATGACAACACGAAATTTTATTATTTGACCTTTTCAAACCGGTTCAAATCGGTTTCAAAATCTCTAGTGTGAACACGGCTATATAAAGTCTCGCGAATCAAGCTCTTGGAAAATCGGAATAAAATTTCCCAGATCGCGGGAGCCTATATATACCGATATCTATACGCATAGTTTTAACAGTCTTGGCTTCCGTAATAAACCACTAACAAAAGCGCGAGATTATTAAGCCTACTTTAAAACAATTTAACGTCTCGTGATTGGTCAGAGATACCGGTTCAGTCAAATTCGAAAGACTCGGCGTGTTAAGCCTATACTTTAGAGCGCGTTAAGCCTACTTTTCGAGCCCGTTAAGCCTACTTTTCGAGCGCGTTAAGCCTACTTTTCAAGCGCGTTAAGCCTACTTTTCAAGCGCGTTAAAAAATTTATATTAATAGCTTACTATATTTTGTATCCTATCTGTCACGACGGGTTGTCTAAATTTAAAGATAGAGGCTCTATAAACGGAGAAACGGGCATTCTCGTGATATTAAGAGTTAAGTTGAAAGCATTTTTTCATTTTGTTTTTCATTTGTTAAACTTGATGAACGAGAGGGGACATCCGAACATCCTAAAAACCTTATTCCACTATATATATGTGTCGCGTCGTTGTCGCGTTTTATTCAATCATAATCAGTCCTCTTTTCGTGGCAAGAATGGTTCCATTGAGTTGGCGCGAAACAAAGCCTTCCTTATAGTGTCAAAATAAATTCGACAAAAGAGGACTAAGAGAGCTTAAGGATAGACGAGTCAGTTTCACTCTGATATTCCAAGCAAAGCCCCCTTTCAGTCGGTTAAATTCTTCTATCACGGTATAAGATTGAAATCTTTCAAAGGGAAAATGTAATAAACCATCTTTATCCTTTAAATTACAATTTCTTAAAGTATATGGCGCTATCTGATAGCGCCCCTTACAAGCGCGTTACTCCGCTACACAGAATTACCTTATCAAAGGCGGGAGGGGAGGGACTTATAAGGGTATGAGAGATCCCATTGGTTCCCGCTTTGGCAAGCCGTATTTGGAACCATATCAAGGAAGTTCCTACTCCATAATTTTACGGTTGGCTTTCCCTTTATTATTTCTTCGTGAAGAAAAGCGCCTATGATAATGAACACTTTTAGAACTCGAAACAAAAATGAAATTCTCCTTTTACAAAGTTACTTTTCAAACAAGATATTAAATTATTAAATCTAATTAGCAATTTTGAATTTAAAAACAAAAGGGTTTTATTTCGAAGCTTTTTATTAACGAGGTCTACTCGTATTTCCAATTATCTCGTAGTGGTTCGGAGTACGGAGAGACCCGACCTTTAACCCCGCTTTATCTTTATACGCAATGGTTCGTATCTTCGCGGAAATTTGGTATTGAAACGAGCGCTCCGAGAGGGTGCAGCGTTTTTTCTCAAATCAGTTAGAAACGGGCGAGCAAGCGTTCGACAGAATGAAGGCTCTCGCTAGCCAAGGAAAGATTCGTACATATATATTGGCGAAACTTAATCCTCTTAGGCTATTAAAAGCGAAGAGAGATGCCTATATAACTCCTGTAAGAGCCGAGAGTCTAGTTCGCATTGGGAGACGAGAGACGAACAAAACCACGAATTAAGGAATTTCCGAGTAACTTTAAATAAAATCTAGAAATGTTTCTCGATAGCCGTGTTCATACTAAGCCTTGGAATCGATTTAAACCGTTTCAAAACGTATCGCTAGAGTCGTATGAACGGGAAACAGTCTTTTCTCGAATCGATTTGATTCAATTTCTCTAAAAAAAGCTTCGGAAAGCAGTTTCATACCGATTCGGTTTCAACAACAGATAAGCTACGGTCACACTAGCACTTCTTAAACGATTTGAAACGGTACAATCAAACCGATATTCAAATCGCCAGGAATAGTTTTAAGAGTCACGTGTTCACGAATTATCTTTATAAATCGATTTATTGTAGCTTCATCTATCGCTTGTTGAAACTGAATCGGTATGAAACTGGTTTCCGAAGCAGTTTCAAGAAATCGATTCGAGAAAAGATGGTTTCCCGTTCACACGAGACTAGCGAAACGTTTTGAAACCTCTTAAATCGATTCCTAGGTCTAGTATGAACGCGACTATAGATGAATCTACGATAAATCGATTTATAAAGATAATGCGTGAAGACGTTACGCTTAAAACGGTTTAATTTTACCGTTTCAAATCGATTAAGAAATGCTAGTGTGACCGTAGCCGGTGTGTCCTGACTATGTCGCTATTTTTTCGTCGAAGAAATTTAAGATTTATTTCAAAAGGATTCAATTACTGATCAGCCAATGAGAGTCTGTCTTTGAACCGAAATAAATGGTTGTTAGAAATAGCGCCCGTAAGAGGTTCAAGCGCCTTTTTCTACACGATATTTCATTGGCAACAGCAACTCTATCCATGACGCGACGCTCCTAAATGGGCTAATGTTTAGAGGAAGAGGGGTTAAGTTTTTGCCGACTTTTTGATCAAGAATTTTCAATTTTGGTCGTATTTTAATTTTCACGAAGTTTAGGGCAATTTTTCAATTTTCCGTTGACACCTTTCGTATAAAAAGTATTAATTTAACTTAGAGTAGAGAGCGTGTAGTGGGAACGTGTCCTAACGCTCGAGGAAAGAACTAAGAAAAAAATGTCAGTATCTGGCGATTTAATGGATCGCTCTCGTTTAATTTGGTCGTCGGTTAGCGACGCGAGCTAAAGGATGTTTTGAGGATGCTTTGCCAGGGAGTGAGGTTCTATATAGGCTGGGGTGTCGGGCAACGCGAGGCTCGTAATTATTTGAGTGTAAGTGACGGGCGCGAGACTAACGCCCCGTCGACTTTTCACCAATTACAATCAAGACTACCCTCTACTACCCAAACACCTATTTTTCCCATAGACCACCACCTACGCGTTCTAACCCAACGTTGCTTTTTAACCTCGCAAACATTTTGTCGACTATGGTTTCGGTATACTCTTGTTCTAGGGGCTGATGCTTCACCGAGCTTAATCGATTTACAAGCCGGTACCTTTGACTGTACTATTTAGTGTTACGTAATCGCGTAGTCGGTGTTAATTCAGATTTTACGAATTTTATAAACGTATATTTTAAGATAGAAATCAATTTTAAAACTTATTCCGAACATACTACGAAATTCTAGGCTTAACACGGATCCACGGAGAAGATGAAATCTCATCAATAACCAGGTTTCAGCCAATCAAATGACGTTGAGCCCCCCCCCCCCTTTATAGTAAAATAAAAAGTTCATAGAAAATGAAATTGTAGAAAGATGGCCTTCCCGTTTGACGTCATAATTGGTCAAAGCCCTATTTAACTTTGGATATAATGTATTATCAGCCTTGCTCTACGGTATTAAATACCAAATATTAATTTGAATTTATTTTGGAGCTTGCATGGAGTGCTTTTTCGATTGCGAGGAACTACAAAAGGTGTTATCGTTCAAATAACTATTAATTATTGGCTATATCTAAAAATATTAGTAGCGAAAGAAAACACTCATTATTGGACACAATCTAATAATTTTCGCTAACCCTTGCACCCTGCGAGCGAGTGTAAATTAAATTACGATGTTTCTGGAAGGAGACAACATATAGCATTAATATCTCCTTCGATTAACATTTGGTTCAAGGGAAGCGTGAATTTGTGCCTCGTGTTGTACACTTTTAGGTCTTTCTATATGGAGCCTTTGGTAAAACTGTACGGTTATAACATAAATCCGTGTTAAGCCTACTTTCAAAACATGTTAAAAACTGAGTGTTAGCTTGTTAATACAGTAAAATTGAAGACTATAATTCATATAAAAGTGTATTTTACCATAATTTCTAGGGCTCCTAAACTGCCTCGCCCTTCTTGTTACATTCTCAGACGCGTATAGATACACCACGTGATATCGTAGTCTCATCCTTCCTCCGAGACATATTCACTTCTCTTATAGTTTTTTTTTTTTTTTTTTTTTTTTTTTCAGTAAAAAGCGTCTCCATCCCTCTGATTCGTGCGCCCTCTATTCGTGCCAGTGGCATCTAACGGAATGAAGCGTGCGTTTTTTGCGCTTGTGGCAACCCTTTTATCATTAGTCATTCGTATTAGACTCGTTTCGGGTCTTAAAGCTAGCGAGCCACGCTTATCGCGTCCTCCTCTTGACGCGTGAACGCGAAAACATTACTCGGTAACAAAGTCACGTGCCGCTGATTAACCTCGCGCCATTAACAAAAAAGGGCGCGAAAATTACGCGCCAAATATCTGACAGGATGAAAAACCTTATCCATCTATATAATAATACGGAAACTAAGCCGTTTTACGACATTGTGCGTGGTGTGGATCGTTCTATAATTAATATACCCGGTAAACTGACATTTTTTTGGTCTTTTTGTCTTCTCCTCCTTTTCTCATTATATTGAAACCAAAATAATGATCCTAAATAATTTTTTTTCTTCTTTTGAACCGTAAAACCGCAGCCATAAAGCTTCTGGTTTTTTTGTTTTTTTTTTTTTTTCAGCAGGGTGTCGGGTTATTTGCGTAATTGAGTGAGATAATATCGCTTTGTTCTCGCGGCTGTTATTATAATAAAACGTTAACTTGTTTAGAAGTAATAGGGTGAAAGGCGGGGAGTAAAGGAATACTCCTAATGAGATCCATTACGCGTGTTGCTTACAATCTTTCATATATATATATTAAATCGAAAACAGAGGTCAATTTATTTAAAAATAAAAATAAATTGATTCTGACTAAACCATCTGTTAGGGCCAAATTGTTTTGAACTAAGTGATAAAGATGTTTATTTTAAATTTAAATAGAAAAGATTACGAGGTGAAAATTAAACACCACTTTAAAAACCTTAATTGGAGGGTTTTTAATATGAAGAGATAATAGGCAATTGTAAATTTGCACGGCCAACTTAAATCGTCAGGTGACGGAGGAGTAATGTAAGTTACTCAAGTATAGGCTTAAGGGGAGAATGCAACCTAAAAACAAGTGATTTTTTTATCTATTCCTTATCGTTTAAATATAGGCCTAATCCGACAGTTAAAAATTTAAATCTAATTTTAATCGAAATAAATTTAAAACTTATTATTAAAATAGGCTTAGCTTGATTCATGGAGATATCCTAAACTCCCCGAAGAAGGACTTGCGACCAATGGCATTGATCGATGGCTCTTATACGGGGAATGTCATTGGTCACTAGTCCTTATACCGGGAGTTCAAGCATGATCTCCACGAATCCAGCTAAACCTATTTTAATTTCTAGTTTAATATTTGTCTGTGAATTATTTTACTGTTGTATTAGGCCTATAGTTGCTATCAAAAAAGAGGAGGAGCTTATTTAGGGAATGTTACCGTCGACAACGTCATAGCTTGTAAAGCTTATAGGGCTCGTGAGCACCGAGGATTTTTAAGCTCATTTTTTCTATATCCAGGTGTCAGCTCTCAAGGTCGGGTCTCTCCCAAGTGACTTCCGAGCCTTCTGACCCTTAGCGTTTTATGAAAACGGAAATAACTGTATAACCTTAACGCCACATGATTTCGTGACGTAGTTAGCAACATTCGAATAAGTTGCACCCACAAGTTATTTTATAATATCAAGAATTCATTCAGGTTCCATAAGAATATGGGAGGGCCGCGATTCAATAACCATCCTCCCAAACTTTGTAGCAAAAGTTCGTCTGCTTCTAATCGATTTTTCAAGTAAATCGCTCCTGCCATCTATTATTAACCCGCGCCACTAACGACCTTGACATAATATTTTGGGTAATAAAAATGGAGCCGACCGAAAAAAGATCTAAGCGTACAAATGTTGCGAAAATTGCAGACGAGCTTTTGTTACAAAGTTTGGGAGGATGGTACCAGAGGCTAAAGCTATGCTCCCATATTCTTATGGAACCTGAATGGGTTCTTGATAATATCAACTATTAGTCCTAATTAAACGATAAGGAATCGATAAAAAATAATTTTTGTTAGGTTGCATTCTCCCTTTAAGGGGGAGTGAAAATCAGCTTATTGATGCTTTTGGTAAAGGTGTGTTATAAAATCGCGTACGTAACGAACACACGTCCTTGAATAAACATAAAAGATATATGAACTAGTGAAAAAACGCGCCAACTTGTAATAATTTAGAGATAATGACAGCTCTAGAGAACAGACTTCTTTCTTCCATCTATAATATTTTTCAGCTTATAC
Organism: Odiellus spinosus; assembly: GCA_963920705.1. Lineage (NCBI taxonomy): Eukaryota > Metazoa > Arthropoda > Arachnida > Opiliones > Phalangiidae > Odiellus > Odiellus spinosus. The sequence continues at coordinate 7,355,328 of OY987227.1, read as the reverse complement.
ATTTATATTTTGAAAACGTGTTGTTGAAATCGGAATCCGACTTATAAAAAGGGTTTCATTTCGTATCTCTCTCGCAATGACGTAGCGATAGTACAGGGTTCCTATTTTAAAAATATGTTCAGAGCGTTCAAAACTATTGGGAGACGATAGCTTCGCTCCTAATGAAAATTGAAAACTCAAAGTGAAACGCGGATTGGTATAATATGACGGCCATCAACGCTAATGAATCTACAAGTTTTCCAGCTTCTTTTAATTCTTAACTAATTCCTAGCAACGTTCGTAAATACCGTAACCTTTAAATATTCGAATATATAGCGTTTAGAAATATAAGTACGCGACTTCCGAGTCGCGATAAATTCTATCGGAAATGGATCATATTAGTAACATCACGTGGTAGCATATGGTTGTGACATATATAGCCAATTGCGGTTAAACATAAAAAATATCTGACAAGTGAAAACATGTTTCGTAACTATATTTTCCGATAAAAACTGTTTCATAATATTTCACGATAAAAATTCCATAAATAATTTCCAAGAAAAAACTGGCTCAAATATACTTTAAGTTAAAAATTGCTCTAAATGGGTTATTCAACTTAAAAAGTCCCATCAATATATTATTCACCTTAAATAAATGTTCCATAAGTATATAACACCTTAAATAAATGTACCATAAGTGTATATAATTCACCTTAAATAAATGTCCCATAAGTATATATAATTCACCTTAAATATTAAAATGTTGCATAATTATACTTCACATTAAACAAATGTCCCATAAGTATACTTCACCTTAAACAAATGTCCCATAAGTATACTTCACCTTAAATAAATGTCCCATAAGTATACTTCACCTTAAATAAATGTCCCATAAGTATACTTCACCTTAAATAAATGTCCCATAAGTATACTTCACCTTAAATAAATGTCCCATAAGTATACTTCACCTTAAATAAATGTCCCATAAGTATACTTCACCTTAAATAAATGTCCCATAAGTATACTTCACCTTAAATAAATGTCCCATAAGTATACTTCACCTTAAATAAATGTCCCATAAGTATACTTCACCTTAAATAAATGTCCCATAAGTATACTTCACCTTAAATAAATGTCCCATAAGTATACTTCACCTTAAATAAATGTCCCATAAGTATACTTCACCTTAAATAAATGTCCCATAAGTACACTTCACCTTAAATAAATGTCCCATAAGTATACTTCACCTTAAATAAATGTCCCATAAGTATACTTCACCTTAAATAAATGTCCCATAAGTATACTTCACCTTAAATAAATGTTCCATAAGTATACTTCACCTTAAATAAATGTCCCATAAGTATACTTCACCTTAAATAAATGTCCCATAAGTATACTTCACCTTAAATAAATGTCCCATAAGTATACTTCACCTTAAATAAATGTCCCATAAGTATACTTCACCTTAAATAAATGTCCCATAAGTATACTTCACATTAAATAAATGTCCCATAAGTATATACTTCACATTAAATAAATGTCCCATAAGTATATAATTCACCTTAAATAAATGTTGCATAAGTATACTTCACATTAAATATATGTCCCATAAGTATACTTCTCCTTAAATAAATGTCCCAGAAGTATAATTCACCTTAAATAAATGTCCCATAAATACAGTTCACCTAAAATAAATGTCCCATAAATACATTTCACCTTAAATAAATGTCCCATAAATACATTTCACCTTAAATAAATATCCCATAAATACATTTCACCTTAAATAAATGTCCCATAAATACATTTCACCTTAAATAAATGTCCCATAAATACATTTCACCTTAAATAAATGCCCCATAAATACATTTCACCTTAAATAAATGTCCCATAAATACATTTCACCTGAAATAAATGTCCCTTAAATACATTTCACCTGAAATAAATGTCCCATAAATACATTTCACCTTAAATAAATGTCCCATAAATACATTTCACCTTAAATAAATGTCCCATAAATACATTTCACCTTAAATAAATGTCCCATAAATACATTTCACCTTAAATAAATGTCCCATAAATACATTTCACCTTAAATAATGGTCCCATAAATACATTTCACCTTAAATAAATGTCCCAGAAGTATATTTCACCTTAAATAAATGTCCCAGAAGTATATTTCATCTTAAATAAATGCACCTCAAGTATATTTCACGATGAAAATGGCCAATAAGTATATTTAACGATAAGAAAATGCCCCATGTTTTAAATTTTAATTAGCATTACCAATATGAGTAAATTTCATATTTCTTATTCGAATAACTTTTTTAAACCGCGAACTGTCTCTTTTTTTTTTTAAGATGACAGTTTGGCGTTAGAATATGGCAGGAACCAATCAGTTTATAAATTCCTGTCTCCGTAATGGAGGTCCGAACTAAAACGGGAGTTCACTAAGTAAAAAGTGTCGGAATAATGGAGCCGAAGTTTAATAATAATCTAGGTGAAAATCTCTCATACGCTTGACGCCCTGATTCATTATTAATTTCCGATAACATCACTTCGATGATAAAACACCCGCTTCCCAATATAATACCAAAAATTTAAATGGTTTTTGATCGTTGATGGTTCCAACGCCCAAACTTTTGATAGTCCCACGCATGAAGGGTTTAAGGAATGGAACCACGAAAATTAAAATAAAAATAAAATGAGTTTCCTACCGTATCGAGCGAAATCTTCGTGTCTCCTAGCGTCAGAAAAGTTCTTCAAACTGTAAATAAAAGATTACATTTGGGACAGTTCAAAAGATAATATCTAGATAGTTTTTAAAGTAGAAAAGCAACTTGTCAAGTCGATTTGGCCCTTGTCAAATTGATTTGGCGAATATTAAGAAATTGAAAAGATTCACGAGCCTGTTTTTACATAGGCTACGATGACACAGCATTTCTTAATCGATTTGAAACGTTAAAATCAAACTGATATTAAAATCGCTAGGAATCGTTTTAAGCGGAATGTGTTCAGACGTTATCTTTACAAATCGATTTATCGTAGCTTCATCTATCGGTTGTTGAAACCGAATCGGTACGAAACTGGTTCCCGAAGCAGTTTCGAATCAAATTAGAGAAAAGACGATTTTCCGTTTACACGACTCCAGCGAAACTTTTTGAAACGGTATAAATCGATTCCAGGGCCTAGTATGAACACAGCTATACGTTTTACTTTTCATTTAGACGTGCTCACGTAGAAAAACGAAAGAAATCAGATTAGGCCTACACAATATTATTATGGAAAAATCTTCAAATTGGGTGAAAAACTGAATCTTTCCTCATTATTCTATGGTATTGAAATTAAAAGTAAAACCTACGTCACGCGTATGTAAAAACAGCCTCGTGAATCTTTTTCCTCCCCATTTCTATTAGAGCTTTAAAGGGAGAATGCAACATAAAAACAGGTGTTTTTTATCGATTCCTTATAGTTTAAACAGGCCTATCAAATATTAAACTAGAAATAAATTTAAAACTTACAATCTAAATAGGCTTAGCTGGATTCGTGGAGATCACCTTAACTCCCCGTATAAAGGTTTAGCGACTAATGACAGTGATTGATGATTCTTATATGAGGAATGCGGGGTCTTCATGATCACTTTCATTGGTCCCTAGATATTATACGAGGAGTTAAGGTGATCTCCAACAATTCAGCTACGCCTATTTTAATGGTAAGTTTTAAATTTATTTCTAGTTTAATATTTGTTTGCTATTGTTTTTACTGTTAGATTAGGGTTATTTAAACGATAAGGAAGGGATAAAAATCAATCGTTGTTAAGTTGCATTCTCCCTTTAATTCGTAACGGGGTTTTTCTCCTTTTAATTCGTAACACGGTTTTAAATAACACGGAAGTCGTCATTTTTATCACTATTACAGAGTTCGTGTTCATTCTCGCGGGATATAAATTGAGGGATTACGAATTGGGTTTTAATTCTTCAAAATTTTAGAACTATCGAGGAAGGAGTAACAGCGAAGTATAGGCGAGAAATATTTCCGCATCTATATAGAATGAAATTTCGGTTATAGCCCGGGTTTCGAAGATCTAAGCGTCAAATATTTAAAATTCGGTTCTCGTCTCTTCGTCTCTTTGGCTTTTAATTTGCCGCTGCTTAAACGGAGACGCAAATCTCTCGGGGAAATTGGAAAATATCACGCGCCGACGAGTTTTAGACGCTGCCATCCAACCTCCAACTACCCCGCCCCCAATTAAAGGTAAATAACAACCAAAATATATTTAACTTCAAAGCCGTATGGGTTATTTTTTAGTTTTTTCATAATATTAAAAATCCTGATTCAAAATTTTATATCTCTCGGTTGACGCAAAATTAAGAAACTTCAATTTTAAAATGACACGTTTAATTAATGACTTAGTTTGATTCTGATAGTTCTAACTCGGATAATTTTAAAATTATCATTATTCGCAATTTTACAGTAAAGGTTATACAAGGCGGAAAAAATAATTTTCGCAATATTGATATTTCATAATTTTTCAATTTCTTTCAAACTCGTCCAGTATTGTGTACATTTCAAAAGATGACCAAAATCATTTAAAATGGAACCTCGATTTATTATCAACTAAAAGTGGTTAAGAACATTAAAATAATTGCTCATTTAAATAAGTCTCAAATTAAGATTAGATACGTTGATATATAATAAATGAAACTTTTACGTGTAAGCGATGATATTGGTTCTCTTAAAGTTTGCTATAGACAGTGTTGCCACAGTTTTTTCAGATTCAAATTCCCCGACTTTTCTAGGTTTTTCCCTGACCTTTTCCAAAGATTTTTCCGTTTCAGCTAATACTACCCAATTATTAACGGTTTATTTTTTATATAATCACGTTCGCCAAACGTTTTTGCACGCGTATCTTTGTTCTAATCCATACAACTGACACGGTCAGCTTCAAATCTTTTCCGCAGATAATGATTGGAATTTCCTGGCTTCTTGAAATATCTGAAAATTCCCTGACTTTTCCCTGACCTTTTTGGTTCATTTTCAAATTCCCTGACCTTTTCCCTGTTTTCCCTGTCCTGTGGCAACCCTGATAGAGGTTTCATTTCTTAATTGATAGGTTAAGATCGAATTAGATTTTAGGCTGTATTTTTCCTTTAAACCGTTTGCGTTTGACACGATGTAAAATTAAGTAATAACTTATCCCCGCCAGCCACCTTTAATAAACAATCTTGTAGTAAACTAGCTCCCTTACAAATGTAAATTTAAATCTTGGGAGTTTTCCCACGTCCCCGAAATTTCTACGTTTCTCTTAAAAATAACTTCGTTTCTCTCTAGGAATAGACCTATATATTTCTTAATTATATTTTTAAATGATAAAAATGGAAAACCAAGTTAAATTTTGCGGGGAAATTTTAGTGCCAATTATACCCTCGAATACTTTACAGCTATAATTGTATGGATAACATATAGCCTCGTGATTCAATGACTGATAGTTTTTAAGTATAGAGACGCAGTGTCAGCCCGGAGACAAACTTTCAGGGTTGTTAGTTGAATGCAGTTTTCGTCCAATTTGGGACGTGGAAAACACCAATGGACGAATATCGAGGCTCCAACCAAAATCTAATAATAAGATCCGGGGACTTTTTATCATAAATAATAATCTAGGAACCAATGTGGACCAAAGAAAAATGAATTGATATCTTTATCACTTATTTTAAAAAATATGGGGTTGTTCCAAAATCCTAAAAATCCTTTTTCGTGCAAAGTTTATTTTTTTTTAATTATACTATCTACAGTAAGAATTAGTACATTCGTGGGAAGAATTTTAGTATTTTAACAAGGCAACTAAAGTCGAAAAATTTTAGACTATCGAGATATTCCCCGGAATTATGGAAAATAGGGTAATTATCCAAAGACCCTACTTTGACCACGTTCACACTTAAAGGTAGAATGGAATATAACAACAAGTGATTTTTAATCGAGTTCTTATTATTTAAATAGCTCTAATCCACTAGAGAAAAAATTTACGAACAAATATTAAACTAAGAATAAATTTAAAACTTACCCGAAAAATAGGCTTAGCATGATTCGTGGAGATCCTGATTTCCTCGTGTATAAGGTCTAGCGACCAATCGAACGCGACTGTAAGTCTCGTGGAGATATCGCGTGAACGACGGGCCTTCGCTCATTGGTAGACCTTACACGGAGGCAATTCAGTTTATCTCCATGAATGCCGCTAAGCCTATTTTCTGGGTAAGTTTTAAATTTATTTCTAGTTTAATATTTGTTTGAAATTTTTTTACTGTTGGATTAGGCCTATTTAAACGACAAGGAATCGATAAAAAAAATCACTTATTAGGTTGCATTCTATCTTTAAGGCTTTGAAACGTTTTGAACTGCGTTATATTAAGGTCAAAATTTAAACTTTTAGGAAGAAAGGTTGGTTTAAAAAGGTGTGATTCGGGTACTACTCTTCAATATCATATTAGGCAAGATTGTAATTTTCATCCTGGTCGTTGGCTTCGCCATGAACTTCGAAGCGCTACGGTTAGAACACTTTTACAGAGGCGATACAGATTTACGGCTTTATTTGTACCAGTTGGTACAATCTTTTGAATCTGCAGGGCGTAATAATTGAAATACTACGAAAGATTACGAGGATTATATAAAATCACTCTGAGACGAGATTTATTTATAAAAATAATTTGGATTAAACGGAAGGTGAAACGATAATGGTCGGTTAAATATTCTGAGAAAAATTATGATAATTTACGGCTCGTCATCATTAATTATAAAATAATAGGATAGGTATAATAATAAAAGATAGTTAAATATAGGACGTTTCTTTAACTTGTCAAGAAGTAAAATAAATAAGGGAAACCCTAAAATATAAATTATAATATATACACTAATTAAAAAATTATCAAAAACTGGCTGTCATATTCATCGAGTTGCGCGAAAACGCGTACACCATGTTCAGCACCATGTATTCTGAACTGTCGTTGAAGATTGTATTTACGGTACTTATAGATTAAGCAGAAGCCGATGAAATTCTCCTTTGAAGTCTACTTCTCTAATGTTCCATATAGCGCTCCTCTCTGTATGGGTAAAACTCCCAATTTTACGAGTTAGGAGGAGTCCTACTTAATACCCCCTGTCTACGGAAAATTGGAAATTCTCTCTCTCCACAAACGACGACGTTTCTTTTTGACGAACTCCAAGGCTGCTAGAGATATTTGCTAGACGAACTCCCGCTCGGAAAATATCTACCGTTAGGAGGCGCACGAATCGCGCTTTTTGAAACTAACCCATACAGAGAGGGGTAGACAAGACCAGGGAGAAATAGACTTCAAAGGAGGGTTTCATCGACTTCTGATTAAGTTAAAACCCGTACTCGAAAAGAACTTTATCAGCGACCAGCTTGAAAATTGAAACAAGCTTATTTATGGCTCGTACACGTATAACGTCAATTGAGAGTTTTCCAAATGTAGGTTCATATAAAATTGTTATATAATAGCCAGAAAATAGAAGTAGGCCAAAGAATATAAAGAAATAATAGGAAATTAAGGGCTATAAAATATTGTTATGAGTCCCAATCTTAAAACGGACGTAAATTTTCATTAGAAAACCGAGTTTCTATGGGAGATTAGGTACACATTCAAAGTTGGAAAAGGAAAAAAAAAAAAATAAAAAAAAAACCTGGACCTTTCAAAAATTAGAAATATTTTCATGGTTCTATGAAAAATTACCAGAATAAAAAAGGTTTGTATACGAAACTTAGGCCCCAGGGTAAAATATATTCAAGCTTATGTTCCTCATTCATTTTTTTCCGCCTAGACTAGGGAAAAACAAGTTTATTTTCATAAACTTTCCAAGGAAAGAAAAACCCTAAGAAATCTATACAGCCCTGTTCTACCCAGAAAAAATTTAATGAAAAACAGCTTTTTTTATCTCAGTTTCAATTTCGAAGCATATTGCAAAAGAGCTAAAGCCGAGGCGCATTAATACGACGCGTTAAACTAAATAAGGATAAAAGTAGATCCACAAACTCTCACCCAAAAAATAGAATATATTAAAAACAAGAGAAAACCGACCGTGTAAAAAAAACAGTTTTCTCTTTTAAGGTCCCAAACGTGAAAGCCCGTGAAAAAACACGCGTGGTTCTCAAGATTTATAAAGAAAGGGTTGCGGGTACTAGTTCGTCCACCCAACCAATCAGGCGAATGAGATCTAAACCGGGACAAATAGCGTTTCAAACTTTAAAGGGTTAGGGCACTCCAAATAGGTTTGCGTCCACTTGCGCAGTTTCCTACTTGCGCAGTAGCCATTTGCGCGGTTCCCATTTGCGCGGTTTGCCATTCGAGCTGTCCAAAAGAGGGATATGCTAGTTCGAGTGATTAACTAACCTAACCTAACCTAACATAACCTGCAAATGAAAACTGCGCAAATGAAAAACTGCGCAAAAAGAAATGCGCTTGTGGGAACTGCGCAAAAGGGAACTGCGCAATTGCAACCTTACCCTCCAAATATAAATGTTTATATATTTTTTATATTATTATTATTTTAAATTATAGCCCCTATAGTTTCAAAATCAGAATTTATTTTTCCTGTTTGCGAAAATAATGTTTTTTCGTGGCGTTTTATTCTTGATTTGTAGGCTTTTCGTAAATTAATAATTTAAAAACTAAAAACCAGAATTTTTGCTCTTTAAAGTAGACAAGTAAGCTGACTCAATTCGGGCCTTGTCAAATTGATTTCGCGCAAAATTCAGTTAATTTAATCTTCAATTGAAAAAAAATCCCGATTTATATTCACGCGTGACGTCTTTATTACTTCTCATTTCAATGTGCTCCCATACAATAACCAAATATATCGGCTTTCTGAATGAAGAAATACCTAATAATTGGGTCAAAAATGGTACAAATGGTAAAATTCTAACAGAATTTTATGAAATTAAATAACCCGAATTCAAATTCAACAAAAGTGGATCAAAATTTAAAATGTTTTAGTCCACTTTTGTTGAATTATTATTATTTTCATCTGGTCTATTTGATCGAATTATGTTGAATTGTTCAAACTGAACCATTTTTAACAAAATAAGGCGATTTTTCCTCCTTGGGAAGTCTATTTCTTGTTTATTCTACGGGACCGTGTTTAAAAACAATAAATTAAATCTAACTTAATCTGGTATTCGCGTATTTTCCACGGATTCCTCGAATGTCGCTTCATTCGGCATTCTTTCCCGTTCAAAGACTAATCCGATCGCGCAAGAAAAGGTAATAAAGTGAAATCGAGAGAAGATTAATTTCTGACGGTCTTTCTCCCCTTCTTTCGAAAGATATCGCTCGATTCCGTTTTTTGGAACGAATGGAAAAGAGAAAAGACGTAGCCGAGAAAGAAATTACTCTTAGATAAATATTCCGTCTTTCGCGATGAAGCTACTAAACTAGACGGCATCCGCAATTTTCTCTAGAGATAAAAACCGTCTATATCCATACAACCCATTTACAGTCAATACAGTTTTATAAGAGGGTACAGGAGAAAATATATGGTAATGAATTCAACACGGCAGCTTTTCACTTTATTGGGTCTCAAACAGAGATGAGCAGAGACTAGTTATACCCACGGACATCTCAGTCACTAATTTCTCACGAAAACTAAACTGAATTTAAGTAGCATTTTCGAAAAGAAAAATTATCAAAAGATATTTAATAATCGTCATCTAAATCAAACAAGTATTTACGTCATCGCTATGATCGCCTGGCTATTACAGATCCTAGGAAGACTAAAATTAGTAACTTAATAGATAAATATGAATAACGTAAAAGTCCTCTAACGGCAAAAACAGCGCGTACCAAAGTAGGAAAGTAAATTTCAAAATTGACAGAAAGATTAGATAAAAGTCGCGGAATTTAAAAACTGAGCCAAAAGGTCGAGGAAAGTCTGGTAATTTGAAAATTGCTCTACAAAAAGGTTAGGGGAGGTCAAGAAACTTGAGAATTGTTCTAAAAGATCAGGGAAAAGTCAAGGAACTCAAGAATTGATCTCTAAAAGGTCATGCAATGTCAGGAAACTTAAAAAATGAGCCAAAAGTTCGAGGAGAAGTCAGGGAAATGTATCCCTGTAAAGAGCTAGACTCGTTACTCATCATGTCACGGAGAACGAGTAATAACAAGGTTGCCACAGTTTTTTCAGATTCAAATTCCCTGACTTTTCCAGGTTTTTCCCTGACCTTTTCCAACGATTTTCCCTGACCGTTTCAGCTAATAATTGCCAATTTTTAACCTTTTATTTTTTTATAATACTTAAAAATATTTTCAATTAGATGGTAATCCTGGCTTCTTGAAAGATCTTAAAATTCCCTGACTTTTCCCTGTTTTCCCTGACCTGTGTCAACCCTAAATAAAGTATAACGGCTTCGTCAAGGGTTTATGACAAATAATGTCAAGGAAAACCTGGAAAATTTAGGAAATTTGAAATCATTTTTATGGTGGTCCCTTTGTACGGAGAAACCTTCTGTTGGGACTGATCATAATTGTACGGAATAGGCGCGTTATCGTAAATGTTTTTGGAGCAAACTGGGATAGGTTCTAGCGTAAAAAAAACCCGAGTAAATTGGCATCTCAGAACGCGACCCCAGAGCTCATAAATTCAGCGCTCCTCCTCCGTTTCCCCGACCCCGTTGCGTATAGGATTCACCTTAGCACGCGTAATATGTTGGTCTATATAACTTAAGAATTACCGAAACGCTTCGAGCTTAACGGATTAGGCCTAATATTTACTATACTGAACCTAATTTATAATTTTAAGAACTTTACGCGAAACTTTGTAACTTAAGTTTAAACTTACACTGGCTAATAGTATACATATTTTAAGACGATAACGCCCTCAGCGATGCTTCATACAGCAATATGACACATTACGAATTTTAGGCGTAAAAATATTAATACGTTCTTAGAAACTTTAATTATTATAAAGGCAGCCGGTTCTTTTAAATTAACATATTTTAAACTTACGCCAGTTTGAATAAATTACTTTTTAATCTTACGGTAATGTTTCGTACGTCATATTTCGAGACAATAACTTAAATTTTCCGAAAAATCTGATGAAAATTTGAATCAATTTCACTTTAACCTTTTATAATTAAATTTTTCTTACGTTTTGTTAGGTTTAAATTCAGCGAAGGGGCGTGGGAATCGGGCCATTTGAACACAAAAATATTATAAAATATACTTCAAGTTCAACCTAGGAAAAATCCCTATAGAAAAATCGGTTTATTTGAATCTATCATCTCAATAATATTGAAAACTTGGTTATAGTTTATTGGTTTAACTGTTTCTATATTTGAAGATGAGAAAAGTTTAAGCGATCTTCGGGGATATCATGGCAATGTTTTTTGTTTTTTCCAATAAAGAAAAAAAATGAAATTATTTTTCCAAGCCACAAATAAATTAGATGCGGGTAATATGGGCCTTCTTGGAATTAAAGTTGAGTTTTCAAAACGAACAAAAAGACGAATTCGAAATTAAAGAGGAACTTGCAGGGGCAGCGCGCCACTGCGGTACACTCTTTACGCGCCGATCTGTTAAGAGATGTCGCTATCGTAGTTCCCATTCTGATCCTATTCCGATTGGCTAAGCTATGACAAGAGACAAACTAGGCCGTAACCCCTCCCTTCGCGCTTCGAGACTCGACGCGTTTCCCGTAGCGTGTAATACGTGGATAGGTACGAGAGAGAGAGAGAGAGAGATAGAGTGAGGCGTAGGCGCGCCATCTATCGTGATAATGCATCATTATATTTGTACCCCAATGGCCATAGCCCCTGGATCAGTTGGTTTATGAGTATGGAAATTTCGAATTCGTCAATTTATCTCGTAGAAATGAAAAATAGAAGTTATCATAACATTTCTACGCGAGTTTATTCAATATTCAAATAGATTCGTCGAATAAAAGCGGTAAATGGGAGGTAAGAAATTTCCCTTTTCCCGCCTTCTACTCTATTACGCGTCTTATCTCGTAAATATTATACGATATACATGTTTAAGGAGAAATATTATATGTTTCGCGTGCATTTCTAAAAGAATACTAGGCATGTATGATAGGGTAACTCGAGAAGTTTAAAAGTGATAGTGAAAAAGAAAATGTATAGTTTTATCGCGCAATTAATTCGAAAAACCCCAGATAATTGTCTACTAAAACTACCAACAGCCAATTCCTAGACGGAATGTAAATGTTTGAGTCTCTTGTCGCGATGATAACTCGAAGATCGGCTATAAACTCCTCCCAGAAAAAAAAAATTGGGTATTTTTTTTAGTTTTTATCGTGTACTAGTACAAAATTGACCCCTCTATATTTTGAAATTTTCATTTTGAAGTTTCTTAAGAACCCGTTAACCCGATAGAGGTATCAAATTTTGAACATGCACGCGTTAAATTCCCCGACTTTTCCAGGTTATTCCCTGACCTTTTCCAACGATTTTCAATGACCGTTTCAGCTAATACTACCCAATTTTTAACGTTTTATTTTTTATAAAATTACGTTCGCCAAACTTTTTGGCCACGTATCTTAGTTATAATCTATACAACTGACACGGCCATCTTCAAACCTTTCCTGCAGATAATGATTGTAATTTCCTGGCTTTTCGAAAGATCTTTAAATTCCCCGACTTTTCTGACTTTTTAAAATATCTTAAAATTCCGACTTTTTCCTTATTTTTTTGGTTCATTTTCAAATTCCCTGACTTTACCCGGTTTGCCCTGTTTCCCCTGACTTGTGGCAACCCTGTTTGAAAATGCACGCGTTAAAGGTTTTCAGGGTTGGCACAATCTTTCAGATCCAAATTCCCTGACCTTCTCCCGGTTTTTCCCTGACCTTTTCCAACGATTTTCCCTGACTACCCAATTTTTAACCTTTTCTTTTTTATATAATTGCGTTCGCCAAACTTTTTGCACGCGTATCTTTGTTCTAATCTATACAAATGACACGGTCAGCTTCAAATCTTTCCTGCAGATAATGATTGTAATTTCCTGCCTTCTTGGAAGATCTTTAAATTCCCTGACTTTTTTTGGTTCATTTTCAAATTCCCTGATTTTTCCCTGTTTTCCCTGGTCTGTGGGAACCCTGCGTTTTAATAGTAAAATGAAAAATATAATTCATAGGCATTTGGAAAAATGGTGATAGCCTCACTTTAAACAAACAACAAAATTTGAGTTTTAAAAAGCTATGACCAATTTGAAACAACTTGACCCATCAATATTAAGTTTCCTAGAAGAAAATTTCGGTATTCCCTGTAATATTCCTAAAAATTTCAAATTTTTGTATGCACACGTTTAAAAAGTACTAAGAATGAAATTTCCTTTTCAGACTATCTTTAAAAATGTAGACAAGATCCATCGATAGTTCCCTATATGATTACGTAACCTCTGTAGCGTAGAATTCAATATTTTACTATTGGGGGTCGCGTTAGTGTCGGGTATAGGGGCGAGGTAGGGTCATTTCAAAATGAAATATCGTTAGTCGATTTCACCTCGAATTTTAAGCGTGTAGTAAGCCACGCGTATAGACATACGCTAGCTATTTTGAAGATAGTTTCTTAAAGAGAAGACTAAAATTTGGTCCAGCTGTAGAATCTAGGTGGAATAGATGAGATTTTTTGGGAATATAAATAGAAAAACTACCGGAGTTGTTCGAGTATACGTTGGGGGATTGAGGCTTCAGTTTTCATTTTCTTTAAGTTTAAATTTTTCATATTCGAACGAACCGAGGCTTAGACATTTCAAAACAACGTATATTCTCGATATTAGAGCGAAAACCTTGGAAAGTATAAAAATTATTATTTGAAAACAGGTTTTTTTAAAATCTAAAATTAGATATTTTTCAAAGCTGGAACTATAAATATACAATTGTGAATTCTTTAGTAGTTCCGAATTTGCGTCCTTTCGCGTAATTTCACCCCGTTTCTTAACGGAACATCATGGTTTTAATCCCCGTGGATTAGTTCATCCACTAGACAGAAAAGCCGGATGCACACAAAACTATATTTTCACTATATTTATACGCAAGCGCGCGAAACGCGTGGTCTGTGTGTATCCGTATTAAAGCTTTGACAATTCGTCAGGCACTTAAAGGGGAATGCAACCTAATATATTATTTTTTAAAGATTTCTTATCGTTTAAATAGGCCTAATGCACCAGTAAAAGAAATTACAAACAAATATTAAAACTTACCCGGAAAATAGGCTTAGCTAGATTTATGGAAATACTTAATTTTTTTCCCATTGAAGGGTCAGTGACCAATGAGCAAAAGCCCGTCGTTAAGGTGAGATCTCCATTAGACTTACAATAGCATTCGATTGGTCTCCGACCCTTCAATGCGAAGAAATTCAGAGTCTCCATGAATCCAGCTAAGCCTATTTTCCGGGTGAGTTTTAAATTCATTTTTAGATTTATATTTGTTAGTAAATTGGTGGATTAGGCCTATTTAAACCATAAGGAATCGATAAAAAACGAACAACGCGCGCTAGCGGAAACTTCTACTCGCACTTGCACCAGAAAATTTGCGATTTCTTAAGGCAGTTTATGAATTTCTAAATGTAATATGCTATTTTTATCCGCTGCTTTAGAAGATCCTTCTTCTGGAAAATAAACCGATTTACGTATAACTATGGAAAAAAATTCCGGAGCATTTCTTTAACGTTTTCTCGGAACTGTTTTAAAGTTGTTCTTGGTAATATTAAGCCATTAAGGATTTAAACTCTTAGGAATCCTTCCATTTTATAAAAGCGATAGAGTGAAAGGCTTTCGTGGGGATAAAATAAGGGTTGGGGAATGAGTTTATTACTCGGGGACCAAGCATTTCTTTTATTTCCCGGCTTTAGACTAAATTCGCTCTTAAGAATCGGTACACGGGGTTATAAACTTAGCGTGCAAGTACATAAAAAGTTCCGTTCGAGTAAGCTTCCCCGGAACACTTGGCGTGTTATAGTTTTAATCCGGGATTTTTCCCTGGAAGTGCGGGAACCATGAATTTTTCAGATTTTTTTCCGGGGCGCAATTTCAAAATTTTATTTCGCCGCACGACGCAAAAGAGGGGAGTCTTTAATCAAGATATCAAAAATTTATCAACTATATCCAAGGACGAAAAATAAAAATAATTCTATACCAGCAGTATTAGTTGATCAAAGGAATTTTTTATTCCGAATCAAGGATTTTCCCATAATCTAAGTTTAGAGAGGACCGGCTAATTTTTTAATTTGAAGGACGCTTTGGTGCGGTCATTTTCGTAAAAGTACTTAATCCAGAAAGTTCAATACCCTTCGTGCGAAATATATAGTTAATTACGCTCGGAAAAAATTACATATTTTTGACATTTTCATTTTAAATTTCTTAAGAATGCCTGAGCCGAGAGGTATAAAACATTGAATTGAATATGGCGTTTTAATAGTATGATAAAACTAAAAATATAATAAGGCTTAATAAAATATGATGACTACTGTTCAGTTTAAGGCGCGTTCAGACTATCCAACTTTAGTCATCTGACAATGTCAGATTGACTAGTCAGCTCGGCTTGTCAGGTAGTGTGAACGTTACTCTCGACACGTTTTTTGTCGCAGCAGATTGCCGATTTTAATCGGGTAGGTGCCCGATCGGACCAATCAATCGTCCTAGGTCACGTGTCAAAGAAGATATATTTTTTTTTTTCAAAAGATGTTTAATTGGAGTGCTAATTTAGTGTTATTTTCCTTTTTTTTTTTTTCGTAATTCTAGGGCACAATCCGCAGTTAAGTTATATTACTGTAGAGCGTAGCAGCAAAAATCATGCTCGTCAAATATTGAAACGACTTTATCCTAAAAAATTAAAACATAGCAGATGCTTCTACGGAGCTAATTCCTATTGCTTAAAACTTTCTGTACCTCCTCTTGTGGCTAAAGTGAGAGCTATAGTATACAAAAATAGTCGTTCTGACAAGTTTGGTAATGCGAACGCTTGAGCTGACATGACTCTTTGGACTTGTAAGTCAGGCTTACTAGTTGGGTCGTTGTCGGATGACTAAAGTTGAATAGTCTGAACGCGCCTTAAGGAACACTAGTTTTTGTGATTATTAAGATGAAGGTGTTTATTGTTAATAGTACAAGCTTGAGGCTGCCATTGAAGTGAACTTTACACAGCCAAGACTACAGCTACTGTCACACCAGCATTTCTCAATGGATTTGAAAACGAAATCAAACCGATATTAAAATCGCCAGATATCGTTTTAAGCGTCACGCGTTATCTTTATGAATCGATTTATCGTAGCTTCATCTATCGGCTGTTGAAACCGAATCGGTAAGAAACTGGTTCCCGAAATAGTTTCGAAAAATCGAATCAAATCGATTCGAGAAAAGACGGCTTTCCGTTCACACGACTCTAGCGAAACTTTTTGAAACGGTTTAAATCGATTTCAAGGGCTAGTATGAAAGCATTTTTTTTTTCTCCCCTCTCCGAGCACGGTTTGACGTGGAAAAAAGGTTTACATCTTGAGAAAATAAGCATTGACGATCTAAAGAATGAGCAGTAGCTCAATTAAGAGAGAGGCAACATAGAAAGATTTGTCGCGAGATCTACTCTCGTCGAATAGATTGGGTTGGCGTACGCTCGGTATTGGGCGCAATTCGTGATTAATGAAGCGTTTTCCCCGTTTAGATTATATACGAGTCGATTCGTGGAAGACCCAATCAGGCCGCGTCGCGTCTATTAACCGGAAGTGACAATCATTCGGCGGAACTAGACGATAGACGCGTACCGACAAAGCCTATATAACCACGCGAGATCATCTTGATATAACAGAAAGGGCCAATAGCTCATTCGATAGCGAGAAAGACCACGCAGACAGTTATCAATAAATCAAGATACAACGGATAGATGTAAAAACACCGTATCGTTTCTTTTCATCTTTCACCCCAGAGAGAAACAGATGAATTTTAAGTTTTTAAAATAGATCCATTATTAAGTCAATTTCTACAATTCCAAAGTGCGAAATTTAGTTCGCCAATTTTCCACTATAAAGGCGCAAATAACCAAAGATTTTGCAGAAGCGTAGTTGGGCAAGCTATAGAAATAGCTAGACTCCTGACATTATAAAAGAGGCTGAAAGGAATGATGATAGCTCTTTAGAGTTGGGTCTAGCTAAAACTTGATTTAAAGAGTAAAAAAGAGCCTAGTGTGGCTTGCTAAAATTTAATTTCTTCATTTGGAACTAAAACTGAATTGGCGATAATCCCTTAATAACGACGAAATGTTTTCTGTATTGTATACCTCTGAAGATACAAGGGATTTTTGTCTAACGTTTTACAAAGAACCTGTGGTAACGTGGCAAAGCGTCCGACACTCGATCGTGAAGTTACACTGGTTCGAGCGCTACACTGGAGGGAGGCAACTTAAAAGTCATATATATTAAATACAAGTATATATTGTGAATACCTAGGCCCTACTAGGGTTGGGTCTAGCTTTTCTCAATAGGGACAATGGAAGACTCCCTGGTCTAACTGAATCCATACTATGAGATTCCACAATTTTATTTTTAAATAATATCAGAGGTATATAATAACCCCCTTCTGGAGGAAGTATGAAAGCCGCTATACTACCAATGCTAAAAATCACGAACAACAAGAGCCCGCTGCTGACTATCTAGGCCACTAGCTCGCGCTGGACTTCTCAATGTCGCTACTCTTGTAAATGGTCTTTGTGTAAACAAGACGGCTCGATATGTGTTTAGAACTTCCTGTCTCAGGAGTCAGGCTGTCTGTTAAAATGGAGTCGAAGGTTGACTTCAGCTCGCAAGTTCCGGAAGTGTGCGTAGGGAAAATTTAGTGAGGCTCAAAATGGTGTAACTATTTTTTGGGAGTAAAGCGGTGTGTCGATCCGCCGCGATTTACGCCGGGCACTTGTTGTTCGTCGATTTTCCCTACCTTTCATACATCCCCCCGAAGGGGGTTATTATATACCTCTGATAATATGAAAATTCCCTGACTTTTCCCTGACCTTTGGACAATTTTAAATTTCCCCGTCTTCTCCCTGACTTTTTAGACCAATTTTGAAATTCCCTGAATTTTCCAGGTTTTTTAAGTTTCCCAGGTCTGAGGCAACCCTGAAATAATCTTATATTTAAAAAAAAACGACCCTATATTTCTAGTAAGGAATTGAAATTTATGGCTGATATTTAAACAAAATAATACTTTTATTCGGTTTTAGTTGTCGAGAGAATTTTTAGGTAGGCGGGCAATCGATTTCAGTGTTTGCAAATTGACGTCCGCGTGGAAGGGTGGAGGAGGTCCTCCCAGCTGACGTTTTGCGATTGCTAAAATCCGATTGGTATAAAAACAAAGGTTGAATCAAATCGACTCTTGGATTAACTTATCCATTCGATTTAATTGTAATTTAAAAAACAATCCTTGATGATTTAATCAATAGGCTTATTTGTATTAAAACCCTTTAAGCCGCGTTCATACTAGGCATTGGAATCGATTTAAACCGTTTTAAAACGTTCGGCTGGAGTCTGTGAACAGGAAATCGTCTTTTCTCGAATCGATTTGAATCGATTACGCGAAACCACTTTTGGAACCAGTTTCGTACCGATTCGGTTTCAACAACCGATGGATGAAGCTACGATAAACCGATTTATAAAGATAATGCGTGAATCCGTAACGCTTAAAACGATTCCTGGCGATTTGAATATCGGTTTAATTTTAACGTTTCAAATCGATTAAGAAATACTTGTGTCACAGTAGCTTTAAGCTGCGTTCGTACTGTGCCTTAGAATCGATTTAAACCGTTACAAAACGTTTCCCTAAAGTCGTGTGAACGGTAAACCGTATTTCCTAGAATCGATTTGATTCGATTTCTCGAAACCGATTCGCGAACCAGTTTCGTACCGATTCGGTTTCAACAACCGATAGATGAAGGTACAATAAATCGATTTATAAAGGTAATGTGTGAACACGTGAGGCTTAAAACGATTCATGACGATTTGAATATCGGTTGTGAAACCGAATCAGTATGAAACTGCTTCCCGAACCTGTTTCGAGAAATAAAATCAAATCGATTCGAGAAAAGATGGTTTCCTGTTCACACGACTCTAGCGAAACGTTTTAAATCGATTCCAAGGCAGCTTTTGTAAAGGTTTTTATCAGCTGCAAAGATTCTTTGCCAAAAACAAGTATTATTTGTTTTTCGATATATGACGAAGTTTATTTCTGAAACATAACGATAATTTTGATACGAAAGGTTTGACTATCTGGATTAAGTACTTTTACGAAAAAGACCACGCGAAAGCTACCTCATCACTGGTTCCAGAACGCGGGAGAATCAACTGTAGGCTGTACAATAATCATGCGACCATAGTGATGACGTAGACGCGGAATATTTATTTTAAAAATTTCGAAAAAACGTCGATTTTAAAATTACTGTCGCTGTAATTTTGTTCTATGACATATGTATATATATTTTGAATCGTTTTTTAACGATCTTTCCGAAAATGGTACTCAATTTCCATTTGGAGTTCGTGAAAACTCCGTTACAACCTCACTTTAAAAAAAAAAAAAAAAAAATTCAAATTCAAAACTGAAAGTAGCTGGATTGAAATAAAACTAAGATTCAAAACCAAATTTCTTATTCAAACTAAACTTACAAGTTCCAAAGTACGATTCTTAATCCAATTTAGCTGCGTTCATACTAGGCCTTGGAATCGATTTAAACCGTTTCAAAACGTTTCACTTGAGTCGTGTGAACGGGAAACAGTCTTTTCTCGAATCGATTTGATTCGATTTCTCGAAACTGCTTCGGGAACCAGTTTCATACCGATTCGGTTTCAACAACCGATAGATGAAGCTACAATAAATCGATTTAGGTAATGTGTGAACATGTGAGGATTAAAACGATTCATAGCGATTTGAATATCGGTTTTATTATACCGTTTCAAATCGATTAAGAAATGCTAGTGTGACCGTAGCTTTTGTCTAATCAGAAACAAATAGTTTCATCATCCCTTTGATAAATATTTTTGAAAGCCAATTTAGAAATATTTACTCTGGTACCGTATTAAAATTTATCAAAATTCCACGCGTCAGTCCGAAAACGCGTTAAAGTTAAAACAACAGTGGAGGTTTATTCAACGTTAAAACGAATAGTAATAAACACAAATTTAAGTCAAGATCTATTTTGTCACAAGGACATTTCTAGAAGCAATTCTGACACCCTTATGATGAGAAAATCGAAAGAAAAAAAACGTTCGATATACTTCATTAAGTTTCGAGATAGAAAAACAGTACCCAATTTCAATACGGTTAAATCTAAGTCATACTCTATCTCTGAGGGTTTAATTCAACGGACGGTATATTAAACACGATGAAAACTTCTAACAAATCAAATAAATGAATAAGCTAAAATTCCACGTGAGAAGGTTTTTACTAAATGGGAATGATTTAGGCGGATTGTGACGTAACGAAAAACGTCATAGGCAAGAAAATAGTATTGGTAAACTGTTGATAGGAATGACTGAGTATAGATCGAACCCAAATTGGAGAGGCGCGCAAATTCATTTTTCTCCCTCTTCAAAAGATGACTTCTTCCCGTTATGAAGAGGGAAGCCTCCACTCCATTCTATATGGTCCGCCTCATTTTTAAGAAGAGGCCTTATTTTCCAAAATATACAACGTCATTTTTACACAAAACTAACTTCTTGACCAAAATGGTGAAATTAAAGCGATACTGTCACGAATTGTTCAAGAACTCCAAATTTGAAATTAGCTGCGTTCACACTTCAGACTTCGAAATCCCTTTTAATCGTTTTTTAAAGGTCAAATTATAAAATTTTGGGGTTACCCATGTAGATCTTTGATCAAAATATCAAATTAATATCTTGAAAAGTCGATTTGAACACTCGAAACGGTTCCAAAATGCCAAGTGTGAACGTAGCTTATGAGTAGCATTTTCGGAAAGATCGTTAAAAAAAAAAAAACCATTCAAAATATATATACATATGTCAGAGAACAAAGTTACCAGGACAGTAAAAATACATATTTTATAATCGCCATTTTAGAAAATTTTCAAATAAAAATTCCCCGCAATATTACGTCATCATTATATGGTCGCGTGTATATTTTGGAACCTATAGTTGATTCTTTCTGACACGTGATAAGGTCGCTTACTGGCGGTCTTTTTCGTAAAAGTACTTAATACAGATTAAGTCGAGGATTAAGTCCTACAAAATCCTCTTAAATTTTATTTTTTACAATAAAAATTGGGGTCCCTGAAGGTGCGTGAAAAAATCCTCGCGCCACCATTGGGTCAAACTAGCTATGGTAATTCGCAGTTAAGTTTCGCAATTGGGATATTACGCTTAGAAGTAATTTTAAATTCAAATAAAAGTTGCTTCACTTAGTAATATCATATTAATCGGATTAATTAAAAAGTAGAGATATTTACGCGAAGGAAGTAGAAGAAATACCACAAATTATTTCATATTACACTCAATTCTCAAACGTGGGTATTAAATTACTCAATAGGGAGAGAGAAAAGAGGCACGGAGGAAGTAAGCCGGACGTCATGGAACCCCCTTACAGAGGGGCACTTGTAAGAGCGAATACTGTAAACCCCCCACTAATACCCTCTTCAGACGAGGCTTAATTAGTCGGTTTAATCAGATTTAACCGAGGTTTACATAGCCTTCTCAATTCAATAAACCTCGGTTAAATTAGATTAAACCTCGGTTTTTTACGCCTCGTCTGAAGAGTGTATAAGTGGATGTGAAACCTATGACACATCAATGTCTCCCTTGCCAACTCCTTATTTCAATATCGCAAATAAGTTAAATAACCACGATAAAAAATAATAATCCTTTGACTGCACAAACATGGAATTTAAATTAAAACTTACCAATTTGAGGGTCTACGATGAATGCTCTTTGAGTTTATAATATCCAAAATAACTCGTTGGTAAGGAAGGATCACACTTAACGCGAAACCGAAAAGACTACACACAGAGAACGCGAATACGCACACTTCGTTGGGCCTTGGATGGTACTAGACCTCGTTAATAACCTTTGCCCTACTTTCACAACAGAGTAGGGATTGAATAATTTAGGTCTTCAGCGCGTTTCACCTCGCTACATCGGCATCGGACAGTCGCGGTGGGCTCTTTCATGTCGAAGCTTGAATGAATGACTCAGCATTATTTCATCGGCGTTCGTTTACCTAGGAAATATATTTCAAATAATTAATGAAGTTTAAAACTATTTGAAAACGAGGCTCTGCCAAAATTCAATTTTATACTTGGTTAAAAACATAAATAGCGGTATTTCTGGTAATACGTATACAAAGGCTATTTTTTCTAAGATAATTAAAGCATTAATTTAGAATTAAGGGTTAGCTTTCGAAACTCCCCTTAGATTTTTAACTTAAAGGGAGAATGAAACCTATAATTTTGTTTTTCGATTCCATTTCATTTAAATAGGCCTAAATCGCTATAGGAAAAATAATTTACAAACTATTATTTAAAGGGAGAATGTAACCTAACAACAACTGATTTTTTATCGATTCCTTGTGTAAATACGCCGAACGAACTAGTGAAAAAATTTACGAACAAATATTAAACTAGAAATAAATTTAAAACTTACCCGGAAAATATTCTTAACGGGATTCGTGGAGATCCTGATTTCCTCGCATATAAGGTCTAGCGAGCAATCGAACGCGATTGTAAAGCCGGATGCACACATACTTATTTTCACGCGTTTCACGCTCGCGCGCTAAAGGTACTTCGATGAGCGCGCGAGCGTGAAACGCGTGAAAATAGGTCTGTGTGAATTCGGCTTAAGTCTCGTGGAGAGCTCGCGCCAACGACGGGCCTTCGCTTATTGGTGGCTAGGAAATCAGGATCTCCATGAATCCCGTTAAGCCTCTGTTTCGGGTAAGTTTTAAATTTATTTCCTGTTTAATATTTGTTTCGTAAACTTTTTATTGGTGGATTAGGCATATTTAAACGATAAGGAATCGATAAAAAAAAATCACTTATTAGGTGGCATTCTCCTTTTAAGCTAGAAATCAATTTTTATTTTTTACCTGAAAATAGGCTTAACAGTTATCTTAGTTAACGAGTCACCAACGAACGTGCGAAAACTCGCGCCTCTTTGAAACGTTTTTTCTCGCGTGATTCGCTGCACACTCGATATCTAAATCTCCATGGATTTTTGTTAAGCCTAATTTCCGGGTAGGTTAAACAATACACCATTTAGCTCTTCCACTGTACGCATGCCGGCGCTCGAAACGCCTACTAGTGGCGAAAAATAAAACGTTCGCTTGGTGAGGCGCGCGCATTACCCGAGGCATTACCCAATGTAGGTTTTTTCCCTGCCATTTTCACCAAGCGAAAGTTCGCCCTATGCCGCTACAGCGCCCCAAGTAATGGCTAAATGGTGTATTGACTCGAAGTTTGTTGACTATTTGTCAGTTTGTACTCTTTCGTTGTAAAATATTTTTTTGAAACGATGAAGAAGCGATAGCAAACTTTTGTCTGACTTCATTCTTCATTTAAGATTTAAGCGCTGCCTTTTAAAGGTTGCAATCGAGGCATACACTTATATCAAATGGAAACGAATAAAAATTGGAAGCTATCGAGAGCTTCCTTCATTTGGCTTAAACACGTATTTGCACTTTGCCTAACATACGCTCATCATCGAGTAAAAACCTTCGAATAAAAAGGATTCGCTATAATCCAATATTTGTCTTTCTTTTTTTATTTACAGTATAGAACTGAATGGAAAAATTGGAGAAAATTGATAAGCGACAAAAACTAAAGAGAATATTGGAACCAAAATAATCGACTCGAAAAAGGAATGAAGAATGAAAAAAAACGGAAAAGACAAAACACGACTAAAAAAAAAAAGAAATGTCACGATGATTTCAAAAGAAACTGCTTGCTTGGATTTACTTCTTCAACTAGGCTCGTAACACTCTCCTCTTTCCTTCGACACAAATAAGACTCGTAAGCCTAATTTTTACGAAACAAAAGTTTTAAAGAAAGACAATACACGGGAAAACCCTTAAAGAAGGTTCAATATGAAAGAGAATAAATCGAATTTTTCCGTCTTCGCGATTCCAAGTTACAAAAAAAAACTAGAACTTGAAAAACGATCCATATTCAACAGTTTTCTCGGAAATATTTCATTTCGCAACTTCATCAATATATCAAAAAAAACATACCCTTAAAATAAAAACTATTATCATTTAAAATTAAATTTATCTTAAAATTAGGTTCACCTATTTCTAAACTTAAAAATTAAGCTTTTAAAAATATCACTATAATATGGTTAATTATCGCTAATATTCACTAAAATAAAACTGAATCTAAGTACTAGAACTAAAGGCTGAAAAATAACGATTAAACCCAAGTATTCGAACTAATTTTTGATTATTTTAAGTAAAACTTGACTTCGCAAACATCAAACGTGAACTTTCATAATATATATCCCAAGTTACGCGAACTTTGAAATGTTGAGAAAGTCAAAAATAAGCCCATGCTTAAACGTAAGGACACTAGGCATTCCATTAAAGTGGACCAAAAGAGCTTTATCTCGGTCTTCAAGACCCGTGTCATCTCGTTGCTCATATATTATAGCGCCAGAAACGAGATAGGAGAATAAGGAATAAGGGCTCTAAGGCGGGCCAAAACTCATTCTTAAAGACAAAGAAAAGGGTAAGAGAACCAAAAGTGTCGAAATAAACGAGCTAGATATATAGGTATACGGTCGGAAATGAGAGCCGCCGGCCCACGATTGGAGGAGATACGAGAACTTCACGGCTAGCTCGGGTCACGAGTCACGACACTATGATCGAGTGGATAATCAAGACATTTTCATTTCCAAGTCCAAATTGCATCGGATAAACTATACAAAGTCAGAAATTGGAACGACGTAGAGTACTAGATCTTTGTGACTTTATTTGGCGAGCTATTTCGACCACTAGATACCGAGTGGTTATACCAGTTAAAAATCAAAACGAAATAACAGAAAATGTTATTTTACTATTAAGAAAGTAGCCGTTTCGTTATCCGCCATTGACTGAACTAAAAATGGAATTATCTAAGGAAGAATCGACCTCCTCGTCTTACCAACTTCGTTAATTTTAAACGTAGCGACTCGCGAGTGAACTAATTCGATGGCAGCCTTTAATATATAACCAGAACGCAAATTCAATTTTTGTATTATTATACAAAAGCGAAAAATTTGAATATATAGCGAAGTATACATACGATGGGGTGACAATTTTATTATCTCTTTCCAGCAATGAAACGATAAAAGAGCTAAAATTTGGTCCGCTAAAGTCGTATAAACGAATTAGCCTCGTTAAGAGAATTCCGAGAAGTAGTTTTACCTAATTTTGAGTCATATTCGAAGGGGCGAAAACCTATAAACTCTTCTCGGGATTGAATTTCATCCAAAAACCAAGGGCTACTAACACAAGTCGGAAGAAAAACGGAGAAAATATATAATTTTGTAGCTTTAAAATTCATTTAACATATTTAACTATAATAAACGATTAATTTTAAATATTTACACGACGGAAGTCTTTCAAAATTGCCCGATTTCCTATTGGTATAGCGCGAAAACGGTTGAATATTTCGCGAGATATTTTGCAAGAAATATTATATAATTTTAAAATATTTTCTGTCAGTTGCCCTTTACGCGAGAGAACCAAAAATTTCGTCTTTGAAGCGGAAACAAGAAAATATAAATTTTTAGGAATTACCTCGAAACCGACCTAGTTTATAAAGGCCCGTCGTCGGAAGCTTAACTTTAATAACAAAATATTACGGTTTATTGTAATCGATTAGATCGATAAAACGGCGTAGTCGATAACGGAGGATTTACTTGAACGAAGGAATCGAATATGATTAATCGATTAAACGCGGCGTCTGGATGAGATGAGTGGGCCTTGGGGCTCAGACGGGCAAACGACGTCGCAAAAAGGAATCGACTCGACCTTCAACAACTTTTTCGAGACGAGAGAAAATAATTGGACCGTATTCAACGATACCTTGAACGACACCTTGCGCGAATTGACCGAAGAATTATTCGCAAATAACTCCTCCACTGGTACGTAAAGCCTTAATTATCTTTACTTATTAATTAATGTAACTCCGGGGAGCAACTGGTAAATACGATTCGCTCGAAGGCTCGTGTACGTGTACTTGAAAACTGGCGCGTGTTCTCGTAACTAACCGGTTCTTTTACGATCTCTTCTAGTTGAAACTCCGGATCTGCGCATCCACCATCCTGTCCTGGCGGTGATACTGGCGTTCTTCTGCGTAGCCACGGTTTTCGGGAACGTTCTAGTCATGGTGGCTGTGTCTAAGGAACAGTATCTGCACACGGTGACCAACTTCTTCGTCTGTTCCTTAGCCACGGCCGATTGTCTGGTAGGCGCGGTCGTCATGCCTTTTAGCGCCGTTCACGAAATCATGGACAAGTATTGGGTCTTCGGGCAAGACTGGTGCGACGTCTGGCATTCTTTCGACGTCTTAGCCAGTACGGCGTCTATTCTGAATCTGTGCGTCATCTCCCTGGACCGTTATTGGGCCATCACCGACCCAATAGCCTATCCGGGAAAAATGACTCGACGGAGAGCGCGAATCCTGATCGCCTTGGTTTGGGTGTCTTCCAGTTTGATCTCGTTTCCGGCCATCGCGTGGTGGCGTACGGTTTCGCCCAATATATCGAAGCCGTATGAATGCAACTTCACCGACGACATCGGTTATCTAGTCTTCAGTTCGACCATCTCCTTCTACGGACCGTTGACGGTCATGGTCTTCACTTACTACCGCATTTATCGGGCGGCGGTCGAACAAACGAGAAGTTTGAAGTTGGGCACTAAACACGTTCAAACGTGTAACGGCGACGGAGAATCGTGTCAATCGTTAACCTTAAGAATCCATCGAGGCGGAGCGTTTCAACCTTCCGCGACGTACAAAGCTTCGTACGGACCCGTCGACCAATACGGTAGTTCCGGTCACGTCGACGATGGCGTCGACAGAAACTCCTTGCGTATCGCGCAACGCAACATGAAATCTTTCTCGATTAGTCGTAAATTGGCCAAATTCGCCAAGGAACGTAAAGCGGCTAAAACGTTGGGTATCGTCATGGGCGTTTTCATCTTATGTTGGTTACCTTTCTTCATCGTCAACGTGTTAATGGGTATTTGTGGCGAAGAGAGAAAGTGCGTTTATCACCCGGATAAAGTGTTTTCGGTGGTGACGTGGTTGGGTTGGATCAATTCCAGTATGAACCCGGTGATATACGTTTGTTGGAGCAGAGATTTCAGGAGAGCGTTTTCGAAACTGTTATGCGCTTGTTGCCCTCGACAATGGAGAAAACGACGACGTTATCGGCCGGGTTTAAATCGGAAAACCAGATCCGAAGCGGGATCGTCTAGTCTCAAATCCAACGTCGTTATGACCGAAGATATACCATTATGACCCAAAACGACTTCTACGCGCGATATTAAAACCCCCAAAAGGTTACAATACCAAAATGGTCATAAAAAGGTGACATTTTCAACGACATCAGCGGAATACGTGATCGGACAATATTAAGCTAAATTGGACGCTAAACGTCGCCGTCTTATTGGTGAAAAACTGTTTGGTAATAAAACAATAACAATATACGTTCGTAAACGTGACTAAGAAGATGTTTGGCTATAACGTGTATCAAAAGTCTATCACTTTATTTCATATCTGCCTCGAGTGATTTGGACAATTCACGAGGGGTCCGACATTTACACGAAATCCCGTACGCTTAATTCTCACCAAAATCGCGAAATATTTCATACAAAATCACGAAATCTTTGAAGAAATCGCGAAATTTCGAAATCTCCGACGAAATCGCGAAATTTCGAAATCTCCGACGAAATCGCGAAATCTCGAACGAAATCTTTGGCGAAATCACAAAATCTTTGAAGTTAAATCGTGAAATCCCAAAATCTTTGCAAAATCCCGAAATCGCGAAATCTCCGACGAAATAGCGAAATCGAAATCACGAAATTTTTGGCCAAATCACGAAATCTTTGGCGAAATCGCGAAATCACGAAATCCCGTACGCTTTTTTTTTTGGGGAATGTCGGACCCCTCGACTCTTCAGCTCGATATTTTGAGTCGGGAGAGAGAGAGTGAGGGAATTTAGGCGGGCTTCACTCCCAACTTCGAAATTTCTCCAAAGATTGGCGCTTCCTCCGTTCACTATTTACACCGACTGCGGTCGTTAGAGTGTCTCGAATCAGAATCTGCCGTTACATTTACCGGTCCTTTGCTGATAATATTAAGCTACGGGGCGTTGCTTACTTTTATGTAACAAAGTGACAAGACTTTTGCGTGTGTATCGGTTATTAACATTCTAAATATTCAAAAACCTTACCCGCTTATAAATCAGAGCCCGGGATTTTATTAACTTAATAATTATTAATTTAATCCCCAAACTTTCGTCTTTCAAAACAAACAATAGATAAAATTAAATTTGTTGAATAATGATATCGTTAGCTAACCGTTAATATATATTAAAAGTTTCAAAAGTTTATATTATACTTAAATATAATTATCGAGTCAAAAAGATTTTAAAATATTTACGACTATAATATAGTTTTTAAAATTAACGAGAAAGACGGAAGCTAGCTATCAAATCATTTTAAAATTAGATTTAGACACGAAGGAACCGAATCTTTCTCCCCCGAAAAACAAAAATATTTTTAATGAAATGAAACAATTTTACTCTAGACGTAAAACGTCAAGCGGCCGAGCGACGAACGCAATTCCAATTCGAACCTTAGAATTTTTTAAAGGGATACTAAACACTCGAAATCAGTTGAGCCGCGTTCAATCGTTTTAAACCGTTTCAAAACGTTTCGCTTTAGTCGTGTAAACGGGAAACCGTCTTTTATCAAATCGATTTGATTATATTTCTCGAAACCGCGCTTCGGGAACCAGTTGCGACAACCGATAGATGAAGCTACGATAAATCGATTTATAAAGATAACACGTGACGTTTAAAACGATTTCTGGCGATTTGAATATCGGTTTTATTTTACCGTTTCAAATCGATTAAGAAAAGCTAGTGTGACCGTAGCTTCGATGTTAATCTCGTTTTGAACTGCAGATATGTATTTAGGCTTAGCTTGGAATTAATGTGAGGCCGTCACCATTTTGTTTCGAAGGTCTTCGAATTACATTTTTAATTTTATCATACTATTAAAACGGCATATTCTGGGTTGACGCGTTAGAAAGAAACTTCAAAATTATATATAGACCATTTTTTCCGATATATGACGTAGTTTATTTCTGGAACGTAATTAACGATAGTTTCGTACGGAAAATCGGAGTTTCTGGATTAAATACTTTTAGGAAAAATACCGCGCCCTTATCACCGGTGACAGAACGCGCGAAACAACTGTACGTTCTACAATAGCGAAATCACGCGACCAAATTGATGACGTAGTATGGCGGGGAATTTTTATTTTAAAAATTTGGAAAAGGGCGATTATAAATTACGTATTTTTAATGTCGCTGCATTTTTTCCATGACATATTTATATATTTTTTGAATAGTTTTTTAACGATCTTTCCGAAAATGCTACTCAATTTCCATTTGGAGTTCGACAAAAATCAATGACAGCCTCGCTTTAAATGACTCGTTACGAGATTCTAGTATACCTTTAAAACATTTTCCGTAAAAATAAAAGTTACATGTCAATATATTTTTCAATTTTCCACGAGAGTTATTTTGAAAGTTAATTTCGAAAATTCGCCCGGAGTAGAAGAGTAATCGAGCTTTATTACGAATCACCTCGAATTTACACCGTGTACTAAGTTACGCTACCTTTCATCTTTACGATTTGTCTATTTGAAGAAAAAGAGGTATTCTAGCTTTTTCCGTACTACCAATTCATGGTGGAATTGAAGAGAGCGGGTTCAGTAGAAGAAAGATACTATTGAAGCCAAAATTAGATTCAATAACAAATAGCCTTTCAATTAAAATTGATATTTTACAAATAAATCGTTAAAGTCTAATATTAAAACCTTTTTTTTCCGAATACCTACGTATTAAATAGACAGAGCTTGCCACTCACTCTTTAAAAGGGAGAATGGAACCTAATAAGTGATTTATTATCTATTCCTTATGCTTTAAATATACCTAATAAAGCTGTAAAAAAAATTACAAGCTAATATTAAACTAGAAATAAATTAAAAACCATCAAAATAGGCTTAGCTGGATTCATGGAGATCATAAATTTCTTTCCATTGAAGGGTAAGCCACCAATCGCATGTTGTTGTAAGTCTACGGAGATCTCGCCTTAACGACAGGCCTTTTCTTATTGGTCGCCGACCCATGGATGTATAAAGAAGTAACGTTCATGGATATTGCACTCGTACCTCCTGTGAGACATTTTCAGTCCGCTATCGAAGGCGGAAGTGTGGCGCTTTTTGGGAAATTTTGGCGAAACGAATTTCCTGTTTTACAAATTGTCGTCTGCACGTTCTGCAGTTTTTCAATTTCAAATGTGACGTAATGCCACACTTCCTGTCTAACGAGAAACATTGTTACTAGATGGCGCCAGTGAGCATCGCGAATTTTGTTTACGCGTTTTTCTCGGAGTGCAATATCCATGAACGTTAGTTATTTATACATCCATGGCCGACCCTTCAATGCGAAGAAATTCAGGATCTCCATGAATCCAGGTAAACCTATTTTCTGGGTTAAGTTTTAAATTTATTTCTAGTTTAATCTTTGTTTGTTAGGATTAGTCCTATTTAAACGATAAGGAATCGATAAAAAAATCACTTATTAAGTTTCATTCTCCCTTTAAGCCTTTAAAATTCAGATTAAGACAGTTTTACGCGGACCTACTTTTCTAGAATAAGTTTCTAACTTTTGGTATTACTTTACTTGTACATTATAGAGCGTGGGAAGCAATTAGACGAAATAATATCTGGTTCGTGCTTACAGTAATGAGTCCGCGTATATATTAGGAAATAACTCCAAGGTCTAAGAGGCTTTTATCATCGAGATGGTACGGGGTAAGCTTTGTCTCCGTTCATTCGCGAAACAAAATTTAATGATTTCCGATTATTTTCATTGGCTCGTGGCTTGGTATATAGCGTAGGCTGTAGCCGAGCAATTAAGTTTCCAATTAACGATAGAATCTCATCAATGCCTCGCGTGCGACCGAATTACGCTAAGACCGAAAGCCTTATTGCTTTTCATTCTCAGATACATTCATTAACCAAAACTATTCCAATTAAATCAGTAACGATATGTAATTCAAAAAAAAAAAGTAAAACACATTTTGATTCATCGTGCCCACCAAATATAATCAGAATTTCATGTAGATTATTCTACCTCGAGATGGAAACGTGCAAATCTAATTTAAAGGGAGTGTAAATGTACGATATCCCGTCTTAAAGGGACACTTGAAGCTTAAAAGTGAACAGTGTTTGAATTTATTTTCGGAATCACCGTGCCAAAAAGTATTCGAGAATTTTCAAACAATTTTTAGACACGTTTCCAATCATATTATTTCAACCTTCAACAGTGCTTGTAATATGCAGGCGTTTAATGCCAAAGAGCTTGGCAATCAAACGCGGGCCTATTCTTTTAATTTTAGGGCATTACAAGCGCTGTTGAATGCTGAAATGATAGGCCCGAACTTGTATTCAAACCTTACCGGTGTCCTCCCAATGGACCGACAATTCCATTCGACAGACTCGAATACCGCCAAACAGATAAAAGAAACTAGCCCGAAGGCGCTTTTCCCAATGGACCGAAAACCGCCAAACGGATAAAAGAAACTAGCCCGAAGGCGCTTTTCCCAATGGACAGAAAACGGCTTAAACGAAAAAGGGAACTGGCAGATTGGCGGCTTGCCGTTTTTTCCCCATAAATATTATGTTGTGAATAAAGCCTTTCGGTTTTCTCTAGCATTGCTGTCTTATTTTCCTATGTATTGTTAGGTTAGGTCTATTAATATGAGGGCGCTTTCGGCAATAATTTGGTCTACTCGGGCTATCGACAAATAGGAATACATTTTTTGAACGGTAGCAGTATAATAATTATTTGAAAATTCTTAAATAGATTTTTTGGCACAGTGATTGCGAAAATTAATTCAAAAGCTGTTTCATTTTTAGCTACAAGTTTCTTTTTAAGTAAAGCCGATGATATTAGTTCCGTTATAGGTAAGCTTCACGTACAAGTACGCGATCGCCTCAAGTACAATTTTTCAACCTCTCTAAAATTTTGCTTTCCCATAAGTTGCAGCCTTGAAAATAAATTGAATTCCCGCAGAAAAACACAGTAGCCTAGGAATATATAAATCCCTTCTTACGTTGTAAATAATTTTAAAAATTTAGCAGTTTTCAGATGAAAATTTCTTTCTGAATAAATCTTTCTTTAAATGAGAGTTCTAAAGCATTTCCCTCATTAACCTTAGAAATAAAATGGTCGCAGCTATTTCTAGAAAGTTTAATAGTTTTTCTTTTTAAATAAAAATGTCAAGACGAGAGCTTGGGGAACCATCTACTAAAGTGCTTTTACTTTTAAGCTTTCGTTATTATAATGAAAATTCTCTATCACGCTTTTTTATAAATCCCTTGGACTTCATCAACTTCTTACCTTAAAGGGATAATCAAACCTAACAACAAGTGGTTTTGGGACAAATATTAAACTAAAAAATAGGCTTAGCTGGATTCAAGGAGATCCGGAATTTCTTAAAAATGATGGGTCAGCGACCAATGAGCAAAGGTTCGTCGTTAAGAGACTTCCAATAGCATTCGATTGGTCGCTGAACCTTCATTACGAAGATATTTAGAATCTCCATGAATCCAGCTAAGCCTATTTTTGCGATAAGTCGTAAATTTATTTCCAGTTTAATATTTGTTTGTAATTTATTTTACAAAATAGGATTAGACCTATTTAAACGATAAGGAATCGATAAAAAAATTGTTAGGTTGCATTCTCCTTTAAAGGGAGGTTGAAATGAATATTATATAGTTTTATTTTCAATTTAATAATCCTCAGATAATGAGGATTATTCGAAATAAAAACAAACGCGTAATGATGGGTCAAAGGTTAAAATAACTAAAGAGTAAACGCTATGATACTATATTACTGTAAATACAGTTAAAACATTTAATCAAAATACCCAGATTTTAAGTTTCACTCTCTCTTTAACAATTTAATTATAAATATTAATTATATATTTTTAATTAAGTAAGTCTATATGGACTTACGATATTACCTTTAAAGATAAAATATTAAAAATTTAAATGGTTAAAATTGTATCTTCATCTTTAAAAGAAAAATAAAAAAAAATAAAAAGTCTATGTTTTTAAAAATTTAAAAACAACAGACACCAGAAGCTCTTAAAATGTACAAACTATATACTTTGAAACAAATAAGTGTACTCTGGGTTACGAGTACCGATTATCGTGAGTACGGCTATTTATAGATATCGTATGTACGTGTATTGGTTACGGATTTGAGTAAACAAATTTGCTAACTTAATTGGTACCTAGATAAATATTTATACTCCCTAAGAATATATTTTTAAGATTTATAGAGATTACGCGTAGATTAATAAATAAATATGTTTTAAATCAGTAATCTAGCCAGGAAAAAAAATTTAACAAATATAATTAAAGAATAAATAAACTAAGCTATTGAAATCAAGAACGATAAAAAATCTTTTAGGTTCAAAAACTGTTTAAATTAAATTTAATTATAATTAAAATTTAAAAACTGGCTATATTATTGTTTTGTACTAGTCGCGAAACCAAAAATAAACTGTAGTTCCTCCCCCAACTAATATTCTCATTAAAATATAGTCAAAATTAGTCGAAATGTGTAAATAATAATATTGTTTGTCGTTAATTGTTTTAAGAAATTTAAAAAAAAAGACAAAAATATTGTAAAAACGGGAAAAAAATATCTCGAGAATTATGAAGTACCTTCGTTGAAAGCTCAAATAAAATAATTATTAATAATATTTACGAAATCTGTTAGATACTGTATTTTTAAGTTTATAATTATATATTCTATGAAATGTATAAAAAAATATCTTGTAAAAATTAAAGTGCACAATTTTTCAAAAAAAAGTCACGTGAGTCTGGTTTATCTGAATAATTAAAAAAATAATATTCATATATATTATAGTGTATATTTGAAAAACCTATTTGTAGTTAATTAACCTGGTCGTGATTTGGACACCCGCTAAGCCTAAATTAGTCGTAAATTAACGAGAAACCTTTAGTGTTTTTTAACATCGTCTTCACTATCCCTTTATTAGACTCCAAAAAGTATAGAGAATTCTATTTTTCTAAAGAATATATAACGTCTATTTTTCTAAAGAAAATAGAACGTCATCGTTTTGATATTCTTCACTAGCTACTTAAAAAGAAGTCTCTGTTGAAATAAAATGACATCGAAAAAAGTCGACGTAAAATGTCAAACAGGGATTTTTATCCCATTCACTCGAGAGAGAAAGACGTTTATTTTAAGAAGACATTCGAAAAAAAATTCAGAAAAATTCAAAATTCAAAATATCAACACACTATAACTCTCTTGAAAATCTGAATTTTCAACACGACTAAAGCTGGGCTCGTTTTATATCTAACTAAATAAATCCTAGATGAAATAGACTACGTTCATACGTATATCTATTGAATTCTCACAAAGACTTTACGACAGACTATTCAAAAGGATTTTTCCATATGAACTTCAAGCCAGAGTGGAAGTGTTAGGATTACATGACCGCTGTCAGTTTTCTACCTACAGTTTTCTTGTAGCTTAAACCCCATAGAACCAGGCGTTAAGCCCTTCTTGCTTTGATTTCGAGAAACATTCTAGTTAGTGTGATGACTTCACATCATGGAAACTCTTTCCCCATTTTTCTAAAAGAGTAGTGGCGTTTAGTTGGGGCATAGGCGTGTTTATGTTTTTCGCCCCCGACTGGGAGCATTTTTAACACTTAATTCTGTAGGTCCCAGACTCCGCTCAGATGGAGGGATGAGACTAATGATTTCTAATCAAGTGGTAAACCTTTTCTACTCTCTAGGTGAATTGCTTGAAAGGACTATAAAACACCCAACGAATTTATGAAAAAATGGTATGGCATTATAATTGTAACACCTTTAGGGGGTAAACAAATTTATGTAAATTACATTGACGACGAGTGTGACGATAAATTTGTCACGTTAATGACAATGACGAGGTTTTTTGTTTTCAAAGTAAGTAGGGAAGCTAAGTCGGGGAATGTTCAGTCCCTCTAAAGGTAAAACTCCAAGCTAACAGGCTTCTTAGCAAACTGAAACCATTTGCGACAGTGTCGATCTGAAAGTACTCGCTATGGCAAAACTCTGGTTCTAGGCAACAAAGTGTTGCTTGACAAACTGAAGAAAAACTTTTATCTTAAACTGTTTACAAGAGAGAGTGTGAGTGACAAAATTAAAGGACCCGCGTTATCGCGAAGTTCCAAGAAAAATCTTGGCCATAGAGATATCATGGGCGAAAAACCAATAAATCCAGGATATGACTCTTTTCCGTTTGAGGGAATAAAATTCTCGTTATGCGTGTGACGTCATATGACTTTGCTCCAAAACGCCATAGCTTTGCCTGTACAAAAGATGCGTTCACACTTCAGACTTCGAAACCGTTTTGAAGCGTTTTGAAAAGGTCAAAACACAAAATTTTCGGGTAACCGTGTAGATCTTTGATCAAGAAACCAAATTAATATCTTGAAAAGTCGACTTGAACATTCGAAACGGTTTGAAAACGGTTCCAAGGTGCCAAGTGTGAACGCAGCTTATATTAATCCCAAAAAACGCGTCATCACGGCACGGTGATGACGCAGCTTGTTTCTTTCAGTAGATTCTAGAGCCATGTCCTGGATTCACCGTTTCTTGGCCCACGCAGATAGGCAACAATCATCAATTTTTAATCAGCGCTACCTTTTTAATTTGTTAGAAACCTCTTTGCTCCTAGTTCTATCCGCCTTTAATCAAATTGATAAGTAGATCTTTGCAAACACTTTTTTGAGCGCTAGAAATACTAACTATAGCCGTAGCTGACGCGAATGAATACATAATGTAAAACCTCATAGGAGTAGTTTTAGTAAACTGTTCAGTAGTTCCCCGAATAACCGAAAAAAAGAATAAAAAAAAGGATAGGGTTAGAAGAATGTGTTGGAACAAGGTTCGAATAGCCATTAGTGTCATACCCAGTTTTTTATATAAAAAATATTTTGGATTTAGGTAAAAGAAATACCAAAAACATTCTGATGGTGATATGGGGCGATAACTTCGAAATCGGGTACCATAGAGCAAAAAAAATATCCGATCAAATGAGCTGTAAAGAACATTGTAATAATGCCCTGCATACTTTCATATCAAAACGTAACTGTCTATTGAATGGTTTCAAAGATTATTATTTTGATAAAAACAATGGCTCTCAGGGTTGCCAAAGTTTTTTCAGATTCAAATTCCCCGACTTTTCCAGGTTTTTCCCTGACCTTTTCCAACGATTTTCCCTGACCGTTTCAGCTAATACTACCCTATTTTTAACATTTTTTTATTATTTTGCAATTGTGTTCGACAACTTTTTGCACGCGCATCTTTGTTCTAATCTATACAAGGTCAGCTTCAAATATTTTCAGCGGATAATGATTGTAATTTCCTGGCTTCTGGGAAGATCTTTAAATTCCCTGACTTTTTAAAATATCTTTAAATTCCCTGACTTTTTAAAATATCTTTAAATTCCCTGACTTTTTAAAATATCTTTAAATTCCCTGACTTTTTAAAATATCTTTAAATTCCCTGACTTTTTAAAACATCTTAAAATTCCCTGACTTTTTTGGTTCATTTTCAATTTCCCAGTTTTCCCTGACCTGTGGCAGCCCTGGCTCTATTCGTATGTTAAAATGGTTCTCTAATCAGTCTGAAAACCAGGCATTGTAATTGACATTGGATCGAGGGGTCAGACACTTAAGAACTCAGGTGTACAAAATGTTAGCACTATCAAAGCTGGACCGAGTTCAGCAAGAGTTCAAACTGTTTGCATTAACAAAGCTGGACTTGCGTGAAGTCAGGTGTACAAGAAAATCAAGAATGACGTCCCCCTCGCTTTGGATAGTTTGGCTCAACCTAAAAGCTTGGATTTATTGTTTAATTACATATATTACTTAATTTTAATTATATTTCTTTTATTTTACACGAATTCTAAGTTACGTTTAATTTTCTTATCCAATATTGTACGTTATAATACGAGTAACATGTTAATATATTAAGCTTCAAACCGGTTTATCTTAATTTAACTACTAAGTGAATTTACAAATTTCATTTTTTTATCATAAAATATCTGATAAAATTTGAATAATACAGTAAAACCTCATTATAACGAATTTCTAGTGGGATAAAAATTCTGTTTGTTACATCCTAATTTCGTAATAGTTTTTAAGCTTTGGCTTTGCAGACAGAGCAGACGACAAAATATTTGGTTATAACGAAAAGAGTAACCTTTTCGTTATAAACAGAGTTCATTTGTAAGATTGATACACAAAGTTTTATCCGGAGAAAAGTTTTAACCCCTTCTGAGCAAAGTTTTAGTTTATCCCCTATAAGAATACTGCATAACATCTAAAAATGTGTTAACCCCTATTGAGCATTGCATCTATTGAGCATAAGATATACTGAATGACAACATAAAAATTGGTTTGAAGGTCACTGGTTATAAATAAAAAGACGAGATTTAAGTCTAATTTAGTTATAATCAACGATCGTACCTGCTAAAACCAGCCGGAAATCTAACTGTATATAACAAAATAGATCCTCAAAATGTTCGTTTTAAGCGATATTTCGTTATAACCAAATTGTTTTATAGTTGGTTTTTTTCAGGTAGGCCTAATGTATTTTTGGCGGGTATTTTGAAATATTTCGTTATAAGCGATATTTCGTTATAACGCGTTTCGCTATATCGGGGTTTTACTGTACTTCGATCTGATTCCAAGCACCGTTAAATGGCATTCTCGCTAATTATAATTTAATAATATTATAAGTTAATAATGTGTATCAAGTTTTGCAGTCTGATATTTCCAAGGACTAGATAATACGCTACCTTGTCTACATTGTTATAAAAACCTCAATCCCTTTTGCTCATAAAACTCAGTAGGATTTAACTTTACATAAAAAACGAGTGAAAAAAAAAATGAAGAAATAAATAAAGAAAGGAAATATAAGAAGAAAAAATAAGACGAATCCTTATAAAAGGTTTTTCTTCCGACTAAGTATACTGGGGGTTATTTCGGGGAAAATGGGGGGATTTTCTTTCCGCGAGGGATAATGCTTAGAGGCCAATAGTAGCGGAGTACCATCGAGCAACCGAAAACTAAGGTACATACAGCTCGAGATATCCCATGGTCCTATTGTAGGCTTAAGGTTCCATGTTTCCCAAAAGAACAGTATTAAAAAATAAAAATCCAAAATAGGGAAAAGAGGCTTATCCGATGGAGAGAAAAAAAAAAAAGACACGCGAATGAAGATGGGGAAGCTCAAGATCGGAATCGGCGGAAAAGAGAAACGACGTGGCTTATCCGGGGGAAAAAAATTTAAAGAGGTTTCTTTCCCATCGATTACCGTAATTTCGAGAATTTTTCGGCCAGATACGATTTATTCGAAAAGGGAAGCTTAACTATAAAGAAAACATTTGCTTTGCTAGACGATGGGATGCTAAATCCATATAATTACTAAATAATAAATCGGTCAAGTTAATTTTAATGATTTTTTTAGAAGTTGATGATCTTTATATTGGATTAAAAAGATGTAAACTATGCCTAGTATTGGATTAAAAATTCTTGCTAAGCCTAACATTGGATTAAAAAGATGTAAACTAAGCCTAACATTGGACTAAAAGATGTAAACTAAACCTAACATTGGATTTAAAAGATGTAAACTAAGCCTAACATTGGACTAAAAAGAACTAAACTAAGCCTAACATCGGATTTTAAAGATCTAAACTAAGCCTAACATCGGATTTTAAAGATCTAAACTTAGCCTAACATTGGATTAAAACATTTGTTGGCAAGCCTAACATTAATTATAGATTAACTAGAAATTTCTAGGCCTAATGTATGATTAAAAATAAAATGCAAAGCCGAGCATTATATTAAAAAGAAATTGCTAAGCCTAACGTAAAATTAAAAAAAAAAAAAATTGCTAAGCCTAACATAAACTCTAATGTAAAATTAAACAGAAATTGCTAAGCCTAACATAAACTCTAATGTAAAATTAAACAGAAATTGCTAAGCCTAACATAAAATTGAAAAATGCTAAGCCTAACATAAAATTAAAAAAATGCTAAGCCTAACATAAAATTAAAAAAATGCTAAGCCTAACATAAAATTAAAAAAATGCTAAGCCTAACATAAAATTAAAAAAATGCTAAGCCTAACATAAAATTAAAAAAATGCTAAGCCTAACATAAAATTAAAAAAATGCTAAGCCTAACATAAAATTAAAACGAAATTGCTAAGCCTAACATAAAAATCAAAACGAAATTGCTAAGCCTAACATAAAATTAAAACGAAATTGCTAAGATTAACATAAAATTTAAAACGAAATGACTAAGCCTAACATAAAATTAAAAAATGCTAAGCCTACCATAAAATTAAAAAACTGCTAATCCTAACATATAATTAAAAAAATGCTAAGCCTAACATAAAACTACAAATAAAATGCTAAGCCTAACATAAAATTACAAATAAAATGCTAAGCCTAACATAAAATTACAAATAAAATGCTAAGCCTAACATAAAATTACAAATAAAATGCTAAGCCTAACATAAAATTAAAACGAAATTGCTAAGCCTAACATAAAATTACAATGAAATTGTTAAGCCTAATATAAAATTACAATGAAATTGTTAAGCCTAATATAAAATTACAAAGAAATTGTTAAGCCAAATATAAAATTACAAAGAAATTGTTAAGCCAAATATAAAATTACAAAGAAATTGTTAAGCCTAATATAAAATTACAAAGAAATTGTTAAGACTAATATAAAATTACAAAGAAATTGTTAAGCCTAATATAAAATTACAAAGAAATTGTTAAGCCTAATATAAAATTACAAAGAAATTGTTAAGCCTAATATAAAATTACAAAGACATTGTTAAGACTAATATAAAATTACAAAGAAATTGTTAAGTCTAATATAAAATTACAAAGAAATTGTTAAGCCTAACATGAGATTAACATTATATTAATGTTAATTAAGCCTACCTAATATTGAATTAAAGAAATGTTATTATCGAAGAAAAAAACCATCGAAAACGATATTCTATTCCACACACGAGGATTCATACAAAATGTTAACCTTGTAGTGAAAAGAATTCCCATATAGACCATTTTTTTCCCCCAATTTTGAATATTTTTTGTTCTGACGTTATTCTCCCTTTACAGGATGTATCAGGGATATTTGGGCGAATACAAAGACGGGTAGCCTACCTCATTTTTTTATTATTTGCTTTGCTTTCTTCAAATTTAAGAGATGACCGACGGGGGAGGGGGAAGGAATCAAGCTTCGTAACCATTGCAAACTCAACCCGATACTGACTGTAGAAACGTGAAATTTTAGTATTTTGACAGCCCAGGGCAAACGTAGAATGTAAAACGTAAATCATATTTCAAATACTGGTTTTATATATCTTTTACTGTTATCCAAAGTTTGCAGTCTTGGTTTAGAAGTGTAAGTGTGGTAGTTCGTAAAAAGAAACTAATTTAACACGTACTTCAACTAGGGTTATACGTAAGAATAATTTTATTAGTGAATCTGACCAGTATCATAATATACTTTAGTAGTCACTGAATAGCTAAGGGATAAAAAAGGGGGTAAAACATCAGGAAGAGCAGAGTGAATGAGTCATTATTTGACTCCTGCAAATTAATACAACTAAAATAGACTACATGAATGAGTCATGTGGTTATGTTTTTGGATTCAAGGGGAACGTTCTAGAATCTAGGGTTCCCATGGAGAGTTGACTTTGGTCAGCCTTTGTCTATACTCAACAGTCCCTCTTTCGACTCTTGACCCCTCCATATGCTACTCTTGCCCTCTTCGATTTGATTCGAATAAAAATATTGTGATTGTAAAATCTAACCAAAATCTAATTTGGTTATTAGAGTCATCTTAAATATTTTAGGCAATTTCTCACTAGTCAAATTGCCTAATGAGCCCCCAAATTTAGATTAATTTTTAGTAGTCAGGACATTTATTTTAGTAGCCATTTAAATGCCTTAATTTAAACTCTACAATTTAATTAAAAATAACGCGTTAGTCGTATTCATTATCCCCATTCATTCCCAAAATGAAATAAAATATTCAAATACTATGCCTACGTCCTCTAAAATGAAATTGTAGAAAGACTCATTTCCTAAATCTAGTAAAATGAAATCATAATAATTAAGATTTAAAAAATATGGGTACTTACGAATATATCCGAAATTCTTCAAGGCGAACCCTTGGATAAGATTTAGAGGCGAAGTGCGAGAAAATGATAAATGGCTTTCGTTTAATACCAGTGAAAGTTCTTCCGATGTATCCCTGTTTGCGTAGATTGCGCTAACAAATCCATGTCAGCGTATATAGCCCTAACAAATTTACCCGTGGTCACCGACGCGCTTCTTCAATGACGGCTTGTCGCCAGGCTCGATTATAAAATCTTGGAACGTTACAGATGGAGAATTACGTGGAAATTGTTCGTGTTCCAAGCGCCATAATACATTCAAACGTTTTACGCCACTCCCGGACCCGGTACCCATCCACCAGATCGACTTTGGCAGCGTTGTAAATTAGGCCAAGGCTTAACGCGTTTAGCGATTAGCGTACGTTGATTGAAGCAAGAAGGATTAGATAAGGAGAGGAAATGTGGGGCTGCGTTGAGTTAGAGAGAGAAGAGCCAGCCTCCCACTCGGGTGGAAAGGGGGGATAGGAAATTCTCGAGGTAAACTGTTGTCACGTGGTCGCTAGCGTCGTTGGCTACTACGCGTCTCATAAAGGATCCGTTTTCCCCACATGACAACAATTTACCACGAAACGTCTCTACCCCCGTTCTCCCAGAGTGGGAGTTTAGGCCGACGCAGTACGAGCCGCGCCGTTCCCACATTTCCTCTCCTTATCTAATCCTTCTTGATTGAAGAAACACTCGCGATCCCGATTCCCGACAAACGGCGCGCGAACAAATGACTCAAAATAAAACCGTACCTGTTAACCGTTTAATACTGCGGATTAATATGTTTTCCCTTAAACCAAATTTGTTTTAAAAACCAGAGTGGAATATATATATACCGAGTGGGGAAGAGAAGCGCGTATTTACTGCCACGCTAGAGCTAGAATGTTTCTCGAAATAAATGACAGAGGGGGTTATGCAACCGCAACGTTTGGATTTACGGGCTTCACCTGGATAACTATTCAATCCCACCTGGTGGAAAATAGTGGAACCTTCTGGTAGAAAACTAAAAACGGGAGTGGACGTTCGGTTCTTTTCTCCACTCTGTCTAGACTATATTTCACTCTGCTTGAACAGACTTTCTTTAATTACTATATATTTTGGCGGGAAATATTGGAGGGTGTCTATAATTCTCGCAATTTTAACCTAATTTTTTACCGTCAAAATATTTTCACGCTATTAATTTAAAATAAATTAAAATTAGGTCTAAAATATTTCTTATTGTAAATATGTCTTATCCCGAATAAAATGCGAATTCTGTTTAATTTTATTAAGGGTTCAATGAACGAATTTAGTCAGCGTACATTTCGAACACATAGTTTTCACTAAAATGGGGAAAATTCCGTTCCCCCAGTGATCTCTGTAAAGAGTATTTTCCGAGTAAGTTAAAAAACATTCTAGCTAGTTATAGGTTTGAATTTTGTTTTGTATAGTGAATAATTAGCCCTATTTTAACTATAAGGAATTGAGCGAAAATAACTCGTTGTCGGGTTGCTGGCGGTATCTCCGGTATATGCTTCTTTGTTATCGTATTTTTTCGGGGCCTTATATAACCTTTCACGTAGTCAATTATGTGGAAAAATAAAAAATTTAAATGTAGCATCTGAAACTTATTTCGAAATAATTTACGAGCGCCTGTTGCTGTCGACCGCGCCGATAAACTTTGTCAGCTATCTGGAATCGAATCAGTTTTGTTACTTTAGCGCTGGCTCCGAAGTAAGGCTTAATATCTTCCAAATCTCTTGGAAAACGAATCACAATGATAGAACGAAGCCTTTAGCTTCGCACACGTTGCGAAAACAAACTGATTCTAAATGTATAGAGTTTATTTTACATCCAAAGTTTGGAAGAGAGGCGAGCGATTCGGGTTTAACCACTTTCGCCAAAACCGAAGCCGTTAATTCAATTAAAACATTGATGCTTAAATGGGATGTCGTGGTTTTCCAATTGTCCCCCGACTACTAGGTTTAATCCACCAAATAAAATTGAATGAAGGCTTGTTGGGGGAAGACTTGAAATGATTAATAAGCTCCCTTACCACGGCGCTGGGTTTAATTTAAACGCCCTATCCTTCGCTGGACGGACCGAGTTTTAGAAGTAGACTTTTCACATTGTTTATATCTCTTATTCCATTAACG
Organism: Odiellus spinosus; assembly: GCA_963920705.1. Classification (NCBI taxonomy): domain Eukaryota; kingdom Metazoa; phylum Arthropoda; class Arachnida; order Opiliones; family Phalangiidae; genus Odiellus; species Odiellus spinosus. The sequence goes on along the minus strand of OY987227.1, from coordinate 7,311,658 downwards.
AAATCCGTTAATTTTCAAGTCTGCCCATAAACCGACGGCGAATAAAAGGGAAGTTTAATTTAAAAGAGTCTGTGAGAGAGCACATGAAGCGTCGTAAAGGGATAATAGAAAACGTATTTTAAAATATATTTTAAAACTGAGAATGATCATGCTTGAAAACTAGCGATTATCTAATTCGCTGGGAAATTAAATTAATTAAATAATTAAAACTAATTCGGAAAGTTTTGATGGAGTTTGATATCTCGTCGTTAAACAGTCTTCGGCTAAGCTTAAATTTTTCGTTCTACAAATGCTTATTTTTAAATCATAAATAATATATAATTAAAATATAATTTAATAATGATATTTCAGCCTCCCTTTACATCGTAAAATCAGAATGGTTTAGTAGTTAATTTTAGATTATATATAATTCTCAGTTCGTTGAAAGATTCTAATTCAAATTTTAGTGAAAATAGGATTATGGAATTTCTAAAGGAGCTAGACGATCGGATTTTGGGGATTATGAGCCAAGTTCTGGAATTATAAGCCTACTTTCTGCACACCAAGTTTAAATTAATCTCGTAACTAAAGCCTCTTACTTTGCCCATAAATCCCCTTAGACGACCAGTAAACTTGTCAAAAATTATTAACTATCGAGAAAGTGGAAATTATAAATTTAAAATTGAGAAGACCTGACAAAAGTATTGGAATTAAATCGAATATTATTAAATTTATATTAGAGGAGTCGCGTCTCAGTCCTGTGTGAAAATAGTTCTGGACTATTTTTACGAGCCCGTCAAACATTTCCCTACAATATTAAGCCTCGTTCACACATACACCTAAATGCGCTTCGAATTCTATAAAGCCGCGTTCATACTAAGCCTTGGAATCGATTTAAACCGTTTCAAAACGTTTCTCTAGAGTGGTGTGAACGAGGAAACCGTCTTTTCTCGAATCGATTTTATTCTATTTCTGGAAACTGCTTTGGGAACCAGTTTCCTACCCATTTGGTTTCAACAATCGATAGATGAAGCTACAATAAATCGATTTATAAAGATAACGCGTGACGCTTAAAATGATTTCTGGCGATTTTAATATCGGTTTGATTTTACCGTTTCAAATCGATTAAGAAAAGCTAGTAAGGCCGTAGCTTATAAGAAATCAGTTCATGTTGGTTCGGGAAGCAATTCGGTCAAGTTGAAATTCGTTTAGAAATTAACGAGACGGGGAGACAAATTTTCTGACAAATCTTAAAACAATGAGATTAATATAATCATTTCTGTAAAAATTAATTAAGAAACGAGTTACAAACACGATTAACTAATTAAGTTGAGATAATTATTTATAATTTTTAAATTCTTGGAATTTTTTAAAACAACGCTAAACCTTGGAAATCCCACCGTTGTAATTGGATTCTCGAAAGAAGGTTGAAGGCATACGCAGCCTTCAATGTTCTTACGCGCTTGACTATCATTATATAAAAATAATTAAAAGATTCCTTTATTAAAATACTATTTCTTACAAACGTATTTCACGATGAGACCAACTAACGCAATCCCGATTATAACCGCGATAACTATTCCTATAATCATTCCCGCCTTGTTGCCAGTCACCTTCGCATTTTCAAAGTTGGTGGTCTCGTAGTAACCCAGATGAGCCACTCCGATATTGGACATTTCAGACCTTTTGCCCGCGTTGTTAAGAGAAACGAGGGCGAAGTAGATGTCCGTGGCGTTTTTGGTCACTTCGGTCAAGTCCATATCGACGGGTAAAGCGAATTCGGCTGTTTGTACTTGGCCCGGCGTTAACGGGGACCACGTCTGGTTGTTCAGGACCATCAATCGTCCCTTTTGGAAATCGGCTACCAGATCGTCCCCGTTTAGAGAACCACGAATTTCGACGCCACTAACTTTTAATTGAATTGTTATTTAGTAATAAGATTTTTAATTTTGGCAATAAACATTAAAAATGGACAATAAAGTCGACAACAACGAGAGCAATCCTATTGATTTCTTAACCTTTACGTAACGAAATTTAAAGTTCGTTTCAAAATACGCGTGATTAAGACCATGATAACAAGCTTTTATAGTCCAGGAAACATTACCAAATATACACAGTCTGGTGTCTATTTATACCTAAATATTTTAGAAATGATACGTTGTTCACGTGACACGGTGACGAGTTAAAGAACTACATACATTGCCTGTCCTAGATGATCAAATTATGTATGTATTCCATGTTGAATATAGATTTTCCTCATAATTTTAGTTGAAGACAATGGGTTGTGTCATACTTAGGGGAATTGTTTTACTTATACTTATACCTAAGACTGTTTAAATACCACTAGGCTGACATGGACCATGGACCCTAACAATCGTTAAAATTACAGTATCCGTATCCCGTGGTTGGTGAATTTCAATTTAAGATTAAATTTTACACCTTATCAAACTATCTATTCGCTTAATGCATATATTGTCAAATTCTCACCAGTTCCTTCGTCGACACCGTTGCCCACGGCGGTCCATCTTAATCGAATGACGACGATCTTCTTGGGCATCGTTCCGTTATTAGCTTCGGCTATCCATTCTTCGGGGTTCGTAGGTTCTTCGATGTATTCCACGCTGAGATCGGTCACTCTGTCCGGTGGGACGATTAATCCACCAGGCTGGAAATCTTTCAATTGGAAGTTGCCCAAATCCACGTTTCTCGTAAACTCTTCCGCCGGTTCCGTGTCGAATTCCGGATTCGGAATTGGACCGTCGATAAATTTGAAATCTGATTTGTCGAATTCCGTTACGGGAGGTCGACCTTAGGGAGAATGAAGAGTCAAACGACAGCCAAACGTTGATAGTACGTATTCGCAAAGCCTAAAAATATACCTATATTGATATTGGTTCGGTTTCGTGGTATAGCCGGAGCGCCGGAATCTGGGTGTCTAGCGTAATTTCGTCCAGGGATTTTGATTTTGGCATTTCCGTCGTTTAGGACTGTGGCCACGGCCGCGTACCGACCATCGCCGCTGAAAGCCCGGAAGTAAGCCGAATAAATGCCGTCGTCTTTTATCGCATCAGCGCCTATGTTGGATTAGAAAGAAATTTTTATCATAGATTTTTGATTCCAGCGAATAGTAATTAGATAGAGGATGGTTCGGATAATGGTAATTACCGGCGCCGTTGTCTCTTAGAATAAGGGGGTAATCGTCCACGCCAGGCCTTATGACGACGGCTTGGACGGTAGCGCTGAGAACGACATTGAATCCTTTGGTCACTCGGGCCAAAACTTTGACCGAAGCTGGAAACGTCACTTCAGTTTTGTCGAACCACGATTTGACTCGGACAGGTTGTACTTCGGCGTCGATTACTTCGGAAACCAGATTGAAAGTCACGGAAATCGGGGCGGTACCGGTCAAGCTGAACATTACTAACCATTTTCCTGACTATTAAAAATGAAGTTTTATTTGACATAATTTCCCTTCGCTTTTTCCTATATATTTCCTATCTATTTTTGAACGCTATCCTTTTCATCACCCTTTGATCTACTTTTCAACCTTCCTTAACACTGGTCAACTTTCCCGAGTTTCCTTGACATTTTGACCTACACTCTCCGACTTCCCTGACTCGCGGGAATTCTATACGGATGGTTAATATTTACCGTTGCCGTTTGGAAGAAGAACTTTTTCCTTTGCAACGAAGCATCGCCGCCGTTGAACTCCGGAGCGACCTCGCTGTATGTTTTACCATCGGGAGCTGTTAGGCTGAGTTGCACTTGGTTCAATTCGGCACCCCGGAAGGAGAACTCCGTGTTTTTGCCCAACTCCTTGTCGATTGTAACTTCCTGAACTGTTCCGTTGGTAATTGTGTAAGCTTGACCTACCAACTAAAGCGCAATATCCGTTTCAGTATCGATGGTTACAAAGATATGGATGGCTAGAAATCTCTTACGGTTATTGGTCGAAACTCGACGTCGACTTGGGAGGAAGTGGAGGCGACGAAGGCCGAGTCTAAACCGGAAGCGTCTTGACTCGAGTCCGGGAAGTAAAAACTACGTCCTCCCGTTTTCGTAGCCAAGTTCTCGAGGAGTTTTTCGGCGGTTCCACCCATGGCGATCGTGTTGACGATGATTCTGGCGTCTGTCAAGTTCTTTTCGCATTCCGAGATAAAAGGTTTAATTATTTCCTCTCCGTCCGTGATCAGAATGATGGTGGCTCCCTCCGTCTTGCCACCATTTTCTTTCAGTACCTGATGACAATTAAAAAGGATGCTTATAGTTGCATTTAAAACGGCTTTCTGACTAGAATGAAGTGTTGGACGTTCTATATTAAGAAGGAAATATCACGAAAGAGACGCGTCGACCTAATCACTCGCGCCAGAACGAGTGAGAATATCAAATGCTGTTATTTATACGGCCGACACGTATATAAATTTATAATCTTATTTTAACAATATTTTGGAAAATGCAACTTAAAGTTAATTTGGTTTTCACGAAACCTCGGTGACAATCATTTTACGACGTGGTAACGCCGCGATTGGGGAATTTTCTTACCTCCATGGCTGCGAGTAGACCAGAGCCAATAGAAGTTCCACCGTCGGCCTTACTGGGAACGCGATTGGAGAGTGTAATTCTGATGGTAGCGTTGCTCAGACGGATCAACGTAGTAGTTAGTTTTGTGGCTGTAGAATTGAACTCGACCATTCCGAGCGAAACGTTATGGGGCAAAGTATCCAAGATGAATCGTTTAGCGGCGCTATTCAGTCGCTCAATGCGTTTACCCTTTAAATAGATTCCAAGAATAAATACACTAGGATTTGATAGCTTTATTTATGGAGATATAATTGTAATACGAACACCCATGCTCGAGGAAACGTCCATGACTAAAACCACTTTACGATCTTCGTTTCCTACAAATCTCAGAATGTTAAATTTTGGCTCCGTTTTTGTATCATTCGCCAGCTTAGTCGTGCTATATTATACATATGATAAATAAAATTTTTGGCTTAATTTAAAGACATTAATAGGCTTTTCGCTGGCCTTTCATCAATTGGAGCTGGGTACCTCGCTCTGGACAAAAATTTTGCCCTTAAAATATTTTTGAGCTTCAAATATAGGGAATGCCACTATCGTACTAGTTTTTGACCTTATTAATTATATTCACCGAATCGCGTTCCAAGCTCCGAAAGATCACTTGAATTAAAAACATAATTTATTTTTTCAAATTACCTCGTTTTCAAATCGGGATGCCTGGAGATGACTTCAAAAGTACTTTTGTACTTGCAGAAAGCGTTTTGTTTGGTGGGAGCTCGCCAGTTATGTTTCTTCGACAAGTCTTCGGTGTTATCCTCGCAGAACGAAAACATCTATTGCCCACAAAGGAACATCATTATTTCAAAGTACATTAACTTTTAAGTAATCATTACCGTGGGCAAAAAGGGCATGTACATGATTGAAGCCCGTAAACTTTGTCCGTCTTCCTGCATATTGGGAATGAAGAGGCAATCGTCACCGACAAAATTATTTTCATAAAGAGTGCAAGGTTGTCCATCTTCTCTCTCTATCCATCCTTGGACGTCTTGGACGCAACTACTAGGTCGAATCTAAACGTTCAATTACGTCATCATTATAATTCGGGGATGCTGATGAGGGTTAATAAAGATTTTCTACCTTTCCGCCGTCTAAGTAAAATAGCGGGAATCTTCGGTCACCGGCCGAACCGTATTCGTCGAAAACTCCGTACCGGAAATGGGCCCATTCGTGTACCAATTGTTTCCCTGAATTTATTTAATGATTAATCACAAAATTAATCAAGAGGAAACACACGAAAGAAATCATACTTGGAACGCGTACTACTTTCTTCACGTATCCATTCGCGTTTTTATAGTAGCTAACTCTAAGGTAGCTTTGAGTGTGACTAACTGCTGTAGAAGGTACGCGCTCCAATTGTCTGTCTATATAAATCAAGGTATATATGGAAATAATGGCGTACCGGGCTCTCCGTACATCTCCGAGGTAAACCCATTTTCATTGATGACGAATTTGGGCGTAAAGTGTACGTATTCTCCTTGATCGCCGCATTCGCCCGGTTGTAAGGTGTAGGGGGCGTCGCCGAATTCGGGATTCGATTCCGCGATTCTGATATGAGAATCGGAAAAATAATCGCTGAATACCGATGTCTGATTGTACTCTTCTTTCCATGTTTCCGGAATTACAATCGTCACGTCTTTGAAGTACAAACGCTGACCAGTGGCCGAAAACAAATAGCTCGAACCAGAAACGAACATTTTCTAAACGAAATAAAAAGCGCGAGGCCGATGATATAAAGTAAATCCTCGAGATTAAAAAAGATTAACAAAATATAAGGAACACGATTGGGATGATAGTTGACCTTCGTAATTAGTGAAAAAGTAAAGCCCACGTAGAACGCGTACCTGTACGTGAAGCTAACTTTAATTGAATCAAGGTAGATTCATATACGTGATGTACACGTCTTCCGAGTACCATCCGAAATTTCTAACAATGTGCCTAATTTAAAGCGATACTGTCACCATTTCGTTTTTATAGAATATATATATTGAGTCTTTTTTTAACGATCTATTCGAACATTTTACTCAAATTACATTCTAAATGCTTGAGAAATCATTGTCAGAGTCACTTTAAAGGGATACGACCGGAACAAGGGAACAAACGTGTTTCCAATATTTTTATTTGGAAAAATCCCAAATGCCAAACTTGAGGCTTTGGTGGCGCTTTGTTACACACGCCCTTATGTCCAGGCTTATATCCGGTTTGCAAAACTATTTTACTAGCTAACAGGGTTGAATCTAATTACTTTGCAATTCTTATTTGAAACTAAATTCCATCACGTGACGTTAATTCAAAATAATTTGTTATACCCAATAACTGTAATTCAACGAACGAAGCACGCACCTTGATGTTTTCGATGATGTTTATATCCTCCGTTACGTCTCTATGAATGGCTACGATAATTCCTTCGTATCCACCTTTCGATACCGTTATGTCGAAAGACGTGACCATCACGGTAAATGACGCAATTATCACGAGCGTCAAAGATCCGGTGGCGATTAAACGCATTTTGAAGCCAAATTATTCAAAATACTGGAATCCCGTTCTAAATTTATTCAAAATTAGGTGGAAAATAAATTTCGATAATGGATATTTGATCAGATGGGATAGTTAAACTTTGAAAAATAAAACATTTTTCCCGTATCTGTCTATTTTCAAGGTAATAAGTGAAATTGAAACTTACCTGGGTTTTAAAAACATGCGAAATGGAAGAGATTACCTTTCGTAAATTGCTTTTACCTCAACAATGTTATCTTTTAGTTAAATATTACGTAATATTATAAGGATAAGAATGACTTGCCCCGAAATTATTCTAGATAAGCCAAGTGTTATTTCGCGTGGTACACGTACACTTCAAAAATAATTCTATTAGTGGTAAGCAGATGGTGAAACGCGATGAAATGCCTTAATCTTATCAGATAGATTTTAAATCCGCGTCTGACACCGTCGAATGTAATCATATATATATTTATATCTGCTGACACCTAATTCGTGGTGTAATGCTAATCAAACAGGACCAACTGTTTTTAATATTATTCTCTAAGATACTAATGTTCCTCATATATGAACCCGAGTTCGGGAATTGTGAGTTAAACTATATTTAGTATAGAAAACGGCGTAAAAAAGATTAAATATATATTTTGAATAGCGAATCACTGGCCAGGGTCATCCACGTAAGCTTAATGAAGCCACTTTGACCAGATGTTAATTTCTACATATTTAATTATAAATAATCAATAATTATAATATAATTTTTACAAGGCCTATATATAATATTTGAATACTATTTCTTACAAGCGAATTTAAAAATGACACCAATGAGTCCAATTGAGACCAAAACCGCGATAACGATTCCTATAATGAGTCCAGTTTTGTTGCCTGTAACTTCTTTGTCCCCTTCGGGAAGCATTGTCGTAGTAGCGTTACTTTCAATATCCTCTGATTCCGTCGTAGTTATAAGGCCAATCGTCGTTACGACAGTACTATCGTCGAAGTTGGTTTCCGTCGTCGTGATAACATCATCAACGGGGGCCGCGTAACCTAAATGAGCCGCTCCGATATTGGACATTTCGGACCTTTTGCCCGCGCTGTTGAGAGAGACGAGGGCGAAGTAGATGTCCGTGGCGTTCTTGGTCACTTCGGTCAAGTCCATATCGGCGGGCAAAACGAATTCGGCTATTTGTACTTCGCCAGGCAATAACGGAGACCACGTCCGGTTCAGGGCCATCATTCGTCCCTTTTTGAAATCTCCTATCATATCTTCTCCGCTTAGAGAACCACGAATTTCCACGCCACTAACTTTTAATCGAATTGTTAATTTTAGAATTGAAAGATAAGCGTCTCAGTCTCGCTTTCTTAAAATTGTATGGAGAAAAAAATTGATAATCAATGAAATGTTTCACTCAAACCAAGGCTGTATATATTTAACCAGAGGTGGTCCGTAAATACTTCAGTCTGACAATTGATTAAATTTGCCCCCAACGTCTTACCTTTCCCGAAAATTTAAATATATCTCGTAAAAAAACAAGATAAAAATGCGAATTTCAACCGTTGATTTTGACCAATATCGCGAAGTTAGTGAATCTTAACTAATTTGTCCGCGAGCTCAGAAAGAGTCTCAAAAACTTACCAGTTCCTTCGTCGACGCCGTTGCCCACGGCGGTCCAACTCAAACGAACGACGACTATCTTCTCGGGCATCGTTCCGTTGGTAGCTTCGGCTATCCATAGCCATTCGTCGGGGCTCGTGGGTTCTCCGATATATTCCACGCTGAGGTCGGTCACTCTGTCCGGTGGGACGATTAATCCACCAGGTTTGAAATTTTTCAATTGGAAGTTGCCCAAATCGACGTTTCTCGTAAACTCTTCGGCCGGTTCCGTGTCGAATTCCGGATTCGGAATGGAACCGCGAATCATTTCGAACTCTGATTTGTCGAATTCCGTGGCGGGAGGTCGACCTTAGAGAGAATGAAGAGGTCAAATGACAGACGGACTTCCTTAATCCTAAAACTATACCTATATCAGTTCGGTTTCGTGGAATAGCGGGAGCACCGGAACCAGGGCGTCTAGCGTAATTTCGTCCTGGGATTTTAATTTTGGCCTTTCCGTCGTTGAGAACTGTGGCCACGGCCGCGTACCGACCATCACCGCTGAAAGCACGGAAGTAAGCCGAATAAATGCCATCGTCTTTAATCGCGTCAGCGCCTGATGTCGGATTAGAAAGAAATCTTTAATATAGATTTGGGATTCCGGTGAATAATAATTAATAATTAAATAGAGGAAGGGTCTGGTAATGGTAATTACCGGCGCCGTTGTCTCTTAGAATGAGGGGGTAGTCGTCCACGCCAGGCCTTATGACGACGGCATGGACGGTAGCGTTGAGAACGACGTTGAATCCTTTGGTCACTCGGGCCAAAACTTTGACCGAAGCTGGAAACGTCACTTCCGTTTTGTCGAACCACGATTTGACTCGGACAGGTTGTACTTCGGCGTCGATTACTTCGGAAGCCAGATTGAAAGTCACGGAAATCGGGGCGGTACCAGTCAAGTTGAACATTACTAACCATTTTCCTGACTATTAAAAATAAAACTTTATTTGATACAATTTCCTTACATGCTAACTTTCCCCAGTTTGCTTGACATTTTGACCTACACTATCTGACTTCCCTGACTCGCTGGAATTGTATTCGGAGGGTTAATATTTACCGTTGCAGTTAGGAAGAAGAACCTTTTCCTTTGCAACGAAGCATCGCCGCCGTTGAACTCCGGAGCGGCTTCGCTGTATGTTTTACCATCGGGCGATGTTAGGGTAAGTTGCACTTGGCTCAGTTTGGCACCGCGGAAGGAGAACTCCGTGTTTTTTCCCAATTCCTTGTCGATTGTAACTTCCTGAACTGTTCCGTCCGTAATCGTCAACGCTTGACCTACCAACTAAAGCGCAATATCCGTTTCAGTATCGATGGTTACAAAGATATGGATGGCTAGAAATCTCTTACGGTTATTGGTCGAAACTCTACACCGACTTGAGAGGAAGTGGAGGCGACGAAGGCCGAGTCTAAACCGGAAGCGTCTTGACTGGAGTCCGGGAAGTAAAAACTTCTTCCTCCCGTTTTGGTAGCCAAGTTTTCGAGGAGTTTTTCGGCGGTTCCACCCATGGCGACCGTGTTGACGATGATTTTGGCGACTTCCAAGTCCTTTAAGCATTCCGAGATTTTAGGTGATACGTTTTCCCCTCCGTCCGAGATGAGAATGATGGTGGCGCCTTCCGTCCTGCCGCCATTTGCTTGCAGTATCTGATAACGATTAAAATGGGTCTCTTAGGAACTTATTTTCGATCTTTAGATTCATTTTAATATTCGCTGGCGTTTCCTTGACATGTTTCCATTTTTAAATTTCAGTTTTTATATATATATATTTTTTTTCAGATGGCAACACCTTTGGGGAATTTCCTTACCTCTATGGCTGCCCGGAGACCAGATCCGATTGAAGTGGCACTTCCGGGTGACTTGGGAACAAGGTTGGATAGTGTTCGTCTGACGGAGTCGTCACTCAATCTGATCAACGTAGTAGTTAGTTTTGTGGCGGTAGATTGGAACTTGACCAATCCGAGAGAGACATTATGGGGCAAAGTATCCAAGATGAATCGTTTAGCGGCGCTATTCAGACGACCAACGCGATTAAAAGACTTTAAATAGATTGGAAGAACAAATAGGTCAGAATTTGATAGTGCTTAATTGGTTCTATTTTATTCGAGATAAAATTTTAAGACTAACGCTCATGCTCGATGAAAGATCCATGACTAAAACCACTTTACGATCTTCGTTTCCCACAAATCTCAGAATGTTGAAGTTTGGCTCCGTTTTTGTGTCATTCGCCAACTTATTAGCGCTATATATGATAAATTAAAAATTAAGCTTAATTTAGAGACTGTTACCATTTTTTCGAACGTATTTCATTTTTAGACGTATTCATTCGTGCCAGAAAAAACTACAGCTTCAAAAATATCTATAAAGGTTTAATTTTTTTTTTTTCCAATTTACCTCGTTTTCAAATCGGGATGCTTGGAGATGATTTCCCAAGTACTTTTATAATTGCAGAAAGCGTTCTGTTTGGTGGGAGCGCGCCAGTTATGTTTCATCGACAAGTCTTGGGTGTTATCCTCGCAAAAAGAAAACATCTATTGCCCACAAAGGAAACGTCATTATTTCAAAGTACATTTACTTTTAAATAATCATTACCGTGGGCAAAAAGGGCATGTACATGATTGAAGCCCGTAAACTTTGTCCGTCTTCCTGCATATTGGGAATGAAGAGGCAATCGTCACCGACAAAATTATTTTCATAAAGAGTGCAAGGCTGTCCATCCTCTCTCTCTATCCATCCTTTGACGTCTTCGACGCAACTACTAGGTCGAATCTAAACGTCCAAATACGTCGTCATTATAATTCGGAGATGCTGATAAGGCTAAATAAAGATTTTCTACCTTTCCACCGTCTAAGTAAAATAGGGGGAATCTTCGGTCACCGGCTGAACCGTATTCGTCGAAAACTCCGTACCGGAAATGGGCCCATTCGTGTACCAGTTGTTTCCCTGAATTTATTTGATGATTAATCGCAAAATGAATTAAGAAGAAAGACACGAAAGAGATTATATTTGGAACTCGTACGCGGAGCTATTTTCTTTACGTATCCATTCGCGTTCTTATAGTAGGTAATTCTAAGGTACTTTAAACGCGTATACGACTACGTGAGACTAGCTTTGAATGACTAAAGCGTTGTAGAAGGTGCGAGTTCCAATCTCCCAATCTTCCTGTCTATAAAATCAAGTTATACGGAATTAATCATCTACCGGGTTCTCCGTACATCTCCGAGGTGAACCCATTTTCATTGATGATGAATTTGGGCGTAAAGTGTACGTATTCTCCTTGATCGCCGCATTCGCCCGGTTGTAAGGTGTAGGGGGCGTCGCCGAATTCGAGATTCGGTTCCGCGATTCTGATATGAGAATCTGAATAATAATCGCTGAATACCGATGTCTGATTGTACTCTTCTTTCCACGTTTCCGGGATTACAATCGCCACTTCTTTGAAGTACAAACGTTGACCAGTGGCCGAAAACAAATAGCTCGAACCAGAAACGAACATTTTCTAAACGAAATAAGAAGCGCGCGTTACGCCCCCGAGGTTTCCAAATATCATAAATCATTACGGGAATAACAAATTTCAATGAACTCGAATGCGAATCATTTCGTAAGGGCCGTTGTTCTTAATTAGATTCTATTAAGCTGCGGTCACACTAGCATTTCTTAATCGATTTGAAACGGTTAAAATAAACTGATATTCAAATCGTCAAGAATCGTTTTAAGCGTCACGCGTTAACTTTATATATCGCTTTATCGTAGCTTCATCTATCGGTTGTTGAAACCGAATCGGTATGAAACTGGTTCCCGAAGCAGTTTCAAGAAATCGAATCAAATCGACTAAAGCGAAATGTTTTGGAACGGTTTAAATCGATTTCAAGGTCTAGTATGAACGCAGTTTACGTCTCTAGTGTGAAATTAGCGTAAGAAATATTATTATTACATTTTGAAATTAATTCGTTTCAAACGAAAATTCGTTATAAACGTATATTAACGAACGAAGTACGCACCTTGATGTTTTCAATGATGTTTATATCCTCCGTTACGTTTCTATGAATGGCCACGATAATTCCTTCGTATCCTCCTTTCGATACCGTTATGTCAAACGACGTGACCATCAGGGTAAATGACGCTAATATCACCAGCGTCAAAGATTGGGCGATTTTGCACCGGATTAAACGCATTTTGAAGCCAAATTAGTATTTACTTTAATCCCTATATCGTTTGAAGAAAGACGTACGAATAACTTTTTCCTAAAATCTAAAATAAAATATTTTTAGCTCAAAATTAAGTAGAAATTAGTCGACAATCGTTCGAGAATACAAATTAGATTTATATAAAATTTTAAAATTAAAACAATGTTTGCTTGTCTATCTTATTCCGAGCAAAAGTGCGAAAATGAAACTTACCTGGGTTTTAAAATGGACGAAATGGGACATAATAGATTTCGCAAATGGTTTTTATGTTCTAATTTTATCTAATGTTAATACACGGATAAGATCATTTGGCTCGCCCTGAAGTGGATTTAGATAAGCCAATAATTAACTCAACCTCATATAGCGCGATTTACGTTTTAAAATAAACAATTACGGTATCAGTCGTTGGCAGAAGTTAATGAAATGTTATTTAATCGCTGGGAAGTAACCCAGTTTATACGACCCCTTTTATCATACTATTAAAACGCCATATTCAAAATTTTATACCTCAGCGTTCTTAAGAAACTACAAAATCAAAATGTTAAAATATATAGGTAATTAATTTTGCGATATATTGAACGTTATTTACTATAATTTTGATACGAAAGGTGGGACTTTCGGGATTAAGTACTTTTACGAAAAAGACCACGCGAAACCAAGCTTATCACGTGCGCGAGAATTAACTGTAGGCTGTACAATAGCAACGCGATCATAGTGATGACGTAGTATTGCGAGAACTTTTATTGTAAATCAAGGGTCTCATTTTGGTCTCAAATGGTCACTCGTAAGACTTATCCTTGATCTAAGTTATAGATGAGGTCATAGAAGTAAAGACGGCCTTTTACTGGAAAAAATTAACAGTGCATAAGTGTCATAACGCGAACTAAAACTTAATTCCGACAACGGCCAATAAAAGATTTACAAATATTTTGGGGACAATGATTCAAAAGCGAGTTAAAGGGAGGTTGAAGAGGAAAATCAAGTGATTGTTCTATCGTTTCTTCTACTAATTATAAGACCTATTAATCATTTGGGAAATATATCCCAATGATTTTAAAAGTCAAAATAGATCCAGATTTCACTGTTCTTTTAAACTGACCCATTCCAACCAATCGCGTAACGCCCTGCCGTCCAGCGAACAAAATACACGTGGCACGCGCTATTTAAAAAAATTACTAGATTTTCCTCTTGCTACAATGCTACAGGCTTATTCTGGATGTTTTTTTCCGCAATTACCGTAAGTACAACAATTGGTCGTAAGTGAGACAATTACACTCTATCCGCCGAGAACTGTTGGCGGCAAATATGCTTCGGTTTGAACAGCGAAGCGACCCGAATCAACACAAATTGATTTCTCACGTTAGTTTGAAAAGCAGTTCTAGAAATCGAAGAGCATTTAGGTCTAAGTACGAACAAGGCTTTAAGAGATACGAAATATTTCGGGTATTTTTTGGTAGCAGCGGTTGGATTGGACGAAGAACGCTAGTGACTAAAAACGATTTTGCGTAACTAAAAAAGACTCTTGGCGTTCATTATTATGGAATTTATCCGGGCTTTACGATCGATTTTAATATTTAGTTTCCCATTGGAACAAGGAACTAGACATCGACAAAGATAGTAATTTATTTGAATGGTGACAAAAGCTATACAAAAACTAAAAGCAAGTGATTCTAAAATATAGAACTTTCAATTCGTTATCTAGGCCTTTCAAAACAAATTTATCAGTATATTTCGAGTGTCGCTAAAATTATAATTCACATTAAAAAAAAAATTACAGTCGATTACGAATATAGAGAATTTTCGTAATAAACGAGTAAATTTTAAATCCCATCCCTGTTCGAAAATCATTTATCACCAGGAAGAGACGAAAAATTGGAACATACAAGTTGTGAGTAACTGTAGGTTATGAGATACCTACAGTCAGTTAACCTCGACAGTTCTTTAAGCGATTTCGTAGTCCAAAACATTCAAGTATATATACTTACGATATGGGACTTAGTCTGATTTCAAGATATTTTTTATCTTAGGAGTGGAGAAAACGTCTTGTCAGCTAGTTTACAAAATGATGTATCTCAACCAGATTCAACCTTGGATTCTTCCAATAACTCGGATCACTCGTATGAGGAAAACCTCGGCAATAGTCGTCTATTAGCACGTCAGAACGAGACTTTAAGATGAAACCTCTAACGGCAATATTTCCCGAGCATCTAGTGAGGAAAGGTTGTAAATGTATCTTTCGGTCTAGAATATGTCTCAGGTTTGTCCAAGCGGGCTTTCCACAGAATCTCCGTCGATTCAATTTCTTCTATTTCGTGCCACTACCGACTGATGAAATCAGTGGCTTGATAAAGGGATCAGCACCGTACAGACCAATGATTCAGATGATTTTTTTTATATGGCGAGGATTTGAGTACCACATATATACTTTAAAAATAAATATTGATTTTATTTTGTGTTTCTTTTAACTGAGCCGACAACTACGACATATAAATTAATGGAAGACGGTTCTGTCTCCCGTTTGGATTCTGTGGTTATCCATGGTTAGTGTGAGAATTATTTATACATTGTTACGTAGATTGTAAACGCAAATATCATCTTCCAATACGATACGAACTACACGCTACTTTTCATCTTTATATTTAAGGTAGGTTTAGGTTCGGTTAGGTTTGTCGGGGAGGTAAAATTTTGCTTTCCTAACTTGTAAATATTTGAATACCTTTTCTTAAAAGCGAATATAAAAACGACACCAATAAGTACAATCGTGACCAAAGCCGCAAAAACGATTCCTATAATGAGTTCAGTTTTGTTGCCTGTAACTTCTTTGTCATCTTCGGGAAGCATTGTCGTAGTAGCGTTACTTTCAATATCCTCTGATTCCGTCGTAGTTATAAGGCCAATCGTCGTTACGACAGTACTATCGTCGAAGTTGGTTTCCGTCGTCGTGATAACATCATCAACGGGGGCCGCGTAACCTAAATGAGCCGCTCCGATATTGGACATTTCGGACCTTTTGCCCGCGCTGTTGAGAGAGACGAGGGCGAAGTAGATGTCCGTGGCGTTCTTGGTCACTTCGGTCAAGTCCATATCAACGGGTAAAACGAATTCGGCTGTTTGTACTTCACCCGGCATTAACGGAGACCACGTCCGGTTCAGGGCCATCATTCGCCCCTTTAGGAAATCTCCTATCATATCTTCTCCGTTTAGAGAACCACGAATTTCCACGCCACTAACTTTTAATCGAATTATTAATTAGAATTTAGAGATAAGCGTCTAAGTCTCGCTTTTCCAAAATTGAATAGAGAAAAAAATTGGTAATCAACGAAATATTTCACTCACTCCAAGGATGTATATATTTAACCAAGGGTGTCGATAAATACTTCAGTATGACAATTGATTAAAATTTCCCGCAACGTCTTACCTTTTCCGAAAACTAAAATTTATCTCGGAAAAAACAACATAAAAATGCGAATTTCAAAAGTTGATTTTGACCTAATTTGTCCGCGAGATTAGAAAGAGTGTCAAAAACTCACCAGTTCCTTCATCGACGCCGTTGCCCACAGCGGTCCATCTCAAGCGAACAACGACGATCTTCTCGGGCATAGTTCCGTTGGTAACTTCCGCTATCCATTGCCATTCTTCGGGGTTCGTGGGTTCACCGATATATTCCACGCTGAGGTCGGTCACTCTGTCTGGTGGGGCGATTAGTCCACCAGGATTGAAATTTTTCAACTGGAAGTTACCCAAATCGACGTTTCTCGTAAACTCTTCGGACGGTTCTGTGCCGAATTCCGGATTTGGAATTGGACGGTCAATAAGTTTGAACTCTGATTGGTCGAATTGCGTAACGGGAGGGCGAACTTAGGGAGATGAAGAGGTTAAGGACAGCCGGACTTCATTAAGCCTAAAACTATACCTATATTGATTCGGCTTCGTGGAATAGCGGGAGCGCCGGACCCAGGGAGTCTAGTGTAATTTCGTCCAGGGATTTTAATTTTGGCCTTTCCGTCGTTGAAGATTGTGGCCACGGCCGCGTACCGACCATTGCCGCTAAAAGCCCGGAAGTAAGCCGAATAAATGCCATCGTCTTTTATCGCGTCAGCGCCTGATGTCGGATTAGAAAGAAATCTTTAATATAGATTTGGAATTCCGGTGAATAATATATAATAATTAAATAGAGGAAGGGTCTGGTAATGGTAATTACCGGCGCCGTTGTCTCTTAGAATGAGGGGGTAGTCTTCCGCACCGGGCCTTATGACGACGGCGTGGACGGTAGCGTTGAGAACGACGTTGAATCCTTTGGTCACTCGGGCCAAAACTTTAACCGAAGCTGGAAACGTCACTTCCGTTTCATTGAACCACGATTTGACTCGGACAGGTTGTACTTCGGCGTCGATTACTTCGGAAGCCAGATTGAAGGTCACGGATATCGGAGCGGTACCGGTCACCTTGAACCTTACTAACCATCTTCCTGACTATTAAAAATAAAGCTTTATTTGATATAATTTCCTTTCGCTTTTTCCTGAACATTCCAATCTATTTTTGAATGCTATGCTATCCTTTTCATCACTATTTGATCTACTTTTCAACCTTCCTTAACAGTTCCCGACCTACTTGTCAACTTTCCCGAGTTTCCTTGACATTTTGACCTACACTCTCCGACTTCCCTGACTCGTGGAAATTCTATACGGATGGTTAATATTTACCGTTGCCGTTTGGAAGAAGAACTTTTTCCTTTGCAACGAAGAATCACCACCGTTGAACTCTGGTGCGGTTTCACTGTATGTTTTATTATCAGGCGATGTTAGGCTGAGTTGCACTTGGTTCACTTTGGCGCCCCGGAAGGAGAACTCCGTGTTTTTGCCCAACTCTTTGTCAATTGTAACGTTCTGAGCTGTTCCGTCCGTAATCGTCAACGCTTGACCTATTAACTAAAGCGTAATATCCCTTTCAGTATCGATAGTGACAAAGCTATAGGTGGCTAAGAATCTTTTACGTTTATTGGTCGAAACTCGACATCGACTTGGGAGGAAGTGGAGGCGACGAAGGCCGAATCTAAACCGTAAGCGTCTTTACTCGAGTCCGGGAAGTAAAAACTGCGTCCTCCCGTTTTGGTAGCCAAGTTCTCAAGTTTTTTTTCGGCGCTTCCACCCATGGCGATAGTGTTGACGATGATTCTGGCGTTTATCAAGTTGTTTTCGCATTCCGAGATAAAATGTTCATCGCTATCCCCTCCGTCGGTGATCAGAATGATGGTGGCTCCCTCCGTCTTGCCACCATTTTCTTTCAGAACCTGATGACAATTAAAAAGGGTGCTTATACTATAGTTGCATTTGTAACGGCTTTCTGACTAGAATGAAGTGTTGGACGTTCTATATTAAGAAGGAAATATCACGAAAGAGACGCGTCGACCTAATCACTCGCGCCAGAACGAGTGAGAATATCAAATGCTGTTATTTAACAATATTTTGGAAAATGCAACTTAAAGTTTATTTGGTTTTCACGAAACCTCAGTGACAATCATTTTACGACGTGGTAACGCCACGATTGGGGAATTTTCTTACCTCCATGGCAGCGATTAGACCAGAGCCAATCGAAGTTCCCCCGCCCGCCTTACTGGGAACGCGATTGGAGAGTGTAATTCTGATGGTAGCGTTGCTCAGACGGATCAACGTAGTAGTTAGTTTTGTGGCTGTAGATTGGAACTCGACCATTCCGAGCGAAACGTTATGGGGCAAAGTATCCAAGATGAATCGTTTAGCGGCGCTATTCAGTCGCTCAATGCGTTTACCCTTTAAATAGATTCGAAGAATAAATACGCTAGGATTTGAAAGGTTTATTTATCGAGATATAATTCTAAGACGAACATCCATGCTCCCGGAAACGTCCATGACTAAAACCACTTTACGCTCTTCGTTTCCCGCAAATTTCAGAATGTTGAAGTGTGGCTCCGTTTTTGCATCATTCGCCAACTTATCCGGGCTTCATTTGTAAATTAAAAATTAAGCTTAACTTAGAGACAGCCACCATTTTTTCGAATGTCTATGTATTACATATTTAGCCATATTCAAAATTTGTATGCCTCTGGGTTGACGCCTTCTTAAGAAACTACAAAATTAAAATGTCTAAAAATATAGGTATTTTTTTAAGACGTAGTTTATTTCTGGAAAGATAGGTCTATCTGCATTAAGTAATTTTACTAAAAAGACCGCGCGAAAAAACCATATCACTGGTGGCCGAACGCGCGAGAGTCAACTGTAGGCTCTATACAATTGCGAAATCACGCGACCATATTGATGACGTAGTATCGCGGGCAATTTTTATTTTAAAATTTTCATAATAATTTCATTTTTACTGCCGCTTCGAAAATATCTTTAAAATTTATTTTTTCAAATTACCTCGTTTTCAAATCGGGATGCTTGGAGATGACTTCCCAAGTACTTTTATAATTGCAAAAAGCGTTCTGTTTGGTGGGAGCCCGCCAGTTATGTTTCTTCGACAAGTCTTGAGTGTTATTCTCACAAAAAGAAAACATCTATTGCACAAAAAGGAAGCATTATTATTTCAAATAATCGCGAGTTATTTACTATTAAGTAATCATTACCGTGGGCAAAAAGGGCATGTACATGATTGAAGCCCGTAAACTTTGTCCGTCTTCCTCCATATTGGGAATGAAGAGGCAATCGTCACCAACTTTATTTTTGTATAGAGTGCAAGGTTTTCCGTCCTCTGTCCTTATCCATCCTTGGACGTCTTCAACGCAACTACTAGGTCGAATCTAAACGTCCAATTACGTCGTCATTATAATTCTGGGATGCTGATGAGGGTTAACAACGATTTTCTACCTTTCCACTGTCTAAGTAAAATAGCGGGAATCTTCGGTCACCGGCCGAACCGTATTCGTCGAAAACTCCGTACCGGAAATGGGCCCATTCGTGTACTAGTTGTTTTCCTGTATTAATCACAAAATTAATCAAGAGGAAAGACACGAAAGATATCCTACTTGGAACGCGTACGCGAAACTACTTTCTTCACGTATCCATTCGCGTTCTTATAGTAGGTAATTCTAAGGTAACACGTACGGCTATACGTGAAGCTAGCTTTGAGTGTGAAGGCTAGATTTCCAATTGTCTGTGTATATAAATCAAGGTATATACGGAATTAATGCCGTACCGGGTTCTCCGTACATCTCTGAGGTGAACCTATTTTCATTGATGACGAATTTGGGCGTAAAGTGTACGTATTCTCCTTGATCGCCGCATTCGCCCGGTTGTAAGGTGTAGGGGGCGTCGCCGAATTCAGGATTCGATTCCGCGATTCTGATATGAGAATCGGAATAATAATCGCTGAATACCGATGTCTGATTGTACTCTTCTTTCCATGTTTCCGGGATTACAATCGTCACGTCTTTGAAGTACAAACGCTGACCAGTGGCCGAAAACAAATAGCTCGAACCAAAAACGAACATTTTCTAATCGAAATAAAAAGCGTTATTTACGACCTTGAGGTTTCCTAATATTAATAAATTATTACGGGAATAAGAATTTGAATGGACTCGAATGCGAATAGGGTCGTTGTTTTTAATAATATTATATTAGAGATCGTCCTTGGGACCAAAGCAGAATCACGCCCCTTTACACGTTCCTAGGATCGTACCAATCGAACTTAAAGCGCCTACAAAAGTGGTCTTTATCATAATGCGGACGAAATTTACCTTATTTGTACTACAGTGATGAAGGTTGCGATTTTAAATAAGAAACCCCGTTGAGAGATTAAATAGGGAAATGTAAAATTAACCCAAGTTTAATTATTCCCAACTCAATGGGTGGATGAGCTGGGGCCTCCACAGTACGCCCTGTGGAGCTTTGGGCTTTTGTGTACAGGCTGATTGACGCGGAGTGAAATGTTCGAACCTTATTGTACTTTATTCTCGTTCACATTAGAAACTTTGAAAACCTTTTTAACCGTTTTGGAAAGGTCAGATTGTAAAATATTGGGGTCAGCTGTAAAGATCCTTTAAATTTAAGCTTAAATATTCAAAACGATTTGAAATTAGCTTAGGAGAATATTATTACATTTTGAAATTAATTAGTTTCAAACTAATATTCGTTATAAATTCGTTAACGAACGAAGCACGCACCTTGATGTTTTTGATGATGTTTATATCCTCCGTTACGTTTCTATGAATGGCCACGATAATTCCTTCGTATCCCCCTTTCGATACCGTTATGTCGAACGACGTGACCATCAGGGTAAATGACGCTAATATCACCAGCGTCAAAGATCGGGCGAATTTGCACGGGATTAAACGCATTTTGAAGCCAAACTAGTACTTACTAATTAGTCGACAATCGTTCGAGAATATAAATCAGATAGATTTATCGCAAATTTTAAAATTAAAACTATGTTTGCGTGTCTATCTTATTCTACAAGCTAACGAGCGAAAATGAAACTTACCTGGGTTTTAAAATGGACGAAAATGGACAGATTAGGTTTCGTAAATTTGTTTTTAGTTCCATATTTAATATTTTAGTTTTATCTAATGTTAATATTAATAAATTTTATCTAATACTAATATTAATTAATGATAAGATGATTTTGCTCGCCCGGAAATGGATTTAGATAAGCCAATAATTAACTCAACCTTTATATCGCTCGGTATACGTTTTTAAATAACCAATTTCGGTATCAGTCGTTGACAGATGTTAATGAAATGTTATTTAATCGCTGGGAAGTAACCCAGTTTATACGACCCCTTTTATCATACTATTTAAACGCCTTATTCAAAATTTTATACCTCCGCGTTCTTAAGAAACTTCAAAATCAAAATGTTAAAAATATATAATTATTTTCTGATATATTGAACGTTATTTACTATAATTTTGATACGAAAGGTAGGACCATAGACTTTCTGGATTAAGTACTTTTACGAAAAAGACCACGCGAAACCAACCTTATCACTTGCCCGAGAATAAACTGTAGGCTCTACAATAGCAACGCGATCATAGTGATGACGTAGTATAGCTGGGAATTTTTATTGTAAATGTGTGGTCTAATTTTGGTCATTTCTGTAGTTAGTCAGAAACAAGAATGGTCATTCGTTTGACTTATCCTTGATTTAAGTTATAGATAAGGTCAGAAGCCGATGAAACCCTCCTTTGAAGTCTACTACTCTAATGTTCGATATAGCACTCCTCTCTGTATGGGTAAAATTCTCAATTTTCCGAGATCGGAGGGGTCCTACTTCATATCCCCTGTCTACGGAAAATTGGAAATTCTCTCTCTCCACAAACGACGACGTTTTTTTGACGAACTCCCAGGCTGCTAGAGATACTCGCTCGACGAACTCCCGCTCCGAAAATATATACCGTGAGGAGGCGTACGAATCGCGATTTTTGAAACTAACCCATACAGAGAGGGGTAGACAAGACCCGGATGTAATAGACTTCAAAGGAGGGTTTCATCGGCTTCTGATAAGGTCATAGAAGAAAAGGTTGCCTTTCGATATTACCATAAGTTATAAACTTTTGATAATAACCTTTAAATGGAATAAATTAACCGTACACAACGCGAACTAAAACTTGATTGGCCAATAAAAGATGTAGATATTTTTTTGGGTCTAATGATTCATAAGAGCGTTAAAATTAAGCAACGGGCTTATTCTGGAAGTTTTGTCCGCATTTAACAAAAGTAGTACAACAATTGATCGTATGACAATTACACTATATCCGACTAAAACGGATTCTCATGTCGTTCGCTTATTCTCCAGTCTCCCTAGAGACAAAGATAGTGATTTATTTGAATGGTGAAATAAGAAGAGATAAAGAGGTGAAAAAAGCTAAACCAAAACTAAAAACAAACGATTTTAAAATATAGCCCTTTCATTTCGTTATCTATAGGCCTGTCGAAACATATTTATCTGTAAATATTCGAGTCTCGCTAAAATTATAATTCACCTTAAAAAAAACTTCAGTTAATTACGGATATAACGAATTTTCATTATAACGAGTTAATTTTAAATCTCATCCCTGTTCGAAAATCCCACTGATTTAATTTAAATGTCACTGATACTCTCTTGAGACGAGTTGCGTAATTAGCCGTGATTTAATCATATTTAAACGAGGTTTACGTAACCTTCTCAGTTCAATAAACCTCGGTTAATCGTGATTAAACCACGGTTAAATCTGATTAAACCGGTTAGTTACGCCTCGCCTGAAAAGGATATGAAGCACTAAGGTACTCTTCAGATACAGTGTTTTACATCTGTAATTTAACGGAGCTCTTAACTAGAACTTGACCTCTGACATTTAATCGCCGTTAATATCAGTAATGACAGTTGATTGAATAGAATTTATTTTATACATTGTTGATCATTTCGTAAGAATATTTCCAGAAATAGATGAACCGAAATTATCAACGAGCTATTCCTCTAACGCCACAGGCAAGTTCTCCGTTTCCCCTCTCTTAGACGACAGTTGTAGCCCCCTCCCCCGCGGAATTTCGCCTAGCCGAGAAACGTTGAATGCGCCACCTGGCTTGGTTTGCAGCCGTCGCTACGTGGGGCGATCAGTTTCCCAAGATCCTCCTCGGTATTTCATTGAGGCCGAGGAAGCCCATTCCCCCAGTGCTTACCCTCCCCATTCACTCCAAATAAAATGCATTTCCCAATCTAAGCTCTCGTTGATAATTTCGGTTCATCTATTTCTGATATTTCAATATGATTAAAATATTAAAGTATTTGCTTATCTCTTATTACCGCCACGTATCAGTCTTTAATATCTTGATAGGTAAAATTTATTACACAATTTTAAATTGAGATCTAATTGAAGGGACCCGAGTTGAGGCAGGGGACCCAATTTGATAAACGTTAAAAGTACGTAAGCGTGACGTCACGTATGATGATGCGGGCACTACGCGTGGCCCAAAAGCTAGAAACCTAAGAAGTAACCTAAATCAAACTAAAACTGCGTCCGCCTAGACCTTAGTCGCGTACTTACAGAAGTATTTCAAATAAATTTATTTTAATTTATGTAGCCGAGTTAAAGGGAGAATGCAACCTAACAACAAGTTCTTTCTATCGATTCCTTATTGTTTAAATAGATCTAATCCACTAGTGAAAAAATTTACGAACAAATATTAAACTAGAATTAAATACCTGGAAAATAGGCTTAGCGGAATCCATGGAGATCCTGATTTCCTCGCGTCTAAGGTCTAGCGACCAATCGAACGCGTTTGTAAGTCTCGCGTGAACGACGGGCGTTCGCTCCTTGGTCGCTAGACCTTACACGGAGGCAATTCAGCTGATCTCATTAATACCACTAAGCCAATTTTCCGGGTAAGCTTTAAATTTATTTCTAGTCTAATATTTGTATTGTAAACTTTTTATTGGTGGATTAGATTTATTTAAACCATAAGGAATCGATAGAAAACCACTTGTTATTAGGTTGCATTCTCCCTTTCGCCCCACCAGCGGAATGTCCTCCAAAATAGTATGAAATAAAATAAAAACAGTACTTACGGTCGTTATTAAAATTTTAATCATCTTTCTGAAACGCGAATTTAAAGAGGACAATTACGAGTCCACCTAGGATCAAACCCGCTACAACTATTCCAATAATGAGTCCAATCTTGTTGTCGCTAAGTTTGGTGGTCGGAATGTTAGGTTCTTGTTCGTCGTATTCCATCGGCGATGTATCGTTATTTTTGGCGGTGTAACCGAGATGAGCCGAAACGATATTGGACATTTCGGACCATAAGCCTTTACCGTTGACGGAAATGAGGGCGAAGTAGATGTCCGCGGTTTTCTTGGTTCTTTGGGTCAAGATCATATCGCGTGGTAAAACGAACTTAGCTCTTTGTACTTCGCCCGGTTTAAGCGGTGACCAGGTCTTATTCGGGACCATCAACCGTCCCTTTTTGAAATTGGTTAGCAGATCGTCTCCGTTTAGAGAACCACGAATTTCGACGCCACTAACTTTTAATCGAATTGTTAATTAGAGGTATCACGCAACAAAATTAGTCACGGTAAATTTTCGCGATAAATATTTTAAAGGGTGAATGAAGTAGGACAAATACTAAGCCTAATTTATTATATCGCAATTAGCCGGTTTAATCAGGTTTAAACAAGGTTTAATCTGATTAAACTGAAGAGGTATAAGGGGTCCGAGCAAAAATCAATAAAACTACGGAAAGACTAGGACAGGTTCCTAAAGGACACAACCACGGAAGTCTTCGGACACCAGCTAAAGTGGCCAAGACATTCAAATGATATGTAATGGAGGCCGCCCTGTAAGCCGAAGGTTTTGGCTTCAAATCCCATCCTTGACTCAACATATTTTTAACTGGTTTCCATTATTCGGTTAGTTAACGGAATCAAGGCTAGCTCAAGGTTATTTACAACTGAGTTTTAAATTCCTAGCGGATACAATCAAGCTTAAATATTCCGTGAAATCTTTCCGCTTAGTAAATATTGTTAAATCATGGTTCTCAGGATATACCACTCCTTCGAAAACGAGTTAATAGAGAACCGAGTCTAATTTCGGGCGTTGATAAATACATTAAAAGTGTTTTGGGAATTGGTCAGGAAAAAAAACATTCTCTCCGCGCTAACGACGTTTGACGTTATTCGCGATAGGTAGGAGTGACGTATCCAGGAAGAGTTAACTAGCTTCTATATTAATCCAAGGTCAAATTCTCACCGTTTCCATCGTCGACACCGTTGCCAACGGCGGTCCATTTCAATTGAATGCCGATCTCGGCTATCATTCCGGTGGTATCATCCGGCTTACATTGCCAATCCACGCTGGTGGGTGGTTCAACGTATTGGACCTTGAGGTCGCTCACTCTGTCCGGTGAAAAAATTACTCCGGGAGTGAAATGTCTTAGTAGGAAGTCGCCCAAATCGTTCCTTCTCACGAAATCTTTGGCGGGTACCGTCTCCAATTGGAGTTCCGGAATGGAACCGCGATTCGTTCCAAGGTCTGTCGCGTCCACGTCCGCGACGGGAGGTTCATCTTATTAGGGGAGAATGAGGGGCGCGTTGATAGACACCCAGGATTTAATGGTATACCATGGAGGAAGTATTGATTGTTAGCGTCGTCATATTTTATTTACGTATTACAACCAGGGTCGCTGCAGTCGCTCTCTCAAAAGGCGGAGTGGGCCATACTTCCTCCATGTACAAATTCGCTAAGCCTAAAACCATACCTTTATTGCCACCACCACCTCTACCTCGGGATCGTCTCTGATCAGAACTTGCGGACCCACCCATTCTACCGCTGTTGGGTCCCGAGATTTTAATTTGGGCGTTTCCGTCGTTGATGACGGTGGCCACGACCGAGTACCGATCATTACCGGTAAACTCCCGGAACTTAGTCGAATAGATACCATCGTCTTTTATCGAGTCAGCGCCTGATATTAGTTAAGAATAAAAAAACGCGTACGTCTCTACATGAAGTGGATAATGTTAATTACCGGCTCCATTGTCCTTTAGAACGAGATGGTAGTCCTTCTCGTTAGGCCTAACGATAACGGCATGAACGGTGGCATTGATAATAATATTGCTTCCTTTTGTAACTTGAGCGAAAATTTTAACGTAAGTGGGGAAGTCGATGTCTACTTTGTCTGACCACGATTTGACTCGAACCGGTTGATTATTCGTGTCCAAAACTTCCGATATCAAGTTGAAGGTCACGGGAATCCCGGCGGTACCGCTAATATTATACTTAACCAACCATTTACCTGGCTATTAAAAATATCGCATTATTTTTTATTAAAAATTGATTTTCTTCGCGTACTTTGTAAACAAAATAAATTCCCTGATCTTTTTGGACACGTTTCAACATGACCGTTTAATTTAATATTCAATTCTTCCTTAGGACAGTCAACTTTACTGTTATTTAAGCTACAACGCTTAGACCTACCGTCTACTAACCTTTTGACCTACTTTTCAACTATTTAACTTCCTTGATTTTTACCCGATGCCTTGACTATATAGTATCCAAACTTAGAAACAATAACATTTCCCGCGGAAAACCGAATTTCTTTGTATTAAGATTAGTTAGAGGTTACTATATTCAACTACCTCGAATTTTCTGGCCTCTTGACCTTTTCTCCAAATTCCCTGACCCGAATGAAGTGATAAATATATACCTTTGCCATTTGAAAAAAAAATCTCTTCCTTCGCATCAAATCAACACCGTCGTTGAACTCGGGAGAGGCTTCGTCGTATTCTTTACCATCGGGCGATGTCAGTCCGACTCGGATTTCTTTCAAGTTATTTCCCCGGAAACAGAACTCCGTGTTTTTACCCAACTCACTGTCGATAGTCACCTCCCGAATCGTTCCGTCAGTAACCGTTAACGCTTGATTTACCAACTAAAACGTAGTACTCTTTTACGTTTTAATAGTTCATCGTGTCGGACTTACTAAGGGTGCCTTTGGAATCTTACGGTTAATGGTTGGAAATCTACATCGACTTGGGAAGAAGTGGAGGATATAAAGGCCGAGTCTAAACCGGAAGCGTCTTGACTCGAGTCCGGGATGTAATAACTGCGTCCTCCCGAATAAAAGGCCAAGTGTTCGAGGTATTTATCGGCGGATCCACCCATGGCAACTGTGTTGACGATGATTCTGCCATCTTTCAAGGCCTGTTCGAAATCGAAGATACGGGGATCTTTGTTTTCTTCTCCGTCCGTGATCAGAATGATGCTGGCCCCCTCCGTCTTGCCACCATTTTCTTTCAGAATCTAATGACGATTAATCAACACGCGGCAACACCCCTAGCTGAAGTTATACCGGGTCTTTAAACTCAATGCCTTCCCTTCGACCTTTGCCCTTTTAGCTAATAAATTTTTGTAACGCGAAACCATTATAGAATTTCCCTACCTGAATGGCCGCGAGGAGACCAGAACCGATTGAAGTTTGACTGTCAATTAACAGAGGAAGGAGATCCGAGAGTCTTTTTCTGACGGTGTCGTTGGTCAATCGGACTAACGTAGTTGTTAGTTTAGAGGCCACGTCGGAGAATATGACCATTCCGAGTGAAAAGTTACGTGGCAAAATGTCCCAGATGTATCGTCTAGCGGCGTTATTCATACGATCGATACGATTAAATAGCTTTAAGTAGGTTAAAGGAAGAATAATATCGTTAGCATTTTGATAGTAGTTAAGCCTAATAAACAATGTCGAGACGAACTTTCATGCTCCCGGAATGGTCCATGACTAAAACCACTTTACGATCTTGGTTTCCCGCGTATCTCAAGATATGGAAGTTAGGCTCCGTTTTTGTGTTATTCGCCAATATTTTCGAGCTGTTATATAGGTTAATTCAAACTTAATTATCGGCTTAATTTAAAGACTAAGCTAGTATAGCTCGAGATTGATAGTTGATTGTTCGAAGGATTCGATCTCTTAAAGGGACTATCCGCAATTTTTAAAGCCCCTTTAAAGTCGACTTCTTTTCTAGCTTAGCCGACGACGTTGACCATAGCAAACTATACAGTTAAAGCTAGGCGGTGTGCATAAGGGAAGAGAATTTTAAATGGGCAAATTTTAGAGCAGATAAGGCCTTCAATACAAAAAAGCGGAGGGAACTTGAACCATTTGACTATTTAGAAGACAGTCTTCTGTATGATCGAGAGACCAATGAAAAGATAGATTATATAAGTAGACGACGTTGACGAACCAACAGGGACGATACCTTTCAAGGGTGGGGCGGATAAGGTCTTTAAAATATAGATAGTATAGATTTTTGCTGTGTTGATTTCAAAAGGGAAATATAATCGCGTTCGAAGCTCCGAAAAGTTTAACTTTTAAGTCAATAAGAATTAGAAGATTTAATTTTTTTCAAATTACCTCAAATCGGGATGTTTAGAGATGACTTCCCATGTACTTTTGTACTTGCAAAACACATTCTGTTTGGTGGGAGCGCGGCTGTTATGTTTCTTCGTCAAGTCTTGGGTGTTATCTTCGCAAAACGAAACCATCTACCCCCCAATCAAAACATCGTAACTTCAATATTCATCCATTTGCAACGCCGTCCAAAATAATCTTTACCGTAGGCAAATATGGCAAGTACATCATCGAAGCCTTCAAGGTTTGTCCGTTTCTCTCCTCACTGGGGTAGAAGAGGCAATCGTCACCGATAAAGTTATTTTCATAAAGAGTGCATGGTTGTCCGTCTTCCCGCTCTATCCAGCCTTTGATGTCTTTGACGCAACAACTGGGTCGAATCTAAACATCAATTGAGGTCATCATTAAAATGGCAAAATAAATTCTACGACGATAATGGTTAATTAAGATATTCTACCTTCCCACCATCTAAATAAAATCGCGGGAATCTTCGGTCACCCGTCGAACCGTATTCGTCGAAAACTCCGTACCGCAAATGACCCCATTCGTGTACCAATTGTTTCCCTTAAATTATTTTATGTTTAATTAGTTAATCAAGACGCGAGAGATAGAGAAATCACGAGTTCGTGTACGCAAAGCTACCTTCAACGGCGCTATGTTAGGCAGATGATATAGTTTTGTCAAATTTTGACTTGTACGTTTACTATTTCTCAAAACATGGTTGGAAGCGTCATAGTACTAATGGGGCCCTCTTCGTTTCTGGTTTAGTTTTTTTTGGACGATAGGTATATATATGAGGAGGGCCCGCAGCCAAAACTAGCAGATAAGGGCCCAACATTTGACGCTACGTCACTACTCCTAAGAAAGCGTCAAACGCAATTTTGTCAGAACTAATTTCATGCCGTGACCAAAGCGTTCCAGAAGGAAGCTTTTCGTACACGTACGCGATCCAAGTATCTCAGCAACGTGTCTCACTATAGAATGAATGACGTACCGGGTTCCCCGAACATTTCGAAGGTTTCACCATTTTTATTGATGACGAATTTGGGTGTAAAATGTACGTATTCTCCTTGATCGCCGCATTCACCCGGTTGTAAGGTGTAAGGGGCGTCACCGAATTCGGGATTCGGTTGGGCGATCCTGATTTGAGATTTCGGATAAAAATCGCTGAATAACGATGTCAAGTTGTGATTTTCGGTCCACGTTTCTGGGAGTATAAACGTCACGTCTCTGAAGTACAAACGCTGACCAGTGGCCGAAAACAAATACCTCGAACCCGAAATGAACATTTTCTAGCCGAAATAAGAATCAGAGTTATTGAATACACGTCCTCGAGATTGGGACTTCTGTGTTCGTAATTAGAGAAGATAATAAATCTCGAAGCATTTAATTATTCCCACCAGTGCCCGTTTACTCGGGTTTGGGACAAGTGTTTTGAATATTCCAAATAGGTTTTTTCACAAACTTCCACTTGTTATATATAGTTTAAGTATTTTTTCTGAACTCTCCTGGTTCTAATTAGTCCATAACCGTCGTTATTTAGTGCGAGGGGGGGGGGGTCATTTTAAGGTCACTTCCCCTTTCAATCGAAAATTAGTTATAACAGGAGTATATCTTCCGTTCAAACGAAAAAAAGCACGCACCTTGATGTTTTCAATGATGATATTATCTTCTGGGACGCTTCTATGAATGCCCACAAAAATATCCTGGTATCCTCCCTCTTTTAACGTTATTGGGAACGGTGTGACCACGATAACAGACGCTAATATGACCAGCGCCAAAGATCCCACGATTTCGCATCGAATTAAACGCATTTTGGCGCCAAATGAGTTAAATACGAGATTACCTACCTATTTTTTAACGAAGAGAGTTAGGAAACTCGATTGAAAAAGGGGCATTTGATCAAATTTAGCAAAAATCTAAAGTTCAATGTTTTGAACGCTAAATTAGGACTAAATTATTTGTTATTCGTTGGAGGATATTAATTTATATTGTAATAAGTTAAAACAATAAATAAAAAAGTATTTTAACACTTACAAATTGCTCAGTGGCTAAGAAACTCTCTGAAACTTGGAAAACAATCTCTTAGGTACCTAGTAGAATTTTACGTTGTCTTTGGTGCTAATTAATATTAACAAGTGATAAAAAAGGCTTAACAAACTGTTTAAAATCGAACGCACCGAAAGCGCGAGTCTTAAAACGCGAGATTTCAAATTTTGAAAATTTTTAACGAATTCGCGAGACCAAAAACCCTATACAATAGAAATAAGGAAAGACAAAGGGAAAATGGCACACAAGTTGCCTTCTTATACCAAAGAACTTGAAATGAATTTCCATGGGGTAAAGTAAAATTAAACCCGAGAAATTGGTTAAATACCCAACGAAATATGGGATTAGCCACTCTTTGATATTGAGGCTGACCAGTGATTTCTTGATTTATTACGGAACAAAACGGGGGATACAGGTTGCTAAGTTAAATAAACGAACATGTATTTTAATACTTACAATTTCTCAATGGTTCAAGAAACTTGCCGAAAATATCTCTAGGCATAACTGAATTTTACCATTTTGTCTTCGGAACGATTTCAACTACACTCAAGGTTCCTATAGACTCATGGCAACGCTGATTATTTAGGTTCCATGGCTTGTAATATTAGGAAAGATGACCTTTAATGGAATGTGTGATGACTAATTGGCATTCATTAACATATCTAGGGTAAAATGAATCATAAATAAATCCTAATTAAATTTAACTGAAGCTTCTAGGCTGATCCAAACACGAAATTTCAAAGGTCATGTTCCCTTTAATAACTATAAGTAATAATCCAAGGACAGTGCCTATTCAATGGGCGAATAAAAATGTCTATTTTATTAGTCAATTGAAGCCGCGGATGGTCGTTATGGTCAGGAATTCAGGGGTCGATCTTGCGGTCTATTTTGCAAGTAAAAGATATAATATTCGTGAACGAATTGTTCTTGGCTGTGAGTCTCGATGGACATTGGTCTTTTTCTTCGCACCAGCGAGACGGCGTCTTTCGAGGTCATTCCGTGGAAATAAACGTAATAGCATGCTAACATCGTCCCCGTCCTGCCACGACCCCACCAGCAATGAACGCCAATGACCTATAAAAGTTCGTGGGTTATGGTATAAGATACGAACGGAAGTATA
Source organism: Odiellus spinosus (assembly GCA_963920705.1). NCBI lineage: Eukaryota > Metazoa > Arthropoda > Arachnida > Opiliones > Phalangiidae > Odiellus > Odiellus spinosus. The sequence continues at coordinate 7,279,752 of OY987227.1, read as the reverse complement.
TCGGTAGAAGTAGGTATCCTTGCCTATTTGATTCAGGTCTAACTTTCACGATTTTTTCCAGGGAGGGGGGCTTACCTTTTTCTTAAATATTTACTTCTGATACGAGCTAAATCTTTCGACTGAGCAAATTTCATTTTTATGATTATTTTCTTGACTGAATTTATATTTTCAGTATTTACGTTCAACCTTGGGAAGAATATAAATTTCCCTAAAAAACATGTCTCTAAGCGCGTTATTTAAGCGCCTTCTAAGGTTGCAATTCTCAAAATACACGGAAGGTTCGAAGCTTTACAACTGATGCGAGTTACATTTTACCTAGAACCCATAGAAAGGCAACTTTAGCGAGAAAATAAGTCGACTTTAAAGGGGCTTTTAAGATCGCGGATAGTCCCTTTAAAAGAAGCGGGAACTACGTTTCAAAATTATAAACAATCGCACCTCATTCGCGGAGAAAGCCTTCCTACAAGCTTCGATAAAAACTTGAGCTTGCGCGGTGGTTGGAGAATAAAATTCTTCGACTTTTATCTCGGTCCACACTACTTCCGGGAATCGTTCGACGGGAGGAGCCGTTTCCGGGGAAAGGGTGACGATATGTCGAATTCCTTGTGACAAAAGATATCGGACATTGTCGATCGTCTTGGGCCAACCGAACGCCGCGATTTGACCGTCTTCCACCCACGAAAAATTTCGGGGAGCCTTTGGACTCATATAGAAACTGCGAACGAGAATTAAAACCCGTATAGAATCAACGAAAATAGTCTCGACAAAGTAATCTACAGAGGTTTAAGATGGATCTCGGCCAAGAACGGCGTTGAATAGTGGAAAGGTTCCTAAGACGAAATTCACCTCCCCTCCCTCTACCCTCTTTGGATCAATAAAACACGAGAACATTTGGAGCAAATGTTTGAAGACTCGAAAAAGCTCTAGTTTTCCCTTATTTTAATCATCTATGTTAAATTTTGCGCTAAGCGAGGTTGGGGAATTGGGAGGTTCAAACATGGAACTAATCAACTAAGGGACGGTCGCACCCATAGACTTTGCCTTAGTCTCCTTGAAGAAAGTTCAGTGGCAAACCAAACCATGGACTAATTATAGTATACTATAATTAGTCCATGGTTCAAAGCTGTTGGTTTATTTTTGGTACTAGAGTATTTTTTCCTTGGTATAAACATGAAATTAACAAATGCCCGATTTTATCTTATTCCCGATGCCGTTTTTGACAAAGCTTAGCTAATTCAAACTGAATAGAACATTTAGAAATACACCAGGATTAATTTAGTTTTCACTTACTAATCGTTTTTGATCCGGTATCAAACGCGAAGATTCCCTAAATATTTCTTACGTTTTTCGCACGAAACTTAGGAGGGTAGTTATGGCACTATATCCCTTCAGAAGCAAATAATAGTTTGGCACGATTAAAATAAACGTTTTAGGTTGACAAGTTACCATTATTTATTGTAACTGTTATTTGAATAATTGTTTTAAAAAATATACAGATTACGCTTCTAATTGAAATTCAAAATAAGGAGCGTCAAAAGTATGCACTCGAACGTAACCATCCTCTCCACCACTGCTGTAACTGGAAAGAATAAATGCGATACTTTTTTCAATTTTGTAAATTATAAAAATGGCGCGAAATATATACAAGATTTTTAAGGGAAGCTGGCTCCACCTATCATTCCTAAACAGAAACTTTATCGCAGTTTCTCGCTATTTTCAAAAGCTATGTATAATCAAGGAGGATCAGAGAAGGAGAGGAAATGTGGGGCTGCGTTGAGTTAGAGAGAAGAGCCAACCTCCAACTCGGGTGGAAAGGGGGGATAGGAAATTCTCGAGGTATACTGTTGTCACGTGGTCGCGAGCTCTCGCGTCTCATAAAGGATTCGTTTTACCCACGCGACAACATTTTACCACGAAACGTCTCTACCCCCGTTCTCCCAGAGTGGGAGTTTAGGCCGACGCAGTAGGAACCGCGCCGTCCCCACATTTCCTCTCCTTCTCTGATCCTCCTTGGTATAATGTATTAGATTTTAGGCGAGACTAACGCCATCTATTTTTTTCATTAGAAATGCGTCATATAGGTTTTTTTAGGCGAAACTGGCGCCATCTATGTTTTTTATTTTGTACTCTATTATATACTAAGCCAGTCTTAGCCAGACTAGGAAAGCTAAGGCTTAGCAGCTACAGCGAAATTATGGATATAACGAAATGCTACCCCTCCCCCGCCTCCCAAGAATTTCGTTATAAAGAGGTTTGATTGTACTTTACTAATGAAAAGGGGGCAATTTATGGTGGCACAGAGTTTGCTTAAACAGAAAATCACTAATATATTTGAAAACAAATATGTAAAATTCATATATATTGAAATAATCTGCGATTTGGTAAAATCCTTCCCCCAATCTGGCTTCAACTGCTCATATTCAAGATTCATTACCCATAATTATCCGTTAAGTTTAAGTTAATAAACCATCCAGGCAACGTAGCGATAATCAGTACACGTTAATTTAGAGTCTAATTTCAAAGTTTTTACAATACATTTAGGTCAAAAAAAAAAAAAAAAAAAAGTGTAGGCCTAATTAAATAGTAATTATACTTTTGGTATAGAATTATTATCATTATACCTCTTTCCATCAGGATGAAAAGCCACACTGTTTATGGGTCCAAAATGATCCTTTACTCGTCCAAATTCTTCCGTTAATACCAAATGAAAGAAACGAGCGTCAAATTTTCCCACTCGAGTCGAAGTTGTCGTTACCTCCATAGCTTCTTGACCTCCGCCCAAAACAACCTAATTGACACAATTTTCATATCGGACCTTCTCTAGTCTCTACTAAAATTTAGCAAATCCATAAAAGTAAACTTACATGATCGCGAATAGGAGAAATAGCGGCTGAATTAACTGGTCTTCCAGTTTTATACGTTTTTAAAAGATCCAAAGTATCCAAATCAAACAACTGGAATAAAAATATTAAATTATTTCTATCAAAGCACCCAGCAATTAAATCATTTATAAGATGGCTTAGTGAGTCGGGCTTACTTTTGCAGTCGCGTCTTTGGAAGCGGTGATAATCATAGTTTGATCTTTGTTAAATTGCATATCGTTGATTTGAGATTTATGTTCGCGCACGCTTTTACGTTCTTCCTCCATTTTTAAATCCCAAAGAACGATATCTCCAGTTTCGTGCCCGGAAACGATCGTATCTCCTAAATGAGCCCATAATGCGCTAGTGATTTTAGAATAATCGGTGATTGGAATGAGAATCGCGTCCCCTTCTAGCAATGAAAAATTAAACCCGAAAGTTGAATAAAGGTTTAAAAAAGCTTTTATTTCTAAACTTACCAGTTTCAACATTCATCCTAGAGTCGACAATATGAAGTTCGCATTGTCTTCCCATAGATTTATCGGTGGTGTACATAATCTCGTTTCCACTGTACGACCAACCGCAAGTTCTAACAGCCGTTTGGGTTTCTATACTCACTAAAGCTTTCCCAGTTTCGCAATCCCATATTTTACAAAAGTTATCGGCAGCCCCAGTTACAACTCTAGTGGTATCCCCTGATTAACGTATAAAATTAAGGAAGACTTACCAGTAAAATTGGTTAAAAATGGTAAGAAATAGTTCATCGAAGGATACAGTTAGGGTCTATACACCACACGGCACCGTTGTGTCCGTTAAAAGATCCTAATCGTTCGCCATTCAAAGAATACCATACATTCGGTGTGTGATCTTTAGCGCACGAAAATAGTAGATCTCCTTCGCGGTTGTATTTAATTAGCGTTATAGCACGTTCGTGCCCGTGAAGCATAAGTGGTTTCTGAAAAGTTAAAATCGTTCCGAATAATCAATCATTAACCGTAATTAAAAATAGTAAAATTGAATGCAATATGCTAAAATTCTCTCATTAAAAATTAGCCAAGGCCTAGAACGTAAAACGCCACCCAAATTTCACCACTAATTTGTATTTTGTAATTTCAATTTTAGGCTTAGCGAAATTTTTATTATATTATAGAACTAAGATTCATTTAACTTCTTACCATGATCTTAATTATTTTTTATATTATCCTAATTTAGAAGATATCACTAGTTTTATCTAAACATGAATGGAATTTACTTAATTACGCCGAAAACGTGGTTGAGACTTGAGAGAGGTAAGTTCCCTTTCGGGGATTTTTCGTCCTCCGAACTTCCGAAGAGAGTCCGAAGTGCTCCCTGGTGTCTAAACTGAATGGTTCGCTACTCCCTCTGATTGGTTAGAATTTTTGGCGGGTATTTAAAAAAAAAATAATAATTTGGTGCGAAATAATTTATTGTAATGAGATTTATTTTATACAATTGCGAGTGATGATGTAAAACCTTAATTCAAAAAAACACACATTACAAGAGAAATAAGGCACTATTGCACATTTTGTAACACTTTTCGGTGAGAAATTGTCTTTCGACTCTTTCGTAATTGTGAAGAATGATTGTTTTGGGGAAATAAAGCGAATAAACTAAATTTTTGATCTCATATCGGTGTTACTCTCTTTAAAAGTCTATAAATTACTTATTTTTCAACTCTTTTATCTAACTAGCGCGAAATGCCACGGAAATATCTCCAATATCAGAAAATTCCACGACATCCGATTTAACGGCATTACTCGAGTTAAAATTATTCATTTTGTCCAAAACTATTTTGACGTTCTTTTTTGAATATTTTGAAACGTCTAAAAACGAGTTACCCACTTTTATTTACTTCATATTAAAGTAATAAAAATTTATTTGAAATTTGAAAAAAGTTGTAGAAACAAACCCTGAATGACGTAGCCAGAATCCATAATAGTTTTCTTTTGCTGTTTCCAGACGCAATACAAGTAATAAAAAGTTCCGGCGTAAAAATCATTGACAATAGGAAAGACGGAATTGCTTTTATTTATTTCCCTGTTCAAATATCCTTCGCGCAAAGCTTCTAACGTGATTCTAGTTATGTTAATGCTCATGACGCAGAATGGAAAATGCTTCAATTAAAAGAGTTTGAAGACTATGGCGTTAGTTTCTTAATGTAATTGAATAATTTGTTAATTTTTTTAGATTCACCTGTTCCTCGGAATGCGATAATTTGTAAATTTCCCTAGCGAGAATTTTCGTCTTGGCATTGAAAATCAAATAAAGTAAGTGTAAAAGTCCCAAAAAACCGACTCCTCTCAGATCCGTCGAAGGATTGCAGCCTTGAAACCCAATTTCTTCCCAATGACTACCGTATTGAGGACAATCCAATACGATTCCAGTCAGATTTTTGTATAATGTTCGTATTAAACGGACGTGAAGAGATACAGTATGGTCAAAAGGATCTAATGGAGATTAATTTGAAAGACTTTAGAGTAAAAATTGAATATTTAAAAATAAAATTATCTTACAGTGTGCTATCGAGAAGATTAAATCTCTCTCAGAAATTAAGTCCTTTTTAATTTTGGGGGGCCCAAAAAAGCAATTGCAGAGAGACATAATTGCTTTCCTCTTTTTTTCTGGTTGGATATTTTTAGCAAACTCTCCCATATCTGCGTTCTTGAAGTATTCCAACATATATTCGTAAGTCACGGGGCTACTTTGTCTAAAAATGCTCGCTCCGCCTAATTGAACATAAATATAAATTGTTAAAATTCATTCTGATATACATGTATCATTGAAACAATTTAAATCGTGTTTCACGATTTACAGAGTTTATTTCGATTTAAAAGGAGTTGGCAAAATGGGTAAAGTATTTTAGGGATCATCCGCTCAAATCTGCCAACTCTGCTTGAACAGTGCTAATTTAGTATATTTTAATTAAAGTCAACTACTTTAATAAAATTCGATGGATATAGTTAAACTCACTGGGAACTACGGTGTCCACTAGCTGCCATTCATTTTTGGCAATTTCCAATTCTTCTTTAGCGAGATTTTCATCTAATTGTCAAAAAAATGACAACAATACAAAATGTAAACAAACAGCCGAGGCTTAGGTTCTTTCTTTAAGAATTAGGTTTATGTACCGCATAATTCTTTATTTTGGTGCAAAGCGCTTTTCGGTTCATCTTCTTCATCCTAAATTAAAGAATTTTAATTTACTGCGAGCATCTTAAAACTAATTAGATTAATAATTAAAATTAAGACTAACATCGGGCATAGTTTCGAAGGACGCCATTCAAAATTTCAAATCGATCGGTGTTACTAACGTCGTCTGCTTATTCTGCTATAAAGCTTAAAAGCTGGAGTATCAATCTCTAAACGGGAGTGGAAACCATAGATATAAAATAGAAAACTATAAATAACTTGTACTCCCATTGCTGTAACATCACAAGGCCTAAATAATGTTTAGGTTAGGTTCTTAGTTTGGGAATTAGGTTAATGTACGGCATAATTCTTAATTTTGGTGTAAAAATAGAGACAAAAAATCTAGGGTCTGTTCCAAATCTTGGACTAAGTTCAGTAAAGCGTAACGCAGATACAGCCTCCGTGGAAAAATAATTTAGGGGTAGCCTACCGGACTCATCGCTAAACACGTATTCCCTTAGTATAGGATAAGATCATGAATTTATTCATGATAAGATTTATTCTAGTATATAAAATGGTTAGTTTATAAAGATCAGAATATTGGGAGGTTCTTTCACGCCTTTTAAATCGTAATTTTCTTTTTCTCCGGCTTTCTGTCGATAAAAAAGAATAACGGGTCTCCTAATCTTTTTGACGCTGGCCAGACCACGCGTCAAGGATACGCTCGCTATTATGCGCCACGCAAAAATGATATTACAGACATATTCTACCGATGTTTATAAAAGATTTGCCCCGGATATATTAAAATACATATATATACAATGTAAACAGCGACCAGCAACGACCGAACCCATATTGCATTGTACTATATATAAAAAGATAATGCATTTTTAGGCGATAAAAAAAGTTTACCATCAACAAAGCCGCAATATAGAAAAGGAATGACTAGTCTCACAACCTATACTAAGAGAACCATCTCATTTTTCCAAATGAATTTAAATTTTGATCATTTTTCGGCCCAACCCGAAACGGGATGAATCACTGTTTGACGAAACAGGAAAGGAAAATGATTAAATCTATTGCTCTTAGGAGCCTTTAGAAATTTTGGAACCGCACCGACCTTAGCTGCATTCAGGGTGAAAACCACCCGTAGGGAATAACAGACAATACTTTACTAAAGGGTCCCTTTATATTATAGAAGCAAGAACCCATAGACGTACTTAAGAACATTAAAGGGACTATATGCGATTTTAAATCCACTTTAAATTCACCTTCTTTTATAGCTTAGCAGACGACATTGACCATAACAAATTGCACAGTCAAAGCTAGGCTGTGTACATAAGGGAAGAGCATTTTAAAGGGGAAACTTACAGATTACTATCAAAGCTGAACTCTGGTGCACAGCGAATTCAAGAGTGTCTGACCCCTAGGGCTTGGGTCAATTTCCCAATCTGAAAAGTATAACTTCATGGCGCTAGCATAGCACCCTTCAATGTTCTCGCGTACTCATATGGGCTCTTGCATGATATAACGGCTTCAACCTCTGGTACATCTTTTCTAATATAATCTTATCATAAACTTACTACTCATTGGTTGCGTGCTCTAAGAATACTGTCACGTAAACCCCGTGAAAAGTTTTATACATGTAAAACATGATTTAATTATTTCTATAGTTTTTCGAGTGGGGCCCAAAACAACCGAAGAATAACCCAAACGCTCCATATATATATTTTCGATTAATAATTACGAGATATAGCTGAAAATAGGGATTCATATAATACCAGTGTAACACCTCCCCCTGAACTAAAGTTCAGTCGGGGAGGTAAAAAGACAAATGATAATGAATCATTTGGTATAATTTGCTAGATCAAGACAACAAAATTAATTGAAATGAAAAACCTTTATAATTATCATTCCTAAATTCTTACGGGGCGTTTGGGTTCTTTTTTTTTAACATTCTTATAAAATTTCTCAACTTTATGGTGGCTAGCGTCACGATGGTGACATTCCGTTAGCCATATAGTTATTTTTAGTTATTTACTCCTTTTGTAAAAAGTGAGGGGGGAAGATTAGAGTTTGAAAAAAAAAAAAGAAAGAGCGTTTATATCGAGCCTCTTGAAATATATTTTAGCCTGGCAACCGCGTCTTTTGAACATAATTCACCTAGACACACGCGAATATGGTAGTTCGCAATTTGATCTGAGCCTGGGCAAGCGCGATTATAGGAGGAACTCAAGTGGTCCCGCGCGGAAGGGATCTTTTGATCCGACACGCGACATGTACGAGAAATACTACGGGGTGCCACGCAGGGGTGGTGGTGGTGGCACGCGACCAAATCATCTAAGCCACGAATTCATCCATCCCCCAAACCAAAACTCGCGTCTATATATTCCGACCCGAGGGCCGGGTGATATGGAAACACTTGAAGAAAAAATACGCGAAAAAATTAGAAGCTCACTCTTTGTCCTTCTTTCTTATGCAAGCGTATAACGTATTCGAACTAGAAATTGGTACTAATTCGTATTTATGGAACCATTTGGTTGTAGCTTCAGACATCCCGGCAAATAAGATTATATTTAAAATAATGAGTTATATCATAAATCTGTGATCTCGCGCCGCTTTTACACTACAGAGAGTAATTGATTAACTTTTGGTTATAATAAGGGAGAGAATGAGAGATTGGAAAGGTTACCTTAACTTAACAGAACAATGTAATCAAATATAAACAATGTATAGATGGTAACTTTACGTATACCTGTGCCAAGTTTGATTTCTCAACCTACCAATAGATATTACAATAAAATGGCAAATCTTATACTTTTCCTCAACCTTGGAAGCAACAAAAATCGCCGTTAAATAGAACCTGTTTCTGTTGGAAATGTATCATTTTTTCAAGGTTGGGACAAACTATAGGATTTCCTCAACTTTGAAACCAACAAAAATCGCTGTTAAATAGAAGCTGTTTCTGGTATAAATGTATCAGTTTTTAAAGGTTGGGACCAAGTAATTTTATATTATCACCTGTTGTAACCATGACAGCGATTTAAGATCTCTGACGACAGCTGTAACTTAAATGATTAATCTCATGATTAAATTATAATTAAATTGAAAATTATAAACGTACGTTGATTATTTTTGATTATATTCAATTAGATCGAGTATGTACACTTTGAAACAAATTCAACTGTCCCTCATCGCGAAAAAAATCAAATTTGTTTATCTCCAGTGTCCCTATAGATAAGTCTAAAAAGAACAACAGCAACTCCCCATAAGAGTCTGGGTCCACGTAATGTTAAAAATTTTCGTCTCTTTTATGATAAATTCGTATTATATTATTAAAATAGGGTAGTTGGGGGATAATTTAAAGCTAAAATTCGAGCTCACAACTGTAAATTTTGGGAATTACAACGAATGGAAGGTTTCTTCCATAATGTAAAGAATAGGAAGAATCTATGACTTCCGTGACGGATATGAAAGCCTTCCCCCACACGAAAATCTTGAACGGTTATTATTTTAGATTCATAATTATGTTAGGAAAATATTAGGAAAGAATTATTTTGTAACTGCCACGGGTATAGTGCTGGCGGCAAAATGAAATTCGTATATTTTTGGTCTACTATGCCTCGAAATCCTCGAAAACGCCTGTAGAAGTGTTCCACTTGTCAAGCATTCATGCAGTAGGCTTTTGCTAGCTTTACAGGGGCCGTGCAAAGACTATATAGCTTACTTGAATAGTCTTTGGTGTATAAGAAACTCGAAAAATAAATAGAGAAATCATACCAATTAGAAGATACTGGAGTAGTATCTTTAATTTTTATTTCATATTAAACAAAACACTCTTGTATAAAACGGACAAATTATTCATTTAACGCTAAGGTTTTCTACGTTTAACGTATGTCTGGTAGTTCAAGCTCAGTGGCATCTTCACACACTACACGCAATTTTGACTGGTACCAACTGCCTCGATCTTCATGGCGACGATAACCAAGATACCAGATTACGCTGCTAACGTGAACACAAGTACCTATCGTCAAACTACCACCTTTGCAATTGCAATACCAGCCTTTAATGGCATTTGCACCTGTCCCGTTCGGTACATAACGAATTAGAGCTTGGTGAACAGCTGAGGTGGAAAATTGACCAGGCACGCGTATACAAATTAAGTCATGTTCAACTTTGGACACTTCGACGCTGAAAGAGCCGGATTTCTCTATAGTCAACGCCACATAAGATTCAGCGCGTTTCGTTTTAAAGTCGCTCATTACCACCTCACGTACATCACTTTCACGAAGTACAGGGAAGTCTTGAAATTCACTATCCTCAATTCGTTGCCATTTAGACGGTTTGCGAAGCAGATTATCGCGCTCAACTACTTCCTTAAGAGGATTTTCTTTCGTAGAGACTGCCAGCATTTTTTCGACGGAGTCTTCCCAGGAACCTTTAAGATGTAACTCCGGGTGGTAGGCGTTCAACAGCGCAGCAGCAATTTGAAGAAGTTCCGGAACTAATGGTAACATATGCACAGGTATACGGTTTTGAAAAAAACGATACACCGTCTGCAAATGCCCATTCCTAACTTCAACCGGCCACCTGAGGTACGTTACTTGTCGGGAACGATTATCTTCTTGCGTGTTTACTTGCTTCTCGCCTTTAGACAAGAACGAAGGCATTTGTAAATCCACACCCAGTTCAGTCAGTACGCTGTTGGAGTCTCGAAAACCGCGGTCTGCCTGTACAACGTCACCAACTTGAAAGAAAGACTGGAGTTCTTCTCTCTTTTTGATAGAATGGTTTAAAATGCGCGCGTCGTTATTGCGGCCATTAGCAAAGTAGGGTCTGATTATATCTATTATGTAACCCGTAGTTGTTACCATTAACATTGGCTTGAGGATATGTTGGCCTTTGTGCACACAGAAGGATTTGTGAAGAACGGTATAGTCCTTGGATCTTCCAACCTTGATATAGGTGCCATCTACAATGGTAATAAGACAATTAGGCTTGTTGTTAGCAAAGAGTTTTACTGCTGCTCCAGATTGATGGTTTGTTATCAGATTGTCACGTGATAAGTGTTGCAGGCCAAAATGATGTGGCACGAAATGCTCCGATAAAGCCATAATAACCGCTTTTACCGTGTTTGATACCGATCTTTCAGTTAAATGAAATAAAGTTGATAACACCTTATTGGAGATACCCAATCGTAATTTCACCAATAATACTGCTAGAGCTGTCTTCGACGAACAGCATCTGATGGTACGAATAATGTCCTCAATAGTCGAATGCAACTCTAGGAACTCGTGCAGGGACAATGAAGTTAATACTTTACAGTCTTCATCACTTTGTATGAAGTTGTCAAAGCTCGGCGTCCGTAGGTCGTTAACACATTCCCTGAGGTCCTGTAATAGTTGCTCAATGTCCGTGGCAGTCATAATGGTTGATCTAGCGGAAACCTGAATTCCAGCAATTATTTCGGTGGGAAGCTCTCCATTAACGAGATGCGTGGAGCACATTCGGTTGTCCCGATGAATAAATATGGCTCTTTCCACAAATATACTTGTTCTCACTTCGGCTTTTACCCTGGTTCGTGTACTAACACCGCAAATGAAGCAAGTTTTTGGCAGGGGCCGAACACAACTGTGCTTTATGGCAATAGTGTTTGATGACGTACGCTTTCGTGGTAATTGCGACGTTGATGGCTGAGGTATTGGTGACGGTGATGGATTAGATACTGTGGACTTTGTTGGTTCAGGTACTGTGGACGTTGATGGCTCAGGTACTGTTGACGTTGATGGATTAGATACTTGCGTCAAAAAATATTAAAGACGTCTTTAATATTTTTAGCCAGCCAGGTTGGCGAAAAATAATTAAACCTGCTTTTATAAACATTAAAAAAATTGTAATATCTGGTTTGAACCATGATCTTAAGAACTTTCCTTATCAATAACATCAATGTGAGAGTCACTTGGAATTTGGAGATGGCTCCAAATACATGTTACGCGTGCAATCGGAAAGTTACCAATAGTACAAGTAGAGGTATAGGCACTCACGTTAAGGCTGGCTTTGCTCGTTTTCTTCGTTTTAGTAAAGGGTTATTACCACTTGTAATTAATAGCAAAACAACGAAGATTTGTTTAAAGTGCTCGGGTCTGTCACGAAAGTTTCAAACGTTCTTAAATGCTAGCAAATCGTCCTTCAGTAGTGATCATGGCTCTTCAACGTCATCGTCTTCACCACAAAAACGAAGACAAATGACGCAAGTATCTAATCCATCAACGTCAACAGTACCTGAGCTATCAACGTCCACAGTACCTGAACCAACAAAGTCCACAGTATCTAATCCATCACCGTCACCAATACCTCAGCCTTCAACGTCGCAATTACCACGAAAGCGTACGTCATCAAACACTATTGCCATAAAGCACAGTTGTGTTCGGCCCCTGCCAAAGACTTGCTTCATTTGCGGTGTTAGTACACGAACCAGGGTAAAAGCCGAAGTGAGAACAAGTATATTTGTGGAAAGAGCCATATTTATTCATCGGGACAACCGAATGTGCTCCACGCATCTCGTTAATGGAGAGCTTCCCACCGAAATAATTGCTGGAATTCAGGTTTCCGCTAGATCAACCATTATGACTGCCACGGACATTGAGCAACTATTACAGGACCTCAGGGAATGTGTTAACGACCTACGGACGCCGAGCTTTGACAACTTCATACAAAGTGATGAAGACTGTAAAGTATTAACTTCATTGTCCCTGCACGATTTCCTAGAGTTGCATTCGACTATTGAGGACATTATTCGTACCATCAGATGCTGTTCGTCGAAGACAGCTCTAGCAGTATTATTGGTGAAATTACGATTGGGTATCTCCAATAAGGTGTTATCAACTTTATTTCATTTAACTGAAAGATCGGTATCAAACACGGTAAAAGCGGTTATTATGGCTTTATCGGAGCATTTCGTGCCACATCATTTTGGCCTGCAACACTTATCACGTGACAATCTGATAACAAACCATCAATCTGGAGCAGCAGTAAAACTCTTTGCTAACAACAAGCCTAATTGTCTTATTACCATTGTAGATGGCACCTATATCAAGGTTGGAAGATCCAAGGACTATACCGTTCTTCACAAATCCTTCTGTGTGCACAAAGGCCAACATATCCTCAAGCCAATGTTAATGGTAACAACTACGGGTTACATAATAGATATAATCAGACCCTACTTTGCTAATGGCCGCAATAACGACGCGCGCATTTTAAACCATTCTATCAAAAAGAGAGAAGAACTCCAGTCTTTCTTTCAAGTTGGTGACGTTGTACTGGCAGACCGCGGTTTTCGAGACTCCAACAGCGTACTGACTGAACTGGGTGTGGATTTACAAATGCCTTCGTTCTTGTCTAAAGGCGAGAAGCAAGTAAACACGCAAGAAGTTAATCGTTCCCGACAAGTAACGTACCTCAGGTGGCCGGTTGAAGTTAGGAATGGGCATTTGCAGACGGTGTATCGTTTTTTTCAAAACCGTATACCTGTGCATATGTTACCATTAGTTCCGGAACTTCTTCAAATTGCTGCTGCGCTGTTGAACGCCTACCACCCGGAGTTACATCTTAAAGGTTCCTGGGAAGACTCCGTCGAAAAAATGCTGGCAGTCTCTACGAAAGAAAATCCTCTTAAGGAAGTAGTTGAGCGCGATAATCTGCTTCGCAAACCGTCTAAATGGCAACGAATTGAGGATAGTGAATTTCAAGACTTCCCTGTACTTCGTGAAAGTGATGTACGTGAGGTGGTAATGAGCGACTTTAAAACGAAACGCGCTGAATCTTATGTGGCGTTGACTATAGAGAAATCCGGCTCTTTCAGCGTCGAAGTGTCCAAAGTTGAACATGACTTAATTTGTATACGCGTGCCTGGTCAATTTTCCACCTCAGCTGTTCACCAAGCTCTAATTCGTTATGTACCGAACGGGACAGGTGCAAATGCCATTAAAGGCTGGTATTGCAATTGCAAAGGTGGTAGTTTGACGATAGGTACTTGTGTTCACGTTAGCAGCGTAATCTGGTATCTTGGTTATCGTCGCCATGAAGATCGAGGCAGTTGGTACCAGTCAAAATTGCGTGTAGTGTGTGAAGATGCCACTGAGCTTGAACTACCAGACATACGTTAAACGTAGAAAACCTTAGCGTTAAATGAATAATTTGTCCGTTTTATACAAGAGTGTTTTGTTTAATATGAAATAAAAATTAAAGATACTACTCCAGTATCTTCTAATTGGTATGATTTCTCTATTTATTTTTCGAGTTTCTTATACACCAAAGACTATTCAAGTAAGCTATATAGTCTTTGCACGGCCCCTGTAAAGCTAGCAAAAGCCTACTACATGAATGCTTGACAAGTGGAACACTTCTACAGGCGTTTTCGAGGATTTCGAGGCATAGTAGACCAAAAATATACGAATTTCATTTTGCCGCCAGCACTATACCCGTGGCAGTTACAAAATAATTCTTTCCTAATATTTTCCTAACATAATTATGAATCTAAAATAATAACCGTTCAAGATTTTCGTGCGGGGGAAGGCTTTCATATCCGGCACGGAAGTCATAGATTCTTCCTATTCTTTACATTATGGAAGAAACCTGCCATTCGTTGTAATTACCAAAATTTACAGTTGTGAGCTCGAATTTTAGCTTTAAATTATCCCCCAACTACCCTATTTTAATAATATAATACGAATTTATCATAAAAGAGACGAAAATTTTTAACATTAGGTGGACCCAGACTCTTATGGGGAGTTGCTGTTGTTCTTTAAATTACGAACATAACTCAGTTACAAGTTTGAAAAGGACCAATATTCCTATTGAAAATTTTTAATGGGTATCTAGATCCTTTCTAGGCTTGCTTTTTTTAGATCGAACATTGAAGAATGTTCTGCTTAGAATTTAATTAACAGATATTTTACGCACCAAATGATTAAGTTTCTGTTCCAATAGTGTTCAACATCTCTATAAATCTAAATCCATATAAAGCAGGAAGGAGCGATAGTTTTTTTTACAAATCAACGTTTTGGTTGGATATGATAAACGGTCAAAATGCATATAGCTCGACAACAAAGCAAACACATTACGCGTTTTGCGGATTAGATTTCATTATTTCACGGGTCCCCCCCTTGCCACCTCAAACCTCAATCTATATTCGACGCGATTTTTTTGGGAGAGAGCTAGCTTTTGTTTATATACTAGTCGATCCCTCGAATGTATACTTCTTGATCGAGAGAAGTTTGCATTAGGTGGAAAGATGAGTTGAATACGTTAAAACCCTCCTTGGAAAACTGAAGTTGTCGTTGTTATTTCGCCATCGCTCGAGCAAAGTTTATAGAGTTACTCTCAACTCTCTCGGAGGGTGATAGGACGTGGGCAGAACCCGAGGAAGAGGAGGGGAATAAGAGCGTTAAACGGTGGAAGGAGGGATGGGGGGAATTGGTGGAAAGACGTAAAAGAGAAAAGGCGGGCTAAAACATTAAGAAAAATTCCAGCGCGAGCGGAAAAAGCCACGCTTTTTTATACCAGAAACCATTTTTCCGACAAACGACAAAAACTGTTTAAACTTCTCGAGACGTGGGAACACTATAATCGCGCGAAAAGTTTCGAGTAACTTCTCATCAATCGTCTTGGTGGTCCCGCGTGGTAAAGGTTAACTTTTGTTATAGCAAATGGTTGCCAAATTGCTCTACAATTAGTAATACATACCAGGATAATACTAAAATACGGTAAAACGCAACTAAAACAATACCCTACTCATCAGTAAAGACTAATTACAGTTCGCGAAACTTTTTTCATTCGCAAAAAGTAGTTAAATTTACTTTTTCATTCTTAAAAACTCTTTTGAAAAAGGTGTGAAACTATTTGAAGCGTTCGCATAACGTCAAAAATTACTTTATCGTTCAAAAAACGCCGTAAATTATAGACTTTACCTTTCGAAAAACCTAGTAAAAAGTGTTTTTATAACACTTTTACGAAACGCGATAAGTTGGACAACTACTTATATCGGTTGTAAAAAAGGTTCTAGAACAAATTCAACTACTGGCCCATATATGTAAAGTACAATTTGCAAAAGGTTGAGAAGCAAAGACTTGAATAAATTAAAATTTAAACGCGAATCAGTCCTGAACAATGTACAAATGACGTACAAGTCGAAAAAACTGTAATTAACTTCGGTATACCAGATTAAAACGCGTTGGAAACAAGAATCTTGGTGTTAAAAACAATCGGCTGAACTTCAAAGGTCGTTTAATTAAGTAACGCGATGCTATCAAGCCCGACGAATAGTTGCAATCAAGGAAGTATGGCCAACGCGTCATCATTTTCGGTCAAAGACATTCTGAATCTCACTGACCAAACGTGCAACTTCGATTCCCAATCGTTCATATTCGGTCCAGGGTCCCTCGACCGGGTTCTCTTCGACGATGGCTTCTCGGCGGCGGTCGTGATCCCCGATACGAGCCCGCAACACCCGACAATCTTGCCTTCCTCGGAGACGCCCGGGTTAGGGAACATCTTTTCGCCGTCATCGACCCCGTCTCCGTCGGCTACGGCTTTACTGAGAGATTTCGTTACGCAGAGCTTCCCTCCTTTGACAGTTTCACCGTCTCCGGGAGGTTTCGCCAATTACGGAATGAGTTGTCCATCGTCTCACGTTCAAAACATATCTTACGGATGTCCGCCGTTCTCTACGGGAGCGCCTTCTTCGTTGATGTCTTCGCCGGTACAAGTATCTAATTGCGGTTCAAATTCCATTTTTGACTCCGGTATCTACGGATTGGGACATCAACCGGCCGTTAGAAGGAATCATATGATACCTTCATCCGGAACTTCTTCCAACGTAGTTTGGAATAATAACGCTACACCTATCACCTTCTCGACGAGTACATCCTCGACAAACGGAATCAGACATATTAATATAAAAAGTAAATCATTTCACGCAACTTCTATGTGATCCTGTGTCCTTTGTATCTATATCATTCGGGTATTAAGCGCTATATTTGAAACACGCGAAAAAACAACCTTATTTAAATTATTTTTATTAATTTTAATTTTTGGCGAAGACCTTCCCAAATCGGCTTCTTTCAATGTAGAAGTTCTAACAATTGTTTAAAAATTCAACGCGTTATATATAGGCTCCCCCAAAAAATAAAGTTTTTGAGGTTTAAACCCCGAAGTATTAGTCTCATTAATAAAAATTTATTTTAAATTAAATTAAAAAGATTTACACCCTAATTTATGGAATGAAAAAACCTAATATATTGAGGTGCACATAGTCTGTCGCTTTGACTGTACTAGAGTATATATCGTATATTTAGCATTACCAAAGGTTGTAATCAGTTAAGTAAGCGCGAAAATTAAGGAGGAGATTTATTGAAGTGGTTAATCGCTCGCTATATATGAACTAAATAAAAGTTCAACCAGGCTATTTGGTATACTAAATCGATTTTTTAAGACAAATTAGTTTAGGTTAGGTTAAAAAGTCTTCACCAGAGAAAATAATTCCGCACTAACAGTCACTGACGTAGTAAAAAGGGTTAAGCAACCAAATAGATTGTTAGATTACAGTACCTAAATTACCTATATGATCTTAAAGGGTAAATGAAAACTGCTATATCACTTTCTTGATTTTACGTTTTTCTGAATCTACGTTATCGAAAACCTAAGAAAAATATCAACTCTTATTTTTAAGCATCTCCTAAATATTATAGAAAAGGTTTTAAAGATCGGACTTAGTTGTCTGCTGCAAAAAAGCATGGAACCCCTGTGTTTGAATCGATTTGAGTCGATTTCTCGAAACTGCTTGGGGAACCAGTTTCGTACCGATTCGGTTTCAACAACCGAAAGATGAAGCTACGATAAATCGATTTATTAAGATATTGCGTGAAGGCGAGACGCTTAAAATGATTCCTGGCGTGTCGAATATCGGGTTGATTTTACCGTTTCAAGTCGATTAAGAAATATTAAAGTGACCCTAGCTATATTGAAAAGTAATGATGATTTAAGAAAATTTATAGAATGAATAAAATCCCTCAAATAAGTACTCACAGTTTTATATTTATATATCCGAATAGGTCGTTTTCACAGTATACGATATCCAAAACACGTTCAAATAAACACCGGGTATTATCATTATTATAAGATGGGCTTACGCGAACCAATTTCTCGCGTCAATATAGGAACACGAACTCTAGCGCATCGTACCGCCGTTTGGAAGAATTTCTATCACTTACAGATGTAGTTCAAGATGCTTTTAATGTTCGACTAAATAGATTACGGGGTTAAAAGCACGTACACTTAATCTTCTAGAGTTTAGTTCGCGGTCCTTACAAATGCCACCGCGCAACGGAATGAAGAGTGGGTTGCCCGTCTCCGTCTCCTAAGAGTAAGCGGTATAGAGCCGGGTCAATTCTCGAGTGGACCTAAGGACCCTACTTAAAGCGTCCTTCTTCAATGGGCCGGGCTCAAGGAGGCGATTCGAGTGTCTATTCAGCGAGCGAGACAAAGTCTAAATACTCTTTTTTTCATACTTCTTCTATATGGGGGTGAATAATTTTTTGTCGTTTTTGTTATAAGAATCTTAATCGTGTTGTAGTACGAGTACTAGGAATAGTAAGAGTACTGAGCCGTAAAACAATTCTCAAGTGGTATCTGTCGAGCATCTATAACTCTTTTATAGCTTACTAGAGAGCTAGGCGTCCACTTAAGGACCCCCATAGCCGCGCAACGAGGAAAAGAATTGGTTATATCAATAATAAACGTCGGAGAGACTACTCTAGTTGTTTTGAATTCATTTAAACGATATATCTAACTTATTCTGATCGGAAAACGTAAAAAAAATCATCAAATTAAATTGATTAATCTCAAAAGCTTTAACGCAAGTTTTGATAACTGCACCATTAAAATTCGACGGACAGTTAACTACTCAAGATTCTGAGTCGAATTAAATTAAATTAAACCGAGTTAATCGTGGTTTAATTTTGTTAATCACGTTTAAACCAATTAAGAGAGATTCCTTCCAGATTTTAAACTGATTATAGTTAGATTTAAACTGTCTTAGATCATTAAATTTTCTTATTTATTAAAAAATATTGCCTCAAGTGATGTTAAACTTCGATATGAACATTATAAAGCGCGTTTGCAAGAATTGGAATAATTCTACAACGAAATATTTCTAAATCTTAATTTTCTCGCTCGAGTTTCATAATTTGGTTTAA
Organism: Odiellus spinosus; assembly: GCA_963920705.1. Taxonomy (NCBI): domain Eukaryota; kingdom Metazoa; phylum Arthropoda; class Arachnida; order Opiliones; family Phalangiidae; genus Odiellus; species Odiellus spinosus. Next base: position 7,260,488 of record OY987227.1, on the reverse strand, counting down.
TTATTTTTCAGAAGAATCAGAATGTTGCCTATCTCCGAAAGGAAACTCTCATTCGTCATCGGGAGGTGGATCGGACATTGGTCAAGCCATCAACAACGACCGTAACTCCGTCGCCTCTAACGCCTTAACTCAAAGCAACGGGCAACCCTCTACGACTGCCGCCGTTAGTGGTGGTTCTAACGGAGTTCGGCAACAGAGAACCCGTCGTAAACCTCGGGTCTTATTCTCTCAGGCCCAAGTGTACGAACTCGAAAGAAGGTTCAAACAACAACGTTACTTATCGGCACCGGAAAGGGAACAACTAGCCTCCGTTTTAAAACTGACCTCGACTCAAGTCAAAATCTGGTTCCAGAATCGACGGTACAAATGCAAACGTCAACGGCAAGACAAGAACTTGGAAATGAGTGCCGTACAAGCCGCCGTTCATATAGCGCGTTTGCAGCACACGTCGGGAACGTCAAATCCTCCGAGAAGAGTAGCAGTACCCGTATTGGTCAGGGACGGAAAACCTACTTGTCCTTACGGTACAGGGACCGCCGGTAACAACTCCGGTAACGTTACTTACGGTCATTCGGCGCAGTCTACGGGGGTCTATTCCAATTACGGTTCTTGTATTAACGCTGTTAGTTACGGGACCCAAGGACCCCAGACGAGTTCGGTACAGACGATTTCTTCCAACGCGAATATTATTTCTTCGGGTAGTAATTACGGATTGATCGATTCTCGAACCAATTTGCAAACTAGTTACGACTGTAACGAGGTGGTAAGGGCTTGGTGACCACTATCGTGATCGGGATAACCAACGGTTCAATTTCTCACGAGTCGACTTTGAAAAAACGTATACTCGGTACGCGTAAGGATACGTGAAGCTATAACTTCAACAGAACTAACAGATAGGTAAAGCAATTCTTCCTCAAACGGGAATGTTTACGGGTAGCTATACCTTAAAGCTTTAAAAGCTCTATCTGCTCTGAAATTTGTCCCTTTAAAATGTTCTTTCTTTACGCGCATCTAGCCTAGATTTGACTGTACAATTTCTTATGGTCATCGTCGTCTGCTAAGCTAGAAAAGAAGGCGACTTTAAAGGAGATTTAAAGATCGCAGATAGTCCCTTTATAGGGGGAATGTAGACAGAGAGTGATTTTCTATCGTTTCTTCATAGTAATAAATATAAATTATGTAATATTAATTTACTCGGAAACTAGGCTTAACAAGGATTCACGGTGATATTGATATCTAGTCGTTAACGAGTCTCCGGCGAGTCACGCGAGTCGGTTAAACGTTTCAAACTAGGCACTCGCATTTGCTCGTTGGCCGGAGACTCTTTAACGGCAAGATGTGCAACTCTCAGTGGATCCCTGACCTGTCAAGTCTTCTTTCAGAGTAAGTAACAAAATGATTTTAAAGTGGATAAGGTCTTTTAAACAATAAGGAATAGGAATAGATAGAAATATATTCATTGTAAGGCTTGATTTTTGAAAAACCACATACCTACGCATTGTAGGTTTACGCGAGAGTTTGCGAGTACATTTACCCGAATGTCATTCGAGGAAGGATTGCTTTTAACCAGTGGCGGCGGAACGGGTGGGGACAGGGGGACATTGTCCCCCCTCAATTAAACCAGGTGGGGACAACCAATATACGTGTCCCTCCCCAAATTGTTCAGTCAATACTCTGATTAATCTCAGAATATAATTGAATTCAATGAATTATAAGAAAAATCAGTCTTTAATCTCAACCTGTTTGGAGTTTTTAAGAAAATAATATAATATAATAACAAAAATTATAAAGAGACTGTCTTTAAATAAGGTATATGATTTATTTCTACGCGAGTCCGTCTGTAGAAGAGCGATAGTACAACCATAGCCTTCAGGTATATTGGTCTTGAGCAACTTGTTTCCAAGTTCTTTAACGAAAAATGTCCCCCCCAAAATAAGAACCGTCCGCCGCCACTGCTTTTAACCTAACATGCCAAAGTACTGTACACGGGTTTCGACTTTCGAGTAGTATTTCTTAACCTGGCTAATTACGAATTAATTACCTCGATAAATAAGTTGATTAATCCGCGCATTCTGACCAAAAATGTACCTTAATTATTTTGTTCCATTATTTTTGAAGGAATATTACGATAGCCTTTATACGCACGATATTAATATTTATAATTTAGACGAAAAATATTTTAATTATTTCGATGATATGGAATTAAGTATTAGATATATTGGAAAATAAAACTTTTCTTTAGATTACAAAGTGAATTTTTCTGAAACGGATTCTAGACTCCGAAACAAGTTATTTGAAGTACTAAAATACGAGATTTCATAGTTATTTTATACAAAAACGTACAAATTGCAAGCGCGGCATTGAGGATTTTGGGTTTTTTAATTAATAAACAATGTTCCCCTTTTTTGAGATCTTTAAACTCTCGGAGGATGTGGTTTCGAGTAATTAAGCGTAGACAATATGTCTAGGAGGCGCGATCCCGGATTAAGTCGGCGTAACCATCCGATAAGCCGTTAATGAATAGCTAAAAGCGTGCCTCTTGCGCGGGCTTCCGAGGGGAATATTCGCTAATATCATCACGAACGGTGCCTTATTTAATGAGCAACACTAAAGTTCAAACTACTTAAGCCGGGTTCATACTAGGCCTTGAAATCGATTTAAATCAAACCGATATTCGAATCGCCAGGAATCGTTTTAAGCGTCAGGCGTTAACGCGTTAACTTTATATATCGATTTATTGTAGCTTCATCTATCTTTTGTTGAAACCGAATCGGTATGAAACTGGTTCCCGAAGCAGTTTCGAGAAATCGAATCAAATAGATTCGAGAAAAGACGGTTTAACGTTCACACGGTTTAAATCGTTGAAACGGTTTAAATCGATTCCAGGTCTAGTATGAACGCAGCTAAAGAGAATGAATAGAAGGCCCGTTTCCAATCAAGATATTTTTGGACAAAAAAGTTACTTTTTCGTCCAAAACGTAACTTTTTCGGCTAAAAAAAGTTAACTTTTTCGTTATAACTGAGTTACATTTCTATAGATACTTTTTGCCCAAAAAAATCTTGATTGAAGACGGGGCTTAACTTTAGTAATTCATTTTATCTCGTATTCATAAAATTTATTATAAATCAAAGTTTTTTGTTTTAAGAAACGCCTTGGTTAGCTTCGCTTTGCACGCGTCAAATAGATGAGGGAGGAGTGGTTCCTAGTTTCTTAATTACCGTTATAATTTCAACAATTTAGCTCTTTGAGCAAATAAACGAAACCCCTTCTTATTTTCACGCTTTTGTTTTCGCCACAAAGCTTTTCTCTATAATATTTTCCTTATTTCGTTTCTCAGGGCGCTTTTTATTTAAAAATGGAAAAGAGGGGAATAATTGTATACCAGATTTCGTATAAATGGTATTTTAGCCGAGCTTGATGCCGTTTTCCGGTGTCGGACCCCCAAAAATTCGTATCAAAACCGCTTCGTAGCTCGCGACACCGAGTCGCCCGGCCAAACGCGACGCGACTATATCCCATATTTGGAAAAATTTGTATTTCCGACTTTTTTTAACATCCCGGACTGGACCGTATCAAAAAAACATTTTCTAGCCAAAATAGCGTTTGATTGGCCCCCTCTTTATTATAAAACCCAGCTTAAAAAACTAAGATTGTATAGGGTTTATAACGAGTTACATTCTTCAAATGGTTCATTCCCTGAAAAATCATTCTAGTTTGGGATTTCGCGCCTTTTTTTCTAAGGATGGAATTGAATATAGAATTACGATTTCCCGCGCTTTGGAATGTCTCTCGCGCCAATATAATGTAAAGGGCGAGTGCAGTACAAAATTTACAGTAATTTAGAAATACTTTTATTCCCTTAAAGGGGGCTGACACGGATTTTTACGAACTACAAATGGAAATTGAGTAGCAATAATACGTCATCACTATGGTCGCGTGACTAATGTAGAGATTACAGTTGATTCTCGCGAATGGTACCAGTGATAACGAAGCTTTCGCGCGGTCTTTTTCATAAACATACTTAATCCAGATCAAGTTCTAGCTTTCTTACGAAAATTATGATTAATTACGTTCCAGAAATAAACTACGACATATATCGGGGGAAAAATGACCTACACATTTTTGACATTTTCATTTTGAAGTTTCTTTATAACACGTCAACCAGGAGGTATTTCAAATATTGCACTTTAATAGTATGACAAAACTAAAAATATAATCCAAAAAAAATGGTGACAGTCTTACAGTGACTTTAAGTAATAAATTGTGAGCCGATTTGAAGGATTTGATTTTGATTTTGAAGAACTCGTTACATAACCAACAATTTCCACGAGACTGTTTCTTTAACAAGCCTTTTAGTTTCCATTTGGGGGTTATGGTTTTTTTTTCGACATAATGTCAACTAAGGAAGATTCTTCTTTGGCGCGCTTTTTTATTTTGGCGGGGAATTAGCGCGCGCGCTTCGGACGTAACACATTATTGGCGCCATTATTTCCCGCCATTTTTTCCCCCCTTTTTGACAAACTAGAAATACAAACGAGGTTTTGTTCGTCGCTAGTATCGGGGGAAGCCTACGTATTTTTCTTTTAATATATAAGAAATGTCGACCCTTTTTTCTTTTTTTCATAAAAGAGTTGATTTGAAAAATGATGAAAAACATACGAGGTTACGAACTCTTATAATTTTTTTCTTTTTCTTTCTTTTCTTTATTTGGGATATTCGCGTTTTCGCGCGCAGTCAGCTGTATTTTTGGGATAAAGAAGCCCGGGTAGGAATTTCGGCAATTCCATTAAAACATATAAAAAGGTTCCTTTGACCTCTGCTAACCGAAATTTTAACTAATTTCAAATTATGTCCCGTATAAAAGCTTCATCTAAGAATACCAATAGCTGGATCGAGGTGGCAGACACTCGCGAACTCAGGTACCATTCCATGGGAAATCGACCAGTCATGACACCATGGGTCAGCCGATTTTTATGAAACTTTCAACATATGTTTAGACACCCAAAATAACAAGTTATCCAAAGTATTGGCCAAATATTTTGATTAGAGCGACTTTTACAGCGATTTGAAAAAAAGCCTGATTTTCGGTTTTCGCCGTTGCCCTTTTCAGTAGCTTTCAGAAAAGTTTTAATATTTAAATTTTGAATAAAGCTACACTCTCGCAAATTTAACGCCATATACAAAATGAAGCGACAAACACGATGGTGTAAAATTCGAAAACCTACGATGAATAGATCTTTCGTAATTGACGTCTAAACTAAAAAAAAAAAAAAAAAATCGGGGGGGTCCCTTTTATGGCCAGTGGTCAAAAAGGTGCGACTTGAATTTTTAGAAAATGGACATTTTTCAAAATATTTTGGCAAGGGCTTTCAGAATATAATAATATTGATATAGTTATTTGGGTCCTAAGAGGAGTTTTTTTTTTTTTAATTAAAATAATGTTTTTTTATTTTTTTGCATCTATTTAATATAATGTATACAAAAAAATACGTGCAAATTATTTTTTTTAAAAGGTAGTTTGCCTTTTTTAATTCTTTTGATGAAATTTTGAAAACTTTGCTTGGTTTTCTGCAAATTAATGAAGGGTCTGCTACTTTACACAATACACAGCTCAAGGGAACGTAACATTGTGTGAAACCAGAGGTATATAATAACCCCCTTCGGGGGGAAGTATGAAAGCCCCTATACTACCAATGCTAAAAATCACGAACAACAAGAGCCCGCTGCTGACTATCTAGGCCACTATCTCGCGCTGGACTTCTCAATGTCGCTACTCTAGTAAATGGTCTTTGTATAAACAAGACGGCTCGATTTGTGTTTAGAGCTTCCTGTCTCAGGAGTCAGGCTGTCTGTTAAAATGGAGTCGAAGGTTGACTTCAGCTCGCAAGTTCCGGAAGTGCGCGTAGGGAATATTTAGTGAGGTTCAAAATGGTGTAACTATTTTTTGGGAGTAAAGCGGTGTGTCGATCCGCCGCGATTTACGCCGGGCACTCGTTGTTCGTCGATTTTGCCTACCTTTCATACTTCCCCCCGAAGGGGGTTATTATATACCTCTGGTGAAGCATAATGTCACGTACAAGAGAAGTAATTTTTTTTTTTTTTGGGGTCGTCAAAGTTCTTCGAGAAAGGTACATACATCAAAAATGTCTTTGTGAACAAAGACCCAGAAGGACATGTTATGATTTCGGATGGCTGAAGTATCAGATATAATATCAAAAATGTCTTTGTGAACAAAGACCCAGAAAGAACTGTTATGATTTCGGATGTCTGAAGTGACAGATATGTTAAATTTTCTTTAAAACGTAAAATTTAATTATAATCGCAAATATTTAAGAAAAAACATAACAGACGACCCTTAACATTAAATTTGGCTTAATTATTAAAATTTCATCAAAAGAATTAAAAAAGGCAAACTACCTTTTTTAAAAAAATAATAATAATTTGCACGTATTTTTTTGTATACATTATATTAAATATATGCAAAAAAACTAAAAAAACATTATTTTAATTTTTTGAAACAAAAAAACTCCTCTTAGGACCCAAATATCTATATCAATATTATTATATAGCGAAAGGGTATATGCTCTTTCGACCGAATTCCCATATGAACGAAATCCCATTCGGCCGAATAGCTGCAATTTCTAGCCCATTGGGCTGGGAAAAAGGTTTCTTCCCAGTCGACCGAATGGGCTAATAAATTCAAAAATTTAATTCATAATTATATATGTAATACGTTGAATGGAACTTTTGTTAAGCTAGGCTCTTCGTACGTAAACGGTAGTAAAAAAAAGTACAATAATGCAGTTTTAAATAATATTTATTTGAAAGGTTAGGTTAGGTTAGGTTAGGTTATACCTTGGAAATACCCCAAAAATTTTAAAAACCGCCAAAGCGCGGGTTTTTCGGTCGAATGGGATTGGGTTCGGTCGAATGGGAATTCGGTCGAAAGGACCCAAAGCTTCTGAAAGCCCTCGCCAAAAGCTATTGAAAAATGTCCATTTTCTAAAAATTCAAGTTGCACCTTTTTGACCACGGGCCATAGAAGGGACTCCCCCGATTTTTTTTTTTTTTTTTTTTTTGAGTTTAGACGTCAATTACGAAAGATCTATTCATCGTAGGTTTTCGAATTTTACACCATCGTGTTTGTCGCTTCATTTTATATAAGGCGTTAAATTTGCGAGAGTGTAGCTTTATTCAAAATTTAAATATTAAAACTTTTCTGAAAGCTATCGAAAAGGGCAACGGCGAAAACCGAAAATCAGGCTTTTTTTCAAATCGCTGTAAAAGTCGCTCTAATCAAAATATTTGGCCAATACTTTGGATAACTTGTTATTTTGGGTGTCTAAACATATGTTGAAAGTTTCATGAAAATCGGCTGACCCATGGTGTCATGACTGGTCGATTTCCCATGGAATGACCCGTGTAAAAAATATTTTAACTCTTTGTACTATCAAAGCTGAACTCAGAGTTCATAAGAGTTCGAACTCAATACACTGTCAAAGCTGAACTCAGGTATACAGCGAATTCAAGAGTGTCTGACCCCTCGAAATGTTACCTGATTGAAAACGAGGTTTAACGAGAACCTCTTTTTCGTAACTGATTACAACCTATGGTAATTCTAAACTCAGTAACGTAATCTATTTTAGTACAGTCAAAACTACAGGATTGTACTAGAGTTATAAACCTGAAATTTAACCTGGTAATTTACGCGGTAAATTACCACAAATATAAATCATTTTGTGAATAAATTAGTCTGAAACGGTAAATCACCGCGTAATTTACGTATTTGTATACCGATTACGTGAAATGATCAGACCTTCTAAGGTTTTCTTAATATAATTCAAAAGATATTCTAATTTTTTAATATCCGATTTGTTTAAAAAATAACTATTACAGGGTGACCAGCGAAAAAAACGTGAAAAGTGAATAGGAGAAAATAAGATTTAAAATTTAAAATTATAGGAAATATAGGAGACAATAAGATTGAAAATTTTAAATTATAGGAATATAGGATAAATAATAACGAAAATATAGGAAAAAATAGGATAAATAACAGAGAATTTAATAAAAAAATATGATAAATAACAGAGAGTTTATAGGAAAAAATATGATAACAGAGAATTTATAGGAAAAAATATGATAAATAACAGAATTTATAGGAAAAAAGAGGATAAATAACAGAGAAGTTATAGGAAAAAATAGGATAAATAACAGAGAATTTATAGGAAAAATAGGATAAATAACAGAGAATTTATAGGAAAAAATAGGATATCTTTTAACATGGTGTTGATTAACATTTTTACCACATATTTATTGCTTTTCAATTTTCTTGAAAATCTTAATCTCTTCTGTTTTTGACTCGATGCCTTTGATGGGAATTCTTTTATTTTCGAGAAATTTTAAATTATACTTTCATTTGAAAATGAATTTACCTGAAAACCGAAGAAAGTGAAAGAATAGGAAAATATAGGAGAAAACCTCCAAATATAGGAATTTATAGGAAGGCATTAAAAAATAGAAAGTCTGGTCACCCTGGTATTAAAATATTTTACATTTTCTTTTAACTTTTTAACATAAGCCTATTAATTCGGCTTATGGTTTTAATGATATTATAATAGCTACGTTCACAATAGAGACTTTGAATCCGTTTTGAATCTTCAAATCAACTTTTCAGGATAATAATTATATATTTCGACATAGAGTCTTTAGAGTTTACCTCAAAATTTTACAATTTGACCTTTCTAAAATGGTTAAAAACGGATTGAAAGTCTCTAGTGTGAACACGACTTATATGGTCAGAGTTTTTTGTTTTTTTTAACAAAGTGAAGTATGTAAAAATCATCCAATTAAATGCTTTTAGAATGTTTATAGAAGCGAAAAAACGAACAATAGTAAAAATGGGAATAGGTGTTATTAGGTAAAATGTATCCGGTAGCTATCTTTTTCCGTTTACTTTAGCGTGTTTTCACCTCAACGTAAACAAGACGCTAGCGAAAGAATTTGGGAGTAATTTCCGCTTCTAGCGTGAAAGGCCGTCTCTGGCTATTGGCTTTCGTTGGGAGCCGCGGCCTGGTCTTCGTAAGCCGAGTAATTAATAGGCCAGCGATGACAACGACTGTATTCCCTCTACCCGGGCCAAAACTTCTACGTATATACTAAGCAAGGTAGATGAAAACGAAAGGTTTCCCTAATCAGAGAATTTTCCACCCCCAAAATATACCCAACTAAATTACGTCTACTTCAATGAACCGGGGTTGGTGAATTTCTACTAGAATTGGCAGCGGAAGCTAAGACGTATTTAGACCTACTTTGAATCTAGATGCTTATTGAGACAAAGGAGTTACCCGGCTTTGTACGCGTTGTCAAAACAAGGTGAAATATGTTATAGAGTTGTTTAGAAGTCGACTCTGTCTCACGTTAATTTAATTTATTCGCCAACGGTATTATTACAAATTAGCGTCGATAGTTAAAATAAACTTTCGTGAAACATCAAACCTTGGGTGGGCCAAAACTAGAGCTCGGAATTCGTATAACTTTTGTTAATTGAATAAGAACATCGTGAATGTCAATTAGATTTAAAAAAAGACACATTTCTTAATCGAGTTAACGTATACCCGAATGTAAGGCAAACTTTTTATTGATACTCATTGTTATATGAAATTGATGCGAGTTATTCATTCGCCGATAAGAAAATTTGAAACTCGAGTTTCTTGGCGAATTTTAACCCAAATTGAGATCTCGAAGCTAGAATGTAGTAATTTAGTCGTTGTTCCTTTGGATTTAGATTAAAATTTAATTATTAAATTTCATTCTACACGGATTTCGAGAAACGTCGTATTTTTATCTTCGCGTTATCCGTTCGAATAAAGGCGTAATTTTGTTTTTATTAATCAAGCTTCAAATTTTATCTCCGTATAATTAGTATCCATTTGATTTGTTTATATAATTTGGGGGTTTATATTAACAATTTATCCGAGATTAAAATATCTGAAAAAAGCCTAGTTATCAATGGATATCCGAAGTTATTCGTTATCCGATTCCGAGCTCTAGCCAAAACTTTGTTTAATGTTGGTCTATACGTAAAATTGTTTCAACAGGGTTGCCACAGTTTTTTCAGATTCAAATTACCTGACTTTTCCAGGTTTTTCCCTGACCTTTTCCAACGATTTTCCCTGACTGTTTCAGCTAATTCTAATTTGTCTGTATTTTCCTCGGCCGATATATTTTTCATAAAAAGCCCTACAATTTTTGCAATTGTGTTCACCAAACCTTTTGCACGCATATTTTTGTTCTAATCTATACAACTGTCACAGTCAGCTTAAAATCTTTTCCGCAGATAATTATTGTAATTTTCTGGCTTCTTGAAAGATTTTTAAATTCCCTGACTTTTTAAAATATTTTAAAATTCCCTGACTTTTTTGGTTCATTTTCAAATTCCCTGACTTTTCCCTGTTTTCCCTGACCTGTGGCAACCCTGTGAATCAATTAAAACCGGAATTTTTTTTAAATGTAGCGGGGAAATTGATAATACTCAATTTGCATTTAATTTTAATGAGAAATGAGTGACATGGCCACTTTAAATTGATTTTAAAGTCTCAGGGTGACCAGGGAAAAAACTTGAAAATTTTTAGGAAAAATAGGGAATAGCATTAAAAATCTAAAAAGGAAATATAGGATAATTACGAATATATAGGAAAATATTTGATGAATAACAGCGAATTTATAGGAAAAAAAATTATAACATTTTTGATTTTCTATAAAACCTTAATCTCACCTGTTTTTGATGCCTTAGGTGGGAATTTTTTATTTTTCAGAAGTTTTAAATTATAGTTTTATTTGAAAATTAACAACCTGATTACCGAAAAAAGTATAATAGGAAAATATAGGAGAAAACTTTCAATTATAGGAATTTATAGGAAGGCATTGAAAAATAGGAAAATATAGGAAGTCTGGTCACTAACCCTAATACGTCATTTTTGCGCAACTTCACCTAAAACCTAAGATTTTATCTTAAACCCTCGTATCATCATCAGCTTTAGTATTATCACGATGATCTAAGATTTTAGGATCTGTTTTGGGTTTCGTTGAAAGATAATTTCGCCTCTAAACTACCCCAGGGGACTCCTAAAAAACGTGTCTTGCCCGTGTGGTAAGCAGGATTTTTTGGGGTGTTTTCTTTTTTTTTTTTTCTCTCTCTTTTGAAACCTTACTCCTTAACATCAATACCGAGTGATATTTATACATAAAAAGGTCAAAGGTGTCGCTTTCGCTTCCGAATTTCGCTTTTATCTAGCGCTTTTTAATAGATTAAAACGAGGGGAGCTATAAATCTAGTTTTTAACACTCCTATAGAGTGTCTACACCGAGGTTAAATCTTAAAAGGAACTAAAATAATGTAAAGAAAATATTCAACGAAAGGTCCTACTCTCTAATAAAGATCAAAAATGTTTGAATTTTGAACGTCCATTTGGATTTTGACCAAAATTAATTATGCAAATGAGAAAAACTAACTCTCAGGCTGACCAAAAAAAAAAGATTATAGGGATATATATTAGGAAATTCATAATCGATTTATAGGAACTTATACGAATAATGTTTTAAGAATTATAGGAAAATATAAGAAAATTACTATTGAAATTATAGGAAAATATCTTTGAAATATGAAGTTATACATAATATACGCTTTTCAAAGGAATTTTGGTTCAACTTATAATAAAATATATGAAAATATACGAGAAATGATAATAAATGTGGACACTGCATATTTGCTCGATTTCTATCAGTGGCGGAATAATCTTTAATGAGTGGCTCATGTTAATTTTATTATTTTAAATTAATCTAGAGAATGCCTTCTTTCTAATGGTGTTTTCGGTTTGCGCCTATGTGATAGCAGGGAAAAGTTACGGCCATTTTAAGATAGGGGTAACTTTTCGATTTTTGCTCGATTTCTATCAGTGGCGAAATTATCATTAACGAGTGGCTCATGTCATTTTTATTATTTTAAAATAACCTAAGGAATGTCTTCTTTCTAATGGTGCTATCGGTTTATGCCTAGGTGCTAGTAGAGAAAGGTTACGGCCATTTTAAGATAGGGGTCATTTTTGGGTTTTTCTCGATTTCTATCAGTGGCGGAATTATTTTTAACGAGTGGCTCATGTCCAATTTATTATTTTAAAATAACATAGCGAATGTCTTCTTTCTAATGGTGCTATCGGTTTATGCCTAGGTGATAGTAGAGAGAGTTTACGGCCATTTTAAGATAGGGGTCATTTTTAGGTTTTTGCTCGATTTCTATCTGTGGCGGAATTATCTTTAACGAGTGGCTCATGTAAATTTTATCATTTTAAAATAACCTAGCGACTATCTTATATCTAATGGTGCTATCGGTTTATGCCTAGATGATAGTAAAGAAAAGTTTCGGCCATTTTAAGATAGGGGTCATTTTTGGGTTTTTTGCTCGATTTCTATCAGTGGCCGAATTATCTTTAACGAGTGGCTCATGTCAAATTTATTATTTTAAAATAACCTAGGGAATGTCTTCTTTCTAATGGTGCTATCGGTTTATGCCTAGGTGATAGAAGAGAAAGGTTACGGCCATTTTAAGAAAGGGGTAATTTTTTAATTTTTTCTCTATTTCTATCAGTGGCGGAATAATCTTTAACGAGTGGCTTATGTAACTTTTATGGTTTTAAAATAATCTAGGGAATGTCTATTTTCTAATGGTGCTATCGGTTTATGCATAGGTGATAGTATAGAAAAGTTTCGGCCATTTTAAGATAGGGGTCATTTTTGGGTTTTTGCTCGATTTCTATCAGTGGCGGAATTATCTTTAACGAGTGGCTCATGTCAAATTTATTATTTTAAAATAACCTAGTGAATGTCTTCTTTCTAATGGTGCTATCGGTTTATGCCTAGGTGATAGAGAAAAGTTACGGCCATTTTAAGAGAGGGGTAATTTTTGGATTATATTTCTAGTAGTAGCGGAATAATCTTCTTGTCAATAAACATTATTATTATTAATATTATTATTATTATTATTATTATTATTATTATTATTATTATTATCTTCAACGAGTGGCTCGTGTCAATTTTATTATTTTAAATTAATCTAGGGAATGTCTTCTTTCTAATGGTGCTATCGGTTTACGCATTGGTGACAGCAGATAAATTATAGAAATTTATAGGAACACATTGAAAATATATGTTTTATTATTGAGAAATTTAGGATCCCAGATTGGGAAATGAAATTATCACGGCTATTTTCAATTTGCGCCTGTAAAAGTGTTACAACCGTCGCGCGCCGGTGTCCAAGGGGATGCTAACATACAGGGGCAAACTTTTTACTAGACGTTATTTTATTTTAGTTATACTAGTTCCGAGGGGGCAGACACTCGCGAACTCGGGTGTACAAAATCTTTGCACTATCAAAGCTGAACTCAGGTGTACAGCGAATTCAAGAGTGTCTGACCCCTCGACTAGTTCCCCGGTTGAATTTTTCTGTTGAGGGGTTCTCCTAGTACGGAAAATTTACCGTACCATTCGAGCTCGAGGAACAAAAGCGGATCGTGGAACTGAAAATCGCGGTTCTACTAGTACGGAAGACCGAGGTTTAGGGGTTCTCCTAGTACGGAAGATGGACAATAGTAACATTTTCCTTACTGAAAAAAATGGGCTATGGTACAGAAGACCGATGTACAGAAAATTGTACAGAAAATGAAAAAGAAATTTATACTAGTATTTCCCGAGATAAAACGAACGAATTCTAAGGCGCGATAGGAGACATGTATGACCAGCCCTAAAAGCATTCGCAATATTACATCCAGTTTTTCAGATGTTCTGAATATTTCGTTGATCTCATCCGTAATAGGCAGCGCACGTGAATGCACCTTCAAGCCATTTCTAATCGAGTTAATATTCTTTTAGACTGAGAGCCTAGTATAATGCTCTTCGTGGAATACCAGCTAGGCCCAATTTTTAGGTTAGGAGGGCTCCCGCTCTCGATCGTTATAATTGGTCCCCTGGGACATTCAGACAAAGCATGCACTCTGCTCATAGTATTTGCTCATACAAGCGTTATTATAGGTAGCGAGAGGTAGCTAGTACAAGGGTAGTTTATAAATTCAACCACAGCATAATTGGGCGCATTAACTCTTAAAAGACGAACGGACTGACGGCGGAATTCTTTTCAAAATCGCGACGGGTAAGAAACTTTGCGTAAAGAAGTGGGACGGTTTGAAAGTTTTTAGTTTTGACTCGGGCTTCCCTATATTTCTCTATTTTTGTTCGAGTGCATTTTGAAAAGTATAGCTGTAGCCGAGATGAATGACTCGGAAACACATTCAATCGGAGAGTAGGAGACTTTCCACTATCTCCAAGAAACAGATTTTGACAATAAACACCAATGGGCAAAATATGAACTCTGTCAATAACACTTTTACCACTTTTTGAAGCTGGAACCAAACCTAATATATATGATCATGTAAAATTCCTCAATATCGTAAATATTTAGATTTAGTACTACAAAATTGAATCAGAAATTTTATTTTATTTTCTATTGTAATATAGTGCTTAGTATTTAAAATTCATCTTCAGATGAGCTATCTGAATCATTTCTTGAAATAGAAGAATTGGCGCAATCACTTGGAGGTCATTTGGACAGCATTCCCCATATTTCATAACCTGATTAAATCATGAACCGAATCTGAAAATGGAAGTAGTCCCCGAGGTTCTAAGAACACAAAGCCTGGCTGCCCAACTAGGGGAGAGAAGAGTTGGTCTCGTGACCTATCCTTACGAAGTGTAGGTTATTCAAGTAGAGTAATTCGGGAGAGACGTAGTGTATTGATTTGAAAGCGGGAGGCGAAGTAGCGACACTTATAACTTCAAAAAGTTTCTTAGAAGAGAAATTATAAAGCCATGGCACATGTATCAATATGTCACAGAACGGACGTAGTCAAATCCACTGCGGTGCCATAACATTATTTTTTACTCCGCATATGGCACTAATTACAAAAAGCGGCCAGGGTGGTTGTCCGCTTACCCTCAGATCGTGGACGCCGACCCCTCCCGAAAATGTTATCTCTCTTTATAGACACCGGGTGGAAAGGTCGTAAATTACTCTATTTGAATGGCCTAGTTCGTAAGGATAGGTCTCTCCCCTATTTGGGCAGCCAGGCTTTGTGTTCTTATAACCTTAGGGACCAATTCCATTTCCAGATTCGGTTCATGATTTGGGGAATGCTGTCCAAATGTCCTCCAAGTGATTGCGCCAATTATTTTATTTCAAGAAATGATTCAGATAGCTCGTCTGAAGATGAATTTTAAATAATTAAAAATTAAAATTTATACAAAGAATTCTTAGTGCACTATTTTCATTTTATTTAAAAGCAATAAATAAAAACAACCCGACTAGTTTCGGCTAATTGCGAGTATCGCTGCCATCATTATGAATTTTAAATACTAAGCACTATATTACATTATAAAATAAAATTAAAATTTCTGATTTAATTTTGTAGTACTAAATCAAAATATTTACGATAATGAGAAATTTTACATGATCAAATTAGGTTTGGTTCCAGCTTCAAAAAGTGGTGAAAGTGTTATTGACAGAGTTAATATTATCCCCATTGCTGTTTATCCTCGGTGTTTATTGACAAAATCTGTTTCTTGGAGATAATGGAAAGTCTAAATTCGTATACTTTCCGAAGAAATGTGTTTCCGAGTCGCGTGCAGTTCGGAAAATCTACTTTTATTCCCTTTGCTATTTAACACGGGTTTTAATTCGCCTCGGCTACAGCTATACTTTGCAAAATGCACTCGAACAAAAATAGAGAAGTATAGCTAGGCTCGAGTCTAAACTAAAAACTTTACAACCGTCCCACTTATTTACTCAAATATTCAGAACATCTGAAAAACCAGACGTAATATTGCGAATGCTTTTAGGGCTGGTCATACATGTCTCCTATCGCGCCTTAGAATTCGTTCGTTTTATCTCGGGAAATACTAGTATAAATTTATTTTTCATTTTCTGTACAATTTTCTGTACATCGGTCTTCTGTACTATAGCCCATTTTTTTCAGTAGGGAAAATGTTACTATTGTCCATCTTCCGTACTAGGAGAACCCCTAAACCTCGGTCTTCCGTACTAGTAGAACCGCGATTTTCAGTTCCACGATCCGCTATTGTTCCTCGAGCTCGAATGGTACGGTAAATTTTCCGTACTAGGAGAACCCCTCAACAGAAAGTTCGGCCTTTAAAAGACTTGGTTGTGCTCCCCCACCCCAATTGTGAGAAACAAATCTTAGCTAATAGGGTCTGTTTATGCAAAATATTCAAGTTTTTTAAAGGCGGGCGATATTTTTTGATCCCGAAATGTCTATAGGATTTCATAGGAATTATAGTACCACTGGGCTGCCTGGGTCTATTGCGAACGTATTTATATAACCAAAAATTATTTTATCCATCGATGTGGTCTGCTTTAACCAATCCCTCTATTGCCCCAGGGGCTTTGAAGGCAGTCGATTTTAAAAGCTTTCTGCGATATTATATACAAAGAAGATTCAATCTATATTTAGTAACAACCTTAGAAGGAACCAAAAGTTACGATGAAATGTATATTTTTTTACGTTTTTAAAGGGGGACAGTCAGAAACTAATTTTAGTTCAAAGCGATTAAAACGTGTGTAGTATTTTTTAAATTTTCAGAAAAGGGGCGTGTCCAAATTATTACTTGTAGCTTGTAGATCTTATTAGATATTTAGTTATTTAACGTGGCTTATTTTTTTTTTCTTGAGATATTTTATTTTTCTCTGATTTGAAAAAATAATTGGTGGGTAGGAAATTATTCTCCCCCCCCCCCCCCCACTAATTCGAGATAATTATGTAATTTTAAAACTACTAAAATAGTATATTATCCTATACAGTTTTATAAGGGCTACCGATAAATTAGCCGTATTTACAAAAAGATGTATTTTATATCTTTGATTTTAAATGCGGAAATCCAAATTCATAGACTTTGGACTATACAAATAGTACACTCGGGAAAAATTGTATATTTTCACGATACTCTTGACCATTTGATTTTGCATTGATAGGGCAAAGTGATTTAGTCAAAAATAATTGCATTAAAATGTTCTTAACGACGCCAACACGAGTAATTATTTAAAAGTAGACTTTTAAATGATTTAAAGCGTTAAACTTTGCTCCAAAAAGTTTTAAACTATAAATTACTAAATTCAGGTAATATTACGGTAATTTTCATGGTCAAATCCTAAATTATCGTTACAGATTTAACACTCTCATTTGCCTTTAAAGGGACTATCTGCGTTTTCAAATCCTCTTCAAAGTCGCCTTCTTTTCTAGCTTAGCAGACGACATTGTACAAAATAAATTGTACGGTCAAAGCTAGGCTGCGTGCGTAAGGGAAGAGCATTTTAAAGGGGCAAGTTTCAGAGCAGATAGGGCCTTTAAGAATCAATATTAAATCACAATCCTTTAAAGGATCAAAATTCCTATATATTGAACCAATTTTCTACGGGAGTTTTGGTGCCTTTCGAGCTTGTAATAGTTTTTAGTCCCAGTAACTAGCGTAAAAAATGAAAAGAGCTTATAGGCATTTCCGGAAATGTTGAAAGTGAATGATTATGCGTCAAAAATCAGTTTGGAATTTCATCAAATAAGAAACTAGGCTTCTTTCAATCTCTTAGGATTTCATTCCCAAGAAATAACGGGGAGTGTATCTTCGAACGCGATGAAAATTCCCTAGGACCCCTTAGGATGGGGAGGGGCGAGAATTACGAAAGGAGAATCTTTGTTTAAACAATTCCACCACTCTTTTCCCCCTCCCGCGATCCACCGAATGATTGACAGGGGGATTTATTGACCGCATAGAGCCCATTTTAGTAGATAGGCCTATAGTAGGGGCGAGGAGATCTCGTTTATTTACGCAAATGTGATTTTGGGGTTTACAACACCAGTTCTTTCACCCCCTTTCCATTAAGAAAAGGTATCCGCTGACCTAAAAGCCCAGAGGCAGACAGTCACTAGCTCAAAAGCGTAAACAAATATAGACCCAGACCTAATATTAAACGAGTGAGAGAGAGTAAAAAACATGTGTTGCGCAATTTTTATACCGCCCGACGTGTACGATTTTAAACAAATTTGTTTAAACCGAAACTAACTAAATGTAAGACTAATAATTAAAATTATAAATAAATCACTAAATGTATGATTACGAATTGAAATTCTAGCCAAATCAGTACAACCTAGAATTAAAATACTAAACAAACCAATTGACGATGACCTAGAATTAAAATTCTGGCAAGGTTAGTACGTACTAACCAAAACTTTTAACCAAAATTCGTATAGAGTTAAAATTACAATAAAGTTATCGCAATCTAGGATCGCGATCTAACCAAGTCAGTAGTTTATGAGAAAATAAGCTTAACTTAACCTGCCCTCCTTCGCGTCTTGTGTGGTTCGAAGCCAAAATAATTCAGTAGTTTATGAGAAATTAGGCTTAACTTAACATCCCCTCCTTCGCATCTTGCGGTGGTTCGAAGTCAAAATAATTCAGTAGTTCATGAGAAAATAGGCTTAACTTAACGTCCCTCCTTCGCGTCTTGTGTGGTTCGAAGCCATAATAATTCAGAAGTTTATGAGAAATTAGGCTTAACTTAACATCCCCTTCTACCCGTCTTGCAGCGGTTTGAAGCCGAAATAAACTCTTAATGTAGTTTACGCGATTGCCGCTTGTTTCAATTGGTTTTTACTTTAGTTCGATGTTAATTGACTCGTAAATAATTTATTATAAAGCGTACTTGTGTTATTGGATCAGGGATTGTACCAATTGAGGAAAAGAACGGTGAAAGAAAGTACCACCAAAATGAAGAGGATCCACAAACGAAAGCCAGCGTTCTTTTTCATAGCTTGACGCAACTCCTCATTGGCTTCTTTTATATTTTCGGTCGTACCCACCGTCACGTCAGCCACCTTGTTAATATCTTGTTCCTGACGAGTAAACGCATCATATGCTTAAAATTAAGGACCAAGGCCTAAAAAATTGACAAAGGCCAAGAAAGACAAAAATTGACAAAGGCCTAGAAACATAAAAAATTGACCAAGGCCTAGAAACTAAAACAATTGACCAAGGCCTAGAAACTAAAACAATTGACCAAGGCCTAAAAACGAAACATAGACCAAGGCCTAAAAACGAAACATAGACCAAGGGCCAAGGCCTAAAAACTAAAAATTGACCAAGGCCTCACCGTCTCAAAACTAAAAATAGACCAAGGCCTAAAATCTAAAAATAATGGACCAAACAACATTACACAAAAGTACAAATATTAAGGAGACTAAGGCCTAAAATGAGACTCAGACGGAAGGACTTAACCACTAATAAAGGGGGGAAATATAAATTTACCTGTTCTAAAACTTTCTCCGAAAAAACTTCTTGAAGCCTTGAAATTTCTATGACTCTTCCTTCAATTTGCCTAATAAGAATTAAATAACAAAAATGAACGATATTAGAACAATTAATTTCATTATTTCAAATGGTTCCTAAGCGGATGAAGTATAGAAACCACTTTAGGGAAAAAAATTATATTTGAAGAAATTAAAAACCCTCACTTGACTTCATCAACCATGCTATTTAATTCTTCGTACAATCGTTCATTTTCTTGTTCAAACTAGAAATAAATCACAAAAAAAAAAATAATAATAATAATAATAATAATTATTACGAACAAAATAAGAAACAAAAAGCTTTTCTTACCAGTTGTAATTCTTCAGGGGAGAAATCAGTAGTCGTTGTGGTCTCCCAAGTCTCATTGGGATCATCGACGCCAAAATTGATTCTATCTTGATGAGTAGGACTTGCGCTTGGTTCGTTACTAATCTCGTTAGTAGTCGAGGAACTCGCGTCCTCAAATTCGTTCTCCTCGTTGGAATCAATCGTTCCGTTGACTTTTACACTATCCTTACCTTCTAGTTCCAGAGTTTGTTCCTCTTCTTTCGCGCTCTTCGATGCTCGATATCCAGTTTCTAATCTAACCCTAATAGAATTCAACGTTAAGCTTACTTAGAAAAGATTATGATAGAAAAATTTATCAAATAACGTTTACGAAGCTTACATTTTTTGTTTATCGATAGTTCGTTTTACTCGGATAGCTTTAATTTCGCTAAATATATTGCAAACGGCTATAAAAGGATTCAAAATTAGTTGAAATTAGAATTTAACAATATTATTAACACGACTAACCTTTTAAATAAGCCTCCAGAATATCAATTACGGCTTCTTGATGCGATAAATGTTGGTTCGTAAGATTTAGTCTACGAACTGATTTAAATTTCCACATTATTCATCGTTTTAATAAACTTGAAATTTTATTATTAGACTTACTTTCTTTCTTCATTTTACGTAGTACATCTTTGCACGTGTGTATGAACTTTTGGGAATCTTGATCAATCTGATCTCTTTCATTTTCAGTCATGTTCGAAGCTTCGTACATTATAAAGCTTAGTTTCAAATGGGAATTATGTTAATTATATCGTAGAAATCAATAAGCGAAAACTCAATTTATAGGAAAAATTACTCACTTCATGTTAATATAATCTTTTCGATGTCGTAACAGAAATTCTTTCATCTTCGTGATACTCAAAACCTGTGAAGATAAAGATTACGATGATTATAAAACACTGACAATTTCCCACATAAATAAACTATAATTAATAGCTTACAATTTCCTTGGCTTTAATGGCAAACTCTGATTTAACCAATTTTCCAGTCGCATTTCCCAAAATTAAGTTTTTCGTATCATTATCAACATTAGATTGGACAACGCTTGGCCCTAACGCTTTATTTCGCGTTCTAACTGTTTTTACGCAAGCTCGAAACAGATTTGTTAGGTCCATAACTTTAAATTACTTATTAATAATTCAAATTTTTAAAAATAAACAAATTTTCTTCATTAAATAAACTTTAAACAAGCTAAAAAGGCGATCAAATGTTTCAAGAATTTCCGCAACTCTGAGAAAAGGTTTAGCAGACGCTCCAACAGACCACTTACAATATTTCTAGCTACGTCACAGGAGCCAGGAGCCCAGGACACCTTCCAAAGGGCTGTACATATATTTTAATTATATGGAAACAAGAATACCTGAGAAAAGACTGGGAAACTCAAATCTAGAGTTACGGTAGTTTCGTAACGCGACGACTTGTGGTTTTCGCGTTAAGTGTTTTTCAAGTAAACACCCAAAGCCAAACAACAAATTACCCTGTTAACCAATTTTTCGCTTTGGGGGAGCATAAGCCGAAGCATGATTGCTATGGTTATAGATAAACCGATCGGAGATTTGGTAGCTGACGAGAGAGCAGAAATATATATATTCATAAATATAGAAATGAAAATGGAATATTAGATTGGAATGGTTATGTTACAGTACATAAGCGCGAAATTCAAACCTAGTGTTGATGAAAAGGGGATCAAAAACTAAATAAAATGGGTTCAGTCATCACTTCTACCTTAAACCAAAGATCAATCCGTTTCAAACTCGTTTATCTTGATACGAAACGATTGATAAGATCATTTAAATATCATTAAAATATGATTCTTGGCGTGTCTCGTTCATTGGAGTGAAAAATTCGAGAGGTTCGTCACGGAAGGTGATTAAGCATCCGCCCGATGACGGTTTTATCGAGAAAAAAAATGCAAACATCTGGCCACTCGGTACTACATTCTCTTCTGTTTATGGTTGTTGTTCGGACGCTCGCAGATCTAAATAAAAGAACCATTGTTACTCGCGGTAATCGGAAGTAAGGGAGTCTTAAAAAGACCGGAACTTAGGTGTAGGCGTATATCACTGAGGGCTGGGTTATTCCGTAGCGCCTAGTTTGCGGTCATCGTGAATTTCAGAGGATATAGATACTAGTGGTGGCCCGAGAGTTATAGTCTAGGGTTTCCATTATTTAATTTCCTTATGGAGCTTCACTATCGACCGACTTGGATAATTAGGATTATAACGCGGGTGTAATATCACTAATCAATTGGAATAGACTCATCTTTCGTTCGTGGGGTTTCTTCTATATCACTGTGAGTACAATGTATTCAATTATATAATCATTACATCCATTATTGTTATCCAGAGTGAAATAAAACTTTAATTAAACAAATATTAAAGGGAGACGGCGAAAAACAAATTTTAGTTCAAACCTCTTGAAAAAGGTGTAGTATTCTATAAAAAGTACAAAATTTGATTGAAATGTTTATAGTTAGTATTTGTAATTAGTATAATCACAAAAATATAAAAGCAGTGCTGCCATATCCAAGACCGCATTAAACAACATCTCCTTTAAAAATATACTTATGATAATTGTTCAATTCAAGAGCAAAATACAAAATATAGAAATCGACAATTTTTAGCCCCTTATACTTATAAAGGTTATTTCTTTATGAGTATACGCTACACGTATTTTTTTTTTTTTTCTTTTTTTTTTTTTTTTTTTTTGGAGTGTGGTTTACGAGTTGACAGTTGAAACTTTTCGCCTCTAAATTCCTCTAACGAGTTTCATCGCGGGTCCAGACACTCTGAAACTTCGGGTAAACTTTATGAAGAGGCAAATTTGAATTTATTGGATGTCAAACCCTAACCGCCAGGTATTTGGAGGAAAAATAACGAGAGAGATGGGAGCAAAAATGTCTAATATCTGTCGGAATAAAAATGGGAAAAAAAGAAGAGAGGAAAAAAAGTGTCAGGCTCGGGAACAATATTGCGACGCTATATCGCCCGGGCCGGCTTTCAGATTAAAAGCGACAGAATTTCGAAAGACCAGCGGGATTTGCCCATCGATTTACCGGCAAGGAGAGAAAATCCCTTTATAGGCTACGAGGTTCCCGTCTCTCTCTTTCCCCTTTTCTCACTGGTCCACGGGATAGGAAGAGGCTGCGCGATGGTTCATCCCGGAAAGCATCTTCCCTTCTTCCTAACCGTCTCTTCTCTCGCTATTCGCGTCCCCTTTCTCGGAGTTATAAGTTCACCCGTAAAGATCAACTCGTACTAAACCACGGTATCATTTTTTAAATACAAATCTTTGATACGAGATACGAAGGGATGTAATATTTAGGCACGCTGAAATATCGGAATGAAATTGAATATGATCGGTTTTATTCCGAGATTTCTACGGGCACGGAGATATATGCTAAGTATCGTTTCTTTGGCTGGAACGGGTTTATCAATTTTGTATGTGTCGAAATCTCAGACTGAACTTGATTGAAGTTGGTTTCATCCTGAGATATCAATGGCTACAAACTTAAAAGTATCTTATATTTTATCAGAACTGTTTCCTGGGATGAAAAAGGGGTTAGTTTAGCAGTCTTTGAAATCTCTCGCTGAATCTTATTACGATTAGATATTTCAAACAAGAAAGAAGCTAACGTTATCCTTCTCGTCTAAAATAACTCGACTATGACGGATTTGATTTAATTCGAACTAATGAGAATCGTGTAGCGGGATTCGGTGAATGATTTCATAGAGGCTTAGAGGTCTTAGAGGTTACGGGTCTGGGATGAAAGGGGTGTTTGGTGTTTGGTCGGTTTCGGGCAAGCTGAACTCGCGGAGTGATTTGGTTTCGGTAGTCGAGGTTTCTTTCCTGAGAGTCATCCCGGCTTAAAATGGCGCGCTTTTCCGTCTGTTTTTGACCGGAATGGTCGACGCATGCCCAGTTTCATCAGCGATCACCTTCACTCGTTGAGCTAAGCTTCGCCACTCGGACATTACGGAATTCCCGCCGTTCTTCGGAGATACTCCCGAAGAATTTTCCAAATAACATTCTTATTTGTCATCCGTATCAGAGAAAGCTTTGGAAAATCTCGCTCACGAAGGCGATATAAAAATCTTAAGAGATCTTTTTGATCTTCTCGAGAGGGTCTCTCAATTCGAATTCAACATTTTCGCGAATCGTTATTCGATATTTTCTCTTCAATCGCAGTTTTTTAAACATTTTCGTTGAACTGTTAAGATCGTTTTCGCGAAACTGTAAAGATTAAGAGGATGCTAATGGTTTTTTGGTGCCATCAACAAAAGACATTTCGGGCTTTTATTTTCTAAGAAAAGAAATTCGTAGTTTCGCCGCTAAACGCCGCGGTTTTGGAATTTAAGAGGCAAACATTCTTTTAGAAGATCAAAAGTAAGCTTTTTTTTAAGAATACTTATAATAAATTTTTGTCTTTTAATTTAGCGCCGGACTGGTTTCGGTTAAATAAAGTTTTCTTTAAATTGTTTATTTTCGCTAAAAAATGACGTGCTCAAAGATCCGATTTAGGAACAGGGGTTTCCGCATTATTTACCTGTTAGAAGTTTCAGTTTATGATCGAAAATTAACAGATTTTTAAGATTAAATATTATCAAGCGTTAAGCCCCGTTTTCAATCAACGTTTTTAAGTTTTTGCTTTCGCTTTTCCAAGAAAAGCTTATATCAATTAATTTAGATATATCCGCTTTATTGTCACTTGAAGCCTGATAACGTGGGTTAAACGAAAAGCTTGATTTAAGCTTCAACTTTGATATGACGCAAAAGCTCTATTCTTGGACAAGAAAAAATCTGATTGAAAACGCTCCTTTAAGTCACGTAAAATGAATCTTTCCCAGAGAATTTTCTCTTAAAATTATATTATATTCCTGTCACTGTGGAATTTAAATGTATTAATATTGATTCCATTGTCCTTTCGATTGTGGAAAAACCATGATCATCATAATATATATTTTTGGGCTAAAATTGCCAATTGAAGGTTGATACGCTGCTAAAAAATTAAATTTGGGGCCTGTCTCCCTTTAAAGGGAGGGTGCAACCTAACAACAAGTGATTTTTTTAACCATTCATTATCGTTTAAATAGGCCTAATCCAATAGTAAAAAATTTACAGACAAATATTAAACTAGAAATCAATTTAAAACTTACCCGAAAATTAGGCTTAGCTGAATTTCTTCGCATTGAAAGGTCATCGAGCAATGTATAAATATCCGTCGTTAAGGCGAGATCTCCATGAGACCCATCAATGTGAAAATTTAGGATCTCCATGAATCCAGCTAAGCCTATTTTCCAGGTAAGTTTTAAATTGATTTCTAGTTTAATATTTATTTGTAAAACGTTTTACTGGTGGATTAGGCCTATTTAAACGATAAGAATCGATAAAATATGACTTGTTGTTAGGTTGCATTCTCCCTTTAAACTACTGAAGAATGATAATCGTTAAGTTTTTTCACTGTTGTCAATAACAAATAGATATTACAATGTTTAGGAAGTAAGCCGAAAATTTCACCTTAAACTAATGTCTTAGAAAAGGGTGCAATAACTTTTTGTTCTCAAATGGTATAATGGCAAATTAAGAAAAAACAAGTTGGGAAACCAAAATATAACCTCCCCGACCCCGACGTTAAGGTAATCTAACCTAACCTAACCCTACCTAAAATAAAAGATGAAAAGAAATGTAGAGTATTGGATGAGTAGAAGAAACAGCCAAATAGGCAAAATATTATATCACATTGAACCTATATGCATTTCTTCAGTATACCAACACAACCCTAAATAATTCTCTACTTAAAACCAAACCTAACTAGAGAAAAAAAGGAAAATAAATAAGATATAACCACATAGATTTCAAGATAAATAATCCAGTCCATAATTCAGTATTAAAACAAAAAAATCAGAATTAAGACAACTGAAATTAGCAATCTTTGGTAATATGTAAAATAGCCCTTACACGAACAATTTAAGTAAAGCAAATTATCAAATAAACGCCAAATAAGTCAATTAATTAAAATTAAAAATATTAATCTTACCACTACCAAATAGCGGGCAGAAAACACAGACATCAAGATAACATTAGCAAAATAAATTTTCAACACCGGTAATCCTGAGAACTAGATTCTACAAAATCTTCTGGAATAATAAATTTATTTTAATCTAAAAAATATAAAATCTTAAAAAAAATATCTATACAAATAACATATTGATAAACCAATTAAAATTAGATGCCAAAAACATTTAATCTCGATATGAGATTAAATACACAAGGTCAAGGTTCTTCTTTTAAAACCATATCAGAATTTTGACGGTTGTAGAGTATTTGTAGACCAAGTAACGTGAAAAGGCAAAATGTTATATCAAATTGAACCTATACATGGCTTCAGTATACAACACAAGTTGTGAAACAAACGTTATTTTACGTGACTACACACTAGCTAAAACATCACCGAAAATAAACGACAGTAGGCATTAATAACTCTTTTACGAAAACAAAAAATTACTACAGAGAAAAATGAGTCAGAAAAAAAAAAACTTTTGATTTCCAAACTAATATTTCAGTCACAACTCAGTAATAAAAATTAGAGTTCAGGTCAATGAAAATATACCAAAAATGTCCAAACAAATAATAAACGCATCAAATAAATGATTCAAATTCAAAATTACTTCCTTACCAATAAATTGTATTCAAACGAATGAAACTTAATTTAAAATTTCAACGAGTCAAATCTCTAGAGAACAAACTTCGTCGAAGATTTCAAAAGAAATGAAACGATTTTACGTTCAATAAATTAAAATTTAGATAAGCAAGGTCAAGGTCCCTCAGTAAAATAATATCGGCGTTAAGAAAACTAGAGTATTTGTAGACCAAGTAACGTCATTAGGCAAAATATATCATCAAAATCAAGTTATGACCTCGGTATCGTCATATAACCGTAAATAAACATATTCAATAAACAATTAACGAATAAGCTTTCCGCATAACACGCTAAACTACGAACTGTGACGTACAATTTCGATTTTTGGTGCTACACGACCTACAGATACCTTATAAGCCTACGTCTAAAAACACGTTTTTTGGTGATAATGCTGTGAGTAAAGAATAGATGTTTCTCTTTTGGCCCTACCATAAATTTTTTATATTTTTTTTTTCTGACAGGGCAGGCCTGAGTAAAAATATACCAAGTTGTGAAACAAACGTCATTTTACGTGACTCCACACTAGCTAAAATGTTACCGGAAATACACGACAGTAGGCATTAAAAGCCTGGTTCTATTATACTTAATTGGGATTAACATTAAATTCATGTATGAAAAAGTGTGAAACTAAAACTAGCAGTCATCACGAGATCCAATCACGTGATTCTTTTCCTCACTCTGTCTACATTTCACTCTTGGGTCAACCATATCATACATGACTATTAAAACACGAGAAATTTCAATGTCAATCCGGTTTAAGAAAGTTCGTCAATTGTTAATTGTGGCATGACTAAAGCCGGATTCACACAGACCTATTTTCACGCTTTTCACGGTCACGCGCGAGGGGCAATGGGCAAACCACTCTTGGAATCAGGTGTACAAACTAAATGGAATCACGCGAATCGATTCGGAATCAGGAGAATCGATACGGAATCACGCGAATCGATTCGGAATCACGCGAATCGATTCGGAATCAGGAGAATCGATACGGAATCACGCGAATCGATTCGGAATCACGCGAATCGATTCGGAATCACGAGAATCGATACGGAATCACGCGAATCGATACGGAATCACGCGAATCGATTCGGAATCACGCGAATCGATTCGGAATCACGAGAATCGATTCGGAATCACGAATCAATTCGGAATCACGCGAATTGATTCGGAATCACTGACAATCAAATGAATCTGGAATCAGGTGTACAAAATTTTTCTAGAGTGGTTTGCACCTCGCTCGCGCGTGCTAATGGTACTTCTATGAGTTCACGAGCGTGAAACGCGTAAAAACAGGTCTGTGTGTATCCGCGTTAACCTGGTTCGCTCTGCGCATGTACACAATTTCGCACGAAATACATTTGCGAAACGCGCGAAAATTATAAAAAAATTAATTTGAAAATCCGTGCCAGTAATTAAAACCAAATACGCCACTGTTTGCAAGTTTGCCAGAAGATTACGATATTTCCCCATACATGAAGCTGATTCTCCCAAGAATATCAAAAAAAATCACATTGATATTTTCCATGCGTAAAGAGGTTTCCGACTTCAAATTTAGTGGTCTACACATACTCGCGTGCTGGCGAACTCGATTTTACACGTGTCACAAATACACTGGAAACCTACTCTACTTCTGTTCGAGGAGAGTTTTCACGACTATCATTTTTCTTAAGTGGTTTAACATTATGCATAAATCCGCCTCAGCTTCAAATCTTATACACCAATTCCCCTTGAACTGGTTAAAAATTCACCGAGTATAATCGAAGTTATTATTGTCTTATCTCTTATCTAAATTATGTTGTTTCAATCTTCCATACCCGTGTAAACGCACCTTTATTTAAGTTCTTCAATCCACCCCAAGTTTGCACCAGAGATAAGCCTATACTGCCCGTTATACCTTTGCTTTTTCGAGTAAATGATATATATGGAAAATAGCTTAGGCGCATGCTGCCAACTAAAACTGCCATTAATCGGTCAAATTTCTTTAAATTTTTGCATAAATTCTCAAATAACTTCTAAACTATCTCGAATTTTAAATTAATTTTTCGACTTTCTAATTAATTAGATTAAGATGAACCATTTTAATATTTTTAATTATAATATAAATTAATATTGCGTTTCATTTCCCTAAACAATATCAAACAAAATCACCCCATGAGGCTAATTTGCATACGTTCCAAAAAGATACTATATAAACCTTTCGAAGGGCTATATTAATCGAAGTAACCGTGCGTGATGGCCATGAAGTTAGGGGGAAAACCCCCCCCCTTTCAATGTCTTGCTGATTCTTGATCTCTAGGCGCTTGGCGACGCAATTTACCCATTGGTGGGGCGATGTTTGGAGTCAGTGGAAGGTTGATGTGAACTGTACTAGTGGGGGACGCCTCGCTAGTATGGAACGCTGAGATCGGAAACTGGAGGTTGGACCTTGGTGCGGGGATGGTCGGAGGTGATTATGACAGTGGGAGACGTCCCATTGCTTGTAATCGCCTTCGGCTGTTCAGCATCGAGGTTCGACCGTAAAGTGGATGGTGGAATGCGATGATGTGCAATGGGAGACGTCCTGTTGTATGTCTTTGCACGACACTTGAAACTCAATGTGGCAGCCACGCTTAAAGGAGGTAATTCCCCGGAATTGAACGATAAGCTGGTATGATTACGTCTCTAGACTTTTGGCTCCACGAGCTAGGTCACGTGACTTCCGTTTACACAGGATATCCGCTTACACACACAGACAGACAGACACACAGACAGACACAACCAGTGTAACACCTCCCCCTGAACTAAAGTTCAGTCGGGGAGGTAAAAAAAAAAAAAAAAAAAAAAAAAAAACTAGTGTAACTTATACAGAATCCTTGGAAAACTATAGAATTTCAAAAGTTGATACGAATTATTTAATGAAATTTAAAATGCAAATAAATCTAACCTTTTGATAGATCTCTCGTTAAAAATCCCCGGGGAAAATCGAGTACACTTTTTTTAGACGTTGCTTCGAAAATTCACATTTTAATTTGCCTCGCCCGGGAACAGGTACGGTCGGTTCACGAAGTTGGTTGAATGAAGCGTAGTTGGGGAGCTATGGAAACGCGAGGCTAATTCGTATAGCGCTTAAAAACTTATATTCTAATCAGTCACTATCCGTGGACGGAAGATATATTGTAAAATGGTCGAGACACCTGCTTCACTTTTAGCATAAATCAATTTTTTCCCCAGTCTTTGGCCATTTTTTTACGAGCCTCTTGAGGAAAAGCCTGACCATGTTGTCTTAAACGGCTGGGAAAAGGCAACAGCTATCAGCGGGATCCCGTTACGCGAATATAAGCTGAAAAACGTAATTGTCAAGCCTAACGCGGAATGTTATCTCATATTAATTTCTACGAAGAAAAATGTAGACGCTCTCTTCTTGAACTGAACCTAAGATCTTAAGGTTTAATCTTTTCTCAGCCCCTTGAAGGTTTCTCCCCCGTAATTCTCGAATGACATCGAGGAAGAAAAGAAGGAGGCGGGAAAACTCTGAGTTTCTCGTTTCATCGCGCGGCAGGTGATTCGGACGATCCTTTGTAAATTATTAAAGCGAAATCGAATCTAAAAATACCCCGCGTTGTCCCGACTGCAGCCAACAGAACCAAAGAAAAGAGTTTAATATTTTATTAAAACACGCGATAAAATTAAATGTTCGGAAGTTCGAGTCGAAAGGGAATCACCGCGGGTGTCAAAGACACCACTTTTTAAACTATTAACGACACGAAGAAAGGTCGTAAGGTTTGGTACGGGTGACTTTAAAGGCAGAATGAATCTGATTTTCTGCCGATTCATATTCGTTATTCACTTGTAAAATAATTACAACGCAATATTAAGTTTGAAATCAATTTTGAATTTACTCCTAAAGTAGGCTTAACATCGATTCATGGAATGTTAAACAGTCTTCGTCCAATCACACGAGTTTTATTCCGACAAAGTAAAGAAACGTTTCAAACTTGTCATTTTTGGTTGGTTTCAGACGTTTAAATGCCTCTTTAAAATGCTCTTCCCCTATGTACACAATCTATAGGAAATAAGGTCCTTTCCAGTTCTGGAAACGCGAGTAAATAGTCTCGAATAGACGTTAACTCTGTTAACTGGTACGCGTATTTGAAATTTCGTTTCAGTAAATTCATATATTTAATTCCAACCGAAGAATATTCGAGATAAAAAGTGAGAGTTAATCATTATGGCCATACCTTGCGGGGCCAAGTGCGCCAAAGGGGTCTTGGTCACCTTCAACTTGGTCTTTTGGGTAAGATGATCACCATATGTATAGAAATCGCGACATACGTTCCTCGAAATTTAAATTGGTTTTGAAATTGGTTTTCTTATCAGTTATCTGGATGCGCCATTTTGGCACTGGGTATATTTTTCCTGGTGGAAGAGGATCGAGCGACCATCTTCAAACTGTTTAAGATTCCGGGCGAGAGTCACGCGCTCATTCAGTTCTTGGCGTACGGTTGCATCGGCGTCGGAGGACTCATCTTTCTCATCGGATTCTTGGGTTGTTGCGGTGCCATTCAAGAGAACAAGTGCATGCTAATTTCGGTAAGAAGTCAATGTCGATCGGAGGTTTCGCGTATTTAAAACCTTTCGCTCTCAATTTTTACAGTACTTCATTTTCCTTTTCGTCATCCTCGTCGCGGAACTCTCCGTCGGAATTCTGACGTTGCTCTTCCAAGATAAAGTAAGTCTTTTTTCGTGTTTTAAAAAGTAAACGCGAATCTTTTATAATCTTTAACGCGATTGTAAGATGCTCACGCACGTCGAGAAGAATTTCGTGGAGGCGATCAACAAAACGTACGGGGTGGACCCGGAACTAACGCGAGCGGTTGATCTGGCTCAAGCTAAAGTATATATACATTAATAATTTACGCTAGTTGAAACGTTTCCAAGCGAGATTTCTTCGATATTTTCTTACTTCGTAGCTGGAATGTTGCGGAATTAAAAGCTGGGAAGATTACGATCACAGCGAATGGAAGGCGAAATACTCGAAGGGCGATCAGGTGCCCAAAACCTGCTGCGTCCTGCTCAACAAGGGCGAACCCCGTTATTACATGGAACCCCGACCGATCAACAATACTCTTTGCCAAAAGACCAGGACCGACACCGACTCTTATCATTCCTTAGAACACTATCGACATCATTCCGTAAGTCATATTATTTTTCTCACGAGAAATGGAATTAAACCTAATTATTGCTAAACATCCGCAGAGTTGTTTAGTTAAACTGGAGGAATTCCTGAAGAGCCAAAGTTTCTTTCTCATCGCGTGCGGTTGTGGCCTAGCGGGCTTGGAGGTAAGTTCATTCTTGTAGGAAGGATGGTTTTTAAATTTAACGAAGGAGGAGGTTTTTCGATGTGCCAGGACGTTAATTTCCCAAAAATCTAGGCGTTTTAGTTAGATCATGAAACTTTCTCCCTTGTCATCTGTCATGGGTCTCCAACAATTCCCCTCCAGATATGCCATTCCTCCTCCAAAGTACATTCATCGTTTTAGGCTTATCTAAGGATTCTGAATTAAAGGCCCTATTTGCTCTGAAAGCCCCTTTAAAATGCTTTCCTTTACGCACACAGCCTAGCTTTGATTGTATAATTTACTATGGTCAAAATTAAATTAAAGGCGAGTTTAGGGGATTTAAAAATTGCGGATAGTTCCTTCGTGATTGTTCTCTTTGACCAGGATATCGCGTAATAAAGTCTAATTTCAAATCTCTTCTTTTACATTTTAGATTTTCGGCATGATATTCGCCGTATGTTTGTTCAAAGCGTTTTGAGGGATTGGTGTCTAACTCTAAACCAAAACTTTCGCGCATTCCTTCTAACCAATGTTTCAACTTATTCCGTCGGTTTTTTTAAACCGATAATAATTTTTATTCCATAACTTTTCCCAATTTTACATGATAATACACTTTACCACGATTCATCGGCATCATCTTTACACGCGCGAAAAATACCCCCATTATGAAATTAAAAAGTATTTAAGTAGAAATTAATTATTAATCGTTATGTCCTATATATACAATTTTCTCATTCGCGAGCGATGTAATTATTTAGTTTTGTTAGCTATTTTACCCGAGCGACTGTACGCGTTAATGTTCTTTTGATAGCAAAATGGCCGCCAAGTTCGTTTGAAAAGGCAAAGAAATTTACGTCATTCGCAACATGGCTTTGCTATTATTGTTCTGATTCTATACTGTTTATGAACACTTTCATATTAGTATTAAAATATTCATGATAATTACAGGAAGCTCCATTTTTAAAACCAATTACGCTAAGCCTTGGTCTATATGTAGTTCACTTCATCTTGAATTAATAATGCTCGACATCATTATCTTAAGGGTAGATTTATAAATAATTTTTGTTTAATGTTAGGCCCAAATTAGGCTTAATTCAATCATCCCGCAGTCGGAACAATTAAAAATCGTTAAATCTATGATAAATATGTAAAACTGCTCTGGATTATATAATTACGAAGCTTAATTTTTCTAAATTTAAACGAAAGGGCATGTTGTGTACGGCTCAAGTCGCAAAGTGCTTCCATATATAAAATGAAATAATAATCGAGAAAGTTTCTCGCGCTAATCGACGGCTGGTTGATTAATTATATATGTTTATTACTTATTAGTTAAACAGAAACCCGAGCCCCACTAAAAATTGAAAAAGGTTGTGAACCAAATATGTACAGAAAATAAAGTCCATTTCGCTTATATTAATTAAAAATTACGCTAGAAATGTTACGATAATGGTTGTTACAATGCTTAATAATACGCTGTATAATTTTAGTTTAAAAAAGAAAATAATCTATTACAGTTTTGATGACGTTTGAAGTTGTAATTAAATGTTTTAGAAATTATCCGTAGAATGTTTTGGTCTCAATTCTTTTGATTTTTGAAATAGGCCTATTTAATTGACCTTATTTCCTATGCCGTTTGGTAAGGCTTATCGTAAGCCATCGAGAAAAAAAAATACTCACATACCTTGGCCATGGTATGGCCAAGGCCTATTAACTTCATAGTGACTTAGCGATCTGTAGGCTCGTCTCATTTCTTATTGTAAAATTCGTAGTAATAATGGTCCTATTGACGAGCTATAAATTGAAACAGATTAAGAAATATAGATTTAAAATACATTTAAAACATGTTAAATGTTATGGTAAGATCTCAAGTTCAAAATAAATTAAAATTAAGACTCTTGTTTATTGTCTATGGCTCTACCGAAAAGCCAGTTTGAATTTGACTGAATTAGGCTTAAAACAGACTGGCGCACTGGGAGACATGGTCACGCCATCTGCAGTCTAAAACAGTAAACTTCTTGAATTACGTCACCAATTACGTCATATTAGCGGGAAATTCAAGAAATATTTTAAAAACGTGGTCGTGTTTTATTTCTGTTTAAAAAGTTTACTATTTTAAATAATAAATAGACTCGTTACTGATAAATGAAAATGATATTTATTGAGATTTATTTATAATTCATTCCTGGGAACATTAAAAACTGGTTTTCATCACCTTTACTACGTGATTTTTAGTCCAATAACAAATTCTGAAATACAATTGTGTCAAATAAACCCAATTTCAGTTACAAGGACTTTAAAAAAGAAAATGATGCTGTTAATTTTTAAAGTAATGTTCCATACACAAATTGTCTCGTAATTTTAATCGCCACTTTTTGCTTACCATTTATAGCAAGTCTCTCGATTGTAAAAATTCAATCATACTGCAAAAATCAAAAAGATCTCTTACATTGCCGTCAAATTTGATAAATTGGTATCAAATTGGCTTCTAATTTCACAAATTGGTGGCTAATTTAATAAATTACCAACAAATTTGCATAATTAGCATCAAACTGAATTTATTACCTTGGAATTTTCACATGATAAGTATCGTTATCTTCGTCATAGCCCATAATTTCGCATTTGAGTAAATAATTGTCACGTTTTATAATACTTTTAAATTGGCATTCGATTTCTACATCCCAATCGTCTTTTTCCATGACACCTTTGAAGAGGAATACATTTAATAGATTTGACAAATTTTTCATCAAGTTTTTTATTTTAATCTTTACCATAAAGAGCTGCGATAATGCATCTAGAAGGAGCGACAGCGAAAAGAGCGGGCATCGAGAGAAGTTTCGAATCTGGAATCCTATCAAATTTTCCATTGTCCATAAAAAATATACTCGATTCCTTTTCATCAGGAAAATTTTCCAATATGACGGCACGATGCCATAAACCATCGACTAATTTACAAGTTATTCAATTATTTCGAGATTTACTTATTAAAAACTATAAAACTTTTTACCAATATTTTTGACCAAAACCGCTTGACCTTTCATCGGTATAAAGTTTGGATCCGCTTTAGTTTTTTCCCCGTATCGATGTATTTCTTGATGTAAATGTTCAAATTCTTTCACGTCTAATTAAATTTAAAATAAGAAAATACATCAAGCGGTTCTTTAAGATTATCAAGTCCCCCAAGCCATTTAGGAAAATTAAATAACCTAAGAACATAAAATAGGCATAATATTTCAGCCTGTTAGTCTGATGAACTAATTAGACCTAATTAGCCTGGTGAACTTTTAGACCTAATATAAGGGCCTAAATAGCCTGGTGGACTAATAGGATTAATATTTTTTTCGTTAGTGGTAGGCCCAACACTTCAGGACTAACTAGGTTGAAAATTTTAGGCTGAAATAAAAACGAGCAAAAAGTTAAACAATTACTTGAGGGATTTTCATTAGAGCAGAAGAAATAATTAAGCGAGATGATATTGGTAACTCGTAATGTAGCTTCATCCCCAATTTCTAGCGTGGCTTTCGGTATATCTTCAGCAAGTACCACTTGTTGAAGCTTTAAAATGGAATTTAAACACGATTAAAGTAATAGCAATCATTTCTGACGAACAACGAGGGTGGGAGAGAGCTTACATTCTCGAGATGTTCCGAATTAATTGTTTCAAAAACGAAATCTTCTCTAACAGGCGACGTTGGTTGACGAAGTTGTTTCAAATTGTCATTTATACAAACTTCGCCGTTGTAAAGACGAACTTTGATGAAACATTTGTTGGACATAACCTTTTTGGAAGTTATTTTCAATCTCCAATCTTTAGAGATGAGAAGTTTACCCGATTCAATATCGATATTCTCAACACCATCCAAAGTAACGAGATAAGCGAAAGGATGATAATCGTATGCGTCTCTAGGTAGTGGTAAGATTTCTTCCGCGTTGGCTAAAGTTTCGTTTCCATAATCGACTAATAAGACCTTTGCTTCTTCGGGAGTTTCGCCGTGTCCTATAACTAATCCCCGATACCAAATATTATCGCAAAATCGTACGCAAACGTAAGTGCCGACTTTGGGAATGATTTTATTGGGTTTATTTTCTAGCTTCCCGCAATAAACAGCGATTGAATTCATTAGGGAGGCGATTTTATCTTGTTCAGCTTCTTTTTGAAGGTAAACATGATCGGGAAATTTAACCCAAACAACAGAAACCCGATTATTACTTCCATCAACGCTCAGATTATAAGTGGGCAGTTTCGCATTGTTGTTAAAACTGGGAATGCAAGATGTAGTATTTTGCTCATTTTCGGTGATCCGTTCGCTCGATACAACCGGTTTAACTGCCGCTTGTTTTAAGACAACACTTTCGACATGGGGAAGAGTTTTGGGTAAATTATTGAACCAAGGGTAACAGCGCAGACGACGGGTCAAACCTTGATCTTCCCATTCAACTAAAATCTCGTTTTCAGCGTAAGCCATGATTTTAACATTAATTGAAGAGTTAAGTTCAATTTGGTTGATAAATTGTCCATTTTGTTCATCTCTGACAATTAAGAGACAGGACGGAACCAAAGAGTTCTCTAGCGATAGTTTCTTGAAGTTTTTTACTTCTTCTTCGTTGCCGTAATCAACAAACATTACACGAAGTTTGGTATCGTCAACTTCTTTGACTACGGCTCGATACCACGCAGTGTCATTTGCCTCAGCAGCTATTAATTCTCCAACTTTGGGTCTGAAGAGGTTTAAAATATTGGTGGTTGATATCAAAATTTTATCTATTGTTTGTTAGATAGACTACTTCAATTCAGTTTAGGCCTAAATTTTTAAATTTGACCCTAAAAGACTTACTATTGTTGAGCCTAAAT
This sequence comes from Odiellus spinosus, assembly GCA_963920705.1. Classification (NCBI taxonomy): domain Eukaryota; kingdom Metazoa; phylum Arthropoda; class Arachnida; order Opiliones; family Phalangiidae; genus Odiellus; species Odiellus spinosus. The sequence goes on along the minus strand of OY987227.1, from coordinate 7,223,826 downwards.
AGAAGAAGTTAGATTTGGCCTATCTAGGCCCAATGAAATTATTGAATAGATAAAAATATAAGCTTTCAAACCTAAATTAGAGCTTTCTGAAGGCTATAAGATTTATATATGGTTTTCTAAGAAAAAAAAAATTAAATTTGCGTAAAAAGTGGTAACAAAATATCAGTAGATCCATATAACCAATAACGATATTATATCAGTACTGGTTCATTAGTAGTTAAAGTTCTGTTAAACACCCATTTTTACCCGTTATATTAAAGGGAGAATGAAGTGCAAGAAAAATGAAAAGATCGCGCTTTTTCGTACTAAGTGTCATTTTCCCTTTAGCAGAAAAAAAAAGTTACCTGGGAAGATCCTTATCGAGCAACAATCTCAATTTCCCTTCGATATCTTGTAAGGCTGTTAGAAATTCTTCGTGAAATAACCAACAATATATTTCTGTCTTTGATTCTGGTTTAAAAACAACGACGAGAGTCGCTTCGTCTCCGACTTTAAATCCACTAGATTTTAAAACAGTGGGAGGAAAATCCCACGCTATCCTAGATGGAGTCGATACAGCCGTGACTGAACTGAACAAAGGAGAGTTTTCTTTAATGGAGCTCGTAACTGGCAGAGGTGTTTCATCGGGGATGATGGGACTGAGGGAAAGTCTCTTTTTATTCGGTTTTTCAACCAAGAAATCAGAAATTTCTCTTCCTCCTTCGTCGAGTAACGAGATTTCGAACAAACTTCCTCTCTGATAACATTCTTTAACGAAGAACTTTGGAGAACTAGCCATCACGTCCTGGAACTTTTTTAACAATTCTTCCGAGAAATCGAGACTATCCCACGGTGGCTTTACTTTAAACAGTTTCAAGTGGAAGGCCTAAATCATATTACAGTTAGTATTTAAATAAAAAATTTAATTATATTATTCAAATTATCACCATTTCGTGATAATGGTAGAGCTCTTTAGGCAATAATTTCAGGTTCGAAGCCGCGACGGTCTCCCTATTCCCGTAATCAACAAAATAAACCAAGTATTGGTCATCCTCCTTCGGAAATAAACATAAATGTTCGTGAAAATGAGTCTAATTACCAGATCTCTGCTAAAATTAAATTATGGTAAAACCTCGTTATAACAAAATATCACCTATAACGTAATCTTTAAAATCTTCTTTCTAATTATACTCAGTTTGGTTTAGGCCTAGTTTTAGAGGACAAACTTTTGTTGCAGAAAAAATTTTAATCATTCCCTTTTCTTTGTACTCAGTTCATGAGGGAGGATTTAGGACCATTTCCGGCCTAATCTTAGCGGATGACTTAGGTCTAGCCCACGTTTCCTGATCCCTTTAAGTGAACGAACTCATTTAATACCGAAATTTCAAATTTCCCTTTTATCCAGTTAGACTTAGACCTATTTTAAGCCTACTTTTGCCCTAAATCTATTATAACCACTGACCTTGACCAATCAGTCAAATATAACAAAAACGGATCCTTTCCCTCCCAGAATTTCTTATAAAAAGGTTTTAATAAATGTGTACTTAAAAATTACTTACAACTTTCTCAATTTTTCCTCGATACCAAATTCTATCGCTAAACATAGCTGCGCACAATGAACCAACGTTGAAAGATTGAGTATTTGAAACTAGAGGACCCGTTTGTAATCTATTCAAGATAAGATCAATTGCGTCACTGTCTGCGAATCTTTGAACGTAAAAATCCCAAGGATTTAGAGCAAAAATTGGAGCAACCTACGCAAAATATTCGTTATTTTTTGTTGTTTTTTTTCATCCTTTTTATGTAAATTTTTTACCTCATCTTTCTCTTTCAGAATATTTTGCATTGGTAAAGCCGTTCTAAAAAGTTTCGGAATTTCTTTCAGTAACAAATTGGGTTTTCTTAAAGGTTCCACGACATCGGGTGGTTCCTGAAAAGCGTTGTGATTAAAAATGGCTTTTCGATTAAGGCAATTTCCATTCAATCCGTTGAGCGATTCCTTCAACATTGAATTAAAAAAGCGTTTAGTTTTCTCCATTCAATAAAACATTGTAGTTGGCAAACTTAAAACTTACTTTTTTGGGCACCATTTGAAATTTTTTGGCTTGATTCGAATGTAAATTTAAAGTTAAATTGGTATTTGATTGTTTTGGAGGTTGAGGAGACGTTTTTCGAGATACGTTTTGGTTTGGATATAAAACATCGCTTAATTTAATAACATTTACGTTATCTTCGATCCTGATAATGTTAACGTGAATAAAAGGTTAAAGATCAGTTATTAAAAAATAATAACACTACAGTAAATCAATATAACAAAATTCTGTCCTAAGCCTTGGCTTTTGCAGCTGACAGAGTGATTGCTCATAATCAGAGTTCGTCTGCTAAAACTAGGCCTAAAATAAAAATTCCTAATAGACAAATTTAATTAGAACTGCGATAGTAATCCAAATTTACGTAAAATCTAAGTTTGTCCCCTAAAACTTCTAAACTATGCCTCTGTTTTTAACATATTTTGTTATATTGCTTTTCATTATAATGAAATTATACTTACGGCAATCTGACGCAACTCTTTTTATGCTCAGACCAATCATCGTATTGACAAGCCTGACAACAATACCAAGTACATTTGCATTGAGCGCAACGAAAGAACGCCAAATTTCCGCAAATTTCGCACGATTCGGGGGCTGCTTCTACTTCCGGGATTTCTCTGGCATAATTTCCATGAATTAAATGACCTAAATGAAGTCCCAATGCCGTTGCGGGATCATTTTCCACATTCGAAACTCTCTCTTTTTCTTGTTGATTATAATTATTAATTCGTTTTTGAAATGTTCCGTGAAGATTTATGCCTCTTTCATTTTGGGACATCTTTTCAGCATGCAAGTTATTAACTTTAATTCGCAAAGACGTGTCCTAAATACGTTTGTTTGTTATTGCGACGCTGAAGCCAAAAATATTATTTAAGTATATGCACTTACCGTTAATTCAACCGATTTAAAGGATTGATTTCCTGAAAATAAATGGAAATTTAAATAGAAAATTAATAAATTACAGATAGAACCAGTGTAAGTTTGGATTATGAAAATTATATTGTACGCTAAAAAGGCGGGAAATTCAACCAATTAGGAGTGATTTAAATATTGATGAACTTTAGCTTTTCAGATAACTCTTGATATTTTTTTCCATACAGCTTCTAAACTTAGCCTTGTCCAGACTTACACTGATTAACTCTAAGTAATTTGAATTAATTTCTTTAATCAAAATATTTATCTACCATTTTCAAAACTGTTAAAAGAATCGTTTGGCACTCTATTAGGTGGTGATTTGTAATTACTCGAATCTTCCTATTTTATTGAAATTAAAAATTAAATCATTCGATGAAGAAATTTCGATCAACCTACCATATCCACATTGTTTCCATTCAATTTTTGAATCGTACTTCTTGATAACGAGACTCTGATCTCGTTACACTCGATCATTGTGTTGTTTACTCGCGAAATAGCTTCTTCCGCCTCTTTCAAAGTTCCAAAATTTACAAAACTGAAATTAAACTTGTTAAAAATTAATTCAAAAGTAACGACGGATTGAAATTAGCAACTGGTCGGTCAAAATCAGCTCACCCGATTTTATTACGATGAACTTTATGCTCGTCACTGCAATATGCGCGTAGAACTTTACCGTAAGGCGAAAACAAATTTTTTAAAGCATCCTGTAAATTAATGCGGATTAAAAAAAAATCACATATAAATAAGCAAATACATCTTAATTTGTCAAGATAAGTAAAGCAATCAAGCCATACAGTAGTAAATGTTGCGTACATTTACCCCCTCTAAAAAATATATTCTATGGTTTTGCAACAAGGAACATTCACTTACAGAATCAAAAGATGATGGTAGGCCAGATACGTAAAGAGCAATTGCCATTGTAGGCGGTGAAGTTGAGTTAGATGACCTAATGAAAATGAACGAGAGGACCAAAAGGGGGCTATATTTAACAAAAAGGTCTGCTAAAAACATACACCCATTGGGGGAATGGGCAAATATTTGTTTTATCTCTTATCAGAAAACGGAGAGTTTCGTATTTTTAACTATTTCCCTTCAATTACTTTTTTTCCAATTGGATTTTTTCCCTAGAATCTTGATTGTACGAAGTTCTCGATACATTATAGTGCTCAGCCATAGGATCCCAGTTAGCCATTCTATAAGATTTTTGGGAGTTCTATTACTAACTTACAAAATCAATGAGGTTAAAAATACGATAGAGCGAGTTAATTATTCGTATACACTGTACAGATAAAATAAATGACAATTGACAAAAGATAGAAAAATGGTTTTATCAAGTGTCCACTCCAAAATGGCAAAAACTTAAACTTGAAGTTCACTGGTTGATTCAAGAACTCATTCAAGAATTTTTCATACTTAAATGAGTTTTAGTCTCTTAGATAATTAACAACAGGCCACTTGGTATTATAAAACTTCACTTGGTTCCATTCTTGAAAAAAGCCAACATCTTCGTGGGAAACGGATTTTATTTAACAGCTCTTTTAGTTGGTTTCAAGGCTGGCAAACGTTTATACAATACTATACTTTGATCCAACCTTGAAAAAAAAAAGCACCATCTTCCATAGAATCAGGTGCTTTTTAACGGCTCTCTTTCCTGTTTCCTAGATTATTTTTTATATTTTATAATACCATTATACCATGGATGTATAAAGAACTAACGTTCTTTATACATCCATGATTATACCAACAATATACGAAATAGACCAAGGGGAGTCTTAAGTACTTACGAAAATATTAACGAACTTGATTTGATTTGACGATGATTAAATAGCCACCAAACTATTTTGTAAAATATTGATTGTTTTCTAATGAATGACAGTTTACTCCATTATCATTAATAAATAGATTTGGTTCCAGTCTCAACGTTGGCATTCAAACAAAGAAAACAACACGATACGCGAGTAACGCGGACAGTGCGGCGGACTAGAGCCGGGTCCTCGGGGGAAACTGGGAATGTGCGTGGCTCCCTCCCTATAAACCCATCCAACATAGATAGATGGCGCCCAAAACATACAGAAACATTTAAAGGGAGAATGAAAGGCCAAAACAACCTATTTTTAATTGATTAAGAATGCTAAAATAATGAGAAAAACAATATATGGTTAGTTAGGGTAACAGTGGCGGCGGACGGTTCTTATTTTGGGGGGGGACATTTTTCGTTAAAGAACTTGGAAACAAGTTGCTCAAGACCAATATACCTGAAGGCTACGGTTGTACTATCGCTCTTCTACAGACGGACTCGCGTAGAAATAAATCATATACCTTATTTAAAGACAGTCTCTTTATAATTTTTGTTATTATATTATATTATTTTCTTAAAAACTCCAAACAGGTTGAGATTATAGACAGATTTTTCTTATAATTCATTGAATTCAATTATATTCTGAGATTAATCAGAGTATTGACTGAACAATTTGGGGAGGGACACGTATATTGGTTGTCCCCACCTGGTTTAATTGAGGGGGGACAATGTCCCCCTGTCCCCACCCGCAGTGGCGGCGGACGGTTCTTATTTTGGGGGGGGGGACATTTTTCGTTAAAGAACTTGGAAACAAGTTGCTCAAGACCAATATACCTGATACCACGCTGAGTGAAGAGTATTGTTGGAAATTAAAAACGTCACCTAGTTTATGAATTGAAGAATTATGTGCATTTTTTTTTCTTGCTAAAGTTCAGCCTGGTAAGGTATTGTAAGATAAGAATATTATTTGCACCAAAAGCTTTCTTTCAAACAATTTAATTTAATAAACAGTGTTTGCGTTTTTATAATTTATTTTTTATTTTGTTTATGGTTTGCCAAATGTTCTTACTCTTTCCTCTGAGAACTGTTATAGAAATTTATAAGTCTGCAGTCTGTCTTCTTCACCCTGCCAATTCAGCCACTCCGCAGACCCAGACCGTCCAGACCTGTTGTACCATAGCCTCCTTGATCACGCGCTATCGGCAAAGGCGTGCGTGATCTAGAAGGCTATGGTTGTACTATCGCTCTTCTACAGACGGACTCGCGTAGAAATAAATCATATACCTTATTTAAAGACAGTCTTTTTATAATTTTTGTTATTATATTATATTATTTTATTAAATACTCCAAACAGGTTGAGATTATAGACTGATTTTTCTTATAATTCATTGAATTCGATTATATTCTGATATTAATCAGAGTATTGACTGAACAATTTGGGGAGGGACACGTATATTGGCTGTCCCCACCTGGTTTAATTGAGGGGGGACAATGTCCCCCTGTCCCCACCCGTTCCGCCGCCACTGTAGGGTAAGTTTGGACACATCTAAGTTTGGACACTTTTTCTATTTTAATTATCACTGCCAACTGGCACTGAATTTTTCCGCCAACTCGGTAGTACGGTTTAGCCCTACACATAAGCTTTCCAAAAAAAAATAAAACAAGTTCGTTGAAAGACGCGTTTCCAAAATAGAGGACAAATAGCGAAGTACCCTAACTTTTCATAATTAAACTTGTACTAAATTTGAGGAATGTTCATCTCATACTTGTTTTAAATAAGGTCTCTTTTCTTTTCTATCGATTAGAGTGGTTAGCGGCTTGGAATTCAATCATTATATTTCGATTCGTAACCTTAACTACTGGCTTTTAAATAAAGAATTTGTATGACACACTTTTTCTGACAGGCTTATGGGGTGGCTAAGTTTGGACAGTAAGGAAACTCTTAATATAATGTTAGATTTTCACTTTGAATTTTAGATTACTTTCTTCCGAGGTATATTTTATGTTAAATAAAGTTTATTAAACCACTATGGAGTAAGAGGAAACCAGATGACGTACGAGTGATATGTGAAAAAAGACATTGAAAGCGAGTCTTTTAATTACATTTGTCCTTTATGCACTGAATCTGAACAGTGAAGCTAATTGTTGGTATATGTCCAGCCCGGTTTCATCAGACCGAGTTAACGTCGTCTGCTACGGGCTCTGCAACCCGGCAGTCACTGTACAGTTATACATGAATAAACACTACTCTTACTTTGCTCCCGAGTCTTTATAACTAAACAACATGGTGTCAGAAGTAGGGTCAAATAGTTCGCCTCGAATTCGAATTATTTGAAGATTAAATAACTAAGAATGAGTCAAGACGAAACTACTCCAGCAGAACATTTCATCATGGCCGCTCACAATGTTCCAGTACCAAGGCCTATGGATTGTACTGGCGATTTGCCGATTTGGCAGATAACTATTCAACCTTTAAGGAAGCATTTCAAGATTATGCAGTTGCAACTGGACTCAATTCAAAATCGGACGCAGTACAGGTAGCTACACTCAGATCTGTTTTGGGAATGGACTGCCGAAAAATACTTCGCAATCTTGAACTATCGCCGGAAGAGATAGAAAGCACAGAGGGAATTTGGAAAGCCCTTAAGTTACATTTCGCACCAAAGATAAACGTGCGCTATCAACGGTTTCTCTTCCATTCTGCTATGCAACAGCCAGTGGAATCGATTGATCAATTTTATATAAGAATACGGGCGTTTGCAAAGTCGTGCCAATATGACAAGTTGGAGAACGAATTTATTGCAGATCAATTAATTTTCGGAACGTTGGATAAAGTAACTCGGGCCGAATTGTTCAGAGCACCTGGAATGACAACTCTCTCGGACGTTCTTGAGGCTCTTCGAATTAGCGCCATGTCACGAGTACAACTTAAACATATGGATTCCGAACTGACACAGACAACTACGGAAGAAGTCAGTTATGTATATAATCGCCCTCGTTCACAGTCGCTAGGGTCATATAGAGCTATACAAAATTCAGTTGATTCATATGGCTTCCGAGGTCGACGCGCTGGGTTTTCACGACCATCATTGAACACTAGATCAAATACTTTAGAGTGTCAGTACTGTGGAACTAAACATGAAATAAGAGATCAATGTCCAGCTTATGGTCAAGAATGTAGTTACTGCCATCGCCGCAATCATTTTTCCGCAGTCTGTCGGAAAAGAAAAAGTCAGCCAGAGACCTTTCCTCGTAAAGCGAACAATCGTCAGTCAGTAAACTATATGTATGATTTCCCAACAGCTGAGGAATCGCTAATGTATATTCAGACCCCTAGGATTAATACACAAGAAACCCAACACCACTATGGGGCCGAAGAGGACATATCAGACTCAGAAGATATATTTAGCCTAGGTTTAACAGAACAAGGGAATGAGTTAAACTCGGAAAAAACCTCACAAACGCCTAGAAAACTTTTTTGTACGTTACAAGTACACGAGCCTAGAAAACAAAAAAAGCTTCTCCGGTGTCAATTGGACACGGGCGCCACAATCAGCGTAATGAATAGCAAAGACCTTAAGACACTTTGCCTCAACAAAACAGCATTTACAGCTCAAGAACCACAAATATTATCCCTATATGATAATTCAACGTTAAAAGCTATTGGCGAATGTCGGTTAGAATGCTCAGTTGGACCAAGGCGCATGGAAGTCATATTCAAAATAGTGGAAGGCCCTTATAAGCTCCCGTTACTATCGGCAAGATGTTGTATTGATTTGGGTCTGATTACAGTGCATTCGTTATGCTACACCACGGAGTTTCAGAAAACAGGTGAATTAACTCCGGAGGTAAAGTCATCAGCTGCGGACATTCTGTCACAGTTCCCGGACGTATTTGAAGGGTTAGGTGAATTACCAGGCCCGTACCACATTTCTATGGATCCAAAAGTTATCCCAGTACAACATGTGCCGCGCCGTGTTCCGGTAGCATTCATTGAACCATTGAAAAAAAAATTAGCAGATCTCAGCCATAAAGGAATAATAGAGAAAGTTACGACTCCCACAGATTGGATCAGTAGTCTGGTGCTAGTTCATAAGAAGAACAAGATGAGAGTGTGTATTGATCCTAGAGACTTAAATGCAGCCATAAAGCGGCCAAAATTCCCGATGCCAATTCTCGACGACGTATTACCACACCTTTCAGAGGCCAAAATATTTACAGTATTAGACGCAAAAGATGGGTTTTACCAAATTAAATTAACGGAGGCAAGCTCATACAAAACCACATTTTGGACTCCGTTTGGAAGATATCGTTTTCTACGTATGCCATTCGGTATATCATCAGCACCAGAGGAGTTCCAGAGAAGAATACTAGAGATTATGGAAGGCCTAGAGGGAGCGTTCGATATTTGCGATGATATCCTTGTGGTTGGACGAGGGAAAACCGTAGAAGAAGCCATGAACGACCACAATCAAAACTTGAAAGCACTGTTGCAATGTGCAAGAGAAAAAAATCTCAAGTTCAACCGCGACAAAGTACGCCTAGCATTGTCAGAAGTAACGTATATGGGAAATATTATTTCCTCACAAGGAATCAAACCAGATCAGTCAAAGATCCAAGCCATCATAGATATGCCTCCACCGTTGGACAAGAAGGGCTTACAACGTTTTCTAGGTTGTGTAAACTACCTGGGCCGGTTTCTACCGTCCATGTCAACAACTAGCGAACCATTACGAGAATTACTTGAAAAAGATGTAACATTTACGTGGCAAAAGTCACATATGGAGGCTTTTAATACTCTTAAAAGGCTGCTGACTCAAGCACCAGTATTAGCGTACTATGATCAACGTAAGCCAGCCACAATTCAATGCGACGCCTCTCAATCAGGTTTGGGAGCGGTTCTCTTACAGGGTGGACAGCCAGTAGCCTACGCCTCAAGGGCATTAACATCTACAGAAAAGAACTACGCTCAAATTGAAAAAGAATGTCTAGGAATAGTTTTCGGATGTATCAGATTCGACCACTATATTGGTGGCTCAAAAATGATAAACGTAGACACGGATCATAAGCCTTTGATCCCCATTTTCACCAAGTCATTGCGGCAGGCACCAAAAAGACTTCAAAGAATGCTTCTTGCATTGCAGCCATATTCGTTAAAAGTACAGTACAAGCCCGGCACCACTTTGCATTTAGCCGACACTTTGAGTTGGGCAAACTTGCCGCATGCCGGTCCATCACAAGTGCCTCACTTAGACATATATCATCTGGAAGAATCAATAATGGAGGAAATAGCAGCTGTAGATTACTTACGCTATCTCCCAGTAAGCTCAGATACTCAGGACCTCATTCGAACGGCTACTCAAGAATCTAGAAAATTACAGAAGCTTAAAACAATTATTTTACTAGGATGGCCAAATTCAAAGGAGGACATATATCCGGAAATAAGAGACTACTGGAATTTTAGAGATGAGTTGACCACTCAGGGGGAAATAATCTTCAAGGGACAGAAAATGGTTATTCCAGCAGAAATTAAAAATACCATAATGTACAGATTACACTACAGCCATGTTGGGGCTGAGGCCACTGTGAGGAAAGCTAAAGAAATTGTTTTCTGGATAAATATGGATAACGAGATTCGGGACTACGTAAAAAAATGCCCTTCGTGTCAAGCATTTATGGATAGACAACAAAGAGAACCTCTTCAGCCTTTTGAAATACCAACACTACCTTGGCAAATGATAGGACAAGACATATTCACCCTCGGAAATATAAATTATTTGATCACCGTAGACTATTTTAGCAGCTATTGGGAAATAGATCAATTATTAAATATGACGTCAGCAACATTGGTCCGTCATACAAAAGCTCATTTTGCTCGCCACGGGGTACCACAGGTGGTAGTATCGGATAACGGTACTAATTTCGTCAGCAAAGAATATGCGGAATTTGCTAAGCTTTGGGGATTTCACCCTATCACAGTCGGGGTAACGGAAAGGCGGAATCAACAGTGAAGATAGCAAAAAGACTGTTAAAAAAAGCTAAGTACGCAAAACAAGATATCATGCTGGCGTTATTGGATTGGCGAGTGACCCCTCAGGATGACGGGACAACACCAGCTCAGAAACTATTTTCACGTAATATTAAGTCTCGCCTACCACTATCGAAGAAAATGTTGGAACCATCAATTGTCTCAAATGTACCAGAAGTTATCGCTAAACGTCAGATAGCTATGAAAAACTGGTATGACAGAGGAACTAAATCTCTTCCACTGCTGTCAGCTGGTCAAACAGTAAAGATTGACCCACGAAAACCGCATACTCCATGGATAAACGCAACGTGTCATACTATGAATAGATCAAGATCATACACGTTGCAAACAGAACGAGGCAGTTGGTTTAGAAGAAATCGTCAAGCTATTCGTGCCATGCCAAACACAGTACAAGCACAACAACAACCTCTATTTACCGCTCTTCCAAGCGGTACTGCCGTAAGCAAGGCACACCTAAAGGAAGTCGAAATAATGGATACTAATAGGGTAACTGCAAGAAACGCCATCGCAGAAGCCAGAATGGAAGGGGATCGAGCTCAGACAATAGAGAGTAACCAAAAGGAGACTGAACACGCAACTCCAACAACTACGTCAGACACAATTCAAAAGGAAACCGGTAATATAATAATTAATAGCAACAACCAACCAAACAACAGTGTTGGGGGTTTGGGTCTGGAACTATCAAAACAAAGAAATGTAGCCAGGACAACAGTAAGAGGACAAGTGTCAAGCGAAATGCCGTCACGAGTTCTGAGGGCTAGAGAAAAAATAGCGATACCAGAGCGTTTTAAATAGACATTATAAGAAGTTAAACGACTATTTTATTATTTATTTGTCTTTGGTTATAATATGTTTTGACTTATTTTAAAGTTTTATATTTTTGTTTGACAATAGAGTAGTGATGAAAAAAAAAAAAAAAAAAAAAAAAAAAAAAAAAAGGGGGGGGGGAAGATGTTGGTGTATGTCCAGCCCGGTTTCATCAGACCGAGTTAACGTCGTCTGCTACGGGCTCTGCAACCCGGCAGTCACTGTACAGTTATACATGAATAAACACTACTCTTACTTTGCTCCCGAGTCTTTATAACTAAACAACACTAATTTTAGAAAAAAATTTCAAGTTATTTGAAAATGTACCTCTAGGGAACAATACACGGAAAATAATAAGCTTTGAATCAATTTTTTTTTGTTTTTTTTTGTTTTTTTTTTTGCAATAAAAAAAGCATTGTCCAAAGTTAGCCCTATGCTGTCCAAAGCTTGACGACCCCCGTCCAATCTTTCCCTACTTTGTCCAATCTTAGGGGTGTTAAGTTACATTAAAAAAAATGATTATAAGTTAAATTTAACAGTTTCTAAAATTGAAAAAAACGTTATGAATCTCATAAAGAATGTCTAAGTGAGGTTTCGTTCTTCTGTCATGTGTAATAAATACGGGGGGACTAGATTTCCAAAAAGTGTCCAAACTTAGCCAAGCTCACCCCTAACTCACCAAAAATATTTCGTTATTTTATAATCAATTTCCAAAGTTCCGAAACTTGCAGATGCTAAGCCTTGGCTGCCTAGCTCGGCGAACCCAAGGTTGCTATCCTCGTCCCCCTTCATCCTCCTAGGGCGAACTAGGCGAGCCCGAGCCGTATTTTTTTTAATATTCCAGTCTGATCTAGTCGCCAATCACGAGCGAGTACGCGTATTTTTAAAATACGCTTATATATATATATATTTTTTTTGGAATCTGAAACTTGGTAAATATCAGTTTTTAACGCTTATATATCCGTAGAAAAATAATGGTTGAAATTTAAAATTAGGTCCTTTTTCGTGAAGTCGAATTCATCATTTGTTGACACTTGACAGTACAGGAGATACTAGTCTCCCGTTATAAACAAACTACATGAATAGTCAACTAGTTTGTTTGTTGTGTTAGACATAGAGCGCCTTTTTTCGTAGAACGCGCGATAATAAGTAAGCTTGACGCGAGGTGAGGCTTAACGTCATGAGCCTTGTTGTTCATATTTAAAGATACCTTAAAAAATTTAATTAATGGAGAAATTAAGATTTTATAAACATATGGAACATTTATGGGATTTTTGCTTATTTACGTCCCTGGCTTCCATAAGTAAAATGTTAGCAGACAGCAAATGTGCATGTGACTGAGGTCATCCGAAAGGTCACGTATTAGACAAAAAGCATCCATTAATGAAACTGAAAAGTTGTTTAATTGAATAGAATAATTTTACACATTGCAATGCTGTCTATGAGATCGCTCGTTAGTCGATACTCGCGGTTTATCGGCTGCAAATATTTTCACGGTTCCGCCGCTAAATGCAGCGACAAACTTTTCGTTCATCGAGATACCCCGGAAAATAACCCCAACATAGAGTTCGAATTCACCCCTGAAAATATTAAAAGAGCCGAAGCGATTATCAGCATTTACCCCTTGGGCCACGAAGCCGCGGCCGTAATTCCCCTTTTGGATCTTGCTCAAAGGCAATATGGGTGGTTACCCATCTCAGCCATGCACAAGGTAATTAATTTCCTGTACCAATTAAGTTTTAGAGTTATCCGATTAATGAACGTTAATTTCAGGTGGCAGAGATGTTAAACATGCCCAAAATGAGGGTTTACGAAGTGGCCACATTCTACACCATGTTCAATCGCGATCCAATGGGCAAATATCACGTTCAAGTTTGTACTACCACTCCTTGTCAATTAAGAGGGGCTGACGAGGTTCTCGAATGCGTTAAAAATCAGCTGGGAATCAAAGAAGGAGAAATGACTAAGGATAAGTTATTCACTTTAAGCGTAGTTGAATGCTTGGGGGCTTGCGTCAATGCTCCAATGATGCAAATTAATGATAATTATTACGAAGATCTTTCTTTGAAAGACGTGGAGGAAATTTTGAGTGATCTAAAAGCTGGTAAAGTACCGCCAGCTGGTCCTAGAAATGGTAGATTTGCTTCCGAACCCGCTGGAGGTTTAACTTCACTCACTGAACCTCCCAAGGGACCAGGCTTTGGTTGTCAACCTGGTCTTTAAGACGAAAAGTTAAGATTATTATTAATTCAACGTTTCAAGGAATAGTAGTGTAATATTGTAAATAAAATAAAGGGATAATGAAACAAAGTTCTATCAATTTCACAGAAATTAGTATTTGATACCAATTACTGCATTTAATTGAATTAACACTTAATATAATAAAAGTTGTAAGGAAATCCATTCTAGGAATGTCGTGTTTAGAATTTCCACCAAATATACATTATGATTTAGGCCTAAAATTTTAAAATAATAGCCGGGAACGTCTTATGCTAGATTAAAAATATATTTAAATGATTTTTTTCAATTTAAAAAAATATTTTATTTATAATTTTATATAAAATGTCAATTTATGTTCACAATTTCATTCTAGGAGATTTCACTAAAGTTTTCTTGGTTATAAAGGGGTGTTTGAGCGCTTGAGTGGCTGTAATTCTACTGACTGGATTGGGATCTAACAGTCGATAGAGTAGATTGACAGCCGTGGATGGAATAGTTTCTTTTTTAGCTTTGGCCGTATTAGCCGTACTTAGATGATCTCTTAAACTTTGGCATAACGTATGCAAATCTTTGGCTTGATATTCCGTTTGAATCGTAATAGCCTTGCCCATTCTTAAAGCGGCTTTTTTTACCCTGTTCAACCCTAAAACGCACACGATCTCGGCTAAAGCCATCATATCGTCGCAATTGGTAAAAAAAGGATATCTTCTACTCAATAACGAGATAAAAATAACTCCTGCTGCCCAAATATCTAGTGCCGTTGTTTGATTTGGATATTTGATAAGCACTTCTGGGGGACGAAATCCTGGAGTTCCAGCTCGAGGAGCATATTCTTGGGGTTTACTCAAACAAGTGTTACAGACAGTTTTTTTTCCGAAACATTGGCAAGAGGAAGTTCTAGTCGAGTTAGGAACCGAGATACTGGTAGGTGGGAGAGAGATTAACGGCGCTGGGGTATCAATTCGCCTAGAAGATTCTTCGGGAATGATTATAGTTGAGCTTTCTGTTTTTGTTTTGGCATTTTCTTTGAATAAAACCTTTTTATGAAGAACGGTTGTGGGTTTTTTAATGGCATTGGAACCAGGGGGGAGAACGGTTACATTAATTCTATTTGATGTTCCCAAGGGTTGAAGAAAAGAAGTTTCAGGAATATCCTCTACATCGAAACAAAGTTTCTTGGCAGCCAAAGTTGGTTCCAAATCGGCCGAATCCAAAGCTTGGTCCAGATTTCTTTTAAAATTACGATTAGATTCGGTTTGGACCTTTTGACTATTTTTAGAATTTTCAGAGTTTTTTGTACAATTTGAATTGTAAGGAAGGTTATTGGAGCTTGATTTAACTACGATTGAATTGCTGGAATTTGATTTCGAAGGCGTAACATTTTGAGCTAAACCAAAATCGACTAAGGCATATTGGTCGGCGACTCTATTATATAAAAAATTACTAGGTTTTATGTCCCGATGAATGATACCATTTTCATGTACCCATTCTAAGGCTGTTAATAAGGCGGTCATGTAGTTCGTGATTTCTACAAAAGTCACCGTTTCCACGTATTCGTAAAAGTTAGAATGTTGAAAATAAGGCATGACTAAGATTACATTCCCCCGGACGATTTCGCAGTTACTTAGACCCATAACGTAGTTCTTTCCTCCCACTTTCATCATGTATTTCAGCTCAGCCGCTATTCTCTTAGGGTCAGTTGAAGACGTAATACATTTTAACGCGTACTCGTCCTTAGTCTTTGGTCGCTTTTTCGATGCTTTATAAACTTTACTAAACGATCCTTCACCTATTTTACTCAATACATTGTAGCAGGAATTCAGTTCAGGAATTTTTTCAAGTAATTCCTTCACTTCCAAAGGTTTATTTTTACATTTTTCTGATTCCATGGTTATTGGTAATGGTCAGAGAGTATAGACAATGAGGTCCTTCGCTCGCTAGTGTTTTATCTAATTTTCGTCCATAAGGAGAATTACCAGACAACCTAAAACCAATGATTTGGCTTTATTTCTTAGATAAACACATCGTTAGAAATAAACAAATTAATTTAAGACTTACCCGCTTTAATTTAGACGTTTTAATCCATTTAAAATAAAAAAAAAAATTATAGTCTTTCCCTCGTCGTGTCGTCTGTCTTTACTCTTCAACGGTTGCCCGCCAACTTGTCCCGCCGCCAGGGAGGCTCTAATTTGCACATTTAATTTTTACAAACTCGGTTTTACAAATTGCACACGATCAGCTAATACTATTATGCCTAATAGCCAAAGTTTGCAAACCCAATACACCAAATTTTACAAACTGTTACTGCACACCGAAATTTTACAAACTGCACACGATTTTAGTACTA
This sequence comes from Odiellus spinosus, assembly GCA_963920705.1. Taxonomy (NCBI): domain Eukaryota; kingdom Metazoa; phylum Arthropoda; class Arachnida; order Opiliones; family Phalangiidae; genus Odiellus; species Odiellus spinosus. The sequence goes on along the minus strand of OY987227.1, from coordinate 7,207,621 downwards.
GTATATTTAATCCAGTATTATTTCGAATAAAAAATAACAATGAGAATTAAGTTAAATAATTTATTTCACGAATGTCCTCAATAACATTAAACTCTAGTTAAGGTATTTAAAGTGATGGTTTTCATTGAGTTTTATTTTCCTTGGGGATTTTTTTTTGCAAACTTCTTCAAAATAGTTGAATCTATAAACTCTATATACGTCCCACCCTTGAAAAAAAGGCAACATCTGAGGTAGAAACGGGTTCTATTTAACGACTCTTTTTGTTAGTTTCGAGGTTGGCAAAAGTATAGATAATCCTATATTTTAAACCAACCTTGGAAAAAGGCAACATTAGCGATCCAAACGGGTGCTTTTTAACGGCTCTTTTATCCGTTTCTATATTAGTGTATATGTTACTTAATAGAACCATCTATTTGGTTTTTCCGCTTAAAAATGGTAGGAAATATTAAAGTAATACATTCTATAATTATTTCATTTCAATAAAATTCGTTTTTTACTATTTTTCACAATAGTAAAAACCGAATTTTTGGCAAGGTTTTGACTCAACCCCCACCATTTCAATATTGACCTCGAAATATTTTTTAGCCCTGACAAAAAAAAAAAAAAAAAAAAAAAAAAAAAGCAATAACTCGCTTGTTTTAAAGGTTATTCTCGGGAAATTTAACTTCAAAATATAATAAATATTAGAAATATTTATTCGACATATTTTCCATTAATTATAAACGTAAAGTTTATAAAGGTAAAATGAAATTAACTTATTAATTAAAAGAGCGATACTTCATGGTTTAACAACTTCCAAACTCTAAGTATCGATCTTTTAATTAATAAGTTAATTTTATTCATATTTCATCATGGTCAATAACTTTAATATTAAAGTTTATAAAGGTACTTACTTAAAGTGATAATTAGTATTAAATTAGTAGATTTTGTCGCAAACTGGTGTAAATTTTTAAGTACACATTTGATTGTTCGTTAATTACGAAATTGTAAATTCAAAATTGAAAGTTACGGTTAAAGATTTATTTTCGAATTGTTCTTCGGAGTTCCGAAGCGACGCCTTCTTAGGCTGACTTTTGAATGAAGTATCAATATGATACGTCATAGGTTAATGAAAGAACAAGATTAACCCTAAATTTGCATAAATTTTACAATGAGCGATTAAATTGGATTTTTATTAGAATTCAGAAACCAAAAAAACATTTAAAATTCTGATTTTTATACGTAATACACCATTTAGCCATTACTTGAGGCGCCATAGCGGCATAGGGCGAACTTTCACTTGTGAAAATGGCAGGGGAAAAAACCTGCATGGGGTAATACGCGGGATAATCCGCTAGGCATGATGGGCATTTATAGAGGCTAGTCCAGGCTGGGAAATAAGGATTATTTTTAAACTGGACTTGTGGCCAGTAGAGCCCAAGCAGTTTTATTAAAAAACTGGACATTGGCCAGTAACAATTTTCATGAGCTTGACAATCTGTCATTATGACGTAGGAATATGACGTCACTATGACGTAGGCTAAGAAACAAAACAAAATTTTGGAATTAATTAACTGGCCAGTAAAACCGCCTTATTTCCCAGCCTGGGCTAGTCAGGTCCCTGCTCAGGCTACTGTTTCCGATTCCCGAACCATCTAGCGTCTAACCTAAAATAGAACTAGTTAAAGGATAAAATTAAAATTAGTTCCTTTTTTTGGCTAATAAGTAAATAAACAAAAGTTTTGTTTTACTTAAACTTTCTTATTAATTCTTTAATTTAATTTATTTTAATAACAAGTTTAATTTACATTTGAACATTTTCCTAGAGGGCAATAAAAAGTTGGGGCCTAGGGGAATAAGGGACAGGGACGAAAATAAGGAATTTTTCTTATTAGACAAATGTCCAGTAACCCCCCTTAAAAATTCAAAAGTTATCGGACATTTAACAAAATTACCGGACAATGCTACATTTCTTGTATTGAAATGTACTTTTTTTTTATCGGACATTTGTCCAGTGACCCCCTCTTAAAAATAAAAATTTATCGGACAATGACCAGTGACTTGTGCTTATTTCCGTCCCTGATAGGGGATCCTGGGTTGCATTCTTACGTCATTTGGTCTACTAATTGGCTAGAATTTGGTCATTACCATTAATCGTACGGTTCGTACCTTACAGAGAGATAGTTAAAAAAATAAGTTTTATTGCCAAACGATTTTAATTTAAAACGTTTAATAGCAGTGATGGGGTGCGACGGAGGAACTATTCCAAGGAGAGACGAACTAGTAAAAACCAAGAAGAAACCCGAGCAGGTCTGGTAGCGTACTTGTTTAAGTTGTTTGTAAATATTTTGACCAAGGCTTACCATGAAAGTAAAATTTAGCATGGATCATCATCATGTATAAAGAACTAACGTTAATTCTTTATACATCCATGAATTAGGGTAATGTAATGGACTAATGGTAATTGGTAATGTCTTCTTAAAAGTTTAAAGAACTAAAGACCGTAAAGTAAAGGGTTAAAGGAGTCGGTGCTGTTTTATTTTAAAACTAACTTCGTCCCAGCCTTGAAAAAAGGGAACATCTTCATTATAAACAGGTGCTTTTTAGCGTCTCATTTGGCTGGTTCCAATGTTATTTTATAATAGAAAGTTACTATAGGCTGTTCCTCCTGCCTTTTGCTTATTAACATGGGTTCATATGAAATTTTTGGACTGATAAATGAAAATCCCTGACATTCTACGAAATATTTCAAATCCTTGACTTATCTGTTCGAACCCTGATTAGCAGAAATGGGATAATAACACAATGTGTCAAACTACTATTGGCAAAAAGTTGGAAACTTAGGCAAAGAAAATGTTCAGGATTTTAATTGGTTTCACTAAACGTTTTATTCTCTTCAAAAATTATAATAGTTTTATTCTCTGTTTAAATGAGGATAAATATACGGAGTTTTATATAATGTCAAATTTATTTAAGTAAAATCAGGTCTCACACTTACAACGATTACCGTACCAATACTTATTCAACTAGTGCCATAAATTATGGCAAAATGTTTTTTCCCTTTCGCTAAGTTTTCTAACAATCAGATGTCTCCAAACGTTCCAAATAATAACCTACCATATGTACAAGCAGTTTAGGTGCGAAATTATTGGATAATTGCTACAAAATTACTAAATTAATTTTTGTTGGAGTAGATTTATTGAGGTTAAGCGTTTCATCCATTGAAACTTAATTTTTCCCGAGTTAAATTTTAAACTAATCGCGTTATACGCTGGGCTTTTTCATGATCACAAATTTGAGGTTTCGGTTGGTACTGTCGATAGATTTACGACATTTTTTCCACATATCTTGAAACTCTTCTTCAGTATCGGTGTAAAATCTTCGAACGGCTCTTTTAATTTTATCAAGGCGATTTGGCTCTAAAGCTTTCTTTCCCATGACCCCGTTGCAATTAGAAGAAATCCGTTCTTCCAGAGTAAAAACCTCTTTCATTAGGACATTAGCGAAGCTAGTTGCGGTGCTAGATTTTCCGTGTACGTATCTGAGGTAAGCCGAGGAAAATTCCCCATCAGGACCAAAAACCGCCGGTTTTTCCGGTTCCTTATTTTGGCTAGTTTGCGTAGTTTTCGTCATGGGATGATCCAAGTTCGAAATATTCTTAAAAGAGCTAGATACGTTGAGATTCAAAGCCGCGTTAATTAAAGAATCGCTGAAGGTAGATATCGGTGTACAAATAGCGCTAGTAGCGCGAGAGACTGGCGTCGCACTCCCTGTGTCGTTTGGAAGACTTTCGACGTTGGTGACTGGAGTTACGTCTATATCTTTAGTCAAATTTGAGTCTCTTTGGTGCGAATTGGACGTAGTTTGACCGCTGCTCGAAAGATTGAGAGGTAGTTGAGGCGAAGAAGCGGGTGGAACCGTAGTAACCGGTATCGGTTGGAATGGAACGATGGCTCGGTGAATACTCGTTAATATATTGCGGCATTCTTCCATAATTCTATTTTGATTATGGATGGCTTGGAGTAAGCCTTGCATAATTTCTTGATACTGGTCGCTGTCGAGTTCGTCGGCGTCGATAGGGGGCAGAATTGGGTAATTAATTGGCATACTAGCGGCTGCAAACCCCATACTGGCTGCCAAATTGAAGGTTTCCGGAAAGACAAAGGAACCGCTAGGCCCGCTTTGCAAAAGGGAAGGGTAGGTGGCGGTTTCGGGCATGACTGAGCGAGAGGTAGAATCTTCCAACGCCTCGTGACTTGGCAGGATTTTTGAGGTTCCAGGATTGACTAAAACTACTGCTTCCCCCGAGGTATTAGAGTGTTGGTGGTACTTACGATGAGCGTTTGAATAAGGACGATCTGAATTTATATTAGTTTTGGGAGGTAATTTGTTAAGTCTCGGTTAATAGTTTACCTCTATGAATTCCCTGAGATTTTTTAGTCATAAGTTTTTTTCGAGGTAAATATTGTACATCCGGAGGCTCCCTTTTCTATAAAAATAAATTGGATTTAAACTGAGGTGCCCAAATTAGATTAATCTACTCTCAAAAATTACCTTAATTGAGCTATCGGTTTCTGGAGAATTAATTACGGAAATATTTTCCTCGCATCCCAATGTTACATCCATTCTAAAAATCAATTTGCATTATCTAATTAAATTATTATTGAAAACAAATCTTAATTAATTTACTTCTTATGATTAATTATAAATTTTCAGAGGAATAGTTTCGATAGGGACTACACTTTGAGCAAAAAGGTATTCATTCAGAATCTACAAAAAAAAAAAAAAAATTAAAGATTAAAATTAAATTCTACAAGACTTGGTCGGAAATGTAAAATTCAAAACTTATATAAATAACTCTTAAGGTTAATTTTTAAAATTTCTGACCTTCCGTAATCTTTAGCATTTCCAGGTTTAAAATTCGAAATTTTAACTCCGAAATAAGTTATTTTTAAACTGAAAAAACATGCCTTCAGATTTCATAAGCATTTCCACGTGTATTTGTTTTGTTTACAGAATGTATCATAAAACCGCCCCCTGGCCCTCCTTATTGGGGGGTCCAAAATATGTAAACAAACCTAAATCCTTTAAAAAACTGTAAATTGGGTATAAAAGTTTAGTGTGGGATTAAAGCTGTGTCCTCTCATTTATCGATTTCTGAAGCCAGACATCTTCGATTTTTCGACCCTCTGGACCAAGTAAGGTCGCCCGCGTTAAATCCCCCTTCCGCCGTACTTTTTAACTAGGCCTATCGCCGACTGAAAATTGCCTAGGTCTTTTTTTCTTTTATTTTTGGCACGTTAGGCCTATTTTTCTATCGGCCGCCCTTTGATTCATTCTCGTAAGCCTTTCGCGGCGTACTATCGTTTCCCCATTGGGAGCGGGAGGGCGGAAATCGACCAATCATAAAGAGTTGTCTGTTTAGATCTCGTCAAATATGCATATTTTGCCCTGGCATAAACGAAAATAGGGGGGAAAGAACGAAGGACGGGGGCGTAATAATTCATATTTTCGGCCCTTACCTTGTTGCGTAAACGCCCGCGGCTCCTCTTGGCATTTTTGGGAGCGCGTCGTCGTCCGCCTACGATACATTCCCCCTAGTAGTAGAAGAAGATCGCGGGAAAGCTTAAGCTAGGAGGAGATACGCCGTAGGGGAGTTAAATAGGGGTGGAAACGCGCCCGAGAAAAAGAGAAAGAAAATTAAAGGGGGTGCCTTTTTTGAACCCCCCACCTTAGGATGATACCATTTTTCGGGAAGCTGATTCTGTGAGGGAAATCTTTGACATTTTTAGTGGGGGATAAGAAGATGCGTTTTGGTTTGACTATTTTATCAATTTGAAACCTGTTCGTCAAGTTTCTTGTAGACTAAAGGAAAGCCCACATTCGGGTGAAAAACCCTATTTAAAGGGGTGATGAAATATTTTAAAATTCACCTTAAAAATACTTTTCGTTAATAAATTTCTCTACCAAAAATGCATTAGTCTTGCCTCAAATTAAAAAAACCTTATAACGAAATTTGATTATATTTATATAACTCTCGCTTATGTTACATTTTTAATCATATTTCGTTACATAAAGGATATAGGACTATTTTTAGCAGATTACCTTTCTCTATAACGAAATTTCAAATTTCCCTTCCTTATTGCCTTCATATTTTAGCAGACGAACTTTTATTATTCTGAAATTTTACTACAAAGAAAAATCGTCTGCTTATGCGTTGTGACATATGTTTACTTGTGCGGAATTTATAATTTGTTAGACTAGTGGCAGGAATGTTAAGTTGCCCATTCCATCTTTTGCGAAAGCTTCATACTGCCTTTAGATATTTTACTTTTTCTTTATATCCAGTTAGAAATAACCCTAGTTTTAGCAGACGAACACCGATTATAACGAAATTTGCTATAAATTTTCACTTACAATTTTATAACCAGGTCCAGGGTCCTTGAACAATCCCACTGTCGTCTGCAAAGCCAAGATTTAAAGGAACTATCTGCGATTTTTAAATCCCCTATAAAGTAGCCTTTTTTCGTTGCCTACGTTATAACGTAGGCAACGCTTTTTTTCAAGCTTAGCAGACGACGTTGACTATAACAATTTGTACAGTCAAAGGAAGAGCATTTTAAAGGGGCAAATTTCAGAGCAGATAGGGCCTTTAAGGACTATAACAAACTTTGGATATGACAAAACTAATTACTTCCTCTTCAAAATTTCCATATAACAAGATTTTTCTGTATATCAATTAACAACCAAATGTAATTAAAAATTTAGAAAGATAAGGATGCCGAAGCTGTTGCGAAATGGAAACATTGCTCGATAACCCAAGAAAAACTGAAAACTCCGATAGTTTCTTGCGAATTGGGAAGACTTTACAGCAAAGAAGCCGTATTGGAATATTTATTAAACAAAGATCCAGCCTGCGAAGTAGCCCAGCATATCCGATCTTTAAAAGTAATTAACCAATTATAATTAAAATTATCAAAATCATATTAAATAACTTTTTTTTTTTGGTTTTAATAGGATGTGATTGAATTAAAACTAACCGAAATAAATGGTTTTAAAGAAAAAGCCGCTGATTTAGGGGATGAATACGTTGACAGACAAGCGTCTCGATATATTTGCCCTGTTGTTGGATTGGAACTAAATGGAAAACACAAGTACGCAATTGTTTCCTCTCCATTTGGGGAATCTTAATTTAGATTTGTTTTAACCATTTCTCCTTTTTTAGATTTTGTTATTTAAGAAAATGCGGATGCGTTTTATCGGAAAGAGCTTTCAAAGAAGTTAAAAGCGAAAACTGTCATAAATGTGGGAGACCCTACGAAGAAGACGATATCATTGTTTTGAATGGAACTGACGAAGAAATTGATTCTCTGCGATCTAAAATGGAGATTAGACGGTTTAAAGCCAAGAGAGAAAAAGTAATTGGTTTAATTGATTAATTATTAAGGCTTTACAATCATTTTAAATTATACAATTCCAGAAAGCTAAGAAACACAAAATTGAAAGTACGGAAACAGTGGCTTCTGGATCAGGTCAAGAGATCAAGAAAATTAAACAAGAACCATCAAACGTCAACGCTAAAAGATCCGTCACTGATTTCAAAGCCTCAAAGATCGTTAACACGACAAATAAATTAAATTTCCCTGAGCAAGAAAAATTAACGAAAAGTATCGCTAAGAACCCTAACGCTAGTGAAGCTTTCAAATCTCTCTTCACGAGTCATCCAAAGGCTCAAAATCAACAAAAAGCTCATTGGGTGACTCATAACCCTTGTTTCTATTAACGTGGAATGGGTAATAAGTCTCTGGATCGCAGATATTGTATAAAAAAAGTGAAACTTTTTAATTAAAGATCAAAAAAATTCATTTACAAGTTTTACTTTTGTTCAGCAACAATATCAGGCAAATCTCTAATACCATTTTTATCAATGATACGCAGTTTGTAAGATGGTAAGTTAATGACTAAACGCAATTGAATTTCATTAACGCATTTCTTCATCAATTTGATAGCTTCTTCTTCTTTCATATCTAGAACAATTTTAATAATTACATAAACCTCATTAAACGTCGAATCATTAACAAAAAGTGTATTTACCCGGGCTATAATAGCGATCCATAACGGATAAACAAAAATAAGCTCCATATCCGTGAGCGGCGCAAGGCAATTTAGTCATAGTAGCTAGGTAATCCATGAAATACAACTCGGCTCCAACTTCGTCGTCAAAACCAGCCATGAGCAGATTGACTCGATAAGGAGTCTGATGAAGGTTTAGTTTTAAAATATGATAAGTATATAGCTAATTTTGAATCATACCCTACTACGTAAATACTCTGCTAGATTTCTCCTAGTAAAATTAGCAGCAGCAGTTGGTGAAAGTTCGTAACCATTTCTCATTTTGTACAGTTGAATATTCTTCGCGATAAATTCGGCGAATTGTACGGTATCGCCACTTTCTCCACTAATAAGCATTCCCAAACGATCGCTAAGTTTGTACATTTTGTCATCGTCTAAATGAATTTAATAACGTTAAATTTGATAGGAATTTCTCAATTTTTTGCTGTATCACTATGTTAAGCCTTGGTTAGTTAATTTCGTTACGGACTTTTGGTTGAAAAATAACTCGCCTTGTTTGAGGGAGAAAATTTGATTGATTGCCGAAGTATCGGAGGCTAGAAGGGCAAAATCCTTACAAGCGATTCCGATTAAACATTCCATTTCGTTTTAATTGCGCTTAAAACTTTGATTGAAATAGGAAAAGATGAGAAGAAGCCGCCGAACGTCAGAAAATGTTTTGTGCTTTTGTCACAGGGAAAATAACTTAAAAGGCCAAATATAAACCTAATAAGGAAGGAAGTCGTTCAAAGATGCATACCGGAGATACCACCTCCTTGGATAATACATTATACGGTAGACAACCTGGACACGACGCTGAACACATTGTATATTTACAGTTTCGCCGCTAGGGAAACTTCCGGCTTTCGCCCGATTGGAGTTTGCTGCGGCTTTTATTCCCCAAGTCCTTTGCGCGAGGCCAGTGAAAGTAGGCCTAGTTTTTCTGACGAATTTGAAAGGAATTAAATTGGTAATTATATTTAAATTTTATGACTATTGAATTTTAAATATATCGCGAATTATGGATTTATTTTTGTGTAAGTTTATACGCGGTTTAAGCTAAATCGTATTTCGAAATTAATGGTAAAAATTAAGATAAGCCAACACCTTAGGCCTAGTTTACCGAATACCGGGCGCATCTTTCATTTTTAGGCCTTGGTTAAAAACCGGTTCCTACTTCCCAAAAAGTGGCAAAAACGCGTTGCGACTTTTTGGGAGATTCATTGAAGGGTGAACTTTCAAAATACGTAACGTTTCACTTTTTATTTTAACATTAATTTAATTAATTATTTAAAGTATAAAAAGGTTTATAACTTAATTTCCCTATAAATTAACGTTATTGTCACATTAATCTACCATTATCTCGCGGATGTTTCGAATCTCTAAATCAGTATTGATTTTTTGGGGGGTTGTGCAACTGTAGATAATGGTACTTTGATAGGTTATGTTCGGTCAGCACTCAGCTATTTTTATAAGCATGTAAATGATATTAGGAGTTGTAAGGTTCCATTTGGATAGCTTTGTAGTGATATAGAATTTTGCACGTTAGAGACTGAGTAGATTCGTGAACTATGCTAAGATGGGTTAATTAGTTTAAGATTAATGACATCTGTTTTCAATTTGGCTCATAAGATTTAACGATAATACATTTTGAAATTTACCATTTTTTTGAGTGGGTTTCTAAGATACCCCACCCAAACTAATAAAAAAAAATTGGATTTGAGAAAGAAATCAAATTGGCTTATTTGACATTTTATCCAACTTAATAATAAAGAATTTGAATTCAGTCTAGTTACATTTAAGTACATTCTGATTGTTATAATTAATCCCACCCTTTAGATAATCGCACATGTAGATTTGTTCCATTCATCAATTACAAATTTTAATTATAATTATTATATTAAGTTAATTTGAATTAAATGTTACCTCTTTAAAAGTGGTATTTTTTTTATTATTTATGTGTATATACCTATCAAAACTAATTGGGGTTAATAACAGCGTAAAAAACTAACAATGAATGAATTTCCTGCGGATATTTAATATTTCTCTCAAACTGATTTAAATTAGCTCGAAGTTAGGGATAGTAAATTAGGTGTCTCATCCAGTCTGGTTTATGAAACAAGTAGAACATAGCCTCGAGTAAAGAGTGGGTAGATAGATATCGGGCCGAGTAGGTGTCAAGTTCCTTCTATAAACCTGACCCTTTTTTGGTTGGGTTTACTTTTCAAATTATTATATTCATAACATTATTTCCCTCAGCATTTCCGATTTTCTTCTCTGGAATATTTTTTTCCCCCTTAGCCTAGTTTTTTGTTTTCGATAGTGAAAGGTTATGAAATTAAATAGTTAATTAACAGTTTTTTTCTCAATTTGTTTAGAGGGAAAATGTCGGAGTACGGTACTGCTCCGTTTCCGGCTTGCGTCAATGTTTATTCGACCAGCGGGACATCGGACAATCTCAGTAGGCATGAAATGTTAGGATGGGTCAATGATTGTCTTCACACTCATTACACTAAAATAGAGGAATTGTGCACAGGTATGTTTTTCTTTCTTGGCTTTTATCTCCAAGCCCATCACACACCTTTTAACTAATGAAAAAATCAACAAATTATGGGCTTAATCATGATTAAAATATATTTAAACAAATTAATTATAGTGAACTATAAGGATAAATTATGATTAAAATGATAAAATCTCAAGCAATGAGTTTTTTAATCATTTTTAAAATTCATATGATTAACAAGATTAATTTAAATTGAAAGAATTAATCATTTGAATTGGATTAAACAAATTAAATATAAATTAAGTTTATTCCTGATTTAAAACAGATTAGATATAAAATGCGAGAGTTAATTGAGATTAAAATTGATGAGCCAATTATAAATTGGTCATTAGAACCCTAATTAGATGGGTTCTAATTAATATTTTTATTCGTATTGATTTAAAATGATTACTTTTCCTTCTAAATTTGACTTCGAATGGAGGGAGTTTGTGATTCTAACTAGTCTTTAATGATTTTTAGGCGCTGCTTATTGTCAGTTCATGGACATGATGTTTCCAGGTACAGGTACTGATCTAAAACCGTCTAATTTCTTTCACTTTGTTACTCTAGCTCAATTTTACGCTACTCTTCTCATTAATCCTTTTTAAATCCTCAAAAAGGCGTTGTTCCTTTGAAGAAAGTTAAATTTAAGACCAATCTCGAACACGAGTACATTCAGAACTTCAAATTACTACAAGCAGGCTTCAAGAAAGTCGGAGCTGATAAGGTACCGTTGTTTTTTAAATCCCCAGGGTGACCGCATTTCCTACGTTTTCCCATCCATCCGATTTTTCTCATATTTTAATTATAATTTCTATAATCTCCTTTATTTCAACTTGAGTTGAGTGATTATAATTGGTTAATGAAGGTTACATTTTCACCCCTTAAGGTTAAGATAGCCTGTAACATTATATAGTATATAATTCCTTAGTTATTGTTACTTCCTCGTACGAACAGGTGCCCTTACTGAAAAAAGTTAGTCTTATCTGAAGAGGTCCTCAAGAACACTAAAAAAAGTCTTTGGGAAGTTTTTAAGACTTCCCCAAGGCTTCTTGACATAATGAAAGACTTCCCCAAGACCTCTTAAGATTACATAAGACACCCGAAAGACTTCTCCAAGACCTTTTAAGACTAACTTTTTTTGGTAAGGGTGACGACTATGGAATTTTTAAGTCTGGGCTAATTTCAATGAAAATTATGTCCCTGTGATAATGATATTATTAAGGTGGTCTCTAAAATCTCATAGCATTTAATTGCTGTAACTAACCCGTATGAACCGGTGACTAGACATTTTGTAGGCTTTCTTAATTTTTAATTAAGATTAGATATTTCTCCCCTAAGATTAAGTATAGTATTTTTAAGGCCTTAGTACTAGTTACTACTGCATAGGAACGGATGATAAAACTTTTCTATAAAATAATGAAGATTATCAATTTCCCCATTAGGATTAAGATAGTCTGTAAAACTCCATAGTATTTCATTATTTAATTCTTGTTACTACCTCGTATGATCCAATGAAGAGACTATTTTCTATGACATTTTGAAAGCTTTGTTAAATTTTATTTTACATAAAAAAATTTATATATTTGAAGGATTTTTAAAATTACATTGGTCATCCTGGTCCACCGATGCTCCTAGAGAGTGTTCATTAAATAGGATGTTCTTTTTTTCCTTCAGAACGTTCCCATCGACAGATTAATCAAAGGTCGTTTCCAAGATAACTTTGAGTTTCTACAATGGTTCAAGAAATTCTTCGATGCCAATTACGACGGACGAGAATACAACGCGTTGGAGGCTAGGGCAGGAATGTTAGTTGGTTCGGGAGCGAATAAAGCCGGCGGAATACGCAGTTCACCTTCTGGAATGGCCAAACCCATCGGAAGAGCAGGTATCATTTCGTGTACGTCTTAGTCCCTTTCTATCAACGTAAAAAAATGTCCTTTTAAACGAGGAAAATGATCGTAATCGATAAGTTAAAGTTCTCCCCGGTACCGATCGCGTAGCTCCGAGGCAACAACCCAAGATCGCGCCGGCGCCTAGACAACCTGCTTTCAACAACAGGCTGGCCTCGGGAGATTCGGGACGAGCTGAGGAATTAGCTAGAGAAGTAAGTTAAAATCTAGACTAGGTTTCGATCAATTTTAAAATTAATTTTGTCTTCAGGTTTCCGAGCTGAAATTGACGGTAGACGGTTTAGAAAGGGAGAGAGATTTTTACTACGGTAAATTGCGAGATATCGAAGTGCTATGCCAGGAACACGAGCAAGCGGGAGAAAAAGTGGGAGTCATTGACAAGATTTTAGAAATCTTATACGCTACGGAAGTAAGTAGAGATTGAAATACCAATACTTTTCTATTTGGGGGAAGAGGGACACCGTGGCAATTCAAAGGTTTTTTTTAGTGGTTGAGACTGCATTTATAAGTGAGCAATGCTCATTAATGAGTAGGATTCCAAATATGGTCTTTTTGTGATAAGAAGATCCAATAGATTGATTAGGACCAATTAAGAAGAGTAGGGTGTGTGTGACTTACGAAATGAGATTTGGTTTAATAGTGACTCAATTGGTCTAGTTGTGTCGTATTTGGTGAGATTTCGCCTAAATTTTAACTAGTAGGATTTAACACTTGGTGAGTGTTGAGGGATATTTAGTGTAATTGTGACATGTAGAGGCATATTTGGTCAAATTATGACGTGTAGAGGCATATTTGGTCAAATTATAACGTGTAGAGGCATATTTGGTGTAATTGTGACGCGTAGAGGCATATTTGGTGTAATTGTGACGTGTAGAAGCATATTTGGTCTAATTGTGACGTGTAGAGGCATATTTGGTCTAATTGTGACGTGTAGAGGCATATTTGGTCTAATTGTGACGTGGAGAGGCATATTTGGTCTAATTGTGACGTGTAGAGGCATATTTGGTCTAATTGTGACGTGTAGAGGCTTATTTGGTCTAATTGTGACGTGTAGAGCGAGCTTGTCTAGTTGGGCCAAGTACAATATGATAAATGAGCTGGGGTTTGGTCTTTTTATGACTAATAATTATGAAGAGTGAAGACTTTTGGTCTAATTATGACTAATCGATCGATTTGATCTAGTTGTGATGAGTTGAATGAAATGAAACTTCAAAAATTAAGGATCTATTTACCGTATTATCGTGATAAGTACAAATAAATGTATGGTAGATACGACGTGATATTTGATAAATTCTACATTATTAGTGATGATAGCTTCAATTTATAATATATAGACAGTAAAGGGTAAGGAGGAATTGCTATCCTTGACCCCGGGTCTAAACCCGTCTGTTCAAGTGTACTAGAAATTTGATAACAACTCCGCTTTTTTTGTCATTGTCGAAGGACGGTTTTGCCGTACCCAACGATTTGCCGGAAGATGGCTCGTTACCACCCGGTGATGAAGAAGAATATTAAGTTCGTAAAAAAAACTATTTGGCCCATGGTCTACTACTTCTTTCAACGTTTCTGACACTCAATTTTTCACAAAAAAACAACAAAAACAAACAAAAAAAAACCAAACTTTTTCTTTTTCTTTCGTGTTCAAAAAACAAAATTCGCAAAAAACGCTTTAAAGGAAAACAAAATATCGTTAAATATTAATAAAACAATGGGGGTAAATGAGTAAACGATCTTAATGTAGGCATAAACAAACAATATTCCTGCCTTTTTCCATTCTGTCCCATTTTACGAGAGAAAAAACGATTTAAATAACCAAAAATTTTGCAAAATTTAATAACGCTTTAATCGAAAACCAAGATTTAAATGAATTAAACCCAGAAGAAAAAAATCCCTAAATTAGCCGCGGGGAAAATGAAAAAAATGTAGATTTAGACCCGTAGAAATATATAAATGGGGCTTTTTTTATTTTAACAGTTATTTTCTATCTTGTATCAGTTTTACCCAATAAATTTTTCCAGATAGTTTTTATAGTTGATTTGTTTTTGGTTAGTTCAGAGGTTAATGTCCGTCGTCTGCTAGTAATAGTTTAGGGTTTCGTCAATTGCGAGAAAGGCTGCGCTACTGGTTTTGTGGGGCATCTTTATGGGAGGAGCATAGAACGGAAGTTACGGAACTGCTAGAAGAAAGGTAGCACCATCGACAAGCTATATATTAAATTATCTATGGATATACAAGTTTGGATGTTGGCAGAAACAAAAATTCTACCGAACCAAAGGGGTATCATTGTGGTGTATATTATAGCTAGCAGGCGACGGACTAGCGCCATCTAGGGGTATGATAATCCTATTTAGGCTTAGCTTCTTTACTAGGAGTTGGATAAAAATTAATTTCTCTAAAATAAAGTTAGATTAAAATTATCATATAAATTGTTAAGAAAAAAACGAAAGGTGGTTGTAATTAATATAGTTCATTAATGTTAGAACGCTTCGAAACCACAAATTTAATCAATTTTCGTTCGTTAGTGATTTAGTCTTCACCTTAAACCGCTGCCTTAGTTTTAATTTTTCTAAATTTAAAATTTAATGAAGAATTTTTAATTATTATTGAAATTTCTTTATTATTAAATGTATATAAAATGTTAAAAAGAAAGCAACTCAGTCCATTAACGAAAATTAAAACTACCGAGTTTTGTTAGTTATAATTAGATTAAATAGTTTAATTAAAAAGGTGGTAGAAAGTTTAAAACTGAAAGATTGAATTCTATGAACGATGAAATAATCCAATTAACAGCGCTGTTTTTGATTTTTTAGGAACCTTAGTTTAATTTTTATTCCAATTAAAACTTAAAAAAAAAATGTTTTTACTAAGAACCAGCTTCGTAAAATAATTAGAGTCGAGTCAACTCTAATAATAAGTTCCTCTAATAAGATGGTTTATTGTTATTAATGGTTTAAAACACTGAAAGGTTTAATCGAAGGCCGAATTTTCCATTTGTTTTCAATAAAACTTGGGATAAAAAAGGAGAAAAAAAAAAATTGCCATTCCATATTATTAAGAAAGAAAGTTAATTTAATTCTTCCGCAAATTCTGTGACGCTCTGAATTCTTCCTTTTCCTATTTCTGTGAAATATAATTTTGTTTCCAACTTTTCCAACAAAAAACCGCTGAGCTTTTTACTGAAAATAGCTATAGTTTTGATTTTTTGAAAAGCTGTTTTGATTTCAAAATAAAACAACCACGCGACCCACGTGTAGTGGCTCAATAAAAAAACGACTTATTTAAGAAAAACAAGAAAATAAAATTTGCTTAACCACTCTATTACTTTTGTAATTACTGAATTTCCATGATATTCCTAGCCTATATTCAGCAAGGAATATTAATATTCCTTGCTGAATATAGGCTGGGAATATCATGGAAATCCTTAAAAATTTTACATAATTTAGGGAAATTTATGGAAGTATGGGAGTACTTGCTTCAATGATAATAAGTTGGTACAATGTCAATCAGCTAAATTCGTAGTTTTATTAGGACCTGGAAATATCAGGAAATTTTGTAATTTTTGGAAGGGCCTTAATTTTTCCTAAAGATTGCTAAATGGAGGGCCCGTTTACTTAAAGGGAAAATGCAACCTTATTGTTTAAATATGCCTAATCCACTAGTTAAAAAAATTACGAACAAATATTAAACTAGAATTAAATTAAAAACCCGAAAAATAGGCTTAGCAGGATTCATTAAGATCCTGATTTCCTCTAGCGACGTGTAGATCTCACGTGAAGGACGGGCCTTTCCTAATTGGTGGCTAGATATTACACGGAGGCAATTATGGATCTCCGTGAATCCCGCTAAGCCCATTTTGATGGTAAGTTTTAAATTTATTTCTAGTTTAATATTTGTTTTGTAAACTTTGTATTGGTGGATTAGGCCTATTTAAACAATAAGGAATCGATTAGGTTGCATTCTCCCTTTAACAAATACGCGCTGCCACAGCGCTAAAACGGCGAGGAAAAGTGGATATGATAATAAAGTAGTGACGTTTCGTCGTCATTGTTATTAAAGGGACAATCTGCCATTTTAAAGTCGCCTTATTTCCTTGCTTAGCAGACTACGTTGGTTACAACAAATTGTACAGTCAAAGCTAGGCTGTGAATAATGTAAGATGAATAATGAATTTAAAAGAGAAAATTCTTTAACTGTAGGCTAATTTAAAATTAAATTCGCCGTTTCAGCGAAGATATTTTTGTAGCGTCTAGTGTCCCAACGAAAAAATCCATATCCACTAGTTATGTCTATTTCCGCTGTCCATTCGATTCTTTTCTCTCTACATCGATCTCTTAAAGGCCCTATCTGCTCTGAAACGTGCCCCTTTAAAAATGCTCTTCCCTTTCGCTCCCAGCCTAGCTTTGACTGTACAATTTGTTTTGTACAACGTCGTCTGCTAAGCTAGAAAAGAAGGCGACTTTAAAGGGGATCTGAAAATCGCAGATAGTCATTTATTCCCTGGTCTCTCGATTAAAAATATAATAAATAGATTTAGCGCACCCTTTTTCCTGAACGTCGAACGTCAAGAAATGACTGTAGCAAAGGCAGAGTCTAGACGTTCAACCATTCTAGACGTTAGAATGGTTTGTTAAAGAATCGATTACGCGGAAGTTGAGCTAATTGGGGCGAGGGTGATAGTTTCGCCTGGGTCTCTTGACGTGTACTTATGGCACCATGATGGAATTCAATCCATCAATTATAGGCCCATTTGGAAGGTGACGTCTGCGGATTTAGGGGGCAGTCGTGACTCGTTTCACCCCTTGCTTGGGTCGTTTGTGGTCGTCACCTTTGTTATCACGGAAGCCGTTTTCAGATTTTTACTCTCACACCCTTTTTCTTGAAAGAAGACAAATCTAAAGGAGCTATAAAAATCGCGGATAGTCCCTTTAAATTGTGGTAACGATGATTTGAAATCTGTTTGGTTACTAACTTTAACCAAGATTAATTTGTTACACGCCTGATAAACCTATTTGAAGTTGACCCGCGTGACCCTATACCTAAAAAACCTCTTGAATTCAGTCCTTCAATTTTAAATTCAATCTTAACTTTCCCTTTAATTTTTAATATATTTTTATTCTTCTTTTGTGATGTTATTTTAATTATTAATCAAAGCTTTCACCATTTTTTGGCAATTACGCCCCCTATTCACCCCCTCCCCCTTAATTACCCGGCACCTAAGAAGGGTGGGGCTAAAGTACGATTTTACCTTGACCTTCAATTCGGAGAAAGTCCCGTTTTGTTTTTACTTCTTAAATAAAAAAAAAAAAAAAATTCAACAAGGGGCAGAGAAGCCACGGGGTTGTATATAGAAAATAGTCTAATCGGTACCAGTCCCAGTATTCAACACGTACGAAGCTACCTTACACTATTTCTCAATATAAATAATCCTAATTATAAATAAAGAGCTTCGCTTCGTACGCGCTGAAGACAACAACGTATTCTATCCACGAAGATAAAGTTAACGAAGTAATCTGAAGGGAAATAAGATGGGTAAGAACAATCGATTCTTTCAGCTAGCTTTCAGTTTATTCGCTCTTTCACGGTGGATAAAAAGAATTGGCCGTGTCAGACGGTCGTCGAACCACGGATTATATTTTTCTTTCCCCTTCCTTAAAAAAGTTGTTCCAGGTCAGGGTGACGTTAGTCGAAAAACAACTCTAGCGGAATACGTTTCCCCCTGTGAACCTAGAGGAAGAAGCCTGGTCCATTCCGTAGTGATTTCTTTCTTACCCCCAAAATTCTTCTCGATTCTTGGTATCTACGAGATTGGCGCATCCTTCACCTTGGGGCTATTCTTCCGTTATAAGTCATTGTGAGCTAGCAACGTTATCGACTCGTACCAATCTCGGAGGCATAAACGTCTCGTTACCTTCGTGTTGCGAGCGGAGTAACGGTTTGCGTTAAGTGACATTGAAAAAAATTGGATTATATTCAAGACTTAGGATACGTTTCGTTGTTATTAACAATCCGTAAGAATTACGTTTCATTTTTGGGGTGGTTTCTATTACGAACGCGTACGTGTACGTGAAGCTATAAGTTGGTTATTTTAATTATTTAAATTGTTTGAATAGTCTTGCGTTAGTTAGTTTATTACATTGCTTAGATTAGTGTTGACTGTTGAAGTGTACTTTTATGGATTTATAGAGATTTTTGAGAAATTGTACTTAACGTAATTCCCTTTAACCTGACGTTTTGGGTAAAAAGAAAGCTAAATATACACGTACGCGTTGATTTGTGGGTTTATCTTGATCCCCGGTGTTTAAAGTCGGATCCATTTTTGAAGCCTAGCTGGTGATTCCTGTTTAGGAATTGAGGTAGAATGAAATCCTTTTACTTGACGACGACGGTATGTTCGATGTTCCTGGTAGTGGGATGGTCGGCCTGCGGCCACACTTTGCCGGACTTGTCAGAGGGCGGCAAGGGGAAAAGCGGCGGAGGTTCAGAGCGGTCTATGAACGACGTTAACTCTCACGGTGGTATCTTCTCGGCGATGCAGGTGGACCGCAATTTCAATTCTTCGTTTTCCGTGAACGTTCCGCTTTTCACGGTGACCATTCCTGGTTACGGTCGCAACGCTGCCGGTTTTAACAAATTTTCCGCGATTAATTTGGGCAACATCGCTCTGCTGGGGATCGTGGTTTTCGGGGCCATAGCTCTCTTCTATCCTATCGTGGTCACTCCTTTTGGTAGAAGTTTCCAGGTGCGAATGCCAGTACTCTTCCCAGATTCTAAATACTCCTTGGCTCAAAGTCCATTTACTTTGGCTGGAACAGGAGGATGAATATTCTCGTTATTATAGCATTTTTTCCCGCCATTTTGGCGTTAAAGTTGCGATGAAATAAAAGGGATATTTTCTGAACTATTCCTCCTATCCCAACCCTAGTAAACGGACCCCGTCTTAGTCCCGACTTCTTTGGTTTTCCTTTCGTTTCCTGCCACTTTTGATAACTCTTAGTCAAGGTTTACATCACCTCTTGACCCTTCGCTAGTAACTATTAATTCTTTAAGTAAATTAACAACAAAGTGCGACGGCTTGTGTCTTTGAGATGTTCTTCCATTTTTGTTTAGTTTTTGTTCTTGTACCGGCGCTGTTTTTCCCATCCTTTTTCTAATCAAGGCCCATTCAAACCCTAACTTCCTACTCTTATATTGAGTAATTTAATTAACCAATAAGTACGCGAGAAGAGTATACGCATGGTTAATTAATTTACTGATGAATTTTGGTGGTTGCTAAGGTAATTTTTTTAATTAGTCATTTTGGCGGGATGGGTCGATTCAGGGTCGGGCGATGAACGGACGCAACGGTAGCAACGGTTTCTTTAGCAACGGATTGATTGGAATTTCCGAATTCGTCATGTCTAAAGTGGAAAACTCTTTAGACGATTTGCCAAGTTTGCCCCGATTGGAACCCCAAGAATGCATGAAAAGAAGTATCTGCGAAGCCAATCATCAACCCAAGAAATACGGACTCATGGGATTAGCCGTTCAATTATTATTTCCGTGAGTCAAATTGATGTCATTTCACAGCTTTCACTGTCCCTTTAAATTTAGCGTGTATAGTCCGTCTCCAAGCTCCCCTTTGACCCTTATATATCCGTTTTAGACGATACGTGTTAAACCGACTTTAAAGGCCCGTTTCTACAAATTTTACCCACTTCCGCCTAAAACTTTAGTTAGGCTTAGCGGTTACTCAAATCGTATATTTGTTAATTAACTGGAATTTAACAAGAAACGTTTAGGTATACAATGTTTTTCGCGTTTAACGAATTCCAATCGATTGAAAATAGAATTTCTGTTCTTCATTATTCCTTTAAATCACACCCGAGTGAAGATCACGTGACCAACAGGTAGCAAATACCCCATTTCCGCATTCCGGTTTCCATGTATATAATCTCGTCTTTACTATATTTCCCTCCAAGCTAAATATCGCGATATGAAGTTCTATATATTATATTTGCTTTAAATGGTCCCGTCAATCTTAATCGTTGTCAAACTGTCCGAATTTCGCCTGGACAAGTTATGATTTTGATGGTGGTTTCATTATCGTACACACGCTATACCAGGCTTAAAGTAGACACGCAATCTGACTCGATTAGGGCCTTATCAAATTGATTTCGTGCCAAGCTCGTAAATTTATCCTTTAGAAATTGAAAAAAATATCGATGCTGTTTTATAGACTCGTTACGTCTGTTTTACTTTTAATTTACACGAGGAAAAATCTTTTAATTTGATCAAAACCAATGTTTCCATTCAATATTCAGGTTTAGCCTTTTAGGAACATATTTCAGCCTTTATTAGTCGTGTAGTGTGAGTCTTATTTTAATATTGCTTTATTTGTTTTCCGGGGATTGAAGACCTTACACCGAAACGACGAATCCAACTCGAGTGGTCTCAAAGTACCAATTAGCGGCGCGCTATGGTCGCCAAGAGAGTGCCAATTGCGCGGGTCAGTATGACGGATGTATGTTTAATTTCCTTGACTTGTTTCAAAGCGTCATTCAAACCGTTTTCCGGTTTTAATTTAAAAAACGCTCGACAATTTTGTATTAAGAACTTCTACATATAAATGCCAAAAACAGAAACCCCTACACTTAAATACAAACGTGAAAACGAAATAGTTTTCAAAAATACCCTTAATTATAATATTTTCATTTTCATATTTTTATTAATTAATATGTATATGGCATACTCGAAATGTGCCATGATTTTATGTATTTTTCCTGTCCATTTCACTTATTTAAATTTCGAGTAAAATGTGTTTTGTTTTTCATTTTAATTATTCTTATTTGGCGGGAAATATTGGCACGGCTAAGCGCACGCGCGGACTGCTGAAATATAGACTAGGAGGACTCTCCTAATCGTTATAGCGCTTTTTTTATGAACCTTGTCTCCTAATAAATATAGACAAGCGCGGAGCCGCCGAAGATCCCGGAAATATAGGCACGCGCAAGCGCAGATCGGCTTACAATCCGATTCGCTCCCGTTCAATGTCAGATTAGGCTTAGGGTTTAGCAGTTGTTTCGCCAATGTGCTCGTTCATCGGAATTCGCGATTAATACGACACGTTTTGGTATCAAAGTTGATTAGTTTAAGTTATTTCTTAATTTCGATTAATCTATATATTAGCGTGTATTAGCTTCGTTCCTAATCGGCACGTACTGTGGAAAATTGGTGAACTCCTTCTTGAATACATAGGCCTACGTTCAGGTACGAGTACGAGAGATAACTGCCGCCATAGAAAATCAAGAACCAATATAATCACGCGAGAACATTGAATAATAGAAAAGGATATGCTGGCGCAACGAAGTTCTACTTTTATGCTGCGGTATTGTCATCATATTCGGGAAAATATAATTTAATCAATCAACTCTAACGTAAGTCCTTTTTTTTTTACTAATTAGTAGGCCTAGGCAATTTGGACTAATTCCAATAGGTGATATAATTCAATTATTTCTTAAAAAATCCAAAAACATAAATTTCTCCAATATAAACTACGCGTAATTGTGGTGATACCTATGATTTCCGCAACGCTAATGTTGGCGTTTATTTCTGAATCATATTAAAGGGCGTACTACCTATAAAATTAAGCATTCTTCCGATGTATGTCGTAAATGCTGTAAAGGGAATAACGTTTTACGAACTCGCGATATAAAAATAATTGAACAAAAGGTCATCGTTTAACACCGACTAATATTTTTTTTCTCTTTAATTCAATATTTCTGTCAGGCAATAATAATCTAAAATGTACAATAATTATAAAAGTTTTACACAGTTATTAAAATACAAAAGTGATAGATACACGACGTGTCCAAAGGGATCGAGGTGGGCCACATGGGATCAAACAGCGCCTTTATTAATTATTATTTTCTAAAAACGCGGGGGAGAGGGGGAGGTTGAATACGCGCGCGCCAAAAAAATAATTACTAATAAAAATGTTTATTCAAAATTTGTTTTCAAACCGCGTAAACTTAGGAACATTTTTGGCAAATACATATTATTTAAAACGGGGTTAGGCGGGGGGATAATTTATTTAAATTTCATTATACACGACGTACGATGGAGGTAAAATCTTCATATTTATTTCTTTGTTGTTTTTAGTTTTTTTCTTTTCAAAAATCGCGGTAGAAAACTCGCGGACTTCCAGCCCGGATTTTTGTAAATGTGTTTTAGTTTTTTAAAATTTTTAAATTTTTCTTTTGAAATTCCTCAGTTTTGTAAAATGGGAATTGGGGGATTTTTGTGAAATATGGCATTCAAGCTTTGGTTCATATTTAAAACGTCAACAATTTATTATCTTTGTTTTTTATCGACCTTTGATGGTGATCTTATTACTAAAAAGCGTTTTTATTATGTAAAAGTGGCTGATGAAAAATTGGGATATTTATTTGGAATGGGGGTACCATTGGTTTGACTATATAAGCGAGAACTAAAACTTATATCCTTTGGGATCGGTTTTAATTCGCAAATTTCCATATACCAAGAGAAGGGTCAACTTAAAGTGAGGCTATCACCATTTTTTCGAATGACTTTGATTTATATTTTTAGTTTTATCATATTCTTGAAACAACATATTCTTTCTTAAGAATATGTGACGTAGTTTATTTCTGAAACGTAATTAACGATAATTTTAATACGAAAGAGGTAGGGCTTACTGGATTAAGTACTTTTACAAAAAAGAGCACGCGAAAACGACATTATCACGCGTACAGAACTGTAGGTTCTACAATAATCAAGCGAACGTATTGATGACGTAGTATTGCGGGGATATTTATTTTAAAAATTTCGAAAGTGGCGATTATAAAATATGTATTTTGACTATCACTTTAATTTTGTTCTATGACATATGTATGTATATTTTGAATCGTTTTTTAACGATTCATGCTCAATTTTCATTCAAAGTTCATGAAAAATCGGTGACAGCCTCACTTTTATCCTTTTGTAGGATGGTTATGGCAGTTCTTTGTTTAAATTTAATCCCCAAATGAAATTAAAATTAGAATTAGACTATAACGTGTAGCGTAGTTCTAGAGGATGATTTAAAAATCAAATTGAAACTACGAATTTTAACATACCAACATCGGTAACGTGATTTCAACTTTTTCTTTTCTTGAATATTTTACATCAATTATTAATATTATATATCAATAAATATTCCATTATCTAAAATGTGTGTTTAAAATGACGAAGAAACGTACAGGGGCAAAACTAGTTCTTAATTGATTTTTTTTTATCATAGAGCAACAATTTCAGTATTTTTTCTCATTATTTTATATACTTAAAAAACATGTTTTTTTTTTGAATCCTTAATATTAAGATTCTTGTTTGTACCAGCCGCTTTTTGTTTTTGATGAGCATTTACGGATAGCAGACGACGCTTAAGCCTTTAAAGGTCGTTTCGTTTTATAGTTATTCACGAATTTATCCATGAATAAATTTATCGAGTAGTTTACGTAACGACCTATCGTGACGTCACCTCTCGTAGCCTCTCCTACGCTAAGAATAGCCTCTGACGTTATTAGAGAACCACCGCAACGAAATGTCGCGCCTGTCCCTAACTGTTGACGCTAAGCCTAACCCAACTCTGTCGGGACTTAACCCTTATTGGCTCCAGCAATATCAGAGAATATAATTGCGAACCTTTAATAATAGTCATTTTTCGAAGTTTACCCCGTTAATATTGAAATTAAACCGAAATTCAGGGTCAAAGGTTAAGGAATTTTTAATTTATTCACGATTAAATTCATGTTCTTATCGTAATAGTTCCATTTCGACGACAGAAGGGCTTAAAGTCATTTATTCCCGCGATATTTCCGGGCTCTTTACACGCGTTTATTTATTTAGGGAACATTTAGGCTTAAAAATCAAGTGTTTGGGGTGAAAAGTCATCTCGCTTAAATTTCGCGAAATGGCGTTCACCGTGAACTTCTAAGGTTGAAAATGATTTTGACTTTAAAAGGGGGATTGAAAGACGAACTAATTAGGGCGTTAATTAAGGATCTTCCTTTAATGGCGATCATTTTTGGGGATGTAATTGTTCTTTACGGGCGCGATAAGTTAGAGATGCGTGACGGTGGGCGGTTTTCTTTGCACTCCGTTGGTCCCGTTCTCCTCCGCTTTCTCTAGGTTGTTTTCGATCTTCTCGATGGTTTCTTTGACTTCCGGATCGGCATCGATCATTTCCGGCGGCGGTTCGCCACCGATCCCCGAATCGTCTATGACGATGCCCACCGTGGGCGAACCGGGCGAGCTGGTGTTCTCGGCCTCGGCCACTGGGGCCCGACTAGGGCTTTTCGATACCACCACTCCCTCGCCGTTGACTATAAACCGGGGATGTGGTAAAAAGAAACCTCCATTTTTGAATTTATATGGAAAATACTTAAATTTAAGAGTTCTTAAGTATACCTTATACTGCACCCCGCGTATCCCCGACATTTTTAAATGGCCGGAAATATTATTTTGTTAGGTCCTAAGTAAAAACCGACGGCGTAGATAAGAAACTATCCACGAATCCATAAAGTATTACCAAGAATCCATTCATGTTCCATAAGAATATGGGAGGGCCGCGATTCAATAACCATCCTCCCAAACTTTGTAGCAAAAGTTCGTCCGCTTCGAATCGATTTTTCAAGTAAATCGCTCCTGACATCTATTATTAACCCTCGCCATTAACGACCTTGACATAATATTTTGGGTAATAAAAATGGAGTCGACCGAAAAAAGATCTACGCGTACAAATGTTGCGAAAATTGCAGACGAACTTTTGTTACAAAGTTTCGGAGGATGGTACCAGAGGCTAAAGCTATGCTCCCATATTCTTATGGAACCTGAATGGATTCTTGGTATTACCAAGAATATTATAGGTAATTACGTAAGGAATGCTCTTCTCTACTTATCTTAGCCATAACTCGAGCAACCAGTCGCCTTTTTCAAGCTTATCAGACGACATTGACCGTAACAAATTGTACAGTCAAATCTAGGCTGTGTGCAAAAGGGAAGATGATTTTAAAGGGGCAAAGTTCAGAGCAGATAGAGCCATTACGGAAAGAGGTTGTCTCCACCCTTGATTTATATAGCGTAATTATCTGTATTATTTTTGGTATTACCGTAAGTACTTAACTTATCGCTATTAAGTTACCAAAAAATGTATTCCCTTAATTTCCCCAATTGGAATATAAAAATTCCCAACATCGGAAAAAGATTTCACCTAAAATCGTCTTATCCTCATCCCATAAAATAATCCGAATTTACGTTTTCCAATCGATCAAATGGTCTATGAAATCGTAAGTTACTGATACGAGAAAGAAACTTAATTTAAATAAATAAATATAAGGTAGTTTTACGTGTAGAGGATACAATTTCGCAGCCCTATTAGTAATTCAAGATCCGATTCGCGACATTCCCCGCGCAAAACTGTACTCTTACCTAGAATTGGTTCCGGAGCGTAAGCGTGATTGACCGTTTCGTATATCATGGCGTTGCTTCCCCGCGTAGTCATGTCGGTCAGACTAGGGACGTCGCATCTCGCCACCGATTGCAAACCGGCGTTAGGGTCCAGGTTGATGGCCTTGACCATCTTGAAAATCCTCGGAAGGTAAACGATCAAAAGAACGACGGAAGCCGTGGACACCACACCCAGACACAATATCGGCTGCTTCCATTCCGGATCCAATTTGAAGAAAACCGCCACCCACGAGATCCAAACAGCCAGAGACGCCAGTATCGCCAGGAAAAAGAACAATCCTGTACGCGGACCGATTAAAAAGATTTAGAACGCGTTCGGAACGCCGCCGTACGACGTTAGATTACGAACCTTCGTGGTAATTACGTCGATTACGAACGCAAAAAGGCGTCAATATAAGAGAAAGCAGCAAGAGCAGAGCGACGTAGCTCAAGGCCAAAGAGTAATCGACGGTCGAGACGACGCAAGCCACGCCGTCGAATCTGTTCGACAAAGGATTGGCTTCGGGACCGGAGATGAGCCACCATTGTTGTACACCCAGCGCCAATTGCACGGCCACCATGAAGAAGAAGAGAGAAGTCTGAACCAGACCGCTGACGTGACCCAACAAGCCGTCGGGGTCCGACGTCGCCAACATGAGAGATCGAGCCAGAATGGGCGAGAAGACGAAGGCGTAAGCCAACCCGATTCCGATAGGTCGAATATTGCAGACGATGGGCGATGGTGTCAGAGTGAAGGGCACGACGGATGCGTACGCCAGGATGATTCCCACCAACAGGAGGAAAGCGAAAGCTTGACTTCCCTCCATGGCGTCGCCGCGACATATCCTAACCCCGATGAAGACGATGATGACGACGGCTAAGAGCGCCCCCACGGCGGCCAGGGTGACGCAAGCGGCTACCCAGGGTTCCACCCGCCAGAAATCTCCCAAACCAGAACCGCTTTTGTCCGGATCATTGACGCACGAGCAACTGGGACACTTGAAGCGAGGAATTTTGAAGTAACCACCACCCACGTCGTGCAAGATTCCCAAGTCTTCTGGTCTCATGATTAGCTGGTTGTTGTAATAGAGACCAACCTGAAGATAACGAATAAGGGATTAAATTGGGTTTGTTTTGAACATCTTCGAACGCTCAATTACTTACTTCGATGAATCTCATATTATTTTGGGGTCCGAGTTGATAAGCCGTGATACTGACGTTCAACTGATCCGTCAGTAATTGAGGGACTTGAAATAAGTAATCCGTGTAACTTTGGCAATCGTTGGTGTCGTTATTTTCCGAACCGGATGACCCCCCGGAAAAGTCCTGCACCGAACAGGAGCTATTCTTCGCTCGAAACCTCTCCGTTAACTTGGCGACGCTCTCGGCCACCGCAATGACGTCGTTACTCATAACGGGAGGACACCCGACCGGAACTTTTTCGTTATCTCCCGATTCCGGTTGGCGTTTAGACTTCTCCCGATAACAGTCGTCCAGGAAGGCTCTAACGTCGTCGTCTACCGCGACGCTTTCCGGCAAATTTCGCAAGTATTCGTCGAACCCGGGGACTTTACTTTGAGAAGATTGAGCGAAATAAATCTTGGGAACGTTTTCGGGATTATCCAGATGCGGTTTGACCAACGGAAATCCGTTGTAGACCGTGGGACCCGCGGCCAACCAATGAGAACCCGATAAATTGGCGTAACGCGTCGATTCGTTAAGCGCCAGACGGAGTTGGTAGTCGAAACCCAGGAAGACGATAACTTGAGAACCAGATTGTTTGATACTTGGAAATATGCTGCTGTAGTTTACGTCTCTAAGGGAAACGAAATAATCGACCATATATAATTTTTTTCTCTCGTTACATTCCCTTTTAAATAATAATAGATATTTAAAATCGTATTATAGAACTATTATACTGGTATGTCAAACTACTTTTTACAATTCTCTGGCCCCCAAAATTAACAACTGCATTGCTTCAGTTGGTTAAAGGGATAATGAACAGGCTTAAATCGCGACTTTCTTAATTATCTCTGTTACTGTAAAGTTTTGAAGCTTTTGCTTTCCTTTTCCCCCAAGAGAAGGATATATCAAATCCATTTAGATATCTGCTTCTCTGTCAGTTGAAGCGCTGGTTAAAAGAAAAGCTTGATTTAGCTTGTTTGAAACCGCGTCTTTAATCCTCTTCATTCGATACTTTTAAAGTTAGAACTCGACGTATAGAACGTCTACGTGTAGCCGCAACTTACCATCTACAGCGCTTCGTTGAAATGATAACCTAATTAGTTTAAGATACTCCTATACTATCCCCGTTACGAATACCATTCTTTCTACTCTCTCTTAAAAAAAATCCCTCGAAATAAAAGTGTTTATTTTACTTTGTGAGGAGAAAAGCTTGAGAGACGCAAATGCCTCCTCGAGCCGAGACTTCTAGAAATTGTTTTTGCAACGGCACGTTCTCCGCTATCAAAGTGATTTGATCCCATTCCAGCCGATTTAACACCGAGACTATCGCCTGTATATAACAAAAAAAGAAAGAAATGAAATAAAATCACGAAGATTCGTAAAATATATAGAAATGATCCGAGTAGAAGAGAGTCCGGAATAAATAGTAAGAATGGAAGCGCCGACTAACCCTGATTTCGGATTCCAGCGACGTTAAACGCAATGGCTCGTGTGTTACATTCAAAGAAGTTAAAAGACCCGAAACGGACAACGAATTCGAATAATCCGTAGGACCCACGTATCCTTAAAACAAGCCAGACAATTTTACTCTTGCACTTTTATTTTTATGGTCGTAGATATTTTAAAGTGACGTTGTCACCGATTTATAACAAAACTTGAAGTAAGCGGTTGTCACCATTTATTTTACAATGACAATAAATTATCATTCTACTAGCAAAACCCGTGAAAAATCAAGGGAGTTTTCTTGAATTTTCAAGAACTTTCCAGAATTTCAGAATTTTCTAGCAATATCCAGAATTTTCTAGCAATTTACAGAATTTTCTAGCAATTTACAGAATATTCTAGCAATTTACAGAATATTCTAGCAATTTACAGAATATTCTAGCAATTTCCAGAATATTCTAGCAATTTCAAGAATTTTCTAGCAATTTCAAGAATTTTCTAGCAATTTCCAGAATTTTCTAGCAATTTCCAGAATTTTCTAGCAATTTCCAGAATTTTCTAGCAATTTCCAGAATTTTCTAGCAATTTCCAGAATTTTCTAGCAATTTCCAGAATTTTCTAGCAATTTCCAGAATTTTCTAGCAATTTCCAGAATTTTCTAGCAATTTCCAGAATTTTCTAGCAATTTCCAGAATTTTCTAGCAATTTCCAGAATTTTCTAGCAATTTCCAGAATTTTCTAGCAATTTCCAGAATTTTCTAGCAATTTCCAGAATTTTCTAGCAATTTCCAGAATTTTCTAGCAATTTCCAGAATTTTCTAGCAATTTCCAGAATTTTCTAGCAATTTCCAGAATTTTCTAGCAATTTCCAGAATTTTCTAGCAATTTCCAGAATTTTCTAGCAATTTCCAGAATTTTCTAGCAATTTCCAGAATTTTCTAGCAATTTCCAGAATTTTCTAGCAATTTCCAGAATTTTCTAGCAATTTCCAGGATTTTCTAGCAATTTCCAGAATTTACTAGCTATTTCTTGAACTTTCAAGTACTTTCCATAATTTTCTAGACCTCTCCAAACTTTTCTGGAACCTTCTAGACCTCTCCAAACTTTTCTGGAACCTTCTAGAACCTTCTAGGAAAAGTTACGGACTTAAATTAATAGCGTTTGATTAGAACTCGATATTCAAAATTTTATACCTTTGGGTTAAGGCGTTCTTAAAAAACTTCAAAATAAATATGTCAAAAATATATAGGTAATTTTTTTTTTCCAATATAAATGACATAATTAATGATAATTTTTATACTTTCTGGATTAAGTACCTTTAAAATATTAACCCAAATATATATCACGCGGGAAAAATTAAATCTACATTTAATTAAACGCGTCAATCAAAAGACGAAAAAAATTTGAATATTAATTTTATGAAAAATTTAAGAAATAAGTAATCCATAGCTCGGAAAAAAATAAAAATGATGACAACCTCACTTCAAATAAAATTGAAATTGATTGGTGGTAAAAAAATTAACCTTCATTAAATTATCCTCGGTATTGAAATAATATTGAATTAATTACCTAGCAAGGTGTTGTTATTGACGATTGATCTATTTTTTTGGCAACTGTCGAAGACGCCCTCTTCGCTGAGACTGTAAATAGTCCGCCTTAGAGCCGTTCTCCGATCGGAACAAACGCTATAACCAGAGAACCCTGCGAGCGATAAGAAAATAGACCCATCCGATCAATGATTTAAGAAGATGAAGAGACCGTGGGATGGGAAGAGGAGAGAGAGAGAGATTGAACAGTATATTTATAGAGAAGAGTTCAGCTTGTTCTACTCCCGAGGGATTACTCCTCTAGTTCTTTTATTATAAGACCCCAACCAGAGGATAAAAGTAAGATAGGCCCCAGGCTCATTTCATCCCGATGGTTCTAGATGGATCTATTAGGAAACGTTTCCCCAATTACTCTTTACTCTACAATTGGTTGGTTTTTGTCTATGGAAATTTAGATCTTTTCCAGGTTGTAAAGTAATTTGGACATCATAAGACATATTTCCCTTTTTTCTTAAATCACGAACTCTCCCATACTTTTAATTTATAATATAGGCGTAGCTACATTATTTGTCACGTGACGTGAACTTGTAATTGTAAAAAGGCGCCACACAGTACGCGTTCCGTGGAATTTACAAAAACCTCATTTTGTAAATTCATACTCCTCGTAATTTATTGTTAATTTATTATATTAAAGTTATAAAGTAAATTAACGGGAAATTAATTTATCTTAGAGATTTTGAAACAGATTTGGACCGTTTTAGAAAGGTCATTTCTTAAAATATATAATTATTATCTTGAAAAATTGATTTCAAGATTCAAAACTGTTTAAAACCGTGCGTTCATATACTAGGCCTTGGAATCGATTTAAACCGTTTCAAAACGTTTCGCTGGAGTCGTGTGAACGGGAAACCGTCTTTTCTCAAATCGATTTGATTCGATTTCTCGAAACTGCTTCGGGAACCAGTTTCGTACCAATTCGGTTACAACAACCGATAGATGAAACTACATAAAATCGATTTATAGAGATGACGCGCGAACGCGTGACGCCTTAAACGATTCCTGATGATTCGAATATCGGTTTGATTTTACCGTTTCAAATTAAGAAATGCTAGTGAGACCGTAGCTTAAGTCTCTAGTGTGAACAACCTGAATTTATGCGGCTCATTTGACTATTTTAAAATCGATAATAACCTGATATAGTTAACTTGTAAAAATAGCAAAAAATATAAATAAGATCTTTTCAATCGAAATCAGTTCGGAGTTTTCAATTCGTGCGTATTTATAAACGTAATTAAATCGTCTACATAGATAGAAAGGGGGGCATAGCTTTGTAGGAGATGAAAACTTGGAGTGATTATCAAGTCGCGAAGAAAAGCGAAGTTTGGCGTGCAGTTCTCGCTCCATGTTTGGCGTGCAGTTCTCGCTCCATTAAACTCGAAAATGAGAAAAATTGGCCGGTGACAATGTCGAACACGCGCGGATTTCCAGAAAAGAACTTACAGGAATTTGGTACTTAAAGGTTCTCCATGGATCCAGGGAGGACACTCGAGATATACTCGAGTAAGGAATTTTTAAGATTATGGTTAGAGTTTTGTGATTTCTACTTTGACTTTCCATTATTGTTGAGAATATTTGGGATTTTTTTTTTTCTCTGGGAGACCTCTTAATCTAATCAAAGAGTAACTTACCGATAGTGAGTGAACCTCCTAGAATATCCCTTTCGTTTAACCATTCTGAAGCCCAAACGGCGGCCAACATGCGCTGCGTTTCAGTGGGGTCCACGGTACGAATTTGACCATATTTGTCGACGCTAGGGTCGCAATCTTCCGCCTTAGAGTGCAAGTTAAACAGACCCACCAGCGAAACGTTTCCGCTGGAACTGGCAGACGCCACCTGAAATATTTAGAAAAAAAAAAAAAACGCAAAATCGAAAATTATTTAATTTTATTTTATTAAGTACGTAAGTCTACTATCATTTTGTAAATTAATTAAGAACTAGAGACTGTCTTTCTTTTAAGACTAATTAGAGGGAGAATGAAGCTTGATATCGACTGATTTTTATTCATTCTTTATCATTGATATTCGCCTAATTCAAAGCTTGACAAATTGGAAGGAATATTAAGATATTTTTTAAACTTATTCGCAAAGTAGGCTTAACATTACGCGCCTTTTAAGCCTATATAGTTTGAGAGACGGCGAGATTTTAAACTCTTCGTGGATCCGTGTTAAGCCTAATTTCTGAGTAATTCAAATAGTTGTTCTTAACCAGTGAATTAGGTCAATTTTAATGTCAAGGAAACAATAAAAAATCACTTGTTATTAGGTTTAATTATTTCTTAAAAAAAAGGTTTGCAAACATATTCGCTATAAATTGTAACTCCAATCACGCCTACAAATATTTACTTCACTATTAACCAAATTAGTTAAACGTTAAACGAGCTAAAAACTACAGCGTCAGTCCATTATCCGTTCGTCAGTTTTAATAGGTTTCCTCAAATCATCATAAAGATTAGATAATCACAATTGTTTTACACTCCTATTTGGATCAGGAGACAAATCAGAATGAATGAACGTTAGGAATCTAAACTGGTAAACTATATCCTTATAGGAAGCCCTCGCCCTTTCTCTAGCCTTTGTCTATATTCGGCCACGCCCCATGAACGGATCGCGATTAAACCACTTATTTAGGAACGCGAGGCTTAGTGGTCCCAGAAGTGACGGAGTAGCGCGGGACTGCATTTGGATCAGTTTGAATATTGGATTATGATAATAGACGGAGGAAGGTAACCCCGCCTTCGATAACGCCGCTGTTGAGCGAACATAGGGGAAGAGAGATGAACGTGTTTCCGGTTGGGAGTATAGACAAGGGAAAGAGATTGGGTATAGCCCGAGAAAATTAGGGAAGAGGTATAATATGTTAGGTGTGTGAAGCCTGTAAGCTCTTTGTTTAAAGAGAAGCTGAAATAGAGACAAGTTTTCTTACTCAAAAATAGTATAGACCAAAGAACAACTTGCACTTAAACTTTATATAAATATTAATTAAATATTTAAAATAATTTCACATTAATTTTATTATTATTAATTAAATAGTTTAGTTTTACTTTTTCTTTAATCATACATTATAATATTCGTTTTCCAAAGTGGCTTTTTGATTAATCTTCAATCTAGCGTGACCAGCCCTATTCCGTAATTGGCTATTTAAAATGATTTTAAAAACTAGCTTTATACCCTAGTTTTTATACCCTATTATCTAACCTAATAAACAGTTTATCTCTAAATACTCAAGTTTCCTAGTCCATTTAATGATGACACGCGTGCGAATAGGGCTTTTTTTAATTATTTATATACTGGGTGTTTCGAAAATGGTAGTAGCACCGAGCTACAGTGCGTTCTATGGGTCATTTTAAGACGAAAATGTTCTATGACGTTTTGTCTTACGGGGCGCCGTTTAAGAGTTACGAAATGAATCATGCGCGGATGACCCCTTAAAGTACATTAATAAACGTATACTCAATGATAAAATACGTTTAATTATTTATATGGTTGATAAAAAAATGATTTTATCATCAATACCTTTATTAATGTACGTTAAGGGGTCATCCGCACATGATTAATTTCGTAGCTCTTAAACGGCGCCCCGTACGACAAAAGGTCATAGAACATTTTCGTCTTAAAATGACCCATAGAACCCACTGTAGCTCGGTCCTACTACCATTTTCAAAACACCCTGTATTATGTTAGTAAAATAAACGTTAGTCTCGAGAGATAAAAATAATTAAAGCTTTTCGTTCCACCGTCTCTTGACGGAAGTTAGTCAACAGCTTGGAGAATTGGGATTTGGATTCTCTCCTCGTATTTGCTTTAGGGCGTAGCTATTTAAAGGCTTATTAATATTTACCCTAATGAAGAAGTCCCTGAAGTGTAGACCTTTTCAAAAGTTTTAGTTTTTTTATATATTAAATGTAATTATTAGTTCCGGAAATTTAAACTTTAACCCCCTCTCCTAAATGGGAATTAACTCTGTGTTTAGAGAAAAGTCGACATTCAGGCTCAGACGCCGTAATGCATTTCGTATCGTGCCCCTGTAGAAGTGTTCTAACTGCCGCGCTTTGAAACACGGGGGAAAGACGCCCATTAAGGGGCTAATAAATTATTTTTAGCGAAACATAGAAATTTTTTATTTCAAACTTATCTTTAATTAAATTATAGAATAATTCTACGTCATCAAGCGTAATGCATAAAAAAATTACAAACAAATATTAAACTAGCAACCATTTTAAAACTTACCCGGAAAATAGGCTTAGCTGGATTCATGGAGATCATCTGAATCTATTCGCAATGAAGGGTCAAAGTTCAATTAAAATATTAATGGCGTCTCACGGAGATCTCGCCTTAACGACGGGCCTTGCTCATTGGTCGATGACCCTTTAATGCGAAGAAATTCAGGATCTCCATGAATCCAACTAAGCCTATTTTGATGGTAAGTTTTAAATTGATTTCTAGTTTAATATTTGTTTGTAAATTCTTTTACTGGTGGATTAGGCCTAGTTAAACGATAAGGAATCTTTAGTCTTATTAGGTTGCATTCTCCCTTTAAGCCTTAGTCTCGTTAAACATATTTGTTTGTATAAATATGAAAAAATCCACTTCTTTAATTAATTTTGTACGTCAATACAAATGAGCGATATTTAGCAAAGAGAATAAATAAATAAATAAATAAAAGACTGGAGTAGAAAAAGCGATAAAATATCGGAAATCCGAGTAATTTCCCCGCGCTGTCGACTGAAAAACTTTTTATCGTCTGCCTAAAGTAAACTACAATCATCATCAATCTCGAAAGGAATCAAAATCTCCTAAAAAAATAGGTTATTCCTTTGAAAACGAAACATCTTTTAAGAGTGAAACGGAATATAGTAGGAAGCAAAAATAAAAATTGTAAAAAATGAGGAAAGATAGTTTTGTTTCAGTTTTGGGGAAAAGTTGGAAAAGAGAGAAGATAAAAAAAAAAGAAAGACACTAGTTATATGGCAACCTTCAAAAGAGACCTACTTTAACTATCTTCCAAAGGGAAAATGGATAGCTTCTAAGAGTGGAAATAACTATATATAAATACGGAAACGGAAAAAACGGACGCCGGAGTCGAAAAATGAGCCCAAATCATCGATTTCTACTTCTCTAGCGGATTTCTTTCGGAATGAGAGTAGCGAAACGGTCGTCCCCACCCCCTGAATACAGTCAAAAGCCGCGTGTTGCTTCGCCCCATTTCTTTACGGAGTTCATAAAGGTCCAGTCTCCGAAAAAAATGAAAGATTTTCCCATCAGATAGGCTTCCTATGTACGAAATTGTTACAATCGTATTCGCCTTGATATAAAGAGGATATATCCTTAGAACCCTTTTTATTTCCCTATAGCTTTCGGGGCTATTCTTTTTCTATTTGCTAAATATGTTCTGTTTCTATTCTCTTAACCTACAGGGATATTAACAATGGACACTTATCTTAACATATAGATAAAGATGAGTAACAAAACCTAGCGTCCTCTAACGGCCAAAAACAGCGCATTCAAAAGTAGGAACTAACAAAACTCGCGGCTGTAGCTGATATGGATGCAGAGTAGGCAGACACGATCGTGGTTTTGTTAAGTACTACTTTTGCCCTCACTGTTTTGGCCTTTAGAGGACGTTTATGAACACCAAGTTTTGTTATTCATATATATTTATTTATATTTATATATATATATTTAAATATTTCTATTTATATTTATTTATATATATTTATTTATATTTATTTAATTATATATATTTATATTTATTTATTTATA